>OZ002741.1:171104071-172354071 GCA_963924295.1 Dioctria rufipes
AGGGACCCTCTTCTTTAAGACCATTTCTTATTATACTCTCGATGAATACTCGTATGCCATTTCGTATGGTCACCCATTTGTACAAGTTTGATTTTTGAATTTGTTTTTCGTGGGACAGAAAAAATTATTATAACAAATTTTATATGATTTCATGTTCTAAAGGACCTTTTAGTACCTACAATAAACCGTGTAGGATTGATCGTTTTCACAGTATACGTAAATGACAGTCTAAGCTCACTTAAAGTAGATATTATTTTTCTAAAAGTAGATTGTATATTATTTTAAAATAATAGATGATTTTATTATAAAAGGAATATAAAAATATGCATGAATGGGAAGCATTTTTACGGAGATCCATTAAACCTGAAATTCATTTAATATTACTTGAATAGGAGTCTACTTAACCTAAATATTTGTATACTGACATTTTAAAGGGGAATTTCTAGTAGATTTTCATGAAAAATTTCAGATTGAGTCAATATTTGAGCGAGAACTATATGGCAATACTTTTATGCCAGTACTATTCTATTTCCAATACAAAATTTTTCTAAATTACTTCTAAATTAAAAAACTTATTGTAGATAAATCTAATTCGATAACTAAGTAAATCAATTTCAGCTTGAAAAATAAAAATTGCTTCTCTTGTCCTTAGAACTACACCGTATATATATGTTACCACGCTGACAATAGTATCTACATATATTTTAAAAATATTGATATGATTCTAATAAAGTTCAGTTTTAATGTTATGTTAGATTACATCTTTCGTGACTGATTTCATGGTCACAATATAAATTTCATTAATTAAGTTCCACATAATTTTCAATTAATAATCAAAAAAAAAAACATTGCAATCGCTTTACTGATTATCTGCTATGATGTTACTGTACAAATAAAAACTTGCTCATGATCTTATGGTCAAAATTTGCCCCGCAGTTTGCTGGAAGTTGTCATTCCCCAAAAAATACTAATAATCAACAGGTTCTTTTTCTCAATTAATTCAATAAAATTATTAATATTCATATCCTCCTGCCGATTCGAGTCGAAGTAAAAATTTCAACTCTTCGATAAAAACTTACTAATAACAGACAAACAATAAATGTGAATTGGAATCCAGAAGGTTTTCTTCTCTTATGCTACTTATGTATTCATATACAGTATCACTCCCGAGTTGTTCTATAGACAATTTCACAATAAAAATAAAAACTTCCCAATACATGTCTATATACATATATTTCAATAATTTGGTTCAGAGCGAGTTGGGATCGCGCAATTAAGTTTCCGTACCAGAGCTTTATCGAATAGTCGATCAACCGAATTCAAGTATATTTAAATCTAATCCATATATTGCCTATGATAACTGAATAATATTCTAACAGATGGACGCAAATGTAATCTTATAAGATTTGGTCTTATTAGTAAGAGTTGTCTTATAACTTAATACAAGAAACATTTATTTTTTCCAGCAACTAGGAAACTGACGAAACACGTGGCGGTTTTCCTGTAATCTATGACTCACCTATGTGTGACTCACAATTGCTTGTTCCAAAAAGAGTTCGTACCTTGTTGCCAATATTGAAAAAATCATTGGCTGGAAGTTGAGAAGTGTACCCGAAGCTCGGAAGGTGATTTTAATAAAACGATTAGAATTTCTTCTGCGTATCGAATGAAAAAACAGTTTCTATCAGTAATAACCCTAAATGATTCATTTAAAATCATGTATTTCGACGAATCCAATATTTTATTTGTTTTCAGTTCTCTGTCAGTTGTTACTTGGTGCTTAGACCGAAAGAATCAGCAATATAGAAGTGAGCTCACTTTTTGCAGTGTATTTCTATGAACGTAGTCAGTCCATATGATACATGTCAGTGGTTATGTCATCAAGTCGGGGCATCGTCGATTTTATATTCGAGCGAGACGTTACTGGTTTTTGTTCTACTTGCCCACTCTTGTTTGTATGTTATTAGTATATCTAAGGCTCTGCCTTGACGCCTGAGTGCGGGACATGCTTTGACAGTTTTTTGCGTGCTTTAAAACTCAACAAAAAAGGAGTTGCGTTAGAGATTGTGTTTTCTTTTCGACGAAGAGTTTGATATTTGTAGATACTAAATAGACTCAGAAATACTTAAGTAAAAATGTTGGTACTTAAGTACAAAACTAAGTCTTAAGTACAAATAAATAGACGCTAGTACTTATGTTCAAGTACTAAGTAGGGGCATTTCAAAAGTATTGAGTAATAATTCTTATGTAACGAAAATGTACTTTAAGTAGTACTTAAGTCTTTTTTTACTTAAATATTGTCCAGCTCTGCTCTCGTACCACCTAAATGGCTCCAGATAAGGGCGGTCTCTTGCATACACCTAACTCAAGCATTATAATAATAATAATACGATAAAAATAATGAATCCTTAAATTTGTCAAATCATTTTAGTTGTTTTGTTGGTATGATATAAAGTTATTTGACGCAGACTCGACATATCTGCTACCCTTGGTAACTCGCATCATGTTAGTGAAAACATTTATTTTTATGGTTCTGTACAGGAAAAGGGAAAAAACTGAACCATTATTATATCGGTCCTGCCTCTATCCAGTTCTCTATCGCAGACGATTGTCTCGAAAATAATGTATCATATAAATTTGAAATTTGGCAGAATGTTAGGTCTCCATGATGTGTACATCTTTCTATAGTCAAAGTTTATTAAATAAATAAAAAAAAAAAAAAAAACAGTTCTTAGTCATTTCATAAACAAAATTTTCCATTATATCATGCTCTCTTTAACATCGTTGATAATTGATTCGGGAGCTTGGCTGGCTTCCGGTAATGGAGCGTGCTGCGGGACAGCCACAAAGCTTAAAAAATCAGTTGAAAACGTGATTTCACAGAGATTGATTTTTGGTGTGACAGCGGAGAATTATATTTCACGATCAATGGTAAAAATGGCAGACAGCAATAAAAACTTAGGAAAATGTGTATAACTTACGTCTACTAACTATATAACTTTTAGCAAAAATAAATATTTACAGAAAGTCATTAAATATCATATACGAAAGGACTGATAAAATCTTGAGAGCGATAAATTCTCACATCATACATATCGCCATCCTATTTTTTACGCTTACCAACCCAAGTACGCACGACGGCTGGTTAAATATAATGATAACTTGATTAGGATGGTATCATCATTAAGGATTCCAAGCATCTTTAGAGCAAGGTTGTTTTGCAGTCACATATTTCACTAATTCAAAATCTGCTCGGCAACGGTGGTTAAGAAGTCACAACAGCAAATCAATTATGATTTCTCACGTGTACGACGAAAGTGGATTATAAAAACCACAAGATATTACTGCTGATCTAGAGCGACATCCCAAAATTAAAACTCTTTACTCATTTTCAAAATTTCATACATGCAAAATCAAAAATAAATTCCTTTTGAACCAGATTTAGAGAATGAAGTTTTGTACAATATTGCTACAGGAGGAGATGATTAGGATAAGGGGGAGGGGGCGATGTATTTCGCTCATTTTAGGATAAATCTTGATAACTAAGTCACCAAAAACTATGCATTTTTTGTTTGTGATCCTTGAAAGTAGCCCTTTCAAATCATACGGCATACGCTACGGTATAAAAACAATTATTGAGGGGCCCAATTCATCACCATACAAATTTTCCCAAAATAATTCGTTATGTTTTAAATGTGTCCGCGTTACGAAGACTAATTTTCTGCTAAATTTCAAAATTTTACGCCATTTCGTTTTTGAAAAAAAAGCCTCTGTTACAGGTAAAAGCGATTTTATAAGGACACTGTAATTTTGCTTTTGAGGTACGTAATCCAAAAAAGACAAAGCTTTGCTAGTAGAAGAACGTATTTTAATCAAACTTCGGTAGGTAAATTTTCATTTATCAAAATTACTTTCTTAGATCAGTAACATCCAACTGATTGATATTAACGTTTCTGATGCAGACTATACACAAACTTGCTTCTCATATTTATACCCTAGATGAAATCTGAAGGGTATACTACGTTTTTCATTCCGTTTGTAACGCATAGAAATAATGCTGGTAGAGCAAAATGGATTGGACACCCATGAATTATATTAAATGGATTATCAATTTTTGCATGTCCATCTGTCCGTCCTTCTGTCTGTCCGTCTGTTAACAGGAAAATGCATGAACTTATAGGGTTGAAGTTTTGCACACGGGCTTTTAAAAGAAAAATTAAATTAATTTCGAATATGAGACAAATTGAGTAAATCTATAGTGGGGTTACCATATAAAAATTTCATTTTTCAATATATATTTCGACACTGCTTGAGAACGTGTAAATATAATTTCACAAGTAGGCTAAATCGGGCAACCCCTTCATGATGTTGGCATATAAAAAATGATGTATTTATTTTTTAAAATATGAAATTCTATCAAATTGATTATAATATTTTTTTTTTTTGTCCGACGAACCGTTCTAGAAATATACACGAAAAACCACTTCAACAATCAAACTTGCCCAGATGGGTGACCGACCATATTAAATAAGGTATATACGGGCATTCCTCTAGTAGGGTATCATTAGAATTGGTCTTACCAATTCTAGCTTTTATACTTGTTTATTTGCTGACTGACGTATAACAGAGATGTTTGTCGTACCGAACGCTGTTGCATGTAACGAGCAAAGTTAACTGACTTTTTAGTCACTGATTACAGTCGGTGATTTTGAAAGTATTCTCAACGTTGGCTTCAATTCTGCGGTCATATTATGTTAATATTTACACAACACACATTCAAATTATAATGAGACATACTTGTATGTACGTTTGACAAATACTGCCAAATTTCTAATAATAATATTTTTAATAAATCTTATGCTAAGTATAGAATCACAATACTTGTCTGTAACTAATCTAATAGAACATGTTCGTTAAAATGCTTTGATTTGTTTTTTTACGGAGTGCGCGTCAGTTTTTTTCCACTCCGCGAGACTCTGTTTCAGTTGAGTTTAGGAGAATTGACAGCAATTTTAACTTCGGTATTAGTTTGTAACAGTTTCGTAGTAATTTATGTGGTTATATTTTGTAATTTAATTTTCTCTATTTCTTTCCTTTTTCTGTACTACCTCTATTTAAAATTTACTTGCTGATCCTATATTGTCCTCATATTGCGGAGCATTTCGATTAGGAAGCAAAATAAACTCTTATAACGGATACATATAGATGCCGATCAAGAGATATAAAAATTTTAGCACACTAATTAAATCTTAATAGATTCTTTCGTCTCGATTCAAAGCGATTCATAGAATGCATCCTTTGCAAAAGGTGCTCCATTCCTCTATGATTCCTTTATTGAAACCCACTTTCTGTGCGAATTTTTAAAAAAATGTCAAAAAATATTGCAAAAGCTTTTAGGATCCCAGAAATAATTTCCCAATAGGAGCTTCACCATTCAAGAAATTCCAGGAAAAATATGTCTTCTACAGGTAATCCCTATAGATGGAATATTTCTCCTAGCTGATTTTCAAGTGCATCGATATTCTAGGAGTAAGCTCTCTCTGTATAGTTTAAATTATTATAATGAATCAAACACAAAAGAAAGATTGTAATTATGGATATGATATTAAATTTTCTTAATTCTCTCATGTCATTATCAGGAGTTCTTCACATTAATTTTCTTAATTCTGCACACATATAAGATAAATATATGTTTCCCTTCTCAGATCTTCAGGTGCATAAATATTACCTCCAACTGTTATAAGTGCGTCTTCCTTCTGACTCCATAATCTACACAATCTTTACTGAACATCATCTGTTGCCGATGTTGTGCATGCCTGCATCATTGTCAACATTCGCGTATCAAGTAAGCCTGGAAGATGTGATCGAAACCCGAGATGAACAAACATTTTTCTGATCACGAATTTCCAATCAGAAAAAGAAACACCTTTTGGCACGATCATATCAGTTTCAGAGGTAAATAAATTTCGTTTTTGAGCTTTGGCATGCACCTGAGTAGTTTTCGTGGCTGATGATATTCCTCGAGCTCGTATCCAGAGGTGACACATGTGCTCATTCGAGGAAACGAAAAGACATTTATTTTTTGAAGACATCACGCCTGCTGATAATTTCTTTGCATTTTTCCACATACCTACAGAAAACAAAAAGACCGGCCTTTTTCTGCTCAGCAATTTTATGCAAGGTGTTTGGATGAAATAATTTACTCAGGAAAAATTCCAGGGGCAAAGCAATTAATTGAGCAGTAATGGGACTCCTAGGTGGAGGACTACAGATGGAAAAATGATAACGAGTTTATATCTGTGGGTATGCTACCTACCTAGATTTATACTTTTATGCTTATTGAGAAAAATTGGTCTACCAAACGCCTAAAGAAAGAGCAACATAGTAAAAATGAATTATGGTTCGAGCTTATTTAGCATGGCGGCGTGGAATATTATTAAGTGTGATGTTACTTAAATGAATAAATGGAGTGTTGGCGTGTTTACTACTTGAATTAGATGCCCTAATTACTTCCAATCAGTTAACGAAGTCATTATTTACGGTACCACAGAGTTATGGTTTACGCATACATTATGTAATTAGATATTAAAGTATATGAAAGCGAAGCAAGTACCTAATAAGCATATACATAATTGCCTTATTATGTCAGGTCAGTTACTTGTACAAGACCTTTGCGAGAAGCGAAATCTTTTATAAGATCGATAAAATTGACAAACATTTTCTTGTCATTTCAATTGCAAATGTCGAAAAAATGATAATGTCAAAATTAGAAAAATATGTCTTATTATAATTGAGATCTTAATCTCTGACATTTTTGGACTCCAACCTGTTTTCGGCGTTTTCATATTGTGGTTATTGCACTGCAGCTCAAAAGAGAAAAGGAGCCTGCATTAAATATCTCGGAATATCTGCCTCGTAAATCCGGCATTTTCTGCTGCTTAATTTCATACATACCACATAGAATCCATACATACAGGACGAGTCCCTGCAAAAATTATGATGCGAAAATTATTTTCTAGCAAATCGTAATATCTGGCTCGAACTCGATATTGAACGAAAAACAGACTATCAGCATAGTAAAGGGAACATGATTCTCGAATTATCAGCCCGAGATCGAATTGCTTTAGATCTTAAGACGAACCGAAATTGATGTTAAAACGAAGTTATGCGCACAATGTGTTTGGGTTAGTGGTGTTATATATTGCTTATATAAGTTAACAAAATTTATTTTGTTTTCTTAAAAAAAAACTTATTACATCCGATTTCAGACAATTCCCGATTTAATCTGATACTACCTAATTACAAATTTACTTTTTGCTGCTTAAAACGAACTTATGCCTAACAATCTTTCTCTTAGCTAGCAATTTGTTGAAATGTGATATTTTTACTCTACTGGTAAAAATGCATTGTCAGCGGCGCGTGTTGCTGCGTTAACTGAGTTAACTTATATTAAGAGAAGCGAGCTATTCTCGTGTCGTAAACGATTCGCGCAGAGCGAGTTTTTATGAACATTTTATTAGAGCCGTGGAAATGGACCTTTATTCATTTTGAATGCAAAAAAGTTCCGTGAACATTATTGTCTTGGTCACTTCATCGCATCTTTAATTATATCACTTATCAGAAGAACACTAGACATTTTAGCACATGCCACTAAACAGATAAATTATTTTTGTTTTGAACAATATAAGTAAGTGATGAGTCATTTGATTCTTACTCATTGTAATTCTAAAAACAGAGAAATGGAGAAATCTTGGACAAAAAGCGATCTCGGGAAAAACTCGATAGTCTCATTTCTCGCTTAAATTCGAGATTACTTCGAGAAAGCGAGCTCTTCGCTAAAATGTTTGCAGGGGTATATTTAACTTACTCTAAGATATTTGTGCCGTACTTAGAACGCTAACGTAGTAAATATTCACATGAATAGAACTTACTACGTCAGCGGGCAGACTCTGCAACTGTGAAGAATTTGCCATTGTAAACGATTTAACACCGCAAGCCCAACAAACATTGTCTGGTCAATAGTACATACAATAGACCGTCCTTTGCACTGAAATTGAAAACTGGTCAAAATCAAAATTTGGTTAAATTGAACATCTTTTTGACGTCGACCTGTCGACAATGTACCACCTAAAACACGTCTACAGAGGGAAATAAGGTCATAATATTAGCCACCAAAATAACCTACAAAATTAAACTGAATGAGTACATTTTGGTTGTCCAGAAGACGTCATTATAACACCTGAAACACGTCTTCAGATGGAAATAAGGTCGTCATATTAGCCACCATTTATAATAATAATAGATACAAAATGACCTCTAGTTGGAACATCGAAAGACAAAAACGCTTAATGAAAAAACTCACTTTTCCACCCTGGAAAAACGAATATTTCCAATAGAACTTAAACAAAAAGATATTGTAATTCTTATGTTTTTATTATTCGGAAGAAATTATTAATTTTTTACGTTGTTTATCGAGAAAAGCATTTTTGAATTTTCGTTCACAAAAACGTTGAAATAAAACGATGTACTAAAATGCATAACTTCAAGAAAATGAATATTATTTCGATTAAAAGCGTACAACTTCGTAAGTAGCGCATAGTACATTTTTGGAGATATGTACTTTTGATTAAACACCATAGAATTGTTGCCCGTACTGCTGCTTGAACAAGACTAATGCGAGTCTTGAATGCCCGTCCTTCCACTAAGCTACGAAAAATCGAGAAATGACGTGAAAATGGCGACAAGCAGCGCCACTTTCAAATGCAATCAAAAATTGACGAGAAATAGACAATACGTGCCTATGCAATAGCACAAAATGACGACAAAAAGATGACAAAATTAAGATATCAAAAAGAGTTTAAGAGCAATGGAAAAGTATGTTATATTAGGCTCTAGAGAGTTAACTAGGATTACGTCTAAAAGACGAAAACACGCTGTTAAATCTAGGGTCTTTTTTGAGTCATTAAATGACGTTCTTTGGTAAATACCTATATAATACATGCATAGCCGGCCATTTTGTGATCAAATTCCGATTACATTATTTAAATTTATACCAACTTGAACTCCTGAAGGACGTCATATGTCGACTTAAAAAAGTGCCAGTCAAAAGGAAGTCTACATTTGACGGAAACTAAGCTCGATTGTTTTAAATTCAAATATTGACGTTAAAAGGAGCTGGAACGGGGTCATTAACGTGTCAATAGTAAACGAAAATTAGATCAACATGTCCTAGCGTCATAGAAAACTTACGTTTAAATGACATCGAAATGAGCAAGGAATTCATAATTTGTTTTCAGTTAAAGAATGACGTTCTATAGACCATACAAGTCTTAAAATGTTTGTTGGGAAACGTTGCGGCTCAAAATCGAATCGAATTCCAAATAAATTAATGCGAGTAGGTAAAATTAAGCTTTGAAATCGAATTCGTTTGCGTACGATCTGGTAACGACTTCTCTTGCATAGTGCTTTGCAAATAGCAGGCACATACGATATCGAATGAATTAATAATAAATACTCGCCGTAGTAAAACTACACTTTGCTCTTCACTAAATAAAATCTGAACTTAGAATGGCGGCGAAGAATAATTTCATGAATAGAAAATATTTGTTTTAATAAATTCTTCGGAAATTAACATGACGTATCGTAACTGCATATATAGCAAATCGACGAAAATTTCGAGCTGCCAGAGCGATGTATCTATTTCGAATTCTCGGAAATTTCGGCAGCTTAAAAATGTCATTTATGGTAAACAAAAATCAAAGAAATTTCTAGCTACGAGCGAATCATCTATTTCGAATTCCCGGAAATTAGGGCATGCTGCTGAACCTTCGTTTATGTTAAAAGAAAATCGAAGAGATTTCGAACTGCTAGCGCTTCCTCTATTACAAATTCATTTCACTTCGGAGGAATTTCATCCAACTGCTTGCAGGGAACATACTCAACGTGAGGGAAAGCGTACCCTCCCAGCAAACATTACGATACGATATCGAATAAAACACGATTCGTTAAGGTGAACTAAGATCTCGAAGTCGTTTTCGATTCGATATCGATCCGAAAAATAAAAACGAGGATCGCTATATAGAGTCGTAAAAACGATTCGATTCCGAGACGTTTTATCGAAATTATATCGAACTTTTTGAATATATTTTAGTTGCATACAATAGCTTTATATGCTCGAGTTTTCTTTGAAAAAATTAATCGATATTACCTGTTACGCACGTTAGACAAAAGATCTTCATAATGATTTCAATTGTCATTTTCTTGAAGTAAAATTAAAGGAAATTGTTGCTGTCTTTGACGGAGATGGCATTATTTTTCCTGATAAAAATAATATCATTTAACCTCTGACAAAAAGGACCCCTATCGACTGGAGTCTGTCAGAAATGAAAGAATAGAAATAAATTCTCAGAACTTACTTACAGTTTCTACTTGACTCTTCAGAGTAGGTAAAACTTCGAGTATATTTAGTTAAAATGAAAAATTATCGAAAAATCACATCAGCAAATTGTTTTAAGTCAAAACTTCGAGCTCTGCTTGGAAAAGCGGAGTATTCTTAATTGATTGATTTTATTTAGATTTCCGAAACTATTTCTTTCCTACTCTTTACTTCTTCGAAAATTCTTCGCAAAAGCAAAACTTCGAGAGATTGATTTTGCTGGGTTTGAATATCAAGCGATTGCATAAGTATCTGTGTACACTTAAGTGCTGAATGAACATTTTTCGGTGCTGAATGTTGTTTGAGTGAGAAAATAGTCTTTTTGAAGAAGTTAAGTTTAGCTATAAGAAATGAGTTACATGAATCACAAGTATTAAGGAGACTACGGCTTAGAGAAAGATAAAATAATAACATAATATTAAATAATTGTGAAAATATCGCTTGACAAAAACTCACAAGTACCTAATCAAAATCCGTGACCAAAATGGCCGTGAGAATATATTAAATAAATGTACACAATTTTATCAGGAAAACTCGTTTCCACTTTTGCGTAAACTCATAGTTGCGGAATCCGGCCCCAGATGACTCCTACTTTTATGTTGCAAAACTCCAAGAAAAGAATTAATGAGTCCCAAATGCTCCTTGGGACAATAGTTTGATCTCATCTATTTAGATTCATGCAATTGTCAGAGATTCTGATTAATTACATTTAGCAGAGCTTAAACCACTCACTCAAGTAATACACATATGTACTGTAATACTATTTCATCATCATAATTTGTCATTCTTAAATTCTTAGTGCCACATTGCGTATGGGAACGTATTTTCTTACCTGGGTTTATCAGAGGAAAGTAATCAGATATCACAATGCAAGCTTGCATTTCTCATGTGAAAATTATTTTCATAGACAAAAGCGACAAAATTTTGATTAAATTAAGCACCGTTGTTAGAATCAAATTAGTAAACTTTTTTATTTCGTAGAAAAATAAGTTTTCATTCAATAGAGTTTGTTACATAAACTTGACATAAACTCCTACTTTTATTAATTCGCAATAATATAATGTATACAGGGTGTTTCATAATTGGTGCACATAGCTCAAGGGTTTGATAGAGCTGAGGTGGAGACAAGCAAATAATTATAAGATGAAGGGAGGGTAAGTAGCGTCGTTTTAGCGGTAGGGGGATTTAAGATTTTTAATACTTCTTCCACTTTACACCCTGTAACTTTCTTGATATGCACCCTATAAAAGTGGGATTGATCTTAGATGATAGCAAACCGTCTCAGTGTTCCAATCAACCTTCTTGTCACTTTCGGAAGTTGTAGGACGTCAAAATAAAAAAGAAAACATTTAAAAAATCCTAATTTTTTAAATTTTATTGATTCTCCCACCAAAATGCTTGATAACTAACAGTTTTTTTACAAGACGTAGAAACCCCGAAATGTTACCTTTAATTTAACTGTACACATGTACCTGCATATATGAAACTTTTTTGAGATATTCCTGTTAATTAATTCTACTAATTTCGCGTGGAATTGCATAATATGGAGTAGGCGCGATTACCATCGCCAGTAGCAACATTAATGAAATTATGAATCAAATCTCAAAAACGGTTGCATTTAGGTAGATACTTGTGCACAGTTATATTAAAGGTAACATTCCGGGGTTCCTAAGTCTTGTAAAAAAGACTGTATATACATAGTTATCATGCATTTTGAAAAAACTAGGAATGCTTCCGACAGAAGGTGACAGAAAGGCTGGCAGCAGCATTTCGTTTGCGTGGCTCCCAGTTTTTATGGAACTTCAAAATAAAATAATGTTCTTATGAATTGACCGTAAATAGTTGCTGTTTAAACGTCACCTATCAGATCCTAGCATAGCTATGAACCATTATCTCGACAAAAATAAATATATTGTGGGAATGTGACCTCAATCGGTCAAGTCGTTCAGCCTTTACACAATGCCTAACAGACGCACCAACGATTATATATATATATATAAAAGTGTATCCGTAAGACTAAATCAAAATTTGCATAAAAAAGCTCAGAAACTGACAGAAATTGATCAAAGTACGAATTAAAACTTTATTTTTTCATAATATTTTTAGACAACTTATATACTTAGAATTTGTTATTTAAGCAAGATGTAACAAACTAAAGAAATAACAAGTAAAAAAGCAAAACAATAGAGGTGAAAGGCCATGATACAGCTGCATAGAACTGTGACTGTACGCCTTGTACTTTTTAAGACACAGGGTGTTTTATGAAAAACTAGCTTTTTTTCTTAATCACCTTGTGTCTCCCAAAGGGTTAAAATGCGCCCCCCCCCCACACCCTGCCATACATTTTTTGGATTTCGAGGTGAGTACTATCACCTACTACTAATATATTTTTGTGTACTACATTTATGCGTCTTAATAATTATAGTAAACTAGAAAACTTACTCTCTTGTAATTACTGGTTTTTAGGGTTCCATACCCAAATGGTAAGAACGGCCGTCCGCACCGTGCTGCATCTCATGAACCGTAATGACGGACAGTTGAAATTTTCACAGAGTGTATATTTCTATTGTCGGTATAACAGAAAATAATAAAAATGAAAGGAAACCCTATACAAGATACCTACGTGTTTTTTGGGGTATACATGGGGTTAAATTTTGTATGATGGTACGGAACCCTTCATGTGCGGGTCCGACTCGCACTTGGCCGGTTTTTTTCTAAATTTAGTACCCATTTATAAAAACCAGTAATTACAAATAAGTACCAGTAACGTACCAGTAAAGTACTGGTAAGTGCTGGGAAGTACTGGTAGATACTGGAAAGTACTGGTAGATACTGGAAAGTACTGGTAGATACTGGAAAGTACTCGAAAAGTATTGGTACTGGACATTACCAATATTTTTACTGGTACTGGTAAATTTTCGAGTAAAAATAAAAAAAAATTGACCTTAGACTAAATATTTTTTTTAGTATGAGTACTGGTACTTAAAATCATAATACTCTGAATATATACATAGGTAGCTCGCACTACATTACTTATTCTGTTTTAGTAATTATTTTGGAATAATTTGTAGCGATGCAATGTGATCAAGAAATATGGAATATCCTCTTGTAGTCACTTCTCATAAACCAGAGTTTCTTGAAAGTTTAAGTCTATTGTAATTCCACAACTGTTTTTAAATACTTCTACATAGCATTAAATGAACAGATTTTAGATTTTTATGAAGATCTGATCAAATATTGGTCATTGCAATTTGTTTAGAGCGCATCATACTTAGCCAGTGACTAAGAACGTCTTGACTTAGTAGACTCAGATTTAGTACGAAAATTTGCACAACCGGATATTATCTAATACAATAATTCCAATTTTTTATGTATAACATATTTGAATACTATCAGAAAGCACGCTAATACAGATATCTCAAAAATGTTGGAAAAAATGGAAATAGTATAACCCACCTTTGATAGGGTTTATCAAACACATATTCAAACTTTTTACGTATCCTGCAAAAATAGAAAACCATATACTTTTACAATATGCTGAAGATTATTTCGAAATGTAAAAACTCTGCAATAAGTTAAGACATTTTTATAGTCCGATGAACCATTCTAAAAACATCCCCAAAATAATCTTAATAACCTAACAAGCATTTTTAAGACTAAAGGATTGTTATTGTTGCGACCAGTCATCTAGAGCAAAATTGGTATTAGACCAATTATAAATTTTTGGAAGATTCTTCTTATGCCTGACGATGTATCCAATTGAACGGACGTGGGATAAAACCAATTTTTAATAAAGAATCTTTTTTGTTGGACATATCCACTGATTCAGTAAAACTCTTAAAAAGTATTTGAGTTTTGGTTTTGGTTTTGTTACATAAAACCCCTTAAAGGTAGAAAGACTTTTCTTTTGAGGAGAGTGCTTCCCACATGGGTTAATAATAATAATAATTCTTTATTTGGCTAGGTACAAAGGTACATATGCTATCTTAGATTGTACAAAGTGCAGTGGTTAAATAAAATGTAGCTTCTCAAATAAGTACACTGGATACTAAAGGTAAATAAGCTTGTACAGAAATTTCAGGCTGCGAAAAGTGAAATGAGTCTCTGAATTGCAACCCAAAAGAGAGTGTGCATGCAATGAGATGTGGCTATTTTTAGATAATTTTTAAATATATCTAATTACATCATTGAATGCTACGAGTATTTTTCTCCGACAGACTGAGTCAAAAACTGGAAAGATCATGCTGGCGAATGTAAAATGTGGAATAACTAATGTTTTAACTAACCGCTTATGCAAACTAAGCCAGGAGATACTACAGTTAAGTCAGAGTTGTCTCAAACAGCCATATCTTTCCCAATGTCCTTTTAATGTGATTGCAACACGAGAACTTCGAATTAAGTTCAACGCCAAAATTGATGACAGAATCCCTATAAGGAAAAAGAAAGGAAGCATACTTGAGTCAATGCCATTTCTGTAAATTGCTAATCAGTTTGATTTACTTGGATTAAGTGCTAAACTATTTTGTAATGACCACCCATGAATGCGTTGGAGATCTTCATTAAGTCGGCATACCCAGTCCTCCATTAATCCTATTGGTCTGCTGAGATAAATTTGCACGTCATCCGCATAGAGATGTACAGAGGCATCCAGCACTATGTCAGGAAGATCGTTAATATATAAACAGAACAGTAGAGGCCCCAGTATGGATCCCTGGGGTACGCCGCAGCTAAGGAACTCAGGCTTGGAATTGTTATACTTGATTCGAATAATTTGACTACGTCCTTACAAAATGTTATTCATCAGCTTAATAGTAGACGAAGAGAATAAGAACTGACTTGATAATTTTGTTATTAAATTGAGTGATTTATGGAGTCAAAAGCTTTGCTAAAGTCGAGCAAGACAAGTAATGTAAGGCAGTCCTCGTCTAGGGACTCATGTGTATCAGAAGTTACCTTTAATAATGCAGTCTCACAACTATGAGAAGGACAGAATCCTAATTGAAAAGTTGATAGCTTAGAATAGCTAGTTATATAATACTTGATTTGCAAATACATCATATTTTCAATGATTTTACTTAGAAAGTAAAGCGGACTGATTGGACAAAAACTTTCATATGTAAGACAGAAGACTTCTTTTGAATAGGAGCAACAAGAGCCTGCTTCCAGCGCGCAGGAAGCTGTGAAGTTGTAAGACAGTAATTAAATATAATATTTCCAAAGAAATTAATTTAAGGAATCTAGGTGGTAACTCGTCCAATCCTACAGCATTTGACTTATTGCATGTAATGCTGATAGCACTTCATCAATGCAGCACAAGGCAAAACCATCAACAGAGAAGTCATCTATCATGGGACTGACGCTAGGTGCCTGAGATGAAGAAGCTACGGTTAATACAAAAAATTCATTGAGCTCATCTGGATCAATATTTATCTCAGATGATTCCTGACCGAATACACCCAAGTTGCGGATATTCCTCCATAATGTTTTAAGAAGAAGATTGGTATTTAAGTTATCTCTGAAATAGGCACTCTTTGCGGATCGAATTAAAGTTCTAAGTCTGTTGCGGACCTTTTTGTACCTGGAAAGCATCCCAGGACAACGCGTCAGTCTGTATCGCCAAAAAAAAACTCTCTCAGCCATAATATGACGAATCTCACTAGTTAAACATTGACATTTGAAGAGCATAAGACGAAAGCTTCGAATTGGAACGTAATTGTTTTAAAGACAAGTCAGTGTTTGTAGGAGAGGGTCGACTTTTAGATCTATAGAGTTCGATGTGTAAATAGCATCCCAAGTCAATCCGCGGCACTCAGCACGAAGGCCAATATAATCAACATGCTTAAAATCACGATAAGTAATGACCGGTTTATTTGACAATGGTTTTGATCTAAGTTTATAGTTTAAAAAAGAGAGTCATGGTCGAGTTCACTGGGAGGGCTAATTTGACTATGGAAGTGAACTTTGTCGTAGTCAATTGTGAGCATATAATCGACCTGCGATGGGTTTGATGTATTAAGCTGGTTGGTTGATTACTGATTTTTCCAAGGTTTAAAGTCTGGAATAGATATTGTAAGTTATCTGATAATGCGTTGTCGCAGAGAGAGTTCACATTCAAATCGCCACAGAGAACGATATCAAGATTTCGTAAAATGGATGGTGATATAGATTCTTTAAACTCTGTAGCTGCAACAATGTTGAAGCAATTAGGAGGACAGTAGTACTTACTTCAACAAGAACACATTTGTCAAAACCCGTGTCTATTTCGACGCAATGGAATTCAATTTTATCACCGGGAGAAGAAGAGTTAATGATAAATGCTTTTAAGGAATTATACATGTAGGCAGCAACTCCTCCTCCATTACGACCGACAGGATTATTATGAAAAATACTGTAATTGGGTAAAGACTTTGTGAAGAAATATTTTCATTCAGCCAAGTTTCACAGGCAAGTATAGCATGAGCTTGTGACCCAGAGAAAATGTCCTAGAATAGACCGACCTTGTTACGAAGACTTCTAGCGTTGAGATAGGTCAGATTTAATCCATTATATCGAGATGAATAAACATTGACAAGCGCCCTCACCACGTGCAGCGATAAAACGTTACCGATCATCCAAAATCATCCCCGCACAGAAACCAACAAGAAGCGAAAGTTCCACTCAACTCTACCCATTACGTAATATAAAAAATATGTTCAAAATAAGTCAAAATTAAGAAAATTTACGATAAAGGAATTAAATTATTAAATAAATTCAGAAAGATACAAAAATTCGAAAACAATCACAAAAAAAAAAAGTTAAAGAAACAGTCACATATTATGCGCAGAATTGCCGATTGCCGCTTAAATACCCAAAATACGAGTATTTTCAAGCATTCTGGGTAATTTGTCGGGTAATAAATCTTACAGGAAAAAAGTGGGTATTTTCGACAGCCTTACTTCGCACAGTTCTTTCCAAATTATTCCTAAATTAAAACTTTAAAAATGTTACATTTAAATAATTCCATTCGGACTACTGGGATCCTGCTGTGCTGAAATAAACAAAGGCTTGTCACCATAACTTCTGTTCTGGTTTTTAAATTTCATTCAATATTATGAATTTAAAAAAATCAAACTGAAAAGTAAATTAACAAACCGCACGGTAATTCCAAAAACGATATTGACAATTCAAGACAAATACGATAATAAATATATTCCAATTTTTCAAAATTAGTCGCTAGTATTGCTCTCATTCGAATTGAATAGTTTAGAATTGAAATGGCGTATGTCCAAAGTTGAAAAGTCCTGGACTAGGTTTAGATTTGAAGTGACACACATCCTAGACATGAGTTTTTTATTGTTTAGATAACGTTAATTCAGTTATATATGGACATGTGACGTTTCTACACAAAATTGGTCTACCTCTATACAACTTATTTCCATATAAAAAGTCAGCAAGATATGGACATACGTACTTTCATTTCTAAACAATTCGATTATAATTCAGATTACATATTATACTGGTGTTCGCCCCAAAACATATTGGTTTTAAACACTTCATGCAATAAGTACGTATTTAAGATAAATTTAAATTTCCTGTACTTGAATTCCATACTATATGATTGAATTCTTAGGATATCATAAATCATAGATTTGCATTTCATTGTGATAGGTTTGTTCCTGTAACGTTAGGCTCTCTACCATTCTCTACTCTGTTAATTTATCGTAAATATAGCTTAAATATTTAATCAGTTAATTACTTAAACTGTCATTATTGAAAATAAAGTAGTTTTTATTGCAGTTATATTAAGCATAGTATTGAAATATTCACATTGGTCTTTCTTGGTTTTTTTTTTACCGCGATTCGCACTTCCGTTCTGTCAAAACTTTCTTTCAACGCTTTATAGATTTCAGTTATTGACGATTTATAGTTTAATGTTTTTATTAATTATGTCTAACTACTATTGTATTTTATTTTGGACGAAATCTAAGTAGATTCATCAGAAGAAAATATTGACATATTGATTCTGGGAGAATCTTTCTTTAGTCAACAATACAAAAATTTATAATTTGTTTACCTATAATATGTTAAACTAAATAAAATAATGTGGAAAACAAAAGTTTTGTATGGTAACACCTTTGAGGAGGTTCCAGGAAATTGTATTTAATATTTTTATGAAAATGCCATGTACAAAATTTCAGCTCTGTATATCGATGTGTTTTCAGTATCTAAATATATGTAGTGAAAACGAAGTTTTCGTATGACAATCCTACGGGAGAGGTACGTGATTTGTCCCATATTCGAACTTAAATCTAAAATTTGTGCAAAATTTCCTCTCTATAAGTAAACGCGTTTTCAAGTAATTTTATGGACGGCCGAACAGACTGGCAGACATGCGAAAATCAAAATAACTTTTAATATTATGCGTGGGTTTCCAATCCATTTTACATCATGACTTTTCTTCGAAAATGCGATTGTTACACGATAACTTCAGCCATAACAAGTGATATTTAGTGGTCAAATGTGACTTATATTCGAAAGGCCGATTCCTAAAGAGCTGGGTAACATGACAAATGACTTTTTTTCATGACAATTATTTCAGCAGAAGTCACTTAACCCTTGCCGCTGGGATTTTTGTCACATTCCAATACAAAAGTTGCAAACGATTTTATAGGAGAGGGAAATAACTGATCATTCTTCTTAACTATAATTATTCAAATAAAACATTGGACCTCTCATTTTTTGCTTTATAAATATCCATAAAGGAGTCTTTTTCAAAATAGGTTAATTTGCCAATTTCATAAAAACAACAACGATTTGTATAGCTATGCCAAAAATCTAAAACCAATCATATTGAACTACTTCATACTTATTTTAATTTTATATACCTACTGCTGTTTAATGTGGTTCCGATCTTCTTCGGATATTGGAAATTTTTTAATATCATATGCGATTATAAACTTCTTCTACGAATCTAGAAACTGAAACTTATCACATGACCAACAGAAAATCTTGTCCAACTGGCCATTGATAAGACCCTAGTAGATATTAAATAAGTTGTTACAAACGTTGCATACCTTCGCTTTAAAATTTGCTCCATTACTGTCTTTTCAGGAATATATTCAATTAACCCGAAATTGTCAAATTGACAGTGCTATAATTTAAAATACATGTCATATCACCCAACAATCAGAATTCCAGATTATGGTATACTGACATTGTCCTTCCTTCGAAATCATTTTGTCATTGTCATTTTTCATTTTAATTTTATCAGAACCCAGGCCCATACCATTCTGGAATAATAATGATAATTTCATCAACTATATTCAACTTCATGAAGGTAGTTTTATTATATGATTCTGAAATTGAAAATTTACATTTGTGGACTTTTGTAAATGGGTGCCTAAGACACATGCTAAAAGTTAGCGGGACAGAACGAATATCAAACAAAGAACCGTTGAGATGCTCGGGCTATGAAGAATCCTTTCAAGGAAGCCAAACTACTTGGAGAACACTTGTATACAAGCAAACTGAAAGCTGTCGCTCAGAGCAGAGTCCTGCGAAGGGCAACAGCTTTCACCTTATGTTTCTTAAGGTATTATTACAGAGTGTACATTGGGGAACGCCAGCAACCATATCGTCAATGAAAAACGAACTCAACTCGAAAAATTCTGCAGTAATCTAACCTTCAATACGTTCCTAAAGACGGATTCCGTATACCCGGGGATTTTGGAAATGAGAATTTTCGCTTTCTCCAATTAAAACTAAATAACTCTCCATTTTCAATTCTCTATTGAGCCCTGGAAAGAAAAGCGCTATACAAGGGATCAATTCGATATCAGTGATGCATGGTTCATAGAAACGTGGGGCTTACCGAAATTTCTTTCTGTACAGGATCTATTTAAAAATCTCGAATGAGTGAACGATCCAGACAAATTTCAGCCATTTATAAATAAGTTTTCATATTTAGATTTCTTGCTACATTAATTTTTAAATTTTAATTAGAACTTTCCTACCTTTCTAGAACCTTTAATAATAACTTACTATATATTTGGTCAAAGAACATTGATATGGGAGTTTTTACCAAATATGTTTCAATCATCAGCAAGTCACTTTATTTCCAAGGACATTAATATAATTGTAAGAGTGGTTTTTGCTATTAATAACTCATTTTTGGTAAATTCATGCACATAAATCACAATTGAGCTGAGAAAACCAGACAACTCAAGGTTCTGCTTCTTACTTCTCCAACAGTAAATAGGTCAAGCATAAAAGAGAGTTTACTAATTTTAAAGTTTAATTCTTGGAATTTAGGAATAGCTAGTAGGGAGTTACATGTCAAAATAGCTCTATCTATTACCATTTTTACATGAGTGGAAATTCGGTCGACTCGACCACTCTTGGCTGGCGTAATCTAGTCGAAATTGTGGCCTATAAACGCGATTTGAGTAGTCGAGTTGGCAGCTAACAGTTGGGATTTATTTTGTTTGCTCTTTACTCGAAAGTTTTGTTGGGTTGTTTATTTATTGTAAGTTTATTTTGTTTATTTAAACAAAATATATAACTTTTATAACTCCATCACAAAAGATACCATGAATAAGATGTTATATTGAACTGTCACCTCAACTATATTTGAACCCCTTCTCAACTCAATCTCTCGACCCTGCGTGCTTAAAAACACGATTGGAAAACTCAACTCAATCTCGACTTAATTGTTCAACTTTGCGCGTAAACATGGTATATCTAACTTATCTCCCCAACTCCGGAACTCACCGTATTTGAACTTCCGGCCCCTGTCCGTTGTCGGTGAAAATCGATTCTCTACTCTATTATCTCTCTTATCCTCTTTACTTAGAATTTCGGCAGAGAACCGGTTCGCAAAATTTTCCATTGGATCAAGACATTTGGTAATCCCATACCGATATCTGGAAAAGACCGTCTGTACTCTACCATATCTATAATGGGAAGGATCCCAACGAGAAGCCCCTTTCAGTTTCAAGCCCCTTCTTGCAGTTACACCTTTGCATTTGATGCTCAGAAGTAGAAACTGAACCGGTATCTGCAACCATAGTTCCCGTTCAAAAAGAGTCCTGGTGATATCTAGAAAGGCAGTTGCGAAATTTGATTAGTCTTTAAGATATAATGCTATAAGAAAAAATATGCCTCTCTATGACGGATCCTGTATATGCATAATCCGGTGGTGAAAACCGAACATCTTCACATATGCTTTCTTGCTCCGGTAAAGCGGCTGACGTCATCCATGCCTTATTATTCGCCATCCAATGAACTGGAAGTTGTTTAATGTTTTTTTTTTCCTTTCAAAGCTCGCGGCATGATTGATCGGTTGATTAACAGTGGCTTAAAAATCTTATCACCAGATGCGTTGCTGCACAATAAGAACGTTACGCGAACCTTAGCCGCTTTGAAACCACCAACAGATTCTTCTGATTTTGATAGCATTTTTTTCCAAAATAATCCCGTTTCGTCAGCATTAAATACTTGATCTGGCGTATAACTCCCGTTTTGAATTATTTTTACTAGCTTCCTGGGAAAGTCTTTTGCAGCATTTTTGTTGCCTGACGCTACTTCACATTTTATTTTTACATTGTGAAATGCGTGTCTTTTTAGGAATCCTGTCAACCATCCCTCACTTGCATTAAATATCAATTTCCTGGTTGTTTGGAGACTTGTTGATGGCTTCGATTCCTGAAGTCGTTCGTATATTCTAAGTCCCTTCTCTTTTATAAGTTTTCCATCTACAGGTATTTTTTTCTGCAGTAGATCCTCTATTCAGAACACTAAAAGTTTTTCCATTTTCTCTAATATAGTATTTCGACTGTATGATGATGTTTTGGAACTGATATTCGATCCAGAAATTACTGATTGTCGAATGGAATCTTCGTTTTTTTATTGTTCTGACTGTCGCTTCATTCAAACCAAAATTTTTGCCAAGATATGTTGAACCTTCACCTCTCTCAAGAGTGTCTAAGATTTTAATTTTAGTTACTAAAGAAATCGCATGTCTCTTCTGGTTAACTTTTGATGTTTCAGACATCTTATTTAGCTATAACAAAATTTAAATAAAAATCACTTCAATTTTCTAAACTAGATTTTTGCAATAATAGAACCTTTTCGTTGTAAGAAATTCGAAACAGAAGCCGTTGTAAGAAAATCCAAACAGAAATTATTGGCACTAAAACTTTTCAAAATAAACATTTTTTTCTTCGAACCACCACAACGTTAACACATTTCGATAAAATTGCTTAATGAAGTCTTAACGCAATTTTAAATACAAAAATAGAAAATGCGACTATAAAAATTCGGGGAATTTCCCCAATTATATTTCATTTTTGTAACTGCGTAAAATTTCCGGAAATTTCCCCAATTATATTTTATTTTTGTAACTGTGTAACTAATTTTGTTCTAAAATACTCCAACACGTCCAAAAAATTTTTGTATACATACAAATATGTTTTTTGGACGTGTTAGAACAAATAATTCGTGTAAAAAAAATATTTTTTTTCTTTTTTTGGGACCGTTTTATTTCAAAATCGTGTAAGAAAAGACCGTGTAAAAAAGAGTTGGGTGTACCTCCGTATAAATAGGACTAAATCAGACATTTAATGGTTGAGGAGCAAAACCAATGGTTTTGGTTATTCCTTAATGGCGGTAAACTCAATGTGTTCAAAATAGCGAGCGTGACAGCCATTAAAGAGAGCACCGGTGATAGACCGCTTCCGTATCGATTACGTTTTTAACGAAAGACCAGTTTAATTGATATCTGCTTCAACATTGAGTCAATCCTGTCGCAGATATAAGTTTCTACGCGCAACCAACAACAAACAGCATGGGAGTATTTCATTATTCATTAATGGACTTTAAAATTATTTTGGCTTTGAAAAATTCACAACATATTAATTATGTATACCGTTATCTCTGCTCTAACATATTATTTTTTTTTAATTTCTGGGAACTTCAAAACATGGAATGGAAGTGGAAGGAATATCGTTTATCCAGAAAGCTCCATTATTTTCGTGTAAAAGAGTTTCCAGATATTTTTCCAACAGCTGTATTTTACACCCTTATCCTTTTTGTTTAACTCTGCAAATTACTTTAACGCCATTTAGTTATAAATTTCAATATGAAACCTTAAAAGTAAACCTTTGAAAACAGATGGTATGATATCTTCAGTAAAGATAACGGCGAGCTCAACCCGTTATAATATTTTAGGAGAATTTATTTTAAACTTAAGTAGAATTTCCAAACGCTTCAAGAATTGTGTATTTTAAATGTAATTGGCTGAGCATGAGCTGAGTCTATGGTCCTGAAGTTAGAGAGCTTTCATAAAACATTTTCTGTATAGCTCTAAAGGCCAAAGGGCCAAAACGAAATTCCAAGGTATCTTCTGTTGGTGAAAATAAACTATCTAAAGTAGAAGCCTCCTTCGGTGCTTTAATTTTCTTTAAAATCAATTAAGCTAATGGCAACGGAAGACATTATCTCAAGAAAGGCAAATTTCAGTTTCCCCAAGCCATTTAATTACCTACGAGCTGAAAATTCTAAACAGAAGCCATCAGCTCCTAGGGAGAATTTTTTTTAATTATCAAGGAGTTAGCAATTTTCTTTGTCCCGCCGGACATTCCTTTAGGAATGACACGTACGATGAACATAAATGTGTCTCTAGAAAAATATACGAAGGACACCAGTTCAGAGTCAACATATTTTCGGACATTGACTTCATTAACTTTGGCGTCATCAGCTCATTCCTCTTGCAACCCCTAAATCTGGAATAGTTACTCAATAGTATGAAGTTAATGTATGACTATGAAGTGACAAACTCCATGCGAATCAAACGAAACCGAACTGAAAAGACAAAAGGAGTGAACGGTGTGAAGTAGATAAGAGCAGAGGGTGGTTCCAAGGAAAATGAACAAAAAACTCCCTCGATGCGATCTTATTTTAGATAACTGAGTCAAAATGATAAATGACTTTGCCTGAAGGGAATGTGAAATTAAAGTGCAAGGCGACTCGTTTTAATTTAAAGCGTTCTCGTGTCGCCTTGCCTTCCCGCCCATGTCCCCTTGTCCTTACTACTTCTTTTGCAACCTTAACAGTAATAATTCCTACCGTTCTTATTTTGCCAAGTATAACCCAGCCCTAAGACTGGGATCTGATCCGGCTTCTCTTAGATTTCATGTTGTTTCGGATCTGCCGCTTTTTTTATTTTTCTATTTTAAGGGGAGATAAGAGCGAATCATTAATTATTCTTCAAGTAGATAAAATAGAAATTTCTTTAGCTTAATTCGATTCTATTCAAGTGGTGTTTCATTCTCTCTTTGGGGATTGTATAACAACCAAGGACGCGAGATTTTTTTAAAAACTTTTGCTTTACGATTTCAATTTAGCAATGGTAATGTTTTTTCAGTTGCATCGCAGCATGAATTTAACTTGATAACTTAAAGATGGCTTCAGATGATGGGTACAACTCTCTTATATTCAGCAATGTTAGCAAAGGTAGCATAGTATTACATATATGGTATACGAAATTTTTAGATTTCGACAAGACATGTGATGAATTATCCACATAAGGACGTTTTCAAAAATATTAAAGTTTATTACCTTATCATTAGGATATTGTTTACATATACATTAGAATAAAAATACTCTAGTTATGTCATTTCATTTGCGTGGAGTTTCTTATATAAATATTTGAGTCTAAAATCGAACCACAGCGTTAATAATAACTGGAGTATATACCTAACTGGAATTTTTTAGATTCCTCTGCGATAGTTTTTAAATTATAAGCATAATAACAATTAAACAAACATAGAAAAATTTAATTAAAATTTAATAAATATGAAAATGTCATTAAAAAATGTAATAGAAGATATAACGAACAAATTTGATGACAATTTTTAATGGGGCTTTATAAGCCCTAACCTCTTATTCTGGCATATTCACTTACCCCAAAATAGAGGATTACGAAAGAGGCGTGATATCCGTGGAAGAGTTATTGGATTGTATAAAAAAAAAACGTTTACAGAAGAATTGACACTTATGTTAGACAAGAAATAAATAAATTTGGGTAATCACTATTAGAAACTGAGCAACTCCGGAGCAACTGAACAGTAGATTCCTATCCTCGATTTTGTTGTCGACTAAAATATCCAATCGCCGATAGAAGTATAAATAAAAGTAAAAACAAATCACTAATTATATAGACTGACTTGAAATCTTCTCGCTCGTAGTTTAGGTAGGATTCGCAGTAAATTAATTGAAATTGAGTCTTAAACATTCTCTTTGAATTAAAAATACTAAAAAGGCAGTATATTCTGCAAATAAGATATAACTGTTGCAATTCACAACAAGGTGATATGCAATAATATTCCAGAAATCTCGTTTTTGAGTGGGATGAATATAGAAAGTCCCATTGAAAAAAAAAATCCCAAAAAAGTTCTGGCAGTTCTATGAAATATCCGAAACTATTATCGGATATATTTTAACATTTAGGTCCAAGGTCTTGCTTAATTCATCAATTCTCTGATTTGACTCCTCGTAATGGCTCCTTTTAACAAAATCTTCTAGTATTGCCAATTTTCGGTAAACAGATAATAATGCAACATTAACAATTCTGATCATGCCTACAGGAACATGATTTGGAATTCAACAACTATACTAACGTTGCATAAGATATTTGATGAAAATCTTCGAGGAATAAATCGGTTCAAATGTTCCAAAAGATTACGTTAATGAGTTATTCTATATGGAGACGACATCGAATGTGTCGTTCGTAATAGCTTTACTATGCTGTATCTACCTTTGATATTATGATCGGATGCTTATATGACAATAAGGAAGTATTCATTCTACTGTATCGTAGAAGATTGAAGATACTATCGTTTTGATATATTTGATTCAGGCAATAATTTTGCTTGTTGATTTCAGCTGTAAATTCACTGTGTCTTAAACATATTTAACCCATAGTCCCAGTCTATTCGATAATTGTCTGAAGTTAAAAATTTGGATTTCGTAATTTTCATGGTAGCTATTTTAATAAATCATAGCTAGTTGATACTCAAAAGCCTTATATCTGTGGGAGGCATAATAAGACGGGTCATTCTTTGGATTGAATTTATATAAAAGTACTTCTGGGTCCTGATGTTTCCAGATGACCAACTACGGTTTGCCATAATATTGTCTAACAAGATTCATCTTAACCATAATGAGTGTACTGGATATCCAAGCGTAACAATCTATTTTCTTGATACTGAGGTTGACCTTATTTTCACTCATTAGGTGCCCTAAAAAATGCACTGCGCATATTAAGTACGTATCTTTTATTCGGTCGTAAACTCTTGCTGCGTATTTCCATTCAGATACATCAGAATATCCATGGAGTTCAATTCATTGAGACATTTTACTTAGTTTTCCAAATTAAAATTTTAAATTGTCATCATCTAGAAGCCTTGCAGAGGGAATCGACATGTTCGATAAAACTCATCCTAATTAGAGTAAAGTTTAGCTGCTTACCATTGCTCTAAACGTGAAAAATCATCTGTAGGGTATCAATGTCATCCTTGAGTGTTTTTTTTTTTAATTAAATTCTGACATTGGCTCATTTACAGAATAAGCTCGTCTAGGTTTCACGACTATTCATAAGTCAAAGATTCCCCGTATAAAAGTTATAAAGTAATACACTGGGTGTTTCCGTCAAGGAGAGCAGGAGGTAATAGTACTCACCTAAATAAATAATATATTGTGTCGCAGGGTGGGGGGGGGGGGGCATAGCAACCGTTAAGGAGTTACCGCGTGATTAAGAAAAAGAGCTGGTTTGTCACAAAACAGCCTGTATCTTTAAAAACACAGGGTTTACGGTCACATTTGAGAGCTCATTGTATGCAGAACTACATGGCCTTACCAAGGACTTCTCAACCAGCCTCTCTTCTCTCAAGAGTTATAGTTGTTTAAACAAAAAATTTCGTATTTTCCTACCTTTTATTTTTTTTTAATTTGAACTCTATTTTTTCCCAGAAAGGTCATTAATATTACTTTTTTTTTTATAAAAACTGTAAGCTGTAGCTCTTCTTTAATTTGACTTATTGCACCCTATGTGCTATCTGTATTCGTTAAAGAGTTAATAGCTCACAATCTATTCAGGTCATACCGAAATTAGCCGATATTTTTTTTAAATCACATGTTTGCAGTCACCAGTGGAAAAAAACTATCTTTAAAAATAAGTTTCAGAATAGCTTTGAGAATAGGTTAAGAGCTAATAACACTTTAACGGTTATAGATAGAACATAAGATATAATTAAAGAAGAGAGTCCATAGTTCACAGTTTTTATAAAAAAAAGTCATGACAATGACCTTTTTGAAAACAAAATAGTGGTCTAATTAAAAAAAAAAGGTAAGAAAATCTGAAATTTTTAGTTCAAATAAGCATAACACTTGAAAGGAGGGGGGACGGACTGGGGCTGGTTAAGCAGTCGTTAAAAAGCCCATGAAGTTTTGCATACAATGAGCTCTTAACTGTGACCATATGCCATGTACTTTTTAAGATACAGGGTGTTGTGTGAAAAACCATCAATTTTATTAATCTCCCTATAACTCCTAAACGGTGTATATCGATCCTCCCCCTGCCATAGATTTTTTTGTTTGACTAGGTGAGTAATATCACCTCCTGCTCTACTGACCTCCGAGGCGGAAACACCCTGTATAATATATACATATAATATTTATATAGAATTGTACCAAAGCTTCTTAGCTAACTGCATAGTAGGCGACTAGAAATGGAGGACAATAATTATTTGTAAATCGGTATGTCAGCAAAATATTGTTCTTCAGAAATAATCTGTTTGATAATTTTGAGTATGCGCCAAATACTACCAGAAATTTTTAATACAGCATGATAAGGTAACACAAATATTGTCGCAATTGTAAATTGTCATATACTGTGTCTTCTGAACTGAATCATTTTGAAATTCTGATTTCATAGTCTTGAGACAAGATAACGGTCTTTCTCAGGAGTTACCTAATTTGATATGCCCTGCTTGAATGTAAGCTGAACCTCCTAAGAACTGTCTAACCTCCAGTGTGCATGTTAAGTAAATCAGTATCGTTTACTTAACATGCACAAGTGGAGGTCTTCTAAGTTCCAAAAATTTTCCAGACTTGCATCTATGTGATTACATCGCAGTCTAATTCTTTGAGCCAGCCACACCGAAATGATAATAACTTGCGACCCGAACTCAAACAGCATGCGGTATATTTTAAATATGGCTTGCATTTTGTCCTTCAATACCAATTCGATGAATTTCCCGTAGAATCTGTTAAATTTTCATTAACTCTCTCGAAACTTGATCTAGAATTTGAACTTAAGCTGCAGTCACATATTCGTACAAGAGAAAATTCTGTTTTTAGTTCCATAAATAAAACATAACTTGTCGGTGTTGTTTGTTTCTTGATTACCTATTTTAGATATGGTGCCACATATATGGAAGTACAATTTTCCTCTAAATAGAAGCACATATTCCCCTCCCTCTTCACTTTCAATCCAAGCAACAATCGTACATTTTTCTTTATATTTATGTTGAATAATTTTACTTGATGTTTAACTTTCTCTTAACTTTTCATAACTCTCTAGGTAAAATTTACTTATGTAGGTTGTATGCATTTCTGTGACTCCGTCAACTAATGATAACTCCAAAATTGAGAAGTTTCTTTTATAAATGTGATTCCAATTGTTTTGTTATAACATTTTTTTTAAACTGAGTTTTTGGTTATATCATTATTAAACGGCTGTAATAAAAAAAAAGTCTGTAACAAGAGGTCTCATTCATTTACATTGTGCGGAATTTTTATGTATCAAACTTTCAACTGCCATTCTTTGACATTTCTGTAATTTGTAATAAAATCTATACGTTTACCGAAAATTGAACAACACACATTTGCACAATGCAGTGAAATGGTAAAAATTTACTACAAACGTGGTGAAAATTACGCGGATGCAGTTCTTAAAGCACATACTGCATTCGGCCTTCTTGTCCAGTAACTGTAAATGAACCTCCTTTCAATCCAGTAGCGCATATAAAGAACTCATGCTCCGCTCTCCCATCCAGATCAACCGAAAATACTGTTGTTCTATCTGGAAGTGTTTCAGAAGACTCGCGTATGTCAATTCGAAGACGTTCGCAGCAATTGGTGTATTAACACCCGCCCTGCTGTGTGCTAATTGATGATTGGGTGTTGAAAATGAAAGCAGTTGACCAGTTTTCTAAAGAAGAGTGACGAGGATCATTTTCATCTCTCTGGCTACGTAAATAAGCAAAACTGTCGCATATGAGGCTCTGAAAGACCAAGACAAATAAGTGAGGAACCTCTTCATCAAGAACACGTGGTAGCATTTTGGAATGGCTTTTGGCTGACAGGGTCAATGGGTCAATGGACTGTATTTTTTTCTCAAATGAAGCTGATGCGCAATTACATTGTATTGTTTGCGTTATCGTGAGATGCTAACTAAGTTTATTTTTTCGCCTAAAGTGGAAACTTTGGTAAATGATGAATTTTATTTTCAACAAGATGGCGCTACATGGCACACAAGTATTCAAACAATCAGTGCCACAATCTTGCGAAATTGTGATGGAAAATTTTCTTAAAATAATTATTATCTGTAAAAGGAGCCAATCATATATTGTCTCTCATTATTAATCGGAAAGATTGAATCTAAATAATTCTGTATTAAAAGAGCACTAGTGAGATCGAGAGCTCATAAATTTGCTGAAATGCAATTTATGCCGCAATCTGGTACCAACTGATTTGAGATAGGTAATATTATCACGCCAATAACTAGGGCACATAATATTTACTATCCTGAATATCATATAGGCTAATCTAAATCGAATATAATTACCAAGAGAGCAACCCAGTATACCTGTGGAGTATTCAGAAATATGTTCACGTCGTCGAAGCCCATTGATGTATCTGGCACATAGGTTATATTCAACATTTATTCTATTACGGCATATACTACAGCCATAAGATAATTTGGTAGTAACAGAGCCTTCACAAGACGAATATTTGTGTCTTTAGGAGTGAAGGATTCCGGGTGCCATAAGCCATACATTTTTCCAACCTTTGGTGTGCTTCATTCAATTGAAGATTGTGCCAAAATACATCCCGAGATGTCCAAATAAGTTGGCGAATGGAATATGCACATCTTTAAGATACATAGTAGTGATGTGATCTTTAAAGATAACAATAGATTAAGATTGTTCAATTTTTCCCAGCTAGAAATTAGCTCCAAGTCCATATTAGCTTTGGTTACATTCAGATGAAGATCAACTAAGCTTGTAGATAGGCACAACTGGACATCATCACTATATAGTTGAAGGAAACACCTCCTAGAAACTTTCACCAGGTCATTTATGTAGATACAAAGCAGTATAGGACTCAAAATGGACCCTTGCCGTACCCCTAAGTATAATGTTTTATGCTGAGAACAATTCATTTCGTTTACAACAGCCTGTTGTCTGCCTGATGGATAAGAAGGCATTAACTTTAGCGAAGAGCTTGATAGCTTGAATTCAGTGTTCAGTTAATTGCAGAATATATTAAAATTTATCGAATCAAAAGCTTTACTGAAATCAAGCAGACAGAAAGTTGTTGCCAGATTATTCTCGTTGTTATTCTTAATATCTTCATCTAAATTTAGCAAGGCTGCGACTATACTGTGCCTAGTACGAAATCCAGATTGGGGAGAGTTTAATGCCTAATCTACAATGCATGGTAAAACTACTTCTTTTCTCTTTCATTCATTTGACGACATGAGCACGAGCTTATGTGCAGTAGTTAATCAGCAAAAGAAATGTAGTAATACACGCCTTATGGGGGTGGCCGGTAAGGATGAGAACATATGCTTGATCGACGCTGATTGCTTGAATGAACATTTCACTTCCTCATCTCTGATTAATCAGTCTCTTAGTCAGGGCCGTAATCAAGAATTGGCTATAAGTCACTATGAAAGGTTTGCATTCCACTGCATTGATCATTTTAATATATTTTCTTCCTGAATGGCAGTGAAATCCACTGCAACTGGCTATGATTTAATTCCTTCTAAATTCATCAAGTTAATTGCTACCTTCATTGTTAGTACAATTCCCCACTATCTGGATAGGATCCCCATCCCTAAAAAGTCTATCCCCTCTTCTAAGAAAGACCACCGACCAATCAGTATAATCTGCTATTTCAGAAAGTTGTTCGAGAAAATAATATATAACCAAACTGTTAAGTTCATTGACCGGAACAAGTTCTTATCGTCTTGGTAATCTGAGCTCCGAAAAATGCACAGTTGTGAAACAGCTCTGTTTATAGTAACATCTGTTATTACAGAAGCCCTTGATCAGGATTTCCTAACAATGCTTGTTCTTCTCATCATTAGTAAAGCGTTTGACTCTGTCGATCATTCTCGCCTTCTTTATAAACTAGCAAGCAATTTTAATTTTTCTTCATCTGCTGTTAACCTCATTGGGAGCTTCCTTTCACATAGACAACATGCCGTTAAACTGCGTAACATAATATCGCAGTTTCGCTCTACTGAATGTGGTGCTCCCCAAGGCTCGAGTCTAGGTCCTTTCTTAATCAGTTTATTTTTAAACAATCTTCCCAATGTTGTTCTGGACGTATCTATTCATCTCTATGTTGATGATGTGCAAATTTACTTCAGCAGACCAATTGAGTTACAAGAGGACGGCATTGCTCGTATAAATGAGGATTTGCATCGTATATCTGAGTGGTCAGTTGAAAATTGGTTGATCTAAAATGGCAATAAGTCGAGTTGTATGCCTATCTTTAGAAATGCACTTGATACATCAGATATGCCTCCTGTTTTACTTAATAATGTTATCTTACGTATCAAAACTCAGTCAGAAATCTAGTAGTTGAACTGAATGCTAAACTTTCCTGCTGTAGTCTTATCACAAATATTATTTTAAGATTTTATGAGTCTTTGCGCCAGTTATGGGCCCATAAATATCTTCTCTCAACTGAGAAACGCATGAAATTAATAAGACTACTTATTGTACCTCATTTCATGTACGCTACCATATTATTTCCAAAGTTAGAATCAGTCTGCCGTAAGAGATTTACAATAGCATTAAATGATTTTATTCGATTTGTCTATAAGCTACCGCGTAGTGCTCACATCTCAATGCATTCAAATTCTGTTCTTGCTCACGCAATAGATGCTCACCTTGAACATCGTGATCTGTTTTTTTTTTTGCATAAATTACTATTTAATAATTCTCCCGAATATCTCCACAAGAAATTAAGATTTATGCATTGTTATGGAAGTATGTGAAGGCGACTTGACCAGGACGTTAAGTCCAAACTGCCAGCATGAGCTGACAGATCGCCTGATGACAACGATAGCACAGGGCGGCATGCTAGCACCTCGGCTAAGGGTGGCGGAGAGTGTGGGGGAGTTCCCGAAAATACCTGCCGCTGTCATCATCCATAATCAAAAAAATTTCATGCCTGCATACAAAAGAGCCGACACACACTCGGTCCTGAAGGGACCCTTACGTCACTTACCTACTTACTGTGGAAGGCGCAGATGTTCTGCCTTCATGGCCTTGCCCCATCCTCCCTATGACTCTGCTCGGCACTATCTGCAAAGTCCCTTTGGCTGACCTGTGGAAGATATTAGAGCGGACCTATGCGACCTTCATGCGAGAGGGCTCCAGGAAAGCGAAAGGAGAAAATAAAAGCTCTTAGAACATCATTACGTTATAATAGTTCATTATTGTTACTCAAAATTTCCATTCCTATTAAATTTTTCTCTTACAATTCACTCCTACTTCATTATAATGTACCCTGTACAATATTATTCTTCGCTTACCTATCAGGCACAGTACTACCTATTATATTAAAATATAAAATCTAACTTAGACTTAAGATGTTATAGTAAAATGATAAAATATTTTGATGACCTACAATTATTTGTGGGAATATTATATTTGCGATATTATGTATGAGACGTTGAATCAAATCATGGAAATTTCAATTAAATTAAATTTTAAATTAATATCCCAATAAATAAAATCAACTTACTTCCCTTTAATTTTATGGTACATAGAAAGTGATTATTGTACTCAGGATATGAAAAAGTATAATATAAAGATCTTATCAAGGCTATAATATTTCGGCCATAATTCAGTTAAATAGAATAAAATTTAAGCGTTTCCTCAAAGTAAGAATACAAAGAAGAAAATATTATAAAATTGGACAGTATTATATAATTAGAAAGTATGAGTCATATAATTCTTTAATTAACAGTATCCTTTAAGGGCAAACAATAAATTCAGAAGTTCAATGAGCCGAGATAGATAGGAAATTTTATACTAATGACAGTGAAATAAATAGAAATTGTGAAATCTTTCTGACCTAAGTTTCCAAAAATAGTTGTAAAACTGTCTAAAATTTGTAGACGAATTAAAGTTTATAGCTTTACATAAAAGAGGATTGATATACTATGCGAAAAATCCTAATATTGTTGTCAATTGTCAATATTTTGAGAATTTTCGATTTAGTTTTCACGGGTTACTTACTAGACCTGAATGAAAGTCGAGTAAATTAATTTTACTCTAGTCTAGAAAGATCATCGGAATATTGTAACAATATTTCACAGAAAGGTACAAGTAAGAATCATCATAAGGTAAAAGCAAACATCTCATAATCGCGTGCTTGAAAGACTAGTGCGATTTAGACTAAACAGAGTGTTAATCGCCGCCATAAAATTCAAACTGATTCTATAACATCGATCGTTCCATTTATTATGAATTAGCTTCGTACCAACTATATACCGGACGAGAATGCCTAATTGGAATATGTCACAACCTGATCACGGACCTTGCGAAAAACTAATGCTCCCTAAATTCATATAAGCAAGTCGTATACTATTTATTTCAACATCCTTTAAGGTCTAAACAAAACAAAATGAAGTGTCCAGTACGCCCAAATAAAAACACAAACGCCCAAGGCACAATACTACACACGTCTACGGATCCTGGCTCATTGTCTGCTGCCTACTTACAATTCGCTGAGTAGATTTTTACAGGTTTTTATTTACTCGTCACTTAATGGTTTGAAACAACTACCATAGATCGCTATTAACTAAAGTATTTCGTGGTATTTACTTGACAAACTGACAAGTCACATTGCAATGTTCATATGTTAAAAGAAAAATCGTACACTTTTGGTATTACTCTTATACGACACATGCGATACTCAAAAACTTCAATCGATACACCGAATTATAGCAGACTTGAACTTATCAGATCAGTGAATATAGATATTTATAGTCACAAGACAAATTATATAACGAATGGATTGAAAAGAAAATAATTAATTCCTTATTTCATATGATTTGATTGTCAGTCTCAGGAAGGTTTTTTTTTCCTTGTTTTTTTCTCACCAAAGAAAGAACACATTTTCAGTAAACATAAATCACGGGAAGTGTAAGAATCTGAAAATTGATTTTATAACTTCAAAAAGAATTATTTCCTTATTGCTACTAAGAAAAAGCGAATCTAAGCTATACATTAACTAAAGGGTTTTTCCCTTGTTTCTTAAATTAAATATTCTGAATATAAAAATGTATTTTTTTTTTTTTTAAGAGAAATGTGATTACCTAAACTATATCAGCTAATATGTACAGCATTCTTATTCAAAAAAAATATAGGATGATATATGCCATCAAATTTTATCTTCGATTATTATGTGACACTGAGAAGCTCCTACAAAATGTCTGAATGTGGCATCTACTTACATAATGGTTAAGTAGGAATCTTATGTAGATAACTCCATGTCAAATTTACCTCAAACATTTGCTTTTCATACGTCTCTCTTTTCGAGGTTTTTCCCGACGTACGCCACACCAGATTCGAACTCCAACAGATCCCTTTTCTCACCTCACAAATGGGGCTCCGGAGGGAGACGCCAAGTTTTATGGGGTGCCGTTGGCGGATTAATCTTTGGTTACTGTGCGAATAAAGTACCAGGTGGGGATGTAAATTTATTAATAACTATAAGTATTCTTCGAACTTACGTGAGGATTTTGTTTTCTTCGTCGGATTGCGGCGAGAAATATTTGATTTTGCGGGATTTTAATTTTAACGACCTTACTTTCCTGCTAGCAAACTATGACAGACCGATATCGATGGTCTTCTTCTTCTTTCTGTCACTGAACATGACACCGAGCTTGAGGAAGCATTTCTCTCGGTCGGGGCGCGTTTTGGTTTCATGCTGTAGTCGACAACAAGCCGGGCATACACGCTTCAGTCCGTGGTGGCATATTGCTATATGCAATATGCTACGACCATAACAGCATTCCTTTAGAAGTATTGCTTTTCTTCCTCCTCGATATAACTGGAAACTGGAACTTGTAGTTTCAGTCTGGAAAACAACATTTTATATTATTCGATTTCTCCCAAACAATTCCTTAGTTTACTATAATATAGTATAAATTATTGAGACCAAATGCTTCCTTTGATGTAATTCTGCAATGAAATCGAAAAGGTAATTACATTTATGATAATTGACTGATCAACAGCTGTTTAATTTAGCAGCTTACCACTACTTACATATTCACCAAATGATATCGTATAAGCTGGTCGAAAAGAAGCCTATCAAGGACTTTTGATAAAACAGGCAAGTTGTCTATAATCAGACGTTAAATTTTCCTCAGAATTGTTTTTTACATGGCAATTTCCATAGCTTTGGGAAATATCATGTTGTAATAGCCTTATTGAAACTGTGAGTAATTGTAATAGTAGAATTTCCGACAACTTTAGTGTTAATTCTGGAGTTCAGTATTCTCATGGATTTTTTATTGTACGTTTTGTTTTTTTGTGGCAGGGGACGAAAGATCCCAAGCGCAGAAGACAAGGCGGCTAATAGTGCTAACCTACTAAGTCAGAGAAACTATATAAAGCTAAAAAGGTCGAAAAATAAGTAGGTATTAGGAAAAAAGCTCAGGATTGTGTCTTGGTGGGACTCGCACCCACGACCCCTACGATTGAGCTTTAGCCTACCAACTGAACTACCGAATTCAAAAAACCTCAATTTATTTAGGTTTTATTAATTTATATTATTACTTTTATGTCTGAAATAATTAAATTCTTCACACAATAGAATTCCTTTCGTCTCAGTTGGAATAAAATATCCAATTTCCTCATAAAAAGTTCGACAGCCAAAAAGAAGGGTTAGGTGGAATTATTTTAGAAAAGAAACAAAAAGTGGTCTGCAGAATTATGAAGAATTTTATTAAATAAATGAAACATTTTGAGCGCAATTATCAAAACGATACGAACAGACACTACATTTTGTACATTTAGAAATAACTTCGTACCACTGTTCTACCAAACTAATTATATTTTGAATCTCTAATCCAAAATGCATTCCTAGTCAATGAACCCGCAAAATTTCAAATAATACAGTAAAAATATTCGCCATTTTAATTTCTCTTGTTTTTTCTATTTCACATTTTATACAGTTTTCACGACAACTAAGAGGCGCAATTTTTCTATTTTATGCAATTTTGAATACAAACCACGTTGCTGGTCCAATTCATGCATTCAATTATTATAAGGAAAATTACTAGTAACTTATGGATTAACATGGCGAATGAAATTCCTTTCATCTTTTTACTTTCATTTGGAACTTCCTTTGGTCGAACGCACCATCCATAGAATCTAAATTCTAGAATGCTTTTTGAAATGGACAGCGCTAGTGTGCGCGGCTCCAAATCGAGGTAAATACCAGAAGATCATTAACGTCAAACAAATATATTAATGTCAGTTATAATCCAATATGGAATCTAATTATCTCGTTGCACCAAGCCCAAGAACGCTGGATCTGCAAGGGCCAAGACATCAACGGCTATAAAGGCTGGCAAAACAAATCGCCATAATATTAAGAAGGAAAGAAGTAGGCAGACAGCCTTAAATGCACCACTGACTACTTGCGGAGTTGCAGTAGAGGAGGAACAAGTTAATACAGTTGCCAGTTACTCGAAGTTAATTTATCTTTCGGGTCTGGGCATTTTATTGTCTGACACTGTGGAGTGGATGGTCAGGGAGCCGCTTACTGATATGGTCATCGCTAGATCCTGTTTGGGCATATTACAAGGAGCCCATACATAAATATTCACCTATATATATAGGTACGCGTATCTGACTATACTCTAAACTGCCACTCACACTCCTTGTTTTTTGGTTAATTAATTTCTTCAGAGCTTTTTTCCGTGCACTACGATGTGATTAGCAATGTAAAAGGGGTCGATGGATACCGAGCCGATGTCCGACGTAATACCTACATACGTTGCAGGAAATTGTGTGATATTCCATAGACATTTTTCATTACTGTAGCGTACTTGGCCTGGCGGGGTGGCTAATGTTAATTTCGCTTTAAGAAGAGATTTATTGCTTGATACTTCCATCTGTTCTTGGGCAGTTGTTTTTTTTTCTTTTTTGTCCTGGGACGGTGATACTGCTGTGCTTTTGAGCTGACGCTACTGCTCCCTGGTGAGAGTGAAATTGAGATGTTGGATATGCGACATGCGGATCATGTTTACGAGATTCCAATCGCTGCAGTTTACTATATGAACGTAGTACAATATGTGTCCAGCTGACATGTTCGGCTATTTGATACATATGTACATGCATACATTCCAGCTTACTTATTTCACAATAATTTGCATAAAAATCGATTTAAGACTTAATTGTTTCGACATTACATATGGTCGTAATCTTTAATTGAATATTATAATTAAAAGCAGGGTTAATATGAAAATTTGTTGAAATTACTGGTATTCAATCGTAACATTGATGTAGATAAGAGGTCCTAAATTCTTTTGTATAAAAATGGCTAATAAGCATTTAACTTGTGATGAAACGTTTATTAATCCTAAGGACGTTTTGATATGAGTCTACTATGATTCTGGCTATTGTAATCTGATTTTCTTTTAAATCTACGTAATCGCGGTTAGACACGAGAACGGTGGAGACAGTTGCGTAACTAAAGATGTATGCCCCCCCCCCCCCTCTTCCCGAAAGTTATCATATTTGCGTAGGAAAATTTCATTCTTGGTGTCAATTGTATGAAAATATTTTCTGAACTTCGGATGTATAATGTTTCCAATAATTTTGTACGGGGAGACGAAATTATTCCCTTCTCTCTTTTTAAATTTATTCCGGCCAGAAATTCCCACAATATGGAGAATTCCCACGATCTCCCAAAGTTTCATCGCTCCGCTCACTTCAAGCCAGAGTTAAGCAAAAAAAAAAAAATAATAAGGTTTCGTAGGTACTACGAGCAATGTTGCCAAGATCTGAATTGCCAAACTTATTTGTTTCGATTTACTTCGCGCTCTACATTCATTATTAAACCTGTTAAAAAACCACTGACAGCCCCAGCATATGCTCACGAAAGCACATTAAAAGAAAAACCGATGAGTATCTGAGAGAAACGATTAAGTAAGCCAAAGCGAAACGTGAAAAGCTTCCCTCCCACATAAGTAGTCGGGAATATCCGATAGCTTAAAGTAAGAGCCGGAGTCCATTGAGTTTTGAGAGCTTCATGGAATTTCGAAACTTTTCAACGTGAAAAATATGATCTTATACATTTTTAATTTTCTTACATATCAAATATTCTAAAGATAAAATAATACTCTTCTCTCATCTACGAACGCTGATGCATGCTAGCAGCGTGTACGCCTAGCCTAAGGAAGTCAGCAAAATATTTCCCAGACAAAAATTTACAGTATTTCAGTTTCAGGCGTACTTTTTTTCTTCATTTAAATACAAAGCATAAATAGAAGAATTCTTAACTTTTTTGTTATTGCATCATCACTACTGTCTAGCCGCATATGTGCAGTTTCCAAAAGCCTATGATGGTATGAATACGATGGAACTGAAATAGTGAAATCATTACAGAGATAATTTATATGCAGAAACCGAATTTTAATTGAGTAAATCTAGCTGCTTATTAATCCAACGTTGTTATTTTATGTGGTTTCAAGTTTCATCACTTCATATGAAAATATTAATTTTAATGCTTTCGTGGGCCCCTAGAAACTGTGGCCCCCCACGTACCGGGGCCTACGAGGGCGTTAGCTACGCCAGTGGGTGGAGATGCGATACGTGTGCCTTTAATTACGAAAGGGATCTAAGTCTTCTTCGGGAATAGTATTTAAAATTTGCAGTGATAGATTGCCATGATGAAGGGTATAATAATAATATAATATAATAATAATAATATCTTCATAATTTTCTTTGTTACTACTCTATTAGTTTTATCTAATGGAAGTAAAGGGATATTTCCGTATATTTGTGGGCTTCCTCTTTTGGATGTAAGGCCCAAAATATGGAAGTCGGGATTGTCATATAATGAAATTTTGGAAAACAAAAAAATGGTCCATTTTTTTAAAAACTCATCTATTGTACTTTTAACCAGTACTTTTTTCTGGCTTGTTCAGCGTTTTCTAAGTGTATACATGCTGATTTCGTTTATAATCCATTTTCTCTACTTCATTACAATTTGAAGCTTTAGTAAATCATATTTTTGAAAAGTGTGGTATCTTTTCCGGGAGAATGAAAACTTAAATTCAATTCTCTTTTACATACTTTCCTGTATGTCCACTCATTAACGTATTCTTCGTTATTTTCTCTACATTTCTCAACATAAATATCATATATTTTTGTAATCTCTAGATCATGACTTAAGTATTTTGGTATAGTGGCTTTTGTATGCAGGAAAACTTAAAATGTGATCTTTTATTACCTTTATCTTTTCTTCTTTTGTTTTTCGAGATTTGCCGGGCATTTTCCCACGTTAATCTGTTCCAGGTATTTCAGCATTAAGAGCACGAATTAATCGTCCAACCGATAAAAGAATTCCCAGAAAAATTTCTTGCAAGCACGAACTTAAACAGAATTATAAGCGGATAAAAAATATTTATAACTGCCTTATCTCATTCTACGTTCAAAATTTCTATGTCTTTGTTTTATTTTTTGCTTATGTACGGCGCCACATAGAAATAAGTTTTGTTTTTCAAAATCCTTCAGTATCCAAATGTCTTCAAAATTCGATTTTTTTCGTTTCATATTTTAAGAGATTCAGACATTATTTTATGCATAATTGGATTCATTTCTTATCGTCTATCTTTATAAAGTTTTCTTTGCTCCGTATCTTGGATCTCCAAATTTAAAGAAAATAGCTCTGCACTAAAATCCCGGTTAAATTCATCCGAATATGAAAATTGTATTATTTGCTTCCATTTTCTAGACGTATTAGATTGTACAATATCTGCAATTCACATCAGAAAAATGAGCTTATTCACATAGACGCGTTTGAAATTCCTCCCAGGGCAACTGATCTAGTTCACTATCACAATTAAATTGAACTGTATTCTGTTCAGTGGCATATGAACATAAACTATCTAACGGTTTCACGTTTTAAAAATTCGATAGAGTATTTTAGGTAACGACAGTGTAAGAGAGTTCAATACGAAATAACAGATCAACTCATTTTTTTTTAAATCCTTGAATTATACCATTTTGATAATCAATGGTATATGTTCAAAACTGGTAAAGTTTATTGAAACATTGAATCTATTCTAAACACTACACACGAAAAGTTCAAAAGCTAGATTTGCAGTGAAATAAAAACTGCTATTCTATTTTCAAAAACGAAATTGAAAAAATAAAAACTCAAAATAATTTGCTGAAGCTGCTTTCCTTAAATGATCGGTCTCAAAACAACACCACATGATAAATCCGGTGAATATCATGGAAGTCATAGCAAAAGTCAGTAACCTTGATTTCAACGAAAATGATCTAAGTCACTGTTATTGTCAGCACAGACAAACAACACCATTATCGACAGAGCTGGGCAATACTTAAAAGAAAAGACTTAAGTACTACTTAAAGTACATTTTCGTTACTTAAAACTTATTCTTCAATACTTTTGAAATGCCCATACTTAGTATTTGAACATAAGTACTTGCTCCTATTTACTTGTACTTAAGACTTAGTTTTGTACTTAAATACCATGATTTTTACTTACGTATTTCTGAGTCTATTAAGTACCTACAAATATTTAACTCTTCGTAGAAAAGCAAACACAATCTCTATCGCAACTCCTTTTTTGTTGAGTTTTAAAGCACGCAAAGAACTGTCAAAGCATGTCTCGCATTCACGCGTCAAGGCAGAGCCTTAGCCAAACTAATAACATGCAAACAAGATTGAGCAAGTAGAACAAAAACCACTAACGTCTCGCTCGAATATAAGATCCACGATACCTCGACTTGATGACATAACCAAAGGTAAGGAAGCAGTGCCTCCCTCCAATATAAAATCGACGATGCCTCGTCCTGATGTAGGGAAGGCCTCAATTTTGTCTTAGAAATTTACTGGAAATATTTTCCTTAGAATTTTTATGCATTATTGGAGGAGACAAGTGGTGCTTTGGCGGACCTCTAATAGTTTTTATGAGTGTAGCAATCAATGAGAGTTGAAAGTTTTACTCTACGTGCAGCGCCATAAACTAAAAAAAACTATAAATACTAGCCACTGGTTAGTATACATATTATAGTTTTCAAAAGGTGTTTATTTATTAATATATGTATATTAACTGAACTCGACAAACTTCATTATATTACTGCCAACGTACAGTGATTCTAAAAAAATACTTTAAAAAGTACTTCAAAAAGTACTCAGTACTTTTTATAGACTTAGTAGTACTTTTCATACATACAGTATTTGTACTTACCCTGAAGTACTCATGCCTTCGATACTTGTACTTATACTTAAGTACTTTGTCTTTGGTACTTGCCCAGCTCTGATTATCGGCTAGGATAATAGTTGCATAGTTTACTCATATGAAAATTAGAGATGATTGAATACGAGCATATAGAACAGCTGGAAGAGCCTGGATTTGAACCGAAATGGTAAGCAAATTTTTGGATGATGATCGCATTTTCATTGGAGTTCATCTGATGAGTCAATCGACGACCTTGATTAAGCAAGTAAAAATTACGTTAAAGGAAGAAAAATTCAAATACATTTGGGTAAACGAAGAACGATATTTTGTTAGGAAGATTCAGATCTTTAGATCATTCCAAGCAATAAATAGTGCTGATTTGAGCAATAGCGACTGAATTATTCTTTAGTTTCCCACGATTTTGGTATAATTTGATTCAATGGATGATTTTATGAGCTCTTTAGATAAAGAAAATAGCAACAACTCTGATATATTTAGATTTCCAGAGATTGCCAATGTAAATGAATTAAAGATATTTCACATGAACATTAGAAGTGTTCGAAACGTTTGTTTCAGGATCTGGGAATAAATTTTGATATAATATTGTTGACGGAAACTTGGCTCAAGGAAACTGATTGTTTAGATGAATACGTAATGATTAACAAACCGAATTTAAATAACAAATGTGATGGAACGGATGTTTTCTTGACTAGCCGTTTTTTATTCCTTGTCATTGACAAAAAAATCACTTAATAATTGGCGCCATGCATATTTTTTTTAATATTTTAAATAATAACACAAGTACATTTTCAAATGATAACCTTGATGCATTATAAAGTATGGCTTCAATAGATCTTTAAAAGGTTCAACGAGAGATGCAGCTGGTAAATTTCTTGTTTGGACCATATTTTCTTCTTGTTGTACGGGAAACAAAGGCATGAAATTTTAACCTGCAACCAAACTGTAAATAACTGCGTACATTAGCAAAACTACTGCCCATTTGAAAATTATACATTAATTATCCAAAGGATTGACACCGAAGATTGGTTAGAGGTATATAATTGCCAATCGGCTGAACAGAGCATGATTGTGTTCCATAATATCTTAACTCACTACATAACAATGTACGCATTTAAGAAATTAAATTTAAGTCAGATAAACCATGGATTATTAGAGGAATATTGGTATATGCACATCATAGGAACAAGCTTGCACAGACGCTCCTCTTAACAGAACGCTGATCTCCAATTTAAAACAAAGAAATAAACTAAATTATACTCCTATAATTAAAACTTCAAGAGAAGTTTATTATAAAGCGGACAAGGGAAAAATTTTCTTCATATAATTTCTACTTGGTTTATCCATGTGCCGCCAGGCAAAAACAGGGGAACAATCACCCAATTTGAAAAGTGCAATGAGAAATCTTGCCACCATATAATTCAAACTTCCTTTTTATAAAAAGTATTTATATGGGCAATTGGTGTGAACTCCATCATTGAACTCCTAACACAGACAAGAAATACCCAGCTATCGACGGTAGTACTAAGAAAGTGATGTATGAAAGAGCTCATAGCAAACCTGAATAACTCATTGATCTCGGCTAAATATATCATGGGTACTAACCAAAAATTCATTTCTTTCTTAGAATTTAAATCGACCATATTTCTTCAGAATTCGTGCGCATTATTGGTGGCTGCTGAATACGATTCGAATAAGTTGTGAGTTGTGTCTTGGCTTGTTTGCTAAAAATTTTTATGAGCGTAGATCTAGGTACATCAGCGCGAATTTTTGTCTCAGGCCTTTATAAAATGTTTTCAATGGAGGAAATCGTTGATTTATTTCTTAGAATTGAAATCTACCATATTTCTTCAGAATTCGTGTGGTTTATTGGTGGCTATATATGGTCCGAGCAAATTCTGTCTACCATAAAACTTTTTAGCTAACAAGCCCAATCCCAAACAACCAAATCAATCCAACTTCCACGAAGCCGAGACTGTCCAGACACAACTTACAACTTATTCGAATCGTTTTCAGGAGTCACTAATAATGCACACGAATCCTGAAGACACATGGTCGATTTAAATTCTAAGAAAGAAATGAATTTTTGGTTCGTACCCATGATATATTTAGCCGAGATCAGTGAGTTATTGAGGTTTGCTATGAGCTCTTCCTTCCATACATCACTTTCTTAGTATACCGTCGATAGCTGGGTATTTCTGGTCTGGGCTTCTATGGTAGGCGATCGGATATAACCATACCGATGCGACCTCTCTGATCCCTGGGTCGAAAAATTTCAATAAATTTCAGTCTGTTAGACGAGAAATCTTCTTCGTAAAATTTTAAATAGCCCTAAGAAACTATAGACTAAAATTGAAAGAATTTACTTATAATAATATTAAGGAAATAAAAACTAATGGATCCATATCGAATAACCCTGTAGATATAGCATCAGGTTTTAATATACATTTTAACTCGATGGGTGAATGTCTCCCAAACGGGTTGAGTTGTGATGTTGAAAGTGTTACCAACCAAACAATAGCGAGTGAAGCAAATATTGATTTCTCCGTCCAATCTATGTTAATAATTATGAAATATCGATGTGCTATACGATGTTACCGAATTCATTAACTCTGCAATTACCAAAAGCTAGAAAGTTTAGGTAATATTCTTAGACCTACACTGAGAAAAATAACTAGGGTAAAATTAACATTTTGCACTATAATGGCAAGTTTAGGTTAATTTAACACAAGTTTTACTTAAAAATTTAACTTGCAGCTAAGTTAAACTAACCTAAAACAATAGGTTGATCTTTAACCTGAAAAATAAGTTAACACAACTCTAATTTAGAACAGAATGACGACAAACCAATGTTGATTCTTGATTGATTGTAGTAGTTTTTAAAATATTTTTGTATAATGTTATTTCAACTTCTAAATAGGTTAAATTTTTAACAAAAGATGAGGGTAAAAATTACAAAATTGAAGAGTTAAATTGCTCAATTTTAGAATATTTTATGATATACCAGAATTTAAATTTTTTGATCTTTACCGATGTTAACTTTAACCCTCCATAATGCCTTCCTTAGTTTGAAAGTAATACTTTCAGCTCAATTTCATGATTAATATTAAGCGTAAACATATTAAAATACTATATACAAACACGATGTGTATAAAATCCAAAAATTTGATAAATCGTGCTTATTTCGAATCTTTAAATTATACTAGCAAACAAAATTCCAAAAATGGACTAAATCGGGCAACTCCTTCTTGGTGTTGCCATATAAAAATTTAGTTTTTATACGTATACTGTGAAAACGAGCAGTCGAAGACATTTTTATTGTACTAAAAACTTCTTCCGAATACGAAATCCTATAAAACTGGATATAATAATTTTTTCTGTCCGACAAACCGTTCCAGAAATATATGCGAAAAACCACTTCAAAAATTAAACTTGCACAGAAGGGTGACAATACGAAATTTCATACGGGCATTCATCTAGGGTATCATAAGAATTGGTCCTAGACCAATTCTAGCTTTTTTACTTGTTATAATGTCAGATGGCACCACTTGTACCATTTTGAGCAGTTTTGCTCACGTTTCACTAAAAGTAAAGTTGTGGAACTAAAGTATTTACAAGGGAGGGGTTCAAGAGATAAGCCGTAAGAGCATAGCCAAACCTGAGACAAGTTGTCTCAGGCCAAACAAAAAACATACAAATGCTGGGAAGTAGACAACGCTTTCATAGAATATAAATTCCAGGAAGGCTGGACTTGATGAAGGGAAGGCCGCAATTTTTTCTTAGAAATTTAGTGGTCTTTTTTTCATTAGAATTGCTTTTGCTTTAGTCAAGGCCAAGAACGGTTGTTTGAGCCACCAAAAATTTTTATGAGCATAGACTCGTAGACGAGCAAATAGCATTCATTGCTTCTTAGAAATTTACAGATGCTTCGGGAGATTTGTTTTCAGTCTGGTGGCCGACTGGAGTTATTTTCAGATGCAATCATACAATGTGTTCCGTTGTCGACCGCCAATGCATAACAATTCCAAGGAAAAAAATTGCAAGAAATTTACAAGAAAAAAATCAGGTCCAGCAATCGTTGATTTTATATTGGAGCAAAGCATTGCTGGCTTACCCTTTGGTTTACGTCTGCTCATCAGCAGCAGCGCCTCTACAACATAACGTGGTACTAAATCAAATTGCGTTTAGCTATGTATAGATAGTTCTCTATACACAACCCAGTGTGCAAGAAATCTCATTTATCGTTACCTAAATCCGTTTTCTTAACGCTTGATGAGAAAAAAACGGAATTTTAAATAAAAACAAGGAATACGAGTTAAAACAACAAAAGTTCTCGTTTTCGTTCCGAAAACTTTCCGAAAGTGAGAAAATTTTATCGTTTGAGCGATAAAATGGCATCGAATCCCCGCTCGTGGTATGTTCTTGGAAAAAAACGGGATTGAGGTTTTGTCGATTTCTGATGTAGTGTTGCATTTTGTATTTGGTCGTGCGTGAGTGAAGACACAGTAATTTTTGCAAACAATTGTACAGGAAAAACAAAATTTACGAGTTGAAAATATTATAAAACAGGTGAGTAAGCTTTGCTTTGTAATATTATGAGGTGCATTAGATAAACAAAATCAAGAATGTAGCATTTTGTTTTTTAATATATTTAAATATATTTTGTATTGACTTGCAGGAGTATGTTACAGCAGATTTCATACATCCGACGTGGATATGGACGGCATCTTAAAATAATATTTTAATTACGCCAAGGACAGGTTTGCAAAACAAAATAAAATGGATACTTTGACGTCAATAAACAAATCTGGAACAAGCAAATCACCACCAAATATGGAGAAATCAGATCTGAGCTCAACTTAAATTATAATAATAATATAATGTCATTATATAAAAAACGTACAAAAATAAACAGATATGTCTAATCCTTAACCAGATAGATTTTAAAAAGCAACGCTAATTAATTAAAATCCGTATGTCACTAACATTAGCGATACGAAATGGATAATATTTTGGATCCGAACTCGATAAATTTTTCGTTAAGAAAGATATCAAAAAACGATAAGTTTCCGAGGTTTTTATTGGCATGTAAACGTATCACTTTCTTATCGCTTCTGCGATGCGATGTGAGGGGAAATATCGTCAACTTGTAAACCTTTTCATACGTTAGGCGGTCCGATAACTTAACGCTGAAGATATCATTGCGATATCATTTCATCGCTAAACCGATAAAATCTTCTCATTTTCGTAACGAAAACGAGGACTTTTGCACACTGGGAAGGGTCAAACTTATTTCTTTACACACGGATTTATTTCAAGGGATTCGTTGTCGGGGCAATAAAAATATTTTTCAATGCAGCCAAATTTCATTTTCTTTTCTTAGAATTTAAATCGATAATATTTCTTTCGAATTTGTCTGCATTATTGGTGGCTGCAGACGACTCGAACGAGTTGTGTCTGGACAGTCTCGACTTCGTGGAAGTTGGATTCAGTTGGTTGCCTGCCCACGAATTTTTTTCTGAGGCCGGTAAAAACTGTTTTCACTCCCTCACAGGGAGTTGTCCGAAATACATCATGTTTGGTATCAAATTAAAGAGGAAGGAGAGGGTATTCGATTGGGGTAGCTTGTTTTTGATCGTTTAAACGTCAAAACTGACTTCCTACGTTCGAAAAACGACTTTTTTGCACTTGGGTCTTATACACCACAGCTCCTATATTTTGCATATATTCCTTCCGTTCTTTCTTTCACATCTATTAGTACTCTGTTGTAAATATTTTTCTCATAGAAAGTGAATTCCCACGACTTGCCAGTTCGTCATAATGATGAGTTGAAAATATGTCCATTTCTGTACCAAAAAAATCAGCCAGTTTTTCATCTTAAGAAGGACTGATTTACTTCTTTTGCAGTTATCTCCAAAACCATTCACCTAACTCAAAAACTAATTACATGTCAAATTAGGGACAACATGTAGATGCGATTTCATCCTACATACAAGCTTTACCGTGCATATTTAAAAATTTTAAAGCGTCTCTTTTGTCCCGAAAGACGACCAAATTGATCATTTTCGCGTGATTTAAAATTTGTAGCGAGTACCTTGAGACCAAAATCCATATTTCTATGTAAAAATTCCATTAATTTTCATAAATTTCAACCTTTTTATATCTTGCTTGAATAAATCAACAACGCTTAGGTTAAATTCAACCTAATTTTATGTTGTTTTATTCAAGATGGTAGAAGACCTAAAACATTCAAATGTGCGCTTCTGCAGTATGCCTATAGCAGAGGTACTGGAAGCATCGGTTTTATTTGCGTTCGCAGTCATTAAGTGAAGTTGTAGTGAAGTGAAAATTGTAAGTTCTGTTCTGTGAGTATTATTTTATTATAATGGCTATTATTTGTAGATGCATATTAATTTATTGAGGTGAATTAAAATTAATGGGGATTATTTAAATTATAGAAATGAATCAATTTTCAGATATAAGTCAGTTGATTAAAATAAATGTAAAATCCCTTTTAGTTTTATGAATATAAGCATTTTTAGAGTATGGCTTGCAAAAAAATATTGATATTAAGATCTTTGCTTGAAACACGGATAAGCAGTAATTGTTTTTAAATAATGTCTCTACACTAAATTGATTACAGCCATGAATAAGAGGAACAATCATTTAAGCTTCTATATATCGCGTCCGTTCCTATTATATTATTTACAAGTGCAGCATGCGTTAAATTATCAATTTAAAATGTTGATAGGAAAAATTAAAATAAATTAATATCATTAGGTTTTCAGCGTCAGACATCCAATTGTCACAACTAACAATTTGTAAAAATGTAATTAAAATGTTCAAAATACTGGTGCGCATGACATTTATGTTCACCATTTGTTATCGCGCTTTTAGGTTAGGGTTTGACAATTATTGGTTTTAAATCAATTATAAATTTTTTATAATTAGTTCAATTTTGGGCACCGGCAACTGTGGGAAAAAAATATTTTTTATTTAAAATTCACAGATGAAACTTGATAAGCGTATTACTTTTCACCACGAAATATTGGTTATAATTATCTACTTGAAAGTCATCACTCAAAAAGGGACCAACTCATTTTTAAATACAACTTCAAATAAAAGGAGAAAATTGCGTTTCCGAAGTTTAGAAAATTTGGCTATATTATACAAAATTTGACTACTAGAGTAATGACAAATTCATTTAAACTTACTTTTGTAAAAATATTACATTTAAATGGTGACAAGTAATTATTGTTGCGTTTTGAAGGATTGCAGAAGAACAGCACTTAATCTAAAACAATTAAAAATTTGTTTGCACCACATATTAAATCATTTTCAAAGACAATTATTATATACACGAACTCCTTATTTTTGATCAATTTACCAAAACAGTACCTACTCGTTATGGCTAAGTGCTTTATTTGTTATAAAAGTTTTTTTGACATTAATATCTATATCGGTCATTTAAAAATAATACATGGATGTCGAACCAATAGTACTTTTGCATGTACTGAATCTGATTGTTTTCAAAAGTTTCAAGATATTTCTAGTTTTAAACGGCACATAGTAAGAGCTCATCCAGTCATATCACAAGTTTTTGAAGTAAGTTCTAAAATCTCTAGACCCTTAGATTTTAAAGCTGTAGAAAAAACGTATGAAAATAACACCAGTGTAGTAACTAATGATGATAGAACTTCAAATACTGATTTCGGTAATTTTAATGATTTAACAGACTTTATAAAAAAATCCGTTACTCAATTTACCGTTGAGTTACATGCAAATAATAATTTCTGCCGAAAAGATGTTTTGGATATACAAAAGAGCATTCAAAGACATATTATTATGCCAATAATACCAAATATTAAAAAGCTTTGCTTTCCAAGAGATATTAAACAAGAAACTCAATTTGAGGAATTTCTAGAATTTTGTGAAAATCCATTTGTTGAAATAAAATCAGAATATTTGCTTATAAAAAGTCTTATTGAAAGAAATATATTTCAAAATGTTACTGTGTTTTGTATTGACAATGAAATAACTCCGAAGTATAAAAATGGTATATCTGTTTTATGTGAAAAGATCACAACAGGAGTATTGTTTCCAATAGAATTTCAAATAAAAAAGATCTTTGAAAAAGGGAACACATTGAATATGTGCTTAAAAGAAATGACTACCTTAAGGACCAAGGGATATAATCAGTTGTCACATTTTGTCCAAGGCAAGTTATGGCAAGAAAAAGTTTCTTTGTATCCAAAAAGGACACTTATACCATATTTTATTTATGTTGATGATTTTGAAATCAATAATCCCCTTGGCTCTCATGCTGGCAGCCAATCAATTACGGCGATTTATTTCTCTTTTCCTACAATGGAAGCTACTTTCAAACTAGAAGAAATATTCATTGGAGCTTTAATCAAAGCCAGTGATGTTAAAAAATTTGGAAACGAACTATGCATGAATAAGCTAGTTGAAAAATTAACTTTACTAGAGAGAGATGGATTGATCATAAAAACCTCAGACGGAAGTTTTCACATACATTTTATCTTAGGCTTAATACTAGGTGATAATCTTGGATTGAACACTCTACTCTAATCATTATTGCAGATATTGCAGAGTAGATAAAACTACAGCTCAAAAGCAAATAACTGAAGATCAAACCAAAATTCGTACAATAAAAATTATGATATTGACGTTGCAGATGCTAAGGTTTCAGATTCTGGAATTCAAAAAAATTCCATCATATCATGTTGTTCAAAATTTATGTGGAGATGTAATGCATGATATATTTGAAGGTGTTTGCCATTACAACTTTTCACACGCTATTTTGTATTTCATTGCTGAAAAGAAATACTTCACGATCTACGACCTAAATAGATTAAAGCAACATTTTTGTTATGGCGAAACGGAGGTAGGTAATTTAAGTAAAGATATAACACTTGCTCATCTGCAAAATAGGAAGTTTAACATGTCCGCAAGAGAAATGTGGACATTCACTTATATCTTTCCTTTACTGGTAGGGCATTTAATTCCAACTAAAGATAAAGTGTGGAAATTCGTAACTAATTTTATAGAACTGGTAGATATCGTACTACTGGCTGAATTTGATCAAGTAAGTTTGAATGAACTACGCGAAAAAATAACTAAACATAATAAAGAGTATGTACTTTTATTTAATGACACACTAAAACCTAAACACCACAATTTAATTCACTATCCTCGGTTAATTGAATGGTCTGGTCCATTAAGAAAATTTTGGTGTTTTCGATATGAAGCGAAGCATAGAGAATTAAAAACATATGCCCGAGTAATAACAAGCCGGCAAAATATTCCTTTAACTTTGGCTACAAAAATGCAATTAAAATTTACAAATTATTTGTTAAAAGATTGTGATGAGCTTTTACATCTAGAAAGTGTGCATAAAATGAAGAGCATTAATTCCAATCTCTTGTGTACTAAAAATAATTTACAACATGATTCTGTATCAGCATATTCTCAAATAGTTTATAAAGGTACAACATATAAACCCGACCAGTTCTTAACTAAATCTTTAGAAAAAAAAACTAATTTGTATAAAATATTAGAAATATTATATAATAAGGAAAAGAATAATATATTTGTTATGTGTAAATTATTACCTACACGATATAATCAGCATTTCGTGTCATTAGAAATTTTGAACAGAGAATCAGAAGAATCATTAATTTTCCCTCTGTATTACTTTGATGGCCCGCCAATACATTTACATGAAACTCCTAATAAGAAAGTTTTTGCTCGAATTAAACGATTTTACGCTAGCTTGAATGATAATTAAAAATATGTATTATATACACTTCCACAAATTAATAGTTTTTTTTTTTTACCATCGGAAGTCAAAACTCAAATATTTAAAATCTGAACAATTTTAGTTAATTTTAGCTATAACTCAATCCTCAATCTTCTAAAAAAAAAGAACAATTATGCATAATGCAACATCCTCTCCAAGAATTAGAGATATTATTAACTCGCCAGTAACAACAATAATAAGCCATCCTTTTCAACTTAAAACGTCTTCTCTTCTTGCATCTGATATTAATATGACGACAAGTCCAGTTTTTCCAACAAACGAAGAAATCCAATGCATTGACATTGATTTCGATCAAGCTATGGTTGACCAACTTTTAAAAAAATGGAATCTTTACGAGGATCTTCACGAATCATTTACGCGTAAGGCTAACTGAAATCTTTCGATTTACGCACATGTGTACAATATCTTCTTACAGAATTAAAAATTTACATGGAGACTTTACAGTTTATGCAGTTAAGACACCTGGATATCATATTTGATAAAAGTGCAATAGCCGTTCGGATAAAATTTGAGCATCATTTATTTGAATGGCAGAAATCGATGGCAAGTATTACAAATTTTCTGTTTTGAATTGAGAATATATAATAACAGATAATTTACAGGGATATTTTAAGGAGTCTGTATGTTGTTGCAAGTCACGACCTATTACGGACGATGCATTTGAAATGGACGATTGTAATAGTTTTCTAGTTTGCGATCCTGGAACACCTTCCACTCCGTCCAACGCATTGGTATTATAGTATAAACATTCTATATATAATTATTTTATTATACTTGTGTTGTCTTAGAATGTAAAGGAAATGCTATTAGCATCTGAGGATGGACAACACATTTTGAAGTTTTACGGTGAAAAGGGTTATTTAGAAGCCCAGGAAAGAAAGCTACTAGTAAATATATTTATAAAACATAATTTCCAAAAAAATTCGTCGATGGGGGTGCGAGAAATACGTGTTATAACTAATTCAATTTTAAAAATATTTCCATCAGAGCTAAAGGTAGGTGCTTAAAAAAATTTAAGTTAATGAATATAAAAAAATATGATAATTTCAGGATACGTATTATCATTTCAAAGGAAAGGGAAAGCCCCCTGGCGGTAAACTGTATGATCGGCTTCACAATCTCCGAAGATCTGTACAGAAAATAAGTACAGATTCAACATCGAAGAGCAAGGAAGAAAGTAGCACCAAATATAATACTATACAAAAGCCTATAGTCTTAAAATTGGATGCAAAGCTCTACGGTATAATTAAATTACCTAAATATTTTGCAATATAAATTCTTTAAATGTTATTCCATATTTCAGAAGAATACGCTGGCGTCCTCAAAACTCTTCGAGAGCCCTGGGAACAAGTCGTTGAGAAATGGACGCAGACTTTAGATATTAGAAGAAATACGGTTTTAAACGACGAGAGCTGCAAGGTTCAAAATATTTTTGAAGAATGGCCCCCATATAAACATACCAGAGCTCCAGAATTGGTAAGTTATACTACATATATCTAGCATTTCTATAGTATATGTACATAAATGAAACTAATTTCTTGTATTTTGCAGATTAATTATGATTTCAAATTTATTCATCCCGATTCTGCCGATATTTATTCAAAATATGAAGAATTTGCAAGAGCTGCCATTCCCCTATATTGTAAAAGGATAAAGGAAGCAGTTAGCAAAGACATGCTCGCTAAAATTAAAAGCGGAAATAATAATACAGCTGATGGTAACCTTTTGTAACGGAAACTTTTCGAAAATATTTTATAATTAAATTTTCAACATTAGATTCTTTTAACGCTGCTGTAGTGTTATTGTTATGTGCTGTTCTCGTGCCTAGCTTTCAAAGATGCACTAAAAAACTATCCGTAAAAAAGTTTGTTAAGCCGAGCATAAAGGACTCAAAGGACAGCTTCATTTACTTTGTTAGTAAAAGTGGAACAATTGATGAAGAACTGAATAAAAAGCGTGAAAACTGTATTTCTGCAGGAATGTCTTTGCAGCCTTTAATTTTTGTTGTAGGAGAATTTCCGGCCTGCAAGGAATTTTATGTAGCTATAGACAGAACTAAATATAAGTTCAGTTCATTTTTAGGTGCATTAAGTTGCTGCTTTAAAGCATTTCATGTTTTTAATGTTTGCTATCCCCAAGAATGTCTTACCGTCTGGCTTTTCATTCAAAAATATTTTTATAATATTACTACTGCATATGATGTCAAATGCGCAAGATTAGATACGTTCATAGAAGACATAAAAAACTCTACGAAGTAAATTAGATTTACAAAGTAAAAATATCTGCTTATCTACATTTATTCATTATAATTAAAATTTTGTATTGATATTTGGTAGTTTTCTTTAAACCAAATTCACTTAACTGAAACAGAGAGCGCATTTTCCGAATTATTGTTCTAATTTATGTTTGAATAATTTTAGCTTTTATTTTTTTTTATCATTGAAAATATATTTTATGGTATATCAAGAACTCAACCTATTATATACGAGCATAAGGAAACGACAAGGACACCGAAATTTCAAAGTGCAAAAGTACGAGTTTTGTTATAAAACACAATTTGATTTCCTCTCCCTATTCCTTACACTATCTGATCTACAGGAAGACTGTTCTCTTGTAATTTGAAGCTCTGGCATTAATCTTTCCAAAAGTGGTGAAATTTTTAATACATTATTTAACAACATTTTTCAGTTCAAATCTTGTTAGTTTACAGCGGTAAATACACTGAATATTTTACGCTAAGAAAAGAACAAAGCATGTGAGTACCGCTGCAATATATTTTGGTTAATTGTAATTAAAAAAAAAAAAGATTTGGTGCATGGTTAGATTAACTTAAATTACAGTCATTCTTTTAACTACATGAACGTTATTTTAACATTATTAATGGCTAAATTCTTAACCCTACGTACTGTTAAAATCATCATGTTTCTCGTGTTATTTTAACATAAAACAAATGTTAAAAGCTTTCTATTGAACTAATTGCTATGTTAATTTAACCCTTCAAATAACTCAAAATTCAAGTAATAAATTTGGTCGAATTAACCAAATATTACGTTCAGTTAACATATTTAGGGTTGAATTTTTAACTTACTCCACAAAGTTGAATTCTACCATCATTTTAGGTTAATTTCAAAGTAACCTAACTAAAATGTTGAAATGAACATTGTTTTTGGTTAAACAATAATCAACTTTTCAAAAAAGGTTGTTTTAACACTAAAACTGGGTAGGCTGAAAATTGACATAAATATAAGATGAATTAACCATCAATTTAACTTGATTTTACCCCAATATTTTTCTCAGTGTAAAAAAGGCCTTTGATTCGTGAATTATGGCTTCTGGATAGCCTACCATCAACAGGTATAAGGATGTAGAGCTACCATTATTCCATTCTTACTTATGTGATAGAGTCCAAGCCGTGAAAATAGTAAATGATATAAGTGACCCGTTGATTGTTAAATGTGAAATACCCCAAGGAATAGTCCTTGGTGCCATCAATGTAATGGAGAGCATGCTATAATTTTTGCTGATAATACATTTCTCTTGTTTAAATGCAAATTAATTATTCTCTTTAGAAATTAGATAGTGGTTTCGGAGCCGCATAACACTGCAATTTGTTAAGGAGGTAAAGTACTTAGCAGTAATTATTGACGACAAATTAAAGTTGGATAAGCACGTAACAAGAGAATATGGAAAACTATTTAGAGAATTTTATTAATAAGAAATGTATTTAAAATTGACTACATAAAAATTGTATATAATGCAATATGACAGTTCATGTTCAGAAATCTTGACAGGTATTCTGTTTAAATTTATGGCAACAATAAGTAAGAGATACTCGATTTGGCCCCTTTTTGAAATTCTATTTGCAATTTCTACAAACATACAGTTTGCAAAATTTCAGCTGTCAGTCTCCATGTCGACGCGTTCTCAGGCATTTCCCAAATATATAGTGAAAAACGTAATTTTTGTATGGCAACCATACGAAAATTGCCCGATTCGTCCTATTTTCTAACTTAAATTTACTTTTTTATTAAAAAGCCCATGGGCAAAATTTCATCTCTGTAAGTGAACGACTTTTTAAGTTATCGTGAGGACGGACGGACATGCAAAAAAAAAAATCATAATATTATGAGTTGGTGTCCAACCCTAGATGAAATCTATAGGGTACACTAAGTTTGTCATTCCGTTTGTAGCACCGCGAAATAATGATAGTAGAGAAAAATGGATTCCACACCCACGCATAGTATTAAAAGTCATTTTGATTTTTGCATATCCGTCCGTCTGTCTGTCCATCTGTCCATCCGTCCGCACGATACCTCGAGAACGAGTACACCTATAGGGCTGCAATTTTGCACACAGGCTTTTAAAAAAAAAAAAGTAAATATGTTGATTTACGTTCGAAAATGAGCTGAATGGGGTAACTCTTTCGTAGTATTGCCATATAAAAATTTAGAATTTATACATATACTGTGAAAACGATCAGTCCTAGACGGTTTTAATGTACTGAAAAGGTCTTCACAATGTTAAATTCCATGAAATTAGTTATAACCATTTTTAATGTCCGACGAACCGTTTTAGAAATATATGCGAAAAGCCACTTCAAAAATCATACTTGCACAGAGAGGTGGCCATACAAAATTACATACGGGCATTCATGTAGGGTATCATTAGAATTGGTCTTTCTTACTTGTTCTCTACTAGCATTATTTCTTTGCATTACAAACTGAATAACAAACTTATTATACGCTCTGACTTCATCTAGGGTATAAAAACTGACTCTATAAAAATGGTTAAAACGTGTAATGCACTGTAATGTATGCAAATAATATAAATCTTTAACATTTCCTACATTCACCTGAAAAGTAAATAATAAAATATACTGTTATGTCATCAAATAAGAAGGAAATAATACTTTTTTAATTCTACTATATGTATTTAAGTTATTTCTTAGTGCATATATCCATATCAGCAATGTTATAAGCTTATATATAATATAGTATATTAAAATGAGAGCTTTATCAATAAAATTGACAGTGATGTGTCTTTTAATAAAACCAAGATTATTCGTAAGTCTTTCAGTATAAATGGAACTTCATTAGTTATCTAATAACGTATTCTTATAATTGTGGAATATTTTTATTGCATTCGTATCCTGAAGTTTTCCTCTTCTCCACCGCCTGAAAAGAAGTAATGAGAAAATGCTAAGCTGCAAACAAAAACTAGGAAACAAACGAAATCGTATAAAAATTGTTAGATGTGTTTTAGGCTTTTATGGAAACACTCAGAAATACAGATCCAGCTTTCAGGTACAAGTAATTATTTAGTTTTATTTAATTATGTACACAGTTTGCCTTTCATTTTAGCGCAAAAATTTTCCCAAAAATATCCACATTATGCTTAAATGTTGTTACACAGAAAATAAAATGCTATAGCATCATCGCATCGTTAAGAAAATGCTAACAGTGTCATTCCGTGAAAGCTAAGCTGCACATAAGTGGTGCTTGCTAAACAACGTACTCTGTTAATATCCGCTTCAAAATCCCATATGCACGTTATAAAAGTAGTTAAGAACAGCAAGACCCATTCACTGGAGTCAGTCACGACAGGTAATTCTGCAGCGCTCGAGTAATTTGAGAAAATGGCGTTTACGTTTCCCATTAACCTCAGTACTTCATCATATCTCTGCAGTTAGTTACGCCGAGCCGAAATAATTTTCCCGTTCACAAATTTTCATGCGACCTCCCTCAAGATATGCGGGCTCATAAAGCACACACTGAAAGGTAATCTGTACCGCACGAGTTTTATGGATATAGGTATACACACATACATTGATAGAAAATTTCATCCTCTGGAAAAGTAATTTTCTCGGATGTTCATTTCATTCAGATCACACGCACGAAAGAGTTTTCCTTTTAGGAAGTAACGCTTTCTCTCATGAAAAGACTACCGAGGTAGAAAGAAATTTTTCCTGTAGAAAGATTTTTTGCAAAACAACTTTTCTAAGAGTCCTCTCCCCTAGGATGCATGTGTGCTCTACTTGCTTTAATAGTCCAAATAGATTACGTGGAAAATTTGCGCTTACGTAATACAAAACCTCTACAAAAGATTTCTCTTTGTTCCAATACAACTGGAAAAATGCAAAGATGCCATTCAAGAACGCTGCGCGAGATGAGCTCCTTCGGATGTTGAAATTTACATCACGTTTTGGAGCTCTCAGGAAAATATTTTTCAGTGGTAAATTTAAAACTACCCAAACATGTGTAACTCGGATAGATGCGTACAGGCATAAATATTTCAATTTTCAGCCCTCAAAATATTTTATGTATTGCACGTAGGCTTTAAGGAAAGCACTTTGTTGAGGTTTATGCTGCCTTAAAGGTTTTCCAACATGAAGGGTAATGGAAAAATCATCATAACTTCTCTTTAAACTAAATTCAAGGAATATAAATTTGGTGAAGGGAATATTGAAGAGCATAGCTGTATGTAATTGTAAATGAAAATACACGAAATGGCTTAGTTGTATGGTGCAAAAACTCTGTGAATAAATGCAAAAAGAACTGACTTTAGTAACACATTACACTCACAATCACTTGTGATAGTCTCATCTTAACCCTTATGTCAATACCCAGTCGTTATAACAGGATACTCCGGTACACTTAGGCTGTTTGCACACACGACGACGATGCCGTTGCCCTACTGTCCTGAGTATAAATTATATAGCAAAAAATCAGCCGATTGCACACATGACGGCAACTGTACCGGCACGGAAGTATAACAATATAGGCAAATTAGCGGCACGGAAAAAATCTGTCGTCGTGTGTAGAAACAGCCAAAAGAAATATTTATTCCATAAAACAAATATACGGCTGGGGAATTTCCTTCAAATTTTTTATATTGGACGTCACAGTGGGAGGCTCCACTACATGGGGAAAAGCTTTTCTATAGATTTATAAAGGTGGAGGGAGAGAGAAAACAGCAATCTCAGTTGCAGATGCCTGTCATTTATTGGCGTGTATTAAAAAAACCAAAAAGTATATTCCAGCGAATATGTAAGCTCTATTTGGGTGTCATGAAAGCTCTTAGGTCCCAAACAAAAGCTGTTTTACTACTATCTACAATGCACGCAGGTATTGTAGTAAAATAAAGATTGGAGTCGATACAATGGATTGGATTCTGGTACATTACACAATCCATAGGTGAACTAACCGATGGCCTCTCTTTTTTTTTATAATATGTTGGATGTGGCCAGTATTGCGAGCCAAATAATTTATTATGAAAATAATAGATTGTAAAAAAAAAGACAAATAAGTGGCGACTGTGTAACAACAATTAAGTGAAGAATTGTGTATGCCGATCTTAAAATATTTAAGTCATGAGGAATTTCACCACAAAAATTTGCTATCGAAAAAATCTATAAAAAGCCAATGAATCCCGTACACCATCAACTGAGTCTATTGAACCGGCCGAAAAATTGTCGTAGGATCATCCTACTAATATCTGTTACCAAGGACACAAAACAAGGAAGAAGTGGCGTAAATCGTGTGAATTTTGCACTAAACTTGTTTGAGCTGAGCATTAAAAAAAAATAACAAAATGTGACTCATGTGTTTAAGAATAAACTCCTTATGAGAATATTATATGCATATATATTTATAATAAACGTCATTAAAATTTAAATGTCAAAATTTATTTGTATATAGAATATTATTTTCTAACCATAATAGTTTAATTATTATATATTACTGCGAAACTCTGTAGACGTATTAAGTTCTTAGATTTGGGTACCCGGGTACGCCGGGTATTGATCAAGTGTGTACTAGACTTTAGCTCTTACTTTTATTAATTTTTGTATATTTAAATATCAGAATGTATATAAATCGACTTAAATCGATTCAAATAATGAGGATCTGAAAGGATTTGACGATTTTTCGTTAAGATATATATGTATGTACGTGCTAAAGGGTACCTGTGTATCCGGGTATTGACATAAGGGTTAATCCAGGCGATAATCGTGGTCTACCATTTGTTATCGCAATTAATTCTTTTCGGTAACTTTAGATAAGCACCTTCGATGCTCTTCATAACAAAAACTGTTTTATTTTTGGTTGGATAGTTTATGTTCAAAATTGAGCTAAATTAATGTGGAGTTGACTAAGTGCTTCTTTATTACACTTTTGTAATAACTGTGATGAAACTAACCTTTACAATATAAAACTCTTTTATTTTGTTTATTCTGCTTTGTTATCATTTAACTTCTATAATAATTGAGATGAGAATGTCACCAATCATGTGAAGAGACGATTAAGAAGACTCGTAATCGCTTTGATATTTATCGGCCATCGACATCAAAATTGTTGTCTCCATTCTAGTCTTGTATTTACTTCTATGCATCTTAAATCAGCACCAGCATTACAGATGAGTTCTTTCAGTAACTGGATAACCAACAAAGGAACAGCACTTGTGTGAAGTAATCAACAGTTATATGTAGATATTTATGTATAGTTACATATATACCTTTTCCAGATTTAATTCAACTAATTTAATTTTTTTTTTTTTAACAGATTTCAGAAATAATTTAACAATATTAAAAAAAATCTATAACTTACACAAATCGATCAACAAATTAAAAAAAAAATTAAACACGTTTCTTAAATTTTATTCAACATTTCTTCCAGATAAGGTATAAAGTGAAAAATCTCAAGTACAATTTCAGACATTGGTTTTTTGGCTTAAAATAATTCAAATTATTTATATTGTAATTAATAATATTATTAAAAACGCTGTACTTCATCTGGACGAAATGTAGAATTAAATTTAAAAAATCTTGATTTAATTTTGAAAGTTGTATTATTTTTGAAATAAATGTTGCATTTAATTTGAAATTAGTTGATCGATTTGTGTAAGTTATTCATTTTTGTTTTTTTTTTTAATAATGTTCAATTATTTCTGAAATCTATTTAAAATAAACGAAATTAGTTGAATTAAATCTGAAAAAAGATATATATGGGTGTGAAAAGAAAACGTCACTGGCGTAATTGGAAACCTAGTTCGAACCACATTCATCACATTTGTAATTATGGAACTGTAATTTGTCCGGTTTAATTTCAATTATCCTACAGGGTGTTCTGGATCGAAGTCTCTTAATATATAAATATATAAGGTTATTACTAATTATAAAGTTTTGAAGGATATTTCTGAAAACCTCCTTTTTTAGGCAGGGAGATGAGATATCTCTAGCAGAGAGGCCAGGGCGGTGCATTGTGCTAACCTGCTAGCAAACCCTTTCTCCAAAACTTTTCTGTCCTCTTAATGAAGCGCATCAGGTCTTGATTAGGTAAATTTTTCAGCACATCCACAGATAGGAGGATAGACCCAAGCATATCCAACCTGCTGCGGGAAAAGGTCGGACAAACACACAAAAAGTGTTCGGTTATCTCAGGCAGGACAGACACTCAGGGCTATCAACAAGTGCCATCCTAGTTAGATGAGCGTGAAGCGAGCTGTGGCCGATGATGATGCCAACCATACTTGTGCATTGGTTTCTTCCGAGCCCTAAAAGAAAATCTGAGGAATTCATATTAAGCCCATCAAAAAAGTGTGTGCCTCTGCAAGTGCTCAGAATCGCCCATCTCTACTGATGTTTCATATGAACATCCGCTTTGATGAGAGACCGGATAACCGAAGTGGCCACTCCTGCGGCGGGTTCCGGTAACTAGTTCCAGAAAACTAGTTCCGAAAAACTAGAGCCAGAGCTGAGCAGAAGGTCAGCCCTTTCATTCCCGATCATCCCCATGTGACCACGAACGCACTGAAGGGACACTTTGTTGGGTATACATAGCTTATCTACGGACGGACGATCTGCAGTCCCTAGTAACTAAGATATTATCTGAGGGACACTTACAGCGATCAGGGCTGTCTGATTATCCGAAAGGAATATCCTGACTCTTGATTTTCTACAGACCTCTTCCTTCGACGCCGTAAAGGAGCCATCTGGCATTTTCAGAACATTCAACCTGGTCGACTCGTCACCTCTAAGAACCCAGAGCAGCTTAACCGATTCAGGATAGCCGTCAAGTTCCTCATAGAAATCTACAAAAGTCTGTCTTTTTGATTTCCTAACAAGCCTTTTGTAGTTACTCGGAGGCTCTAGATCCACCTGTCCACCTTCGAACCAGACCTCCTAGCCTTCTCGAAGCCTTCCTAATTTTACTAAGACTGTTGTACCACCATGGCATTGGCTTCCTTCCTATGTCCATGGAAATGTGATAGGAAACTTCCAAAGCCTCAGTCACTGCGGACTGGAGCTTTTCTACTGCCTTCTCAAAGACAGCAACAGAAATACTCCTAATTCATCCAACCGAAGAAGTGAGCACAACTCATAATCCTCTAGGGCAGTGATTCTTAACCTGGGTTCGATCGAACCCCAGTGGTTTGGTGAGTCGGTCTCCCGGGTTCGGTGGAGGTCAAAACCAAAGATTAAATAACTATAAGAATACCTCGATGAAATCATTGAAATTCAGCAGAGCCAGGCTCAACAGCAACTCTTCAGAACAACAATGCTTTCAACTTTTTGGTGTAAACAAATGGTAACGTACCCTCTTATTACCAAGAAAGCTCTGGAGATTTTCATACCGTTTGTTACGACATATCTTTGCGAGCAATCTTTTGCGAGGATGTTGGACATAAAAACGACGAAAAGGAACAGACTTTGTTGCGAAAATGACATGAGAGTGGCACTTGCTAAAAGAAAGTCGCGCATTTCTGAACTAGTCTCTAAAAGGCAAAAGCAGAAGTCACACTGATTTTCGTTAAATATTCATTATTATGTTTTTGTTTTTATATTAAACGCGTTTTATAATGGTTTTGTCCTTTAATGGTTTTGTTCATTTTGTGCACCTATGTATAAATATATACCTAAATTATATTTTTCCAATTAAGAAGGGTTCGGTGAACGCGCATATGAAACTGGCAGCGGTCAGTACCTCCAACAAGGTTACCACTGCTCTAGGGTATCTGCCCCAATCAGTCCCCTTCGGAAATCTATATGGTTCCACCTCAATGCGGTCAGCACCTATTTAGCGATGATCGGAGAAAGACTCCTCTCCTGATACTCTCCAGCCGCAGGATAGATTAAAATCATCAAAGGACGTAAAAGTCACTTGAATAAATACTTGTCTTCGGCTGGTAGAAAAGGTTGGTTCTTTTCCCTAAAAAACAACAGAACCAGGTCGGCTGAAATTACGAACTACAGCAGCTGCTGACCCTGATGGCGCTAGTGTCTCAGCTGGCCCAGACAATGTGATATCAAGCCGATTAAAGTGTGTTGCTCAAGGCATTATGCCAATGAATTAAAGGAGATTGTTTTAAAAGCCCCATATTTAAGGAAATCACTACGCACCAATTGCAATTGCTTGAAAATTATGGTCTTCAAAGCTTTAAAAGAGAGCAATTACCCGCGAAGAGGGTAGAACGCAGAAAAACACTTCTGATAACAGATGGCTTAATCTGCAGAACTTTAACCTTGTGCAGACACTTAGTTGAAGAACTTCTAACAGACCTAACAGATCTGTGCAGACCTACTTATAATAGGTGTCTTTAAGCAGGTAAAAATGATGTTGATAGCCCATTTCTCATACCATATACTGTTAGTGCGTTCTTTCAAACCTCTCAGAAGTACCAAAAGTAACGACAAAATCATTTACATTCAAAGTAATCAATTTTCAGGACAAATTGTATCACAATATATATATAGATCTAATATATGTAAATAGATCTTTCCGTCTGTTATACTTCTGCCACTTCGACCTATTATCACATTTGGAATATCAAAATTTCGATTTATTTTCCATTGTAGACATATCAGTTGAGGATATCATGAAGTTTCAGGGCGCTAAGATAATTCCGCCTTAGTTTATTTTTGTTTGACAAACCATTTAAGAGTTAAAAAAAGGAACCATTTATTGCGTCTACATAAGATCAAACAAATTGGTAACTTAACGATAAGAGAAAAACGCTATTTCCAAGGAGTTCAAAAAAAGTTCTTTAGTGACACGTAATAAAAAGAAAAGATAAGTGTTCCATGAGATTAGATAGCCTAGTATAGAACCCTTTGTATATTAGATTATATTCAGCCAAAACAAGAATAGGAGTTTTTGGTTCAGCAAATGCAAAGCAAGGAATTTCGTAAAAAGAGAGTCCTGTGGTTTCAAAAAACTCTGTACTCAAAATCCAGCAATTCAGTAATTTAGTAACTGATACAAAAAAAAAATAATTTTAGTGGCATAAAATTGAAATAAATTTTCATTCACAGAAAATTATATATATTTATTGATCATAGGCTTTTTCACCAATATACAAAATAATAATAATTTTATTTTTACTAACTCTCTCTTTAGGTTTTCTGTTTGGTTTTGTTAAAGATGAAGGAATTAGGTCTTACTTTTCCTGCACTTTGATATGATATTTTTTTTCTTAAATCGGCAGATAGACAATACTTTTGCACAAAGTTCCTCGAATTTGTAATACACAGTTTTGTCATACAGAATTTTGTTAAAGCAGCATTTTGCAAAGCTGAACTTCATAACCAACCCAATTCAATTCTAAGAAAATTTGCAGATATAATTAAGAAAATTGCTTATCTTATATCAAATATTTATTGTATGAAATTGTTTTCAACTATGAAAGTAATATAGTTAAGTAAATTCAGTAAGGTTGTAAAATAAAATAGTATTAACTTTTTCTTCGTTGATTTCAATGATAAGTTTTTTAAATTCTTTGTTAAGAAATTGGCCTCAAGTTTTTATATTAGGTATGTACATGACTAGACTTTACATAGCCACATCAAAATTTCTTTAACTATAGAAGAACTTCCTCCTCGAATAACAGCGTTTAAATCATTGCATCTAAATCAGGGTGTTCATACATATTCTTACTGCCTGGTGACGTAGTTGATTTCTGGATTGATGCTCCACGAATTTCTTTATTACTTAATGAACTAGAAATATTTTACATTTTACGTCTATAGATATTTATGTATATGATGCTTATTTTGAATAAGCTGTACAAATTTTTATTTGTAAATCAAGGATTCTGACAATCTCAACTAAGGCTTCAGTTGCACTTCGGTAGCTAGTATTACGGTACGGTTTCTGAAGCTTAACCTTGGAAAAAAAAGTTCGAGCGTAGCTTAACCTATACCTTTTTCAATTCCGTCGCTTATCAAAAGTTACCAGCAGTAATAACTTTAGTACCAACTTTTAGTCTTGTGTGTTTTTTTTTTTATATTATTAAGTCAAGCTTAGGGGATACCCTATGATGCAAAGCACAGCATGGCAGGAATGAGATAAGGAAAGGAATTAGGGAATGTGAGGAGAGCGGTGGAGGTGCTGATGTACGTCACCCTTAAACTTTCCCAGATTGTGTGCAAGAGGAAAGACAGAAGATGGGAGACTGTTCCACATTCGCACAGTTCGGGATAAAAAACAAGCATCACGGAATTTTACTGTACGACCGAAGGTAATTTTAAGGGTAAAAGGATGTGCGTTATTTGCAGCGCGAGTATTGCGTACAGGAATCAATCTACAAGGAGTCAGACTAGATATTTCATCGGAACATTAACCATGCATATAGCGAAAAAGAAGGGAAAGCATCCAATATTGCGGCGGTATACGATTGGGTCGATATGGCAAGTTATTGCCAAATCGCCAATGAGCTTGAAGGCTCTCTTTTGAACAATATCCAATGAAGATAAGGCTGTCCGACCAGGCCCTGCCCAGATATGGAAAGTGAGTTCTATTCTAGCTCTGATATAAGATTTGTAGATGAGCGCTAGATTTGATGGGCTGAAATATTTCTTACCCTTTTTCAGAAATCTGAGTCATTTCGATGCTTCTTTGGCAACTGAGAAGATGTGATCTGTCCAGCTTAAATTACTGGAAATATTAATTCTAAGAATGCATAAAGATGGTATATCCTAGATCAGTGCTCCATCAAAAGAAACGGGAGTGGATAAATTATGATCTTGTTTTAATGAAATGAGACAGCTTTGGGTCTTAGATGCATTGAATTCGACGAGATTCGCTTTGCCCCAAGCGAGGATATTGACAAGATCGTTATTCAATGATATAATCATGCAATCTCGTTTAACACATGCGGCATTCCCTCTGGAATCCGCAAGAGTACTGTGATCTGCGAAACTATGGATGGGATTGAAGTAAGGGAAAGCAGATCAATAATGAAGGTTAAGAAGAAATATCAAGGGCTAAGAATTTGGAATCACCCAAATTGTGAAGACTGCAGTTCCAACGTTTTGTGAGAAAAGTCACCAAGTCTACAGATAAGCGTCCAGCTCGGAAGCCGTATTGGCGATCGTTGAAAATATGATTAATTTCTAGATACTTCATTAATTTGGAGCTAATGATATATTCAAAATCCTTTGAAAGAATCGAAGTGATTGCAATTGGTTGATAGTTTGAGGGATCGCTACCTTCACCTTTCTTGGGAATAGTCTGAACGTGAGCTAGTTTCCAAGCATTTGGAGATTTTCCTGTCAAATAACACAAGTAGAATAGTTTGCGCAGAGGTTTAGCCAAGAATGAGGCGCAGCTTTTAATTAACAGGGGCGAAAAAATATCAGGTTCTTCGACATTGGAGACGTCAATCCTCGTAAGGACCTTCTGCATATATCTCGTACGCATGTGTATTGGGTCTCGTACACATCCACATGGGAGATGCAAAACAGGTGTCTGTGAAGTGGGTGGAAGACGAGAATTTGAAGCGAATCTAGCAGCCAAAATATTAGCTTTATCCAGGAATTCCACAATCACTTCACCATTATGAAGTAGTAAAGGTATAGAGGATCTGCTGAAGTTGTTCCTAATGGTTTTAACCAGAGACCTTTGCTTCCTTTGTGGCTTGCCAAAATTCTTTGTTTACCGTTAATCTAAGAGCGATTTTGCTTGTCGTTTAGAAATAAGAAATGTGTTCACGCATGCCAATTTTATATATTAGTTCAAACATTATAAGCCATGCTATGAAAGCACATATTATGAGAATTTCAAAATTCTAAACATCGAGGCCGAATCGCAATTTATTTTTTGTAAGGTTTCAAAGATTTATAATAAAATTATAAAGAATAATTCATAAGAGATTTCTACTTGGACAGAAGTAGATATTTTTCGAGAATATTAACACTATTAACAACATTATCATTCCGCTTCGTATCACAGCATTTCTTTTCATTGATTTATTTTGCTTTAATATGACATCTCAATCATTATAGTGGTTGCAATCAGTTTTTAGACATAAAAAAGAAATTTCCCCCCAATTTATTCAAAATTCACATAATGTTGCAGCTACTAAAAAATCGAGTTTTAAGCAGACAAAAAAAAAATGGGTAAAATATTTTCACATGCTTTTTCCTGCCTGTAAATTTTATGAATTTTGGTGGCAACCGATGCAAAACTCACCCAAAGTTGTTGATGGGCCAGTGGAAGGGCAAATAAGCCGAAGACTACTAAGTTTTACGGCTTAAATATTGATCATTTTTTATAGATCTAATAAAAAAAAAATATTTACTCAGAACCTACACTTGAGAACACAACCCATTATTCAAGGCGCAATTAAAAATATGGTCCGACGAGGAAATAGTGCTCATAACCTCTAGCAAAGCCTGGTGTAACAGACAAATGAACGAGTTAAATGATAAAGTTAGAAGCTGCACTGACTCCTAAATATAATTAAAAATCCTCACAACCAGTCTCTGCCTTAACAACACTTACTAAAAACTACACGCTCTCTGTCTATTGCAAATTGCGATTTGTTTACACGATGTTTTTCTCAAAATAATTTTATTTCTGCATTTGAAATACAATGCCTTCCTTTGTTGGAAAAAAAACAAGAGGCAAGAAGTATGCATCGGCTGTGAATAGTGAAGTCTTAATCCACTATATGGCTGGCTAGATCTAGAAATTTATTATATTAGAATTATATGTAGAACTGCAATGTAGAACTGCAATGCTCACAGTCTATGTACATATATTACCATAAATGTACTCCATCTATTTATTTGTCAGTGCATCAGCCCTTTTAGTAATTTGCCAGTCCTTTTATCGATTTGTGCTTTATACTGTCCAACCACTCGCTAAAATTAAAAGGGTCACATTTTTCAAGGGTTATGCAATATGAAATGGAATTATCTATTATAGCTGCATCTTTACCTTCATTTCAAATAATACTTCAAACAGAACTTTCAAAACATTCAAAATTTTTGAATATTCAACTGCAACGGAATAATTACTATTTCGATCAACTGCAGAAATTCCAATAATAGGTTTAATTACTAAATGTCAATTGTCATTGTGTTCTATTAGCTATTTTCCTGTAGAGGTTCTGTTTGTTAACCATAGCAATTATAATTTACAGAAATAAGGTACAAACTATCCCCATATGGCTCAATACCGTCAAAGCGGCTGGACGTGCAATAAAGATATCAGAAAACAAATTTCTGGATGCACATAGATTCACACTCGCTGGAAAGCAGAGATTGTGTTGCAGGATATGCTACAGCCGATTTATTGGACAATCGTCCGAAATGCATAAATAACGACAGCACAGAGCACACAATTCAGCTAACTGCCCTGCCGGACATATAAACAATGTACGTTCGTCGTTAGTCAAGTAATTCAATTATCTGGCAAGTTTAGAGATGAACGAATGGCGTACCACGCTGATGGAAAAGAACCAGAAAGAAAGCAGCCCAGATAGCCCAACATAGCGAGCAGTTGTAATCATAAAAAATAAAGAGACCTAATTCAGGACAGTCAATAACCACAAAGAAGCCTCTATCGTCTCCGGTGGATTTTTTTATCATACCACAGGTATGCCCGTCCACCTATGGATTTGATGTGGCAATGCACGATGAAGAGCGGTTTTTATGGGATTATTATACGCGGTGGATTTTTTGCACCCACCTCGTCATTTCCTTTACAAATCCACCGACAGAGGAAACACGATGTTGGCAATAGTTATTGAGCTCGGTGGACAATCGGTGAAAAAATTGTCCCAGAACATATGCTCCATATACTTCTTGGACATTTATTGAAGATAACTTCTTGGGGTTCCATAAATAAAACATAATCCCGTCGCTTGTTACAGCAGGATCTTTCGAACCATTGAACATAATGTGAAGACAGAGTTTTTATGAATCGATATAGCGGCAACGGTATCTATGGTCAAAAGAAAAAATTAATAAATTTCTAATAAGCAAAAAATTGCCGCGCATCAGACAATCCCTGGAGAAGTAATAAATTTGGATGAAATGAGCCCATTCGAGCTGGATAAACCGTACACAATCAACCCTTTACTTGCCCTCAACTCATATCAGAAGTGCATAGCATGAGTGTTAAGCTGTATTTTTATTTCAATTAGGATTTGTCCTTTGTTTACAAATATCAAATGAAATCCCAAATGTATTAGTTCCCTCTTCAAATGGATCTGGTTACATAATTGTTTTCAACACAGCAGTTTTAAGTGCATATTCTACGAAAGGGTGAAGCTTTAATCATGCGAATGTTTCAAAAATATTTAAGAATAAGAAATTTCTATTAAGTGTATTTATAATGGCTGCACATTTTAATCTAAGGATCTTTTCCATTCAGAAACTCCTGGTCATTAGTACCTAGTCTATAGTCTTTGTGTTTATTCAATCTTTGTGCGGTACAGAATCTGATTTTTTACTTACAAATCAGTTGAAAATAAAACAGAATACAACACGAAATCTTACTACGCTACATGAAGAATAAAGCTGGACTCCAACACATAGTTGCCGGAATAGTTTTAAAGTCGCGTAAGATGGCACCAAGTTTTCAAATATTCTATTTAAATTGATCATACAAAAGTATCAGCAAAAATTGGAAAAAGGAGAAGATGAGGGGCGACACACAAAAAAATTAAATATGAAAATATTTTTTAATATCTAAGGCTCTAACCCAGGTTTAAGACCCTCATTTAAAACAGCTTCATGCGAATATCAAGGGAAATTTCTGTAATTAGTTGAACTTCTAAATGTTGGGCGAAATTACGTAAACTATACTTCAATTCTGTTTAAAAATAACTTTTCATTTTCGCACATCAAGCCCAGCATTTGCAAGCCGCCTTGATTTCGAGACACGTTACGTTTTCGCACATGAGAGACATAAGCAATCATACATATCAATGATGCTTATATCCAGTATACTAAACTATCCGCAGGTTTATATCCCATGTTCAGTTAAAGGTCCTTCTGGGTCCTTCTGGGAAAAGAAGCTAGCAATCGCGATAAGCTCCTATAAAAGACCTACTGTACTAGGGCATGCCATTAATGTAAGTAAGCAATGTAATCAGAACTATGTATGATAGTACATACAATTTCTGACCTCATGCGAGGAGTCCTAAAAATTTTCTCTGGTTAGTAAGAAAACAAGGCTCTTCGCATCAATCCTATTACAAGCGCCAACCATACTATTTATTATACAAGCAGAAATAAACTTCAGATAAAGTCACCCTTCTTGCAAGGAACGGCCATAATATAACTCACTAAAGTCGTGGAGTTTCCGAAGTTTATCTTCGATTAGAAACTAGCATAGATCCAGAATACGTCAACAGTCGTTCTGGTATTTTGCAAAAAGAAACGAAGTAGGGGAAATAATTATCAGAATGGGAATCTGTCACCAGGTACAGTGATAGAGCCTTTCTTATGCCAGAAGGTAAGCAGAAAACTTCATCAACTTTTCATACAAATGCTCTGAAAAAGTCAAAGTCATCAGTTATGTATGCTGAGCAACAGATCAACAGTACATGCCTAGGAAAACTATTTGAAACCATATATTATGTCCTGCCATTCCCCATAATCCAATGTGAAATAAATGCTGAACAGAGGCAAGAGTTATTGGGATTTCTTTCTGCCTGGGTCCAACAATAGATCCCCATATATTTGGAGCTTGAGTCAACCTGAAGAACGAGCAGGCCTTTTCATTAGCTACCGCATATAAACCCTAGTTTTGATTAGCGTAGTTGGCTTAACTACTGGGCCTCTCTTCAGCATCCTGGCCAACCATATTATTTTGTAATATCTAATGAGCCTTATTTTCTGGTTTTCTGAAAACTAGAGAATAGTTAGAATCCTTCCGTGCCTCATTGTGCTTTTAACGGTAAAATTAAGTCAGTTCCCTGGCATTTTTTATCAAAGCCCTATAGTGAATATTGTCAAGACTTCTGATCGCGTGGAAACTCAGATTCATTCTGATGTAAATTGGATAGAAACCTGCGAACGCCTTTACCACGGAAGACTACAGAAAATTTACTACTTGCTAAATAGCGGCAAGTGTCTTAATACGCACAACCTGAGGACGTATCTGGAGTTTAATTCAATATGGCATCCCCTGCAGTCCATCCATCTGGGAGTCTTGTCTATTCGATCAAACGAAGTGCCAAGAGGAGTTCTACAGGTACGGATATAGCCAAGATATCAAGTCCGCATTTACTAGAACTATAATCATCATTGACCAAACTTACATTCTTAAATAAAAATTCACTTCCGTTCTTAAGTAAAATTGTTTAAGAAATTATTAAAACTCTTGAATTTTCCTAATTATTTAATACGAAAATATATTAACTTGAAATCATAATTTTTTCTGTGAATTATTTTGAAATATTTAAGAAAACTTTTTAAACGCTCGAGCGGAATCTTGTAATCAATTTGTAAACCACTTCCAAACTGTCCAAGAGACCGAAATTTCCCACAATAAAATGTTTTGGATGACAAAACAATTGAAAAATTGAAAAAATTTCGGCGAGAGTAAGCAACTTCCGTCATGTGAAAAACAAAAGTCACGGAAAATGATCCGATCGTAATGAAATTTAAAGCATGCGATGCGTTTTACCATTTTACATATGATTTTAATGTAACAGTGTAACTTCCAGCAGTTAAATTGAAATTGATATAAAAATGTCTTATGTGCAAATGTGTTAGTGTAGTGTAGTGTATTTAGTGAAAGACAACAACATAAAACGTCTGCTGTTTTGAAATATGTACTTCATGGGGCCAGATTATTATAACCATTCGTAATAAAAGTGAAATTTTGTTATTCTAGTCGTCACAAAACAAATCCGTTCCCTGGTTCAGTCTTATTTTTTAACAAAACTGTCCTTTTGTTAGTTCCTATTCCTGGAACAAAAAAAAAAAAAAAACAAGACAAAATTGTTGGTTGCTTACAAGAAAATTTGAAGTGATTGCTCCCAACTCGTCATTTTTCGTTTGGTACCTTGTAAGTGAAGTAATATTCTCTCTATTTGTGAATTTGGTTAAAAAAGAAACAATGCATAAATTAAATCAAGAGGACTATACTAAAATTAAGAAATAAAAATTTTTGTTTTTTTTTTATTTTGCGTTTTTTAACTGATTTGAAAATGGGTACAAAAAAGATTTTACCCAGAATAAAAATTATCTATTCTGGCTTTCATAAAAGGAGGCAGACACGGGCGTCACATATTTTTGGGCGACATTTTTTATATTTCTGTCTAAATTATTTAAAAATAAAAATTAATGGCATGCTAATGTTATAATCCACAGAATAATTTATTATAATAAGTATTTAATTTAACAAAAATGCGTGCTGACCCCGGCAGTCCTTATTGACGTTGAGATTTTTAAGCTTAATCACGTATGTAAACACACATCAGCTGTTAATACTTTCTTTAACGCCATTGTTATTGAGAATAGTACCTCTATCGGTTATGGACATAGCCAATACGGAAGAGGAACGCATTTGTTATCTCATTGTTGTTTTTTTGAAAAATTTAAATTATATTTTTGCAAAGTTTGTCACTGGTCAAGGTGTTAACCGCAGGGTAGAAACTCGTTTGGAACATAAGAGGAAATGTGGTGACTGTGTAAAAAAATATTTACTAAACATTTTAAGTGCTTTGGAAAAATTGATGTTATTATTATAATTTATTAAGATGTAAAAAATACTCCAAGATTTACAATATTATAGTAAGTTTTCATATAATAAGGGGAAAAAGTTTAGACACTTAAAAAACCCAAGTTAATCTAAGAACCAAAACTAAAAATGGAACACAAAATACGTTATTCCAAGTACTACTAGAAATTAACAATGATATTTGATCCATTATTTGAAAAGCAAGAGAAAATGTTGACCAGAAAAGTAAGAAAAATAAATAGATCAATAAGATAAGTAAATCAGTAAAAAGGTAAATATGCATACATAAAACATAAAATCAAGTCTACAACATTTCCTGAATGTGCCGAATGAGCCCGCGCTCGGCAGATTGTTGGGCAAAACGTTCCAAAGTCTAATGGCCTGAACAATGTAAGATCCTTCAAACACAGTGGTGTAAAATTTGGGCAGTCGAAAATTATATTCCCTATTCGTATTCAAAGAATGAATCATATTGCACAAATAAGAAGGCTGAGAAGAAAAAGCCAATTTGTAGAGGAACATTAAAATTTGTCTCTCGCAACGTAAGAGATGAGAGACGACATGATCATACCTTCGTAGTCCAAAGATAAACCTAATGCAGTCATTAAATGCTACATTTAATTTTCTAAAGCATCGAGAATCCAACTTGCAAAATACAAGACAACCTTGACTAAAATATGGCAAGATCAGTGATTTCATTAAATGGCAACGTAACTTGGGAGTAAGAATTCTAGCTGATAGCCAAAGACGTCGCAAGGTAGAATTGATTTTAGATAGATTTAAATCGACATGGTCGCAGCATTTCATGTTAGAGGTTAAAATAACACCCAAATTACGGATTCTTAATTCGTATTGGATAGTTACGCCATTTGTTTTGATAGATGGTAACGACAAAGTATCAAGCGGACTATGAGAGAAGGCAATGCACTTAAACTTGGCAGGATTTAGACTGAGATCATTGTGTAAAACCCATTTACATATTCCACTCAAGTCATCATCAATGCGAGCCACACAGTTTTCGATGAGTCCGATAGGACGAGAAAGATAAATTTGAACATCATCGGCATACATATGTATTTTAATATCACGGATCACCGAAGGTACGTCATTAAAGTATAGTCTGAAACACACCGGACTAGGATAGATCCCTATGGAACTCCATATGTGAGATAAATGAAATCAGAGTGAATACCATTCTCAAGAGTTACTTTTTGCGCTCTCTAGGCAAGAAAACTTTTCATTAGGTTAACAGCGCTATTCAAGAAATTATAACGGCTGGATAGTTTATTTAGAAGGTTGCTGTGGCAGACACTTTCGAATGCTTTAGAAAAGCCAAGGAGCAACAATATAGCTCTCCGAATTTATGGAATAAACCGCATTATATACTTCGTTGCAATCAACCCCCCGAAAACAGGATCCAGAGGAAAACTCTGGAGCTAGATAGTAGGTTTCAGGTGCTGGTATGTCACCACGCGGTAGAGGGCTTTCAACAAAATATGAATTAAGTTCATACGGATTGATGTAATTTTTAAATTTTTCTTTGCCATAAACGTTGCCGCTACGAAGATTGTGCCCTAGAGTTTTAGTGGGTACATTTAAATCAAATTTATTTTTGTAATATGCTCGCTTAACATTACGAATTTTTAAAATTAATTTATTTCATAACGTAGTGTGAAAAAAAAAGATATTCCCTCTTGGCGATCATTGACTGGATTTCTTGAGTAAACCATGGACAGAATTTCGGTTTAATAACATTTTCAAGTAAAGGGACATGTTTATCATATAAATATTCTGTTGAGTTGCTGATAAATTTAAATTGATCATCCACAGAACATAGCCCGTATACATGGTTCCATGATATCGATTCACTGTCAATTAATAGGGAACTCATATGTATAGGTACTGTTAAAGTTTCTAAAGTAACTATATTTAGGAATAACATTTAAAGGTAGTTTTACATCACAAGAGATGAAGAGAATATTCTGGTCCAAAATGCTGACAGATAATTGATTAAAAAAAACACCGAACGAGGATTGCTAATTAAAAAAAGATCCAAGGGAGGTGGATTAGTAGTATTAAAATAAGTTGGTGAGGAATTCGTTGTACTTAAATGCGCGAACTGCATCTCCGACAAGAAAAGATCAGAATGAGCACTAGCTTTTAAAATATTGACATTGAAGTCACCAGCAATAACGACATTAGAATAACGTTGACTGAGAAACGCGAAGGTATTATAGAACATATGTGAGGATGTCTGAGGAAGAAAATATTAAAAGAAGATTTCTATGCTACCTCCATTTATGGAATCGGTTCTTTTGGAAATTATTGACGCACAACAATTCCCGCAAATAAAGGGATTAATTACCTAACAACGTGATTAAAAACTGAATTCTTTACAAATGTATTTCATTGGATAAAGGGACACCTTAGTGCAAAAAGCAGATACAACAGCCAAAAAAAGTATGTGACCAGTTGGGATATTCACTGACTGTCGAGTAAGAAGGAAAAAAATTATGAGTGGTGAAAATTGGCGAGACGTGGGGAGAAATGTTTTTGTCATTGGATAGAGTTATCCAGGAAATAAAAGAACGGTTTGAGCAACAGCATGTCCTTTCAGCGAAGTATTCGTGTCTAATATCATCTAATCTTTTAAATAACAATTTTGAATGCAAAGCAAAAAACTTTTTTGAGATCAATGAGGAGCAGTCTCATATTGAAAGGAAAAGGATAAAGAATTTTATGTCTCCACCTGATGTACAAGAGCAAGGAAAAGATTGAAAAACGGGAAAGAGCCTCTTGAACATCCAATATTTGTCCAGAGGTTGGAAAACTCTGTTCCTAACATAGTAATATTATTAAGAATTTTTTTAATAATAGCGATCAGTCTCGCAAGTTGTGAACGGAGCCTTTCCAAATAAAAATTAATTTAAAATTATCTTCGTTCCACAATGAGTGATTTAAGATTACGAAATCTAGCGATACTGTCCATAGAAAGAGAACTAACGGATGACATAAATTTTGACATTGTTATTCAGGACTTTCGTAATAAAAAAAGAAGAAAAATAAATACATAAATCAACAAACGTTTTATCATTTAACCATTTATTTATTTTTGTTCAATAATTGTTAATAACCACTCCTAATTTTTATTAAGTTAGAAAGGCTGGTAAATTCGGGACCGCCCCAGGCGGCAAAAGCGCCAGATACGCCACTGCTTGATCAAGGGCGGATCCACCTAGGGGGCGCGGGCCCCCCATGAAGACCACTGAAGAAAATTGCAGTAGATCTTCTGAACTTTTTTCTTACAAAATGACTCACAACAGGAAACGCGGATACCTGTATATGAGCGTCGCTTTGCTCGGGGTGTTTGAAGCAAGACAGAGCCTATTCATGTTATCGCGATGGAAGGTTTGTTTTAATTGGAAACAGCTCCCAGAGGGTCTTTGATAAGCCTTCCATGTAAAGACGGCTTCTTAGAACATTATCGGCGCGGAGTGTCAAAACAAACATTTCAAGAAACAATTATAAGTCATAATTGGAGAAATTCAGCGAAACTACGCAACGGCTAACAAGTCATTGTGCATTGTTGTAGTGACTGTTATTACATTTAAAGCAAGAGATTAATTTTTAAGTAACTTTTTTTATTATTTCGTAAAATGTAATAGTTTTTATAGAATACTTAGCCCAAACGTTAAATAAAAACAAAATAAATCTGCAGATTGGGAAAGTCTCAATGAGTATCCTAGAGAGTTTGATTGGTCGGTCTGTTTTGCTTCAAAGGATGTTGAGCATGCGTGAATACATTCGGTAGTTACACGGCAGATGTTAACAATAGCAAAATCGATCTAGGTTAACGATAAGTGAAACCACGCAATAAAAGCGAAATAGTCTGCGTTTCGCACGTATCAATTGCATCCATGTGCAGAACTAAAAGACTATCCAAAGAGAAAAATTTGTTTTCGACCAGAATATTAGAATATTGCCAAGACACAAAGGAAGCCAAAGTTTCTCGTCCCAGGTCAGAACCATCAGGAGCAACTTCAGTAGTTCCTTCATTCCTTCAACTTTACAATGATGTGATTGTTGACTTCCTGAATAAAACTAATATTTAGACTGTTCGATTCACTTCGACTTCTCCTTTTCCACCTACTTTACATCTCCCTTGTAGATGTGTACAAGAGTCAATACACATCCAAACGAGAGATATGTTCAAGGTCCTTAAGGAGATCAGCGTCTCCATAGCTACAGGTCCTGATAGTTTCAAGCCCCGTTAAATGAAACCTGTGCCTCATTCTTGGCTAAAGCTCTGCGAAAAGTATTCTATTTGTGTTATCCGACAGGAAAATTTCCAATTGCTGGGAAACTAGCTCACGTTCAGCCTATTCCCAAAAAAGGAGGGGGTAGCGATCCCACGAACTATCGACCAATTGTTTTAGAATCTATTAGTAACTCCAAATTAATGAAGTATCGAGTAACTAATCATCTCATCAACGATTGCCAATATGGCTTCCGAGCTGGATGATCATCTAGAGATTTGCTGACTTTTCTTACAGAACGTTGGAACAGTAGTCTTCACAATTTTGGTGAGTCCAAAATTGTTGCCCTAGATATTTCAAAGGCCTATAATAGTGTCTGGAGTTCAGCCCTTTTAGACAAACTTAAAGCTCTTGGCCTGTCTAGTCGTCTTCTATTATGAATGTAAAGTGTTTTATCTGATCGTTTAATACGGACTATATTAGATGGCTTTACATCTCAATGCCAGCCAATAAATGCCGGGGTGACTCAGGACTCTGCTATCTCTCCATCTCTCTTCTCAATTTTAATTAATGATCTTCTTTCCTTTAGTTTCAATCCCATCCATTGTTTTGCTGATGACCCTTGGTTTCGCTTACTCCCTGACACCCTTGGGGACTACAGAGGAAATGTCACATCTGTCAAACTAGGTTGCATGATTACATCCTTGAATAACCACCATGATAATATCCTCGCTTGGAGCAAACCGAATCGAATTCTAATCATATAAGTTCCAAAGCTGTCCCATGTCTTTAACACAAGATCATAATTTTTCCACTCTCGTTTTTTTTTATGGATCATTGCTTGACGATACACCGTCTTTATGCATTCTTGGCATTAATATTTGCAATATGTTAAGCTGAACAGATCACAACTTCTCTGTTGCCAAATAAGTACGAAATATTCTGGATTTCTGAAAAGGTGTAAGAAATATTTCAGCCCATCGATTCTAGCGCTCCTCTACAAGTCCTACATCGGACATAGAATGGAATATAATTTCCATTTGTAGGTCGGGGCTGTTTGCAGAGCAGTAGCTTCGTTGAATATTGTCAAAGCGAAAGCGTTAAGCTCATTTGCGATGTGGCAAAAACTTGTCGTATGGACTTACACGAGCACCCGCAATGTTGGTTACCTTTCGCTCCTATATAGCTACATGCATGATCAATGTTCTGATGAAATGTCTAGTCTGATCCCGGATTCCTCCATGTAACACTCGCACTGCAAGCCGCGCACATCCTTTTACCCTTCAAAATACTTGCGGTCGTGTGTGAAGGTGGAACCGTCTCTAAGCTTCTGTCCTTCCTCCGGCATGCAATCTACGAAAGTTTAAGGGTGACATACTTCAGCACCTTCGGCACCCTCCTCACGTTCCCTAATTCATTTCTTTATCACCTCCTTGCCTTGCTGTGCTTTGTATCATAGCTCATAGGATATCTCCTGAGCTTGACTTAATAATATAAAAAACAAAAGAAGTCAGACTTTCCTAGCTTGCCGACGAAGTTATATACGTGCAAGGTATGTATTGCATCTATTCTGTGATTGCTATGTATTTTAAATAAATGTAAATTTTTAATTCCTCTATTTTACAAAGATACGATTTATGATGATTCGTGAATTTGAATAAAATACATTTCCGTAGTTTTACTAACTAAAATGGATGATTGGGAGGCTTTACACTTCCACCATTTACTATCCCAAAGAAAATGAATAATCTAACATCTCCTTTGACTTTCGGGAGTGGCAAAGAACTTTGAGCAAGTTTCTTCGTTGCGAGTGGGTGGTAGCCACTTTCTAATCTGTTCGACTCGCATCTTTTAAAGGATAAATTTTGTGCATTTAACATTTCCGAGTAGTGGCGAGTGTCTTCAAACTTTTGTTCAGTTTTCAGCATATACCATTTTTAAACCATAGTTGCGCCCTCCCCCTCCCCTCCCCCTCAGCAGAATCCTTGATCTGCCGCTGCATTAGCTCGTAATTTTTCGTGAATGACCGAAGTTGATTTATCACAAATAAGTAAATATACGGATAACGAATCGAATAGGAAAATTGAAAACCAGACGTCAAGTATATTGCGAGTCAATTAAAACAATTTGCAACGTCTTGCTCGAATATAAAACCGGTGATGTCTCCACCTGATATGATGTAGGACGGCCACAATTCTTTCTTAGAAATTGACTGGAAATTTTTTCTTACAAATTTACTGGAAATTTTTTTCTTACAAATTTACTGGAAATTTTTTTCTTACAAATTTACTGGACCTTTATTTCTTAGAAGTTTTATGGATTATTGGAGGCTGACAATTACAAAGAAATGAATGCGCTTATTGGCAACTGGCGACCGACAAAAGCGCAAATGAAAGTACATATAACTTCAATCGGCCACCAAACTGAATATAAATTCGACCGAAATATTTTCTGTATATTTCTAAAAAAAAAAACAAATTCTTATTGCATATTTACGCACCTACGCTCATAAAAATTGTTGTCGGCCTCCAAAAATGCGTATAAATTCTAAGAAAAAGTTTCGAGTAAATTTCTCAGAAAATATTTTCAGTAAATTTCTAAGAAAAAATTTAGCACTTCCCTACATCAGTTAGAGCGAGACATCGTTGATTTTACTATAGTGAACCGAGGCAATGTATTGCTCTGGTATGTCCCTGAACATTAGGAACATTTTCTATTAATAACAACAGTTCTTAGCTACAATTTTCGTCGTAGCTAAGTAACTTGGTTACGAGAAATGTTGCTAAGGTTATCATTTTACTAATATGCGCTCTTCATCTGTATACATATTTGCCTATTTGTGCTTATATTAATTACATTCAAAAGAACATTATATTTGTATGTAAGTTATTTCTTTTGCGCTTATGATGTGAAAAAATGTTCATTAGCTCCCGGCTTATAATATTCATTGACTGAAATTTAGAAGAATATTTTTGCAGAGCACAGCTGAAAACAGGTTACTCACTAAAATAAACTCTTGAGATAATATAATATCTTTATCCTCTCCTTTTCTCCTTCCAGCGGCGGGCTGTGCTTTGTATCATAGGGTATCTCCTGACCTTGGCTTATACCGATTTATAAAAAAAAAAACAATCGTCGGAGCTCAGCTAATATTGTTGGTATAATTTAATTATAGCACAAATCAATTTTATCATTATCACTTTCTCCATGCAGATTTAAAAACTGAAAGAAAAAAACTCTCCATGCAGATCTAAAAACTGAAAGAAAAAAACAATTTTATTTCCCTATTTTTTTATATACCTACCTAGTAGATTTTCGAAATTTATTACTTATTTAATAAATCCTTCTTGAGTAAAAGCCCAACGCCCGGTTAGAAATTTATGATTTGTTTTTTAATCGCAAGAGCCCATCGGGAGCGTTGATGGGATATGGCATACAATTACCAGTGGCGGATGTTATAATTTATCAATTATAACGAAATTGTGTAGAACAAATGCCTCGTTATAAGCTACAGATAATTACATATCACATACACCTTGATAATCAGCAATCAAAATTACAAATGTGTCACTTTGACGATAAATTAATTTCACACCATTTTCGCATAAGATAATTAAAGTCTAATTACAAATTAACACACCCGACAAGACCAGTTTATCAAATTAAAAATTTATGTGTTTATTAACTTGGGGACCAGTAGTAGTTTTTATATGTATATTTGCGGCAGCTCCTGCAATTTAAAAAAAAACACAAAAATGAGAGATGCTGGCTGGCTGTTCATCTCTTAGGAGAAACACTTCGGTTATTTATCGCATAACATGTACTGTAGGATGGGGGAGGGAATGGAGCTTAGGAAAACAAGTAACAACCCTTCCCGGTAGAGGAAGAAGTGGTTAATTTTTAGTTTTCAATTAACTTTTAACCCTTACCCGTTTGCGTGGGGTAAGTTTATTCTATCTTAACGGATTCAGAAGATGAGACTACCGACGTTATTCAGATACAGAAAATTAAAAACTTTTTCAAACTGCCATTAAAGGGCTTTCTGCGTGAGTCGTGTCTGAATTAAATATTCAAGAGATGAAACTCAGACAGAAAGTGATGAGGTGCTGCAGTGGGAAAGGTTGAGCCATTTAATTTAATTTTACTGAAATTTTTAAATATCTTGCCTACTGTTGCGTGGTCATTTTGAATTTCTTTCATGACCGCATGCAGAAGGAGTCGTCATGCTGTGATAATTAATGAACCTGAGGCACTGAACTGACAATATTTGAAGAAAATCAAGCACGCAAGCATTACGAATTCTTAAGAATATTTTTTACCTTGCAATAATTATAAGTCAGGTACCTAATTATAGATAGCTCTGATTGTTGATATTATTGTTAATTATTATAGTAATTTGTACTTAATCAATGTGTACATAATTATCTGGATCAATTATATTTTTGTTTTAAAACCGTAGTAAATTAATTGGAATAAACGGTTATGTTGGTATCGGTATGAACTGTATTATAAATTTTTTTTTATATTTAAACATTTGAAGGCATATTTATAAAACATATGATAGTAACGTTTGAAACACCAAAGATTTTCAGGAATTTTTACAATTCTACAAAATATGAAGAAAGTGCCAGGAAATAATCTGTTGATGAATTTAGATATTTATTTTTCCCGGACGGGAATCTAACCCACACTTAATCGTTCAAAGATGAAGAATAGAAGAATTTTAAGAACTTCTATTTTTAACGATTCTAAATCAAATCATAAATACAAGAGGGAAATCATCTGTCTCGTTAGCTCAAAGGTAAGAACAGTCGCCCGGCAAGCGGAAGGTCCCGGTTTCAAACCCCGGACGAGACGGTTGTGTTTTCCTCTTATATTTATGATTTGATTTAGAATCGTTAAAAATAAAAGTAATTTAGATAGCTTTGTCATCAGTGGGAATAGATAAGTTGGAATGATCTGGAAAAAACTCATAGTCGATTTTCCGTACGTCGAAACCGACCAAACGAGCTAATATGCAGCTTCAAAATAGTGAGCTAAGTCCGCTTACATAAATGAAGTAACTAAAATATATATATATCAAATTTACACTAAAAAAACGCTTGTGAGATTTCAAGTCTCCTGTTTTAATTTATGGTTCCACGTAATCGAAATTGATACAAAAGTTCTGCATAGATTAATTGTGTTCATAAAAGCGATAGTAGAATATTTGTAGACAATTTGTTTTTTCATTTACATAGTCAGAGCTGAGTTCATCACACATTTTGTTTTATGTAAGAGAAATATTTCTTCCATTCAGATAATAAGAAAAAATCTTAGAATCACGTTTTTGTTTTTATTGGCATGTGTCATTGTCGCTATTAGCATTAGACGCTACCTATATTGTTACATGCGAGTCTGTTGGATGCTGTAAACTGAAGTTAGAAGGGGTCAACAATTATGAAAAAAAAAAATCTAATTAATATTCCTATCTGTGTGTTATCTGTTAGCCTATGTCGTCCATAAACTACCAGCCAATTATTTGAGTGGTGCTGCAAAGAAACAAATTTTCAGATGAATACGGAAGGTATTCACTTTCCTCGACTCTGTTCCGATCGAGAGTTTTCCACTTGTATCTTAAAGTAAGAAACCAAGATCCTTTCCATTATTTCAATTATCAGGCATCAATAAAAATATCAAATCTATGCATTTCCATCTAGGTGCATATTTCTGGATCTGAGATGAGCGGCGGATCTGAATATCCGGAATTGCTGCCGTATCTATTTATTGCTGCCACTCCAATTCGAGTTCTTTTTGGCTGCTTCAAATACGATGGATTGACCAACACCTTGAAGAAAAGATTTGAAATTAGTTTTAAGGATTAGGGCATAATTTTACCATTTTATTCGATGTAATAGGCTTAATTTAAAATTATACATTTAACATAAGAACAAAAGATTCACATAATCTTTGAATATGCACTTAAGGAAGTCGCTGATTTCTCACTACACTTCACGCGCCGGTCAATATTAATCATTGAACCAAACTATTTGTAGCCCAAAGTATACGATATAAATTTAGCCTAAAAATAACACCTGCAAGCAATTACGTGAGTGCGATAACACCTGTCAAGCGGGAATATTGCACGCAAAATTTCACACTTATAGGCCGTAAAACAATTTATGAAACAAGGAAAATAAGCTATGCAGCGGCTATAGAAAATTTTGGAAAAAATTTATAAATTATTTTAATCGATTTCCCATAAGTGGGAAATGCGGGCTATAAATTTACAAATATGGACCGTAATGTATAATCCTTGGTAGGTGAAACATATAGTTTAGAGCATGTTCCTACACCGAAGTATAGTGTGTAAATTAAAAAAATATATAAAAAATAGAAAATACCTAGCTCTTTTAGGATATATTATCATTTCGCGGGAAAACTTATAATTGCTCTTCCAGCATTAGGCATGGATTTGAAAATGAAGGTTGTCTTCAATCTACCGATGTTGCTAAGAGATTGGCATTCCGTAAAATATCAACAGAAAATAAAATAAAGGTAAATAAGGTTGCGAAGTTTTCTCGGATTGAAGAAAGCATTGTTGGTATTAGTTTCCTTATATTATAGAAGTTAAAAATAAAACCTAACTCTTACCAAAATAAAAGCTCATTGTAAGGTTTTCGATTTTATCTTTATGTTTCATCACTTGCTCTATTTCGAACCCACTAAATTATATACGCGATATATCTAATATATTTTAGATATCGTATTTAGCTAGACATTTTCATTTTATTTTTCACAATAGTACAAATTCGACCAGCCGGCTGCCGGTTCAGAGCTATCATTCAATACACTGAAATTTTTTTTTAGTTTTGTTAATTAAGGCATATAAAGATAACAGAAAGGCAAAACCAATGCAATTATGATTATGATTTTTTCAAAAATCTTTTTACTTTCGAAATTAAATTTTTTAGTGAGCAGAAATATGCTGTCAACTATATATAAAAGTTTACATCAACTTAATATTAATTTAAAACAATCAAAAGTAATGAAATTTTTTGGTAAATCGACTTACGAATGCATGATTACTGTTTTTTCTTTTCCCATCTATCTATAATAAGCTAAAAATATTCAAAGAACATTTTTCCGTACAAATGTTGAATGTTTAGGCTAAAGGACAGATTACATCTTAGTATGTACATAGTTACTTATCCATGAGAAATAAAAAACAAGGCTGTAGTAATTAGGACATGTACGAAGATATGTATACCAATATCCATTTCTAATTATTTTCTAGTGAGAATTTTCAGGCGGCTTTGCGTTATGATATAAATAGTTTGGTTTGCTCCACCATTTCCAGAGATCGCTTTACATTTTAATCAAATTTATATAATAATTTCCATGCCATACAAACAATTAATTCATTTATGGAAATTGTAATATATGAAAATTATAAGTAATACTAAAGTAAATACTAATTATGTAATAAAATGTATAATTAGAGCAACAATTACAGTCGCACTATCACAGAATAGATAATAATGCGAATCACAGGTAAGTAAATACTATTACCTATTGTAAGTAGAGAAAGACAAGTCAGTCGCTACAGAGGCCATGAAACGGCAAAGAATCCCATCTCACTTTAGTCAATAAAGTTTAAACTAAAACCAACCATTGCGGTTTTGTTTAATTGCCTGCATTCCAAATTATACTTGGCGCAGCCGTGTAGTATTTGAGTGAAAACATTAAAAATTGAGTTGTTTCATATAAAACAAATTAAATGAAAAAAAAAAAAACTGTGAGGTATGTGTTCATTATAAAATAGGAAAATAACCCCAAAAAATAACCATGTGGTCCCCAAAACACAACCATGTGGTCGCCCCAAAGTGTAAATTATTACAAAAATTTGGACTACTGTAATGGATTTCGTCCAGAAATTGAAAAACTTGAAAGCAAATTCCGCCGATAAATTCGAGGAAATTTAAAACAAATTTAGAAACTTTTACAATAGTTGCAATAGGAAAATAATCCCAAAAAACAACCATGTGGTCGCCCCAAAGTGTAAATTATTACAAAAATTTGGACTACTGTAATGGATTTCGTCCAGAAATTGAAAAACTTGTATTGAAAGCAAATTCCGCCGATAAATTGGAGGAAATTTAAAACAAATTTTGAAACTTTTACAATAGTTGCAGGAATAATTAAATAGCCAAATGAAGTTAAGATAACGATATTATTGAATATGTATCCTAGAGTTCATGGAAGTTGAGCTATTCTTGTTATATAAATAAATAATGGAACGCAAAATATGTTATTCTGAAGTAGTCAGTGCTCCTGAACTACTTTTGAGCCAAAGAAAAATTTTGTCTACGAAATATATTTATGTCACAACAGAAATTATAAATTTGGGAAGCTGCTCAATTCATTTTATATTGAACATAATAAATTTATAAAATTGCATGTAATAAAAACTAATTTAATTTGAACCCATGGTTTAAATGATTTGGATGAAAGTTAGGGACAAGTTAACTACTCAGATCTAAAGAAAGCGTCGAATATAGCAAATTAGTAGAGAACATGTTAGATTGCTCAATAAAACAATGGGGAAGACCGGGTATGATTGGCTAAACTTTTCGAATCTCTGTCATAGCGAGTTGGAAAAAACTGATATTAACTTCATAACTACAGTAGACATAGCTTGACTAGTGCTTGACTGTAACCTTGACGCGAAAGTTTTATCAGAGTATTTATGTCTCTGGATGCAATTTTAATAACGGGATGCAAATGTGCCAACCAAACCCGTAATGGGGATGGTTGGCCCATTAGCAGGTAATGGTTGGAATATAATTTAGCATCTCAGAACGGAAGATATTAAATCAATAATAATAATAAAGCTATTTTGTATTCTTAATTATATGACATATCGCTGACTGTTTTGACATGAAAAAATTTATTCCCATCCGTGCAAGATTCATGAGCCTCCTTATGGCACGAAATGCATCGGATCCACTTTATTTTCGCTACGCTGTTTGAAACACTGCACATCATCTTCTTTAGAGCTGGATTCAACTTCCTGCTTCTTTCTAACTTTTCCATCAACGGGATTTCTTTGTTTTTGAGGTTTAGGTCTACATTCAGTGCTGTCGTTTGTACTCCGATCGGAGTATTCGTACTCCGATCGGAGTATTCGTACTCCGAAAACTAATAGCGTACTCCGATACTACTCCTTTTATAAAAGTACTCCGCTTTTCATTTCGTCATATGTTCATGCTGTTAAAAAAAAAACAAAAAGTTTTTATTCACCCTAGGTAGACTGAAACTTAACTTAAAGCAGAGTATAAATCACTTTCGCTATGGAGAAATAGGTCTCAAGGTATCTAAAATATATATACATAGGTAAAGTACTAAAGTTAATTCTTGACAATATTGCAACATTGAAATATTGCATATTGAACTTTTTAAATTTGGTGGTACGAATGCTATGAATGTGAGAAATGTATTCGAAGATCAAAGGCAATCTAGAAACTTTCTAGAAAATTAAACAAATATAAATAATATGGAAAATTTAATTTCTAGTATAACGCCAGATGTAGGGCTCGACTACTGGATACCTCAAGAAACATACTTGGAAACTCTATGGAAGCTGTTTTGTCGCGATCAAAAAAGTAATACTATTAATAAACAAACTAAACCTGATCAAAAATTTCGCTCTGTATGGGTGGAGACTTATAATTAGATAGATAAAAGAAACAAGAGAAGGTTTTGTAAAATATGTTTTAAACTTATTGCAAAACAAAACAAAAAGCTAGAATTGGTCTAAGACCAATGACCAACTTAGTATATGCTATGAATTTCAATCCATTATATAAAAAAACAAAACAAGATTGCTTAAATTAATATTATTGCCTTCCTTATTTTGAATTATTTAAAAGTGTAGCTGTTGGTGATTTAATTATTGTAAATGTTTTGAAATGCGGAAAAATTAAAACAACTGAAGTTGTCAATACATGATAACTGTATTAAACAAATATTTTGAAAATTTAAAAGTTTTCAATAATAAAATAATTTAATTAATGTGAGAATTCATGTATTTTATTAGAATACACTTGTGTTAATTTGCTTTATGCAGGTATATTTTTCTCAAAAATAGGTTTTCATGACAAAATGTTTTTACTCATGCAGGTATAATTACCTGAATCAAAACTATTAATTAATGATTCTTTTAAATCAACAGCTCGCAACTTTAAAGTTAAAGCTTAAGAAAATCTGATTGTTGGAAAAGAAAATTCGTGGAAAAATCCAAAAAGTTAACCATTCGTTTCTATATAAAACATAAATGAATTAATAATGTAGCAATAAGAGTAATAAGACCAAAAATGTGACATGTATGAACCATAAATTATTAAATTTTGTATGAAATATCTCTAATAAATACGAATTTTTTACTTGAAGTTCAGGTTCCATAATATCTTTTTCTTACATTCAAGTCATTTTGTTAATTGATCAAGTTGCCTATTGTGTTACAGCAAGTCTCCACCACGTTCTCAGTTTCTGTTCTACCTGAAACCAAATAAAGGTTATTATTACTACACACTTCCTGAATATGTTTCTTTCCAATATTTAACATTTCACGCAATGCAGTTTGCACACCCTTTTTACTTTGCCAAGATGATTTCTTATGTGATAAAATAATGCACATGCTCTCGGTTTTGCTCCTTTACGCCGATCGGTAACGGTTCGACTGGGTTTTTTGATGAAGTTAACAAAAAGGTAACTTTTGCGGCTTTATTACGCGATTCATAAAAGCTTTGTGAAAGCTTTAAGACATCAGCTCCTCTTATTGTACTCCATTTTAGTTTGTATTGTAACATCTTTGGCATTGTTTAAAAATATCTGAATAATTTAAAATAACTTATCATGAAGATGATATTGTAATCTCGAAAGCGGAAAAAACCAAAATTGATTTTTAATATGATGTACCGAGGTACTTCTCTGTCAGTTTACTGACTTAAAGCCAAAATTCAAAATTTTATTAAGAAATTTTGAGAGTGTACATAGTGTGGTTTCGATCAGCAATAAAGGCCGATCTCATCAGGATAGCATTGAAACTCTGCTACTGCCTGCTTTCTACACTACAGTGAACTCAGACAGCCAAGCGGGTGGTACTAAACATAGATTTATTTAAAAATCTAAATATGAGTAGTTTTAACGAAAATGGGTTTTATTAACTATTAAATGATTTCTGGACATCCCATGTTAATTAATTTGAATTCATTAAATTTCGTCGTATAGTTGTGTGCTCCGTTTCTTTCAAAAGTACTCCGCTTTGGCAGCAAATTGTACAACTCTTGAAACTATCCAAACGACAGCGCTGTCTACATTTCTTCTTACTTTGAGGCTGCTTCTTTGTTTCTTCCAATTCTGTAGTATGGCAGTCTTCCTATTCTTCTCTTGTTTGTAGTCGTTTTTCTCTCCGTTGCCCTAGGAAGTGCTCTGATAGTTTCCAACAATGAACACGTCGACGTTGAAGGAAGCGCTTCTTTTGCAGGTATTGGTTGCACTATGGAACATGAAAAATGGTTCATTTCTATTGATTTTTACAGATTCTGATTCTGCTGATTCTGTGCTGCCTGGATGGTCGTATCACAAGCGCTGTTGACATATTTCTTTAAAGATCTGTACACGCTTATATCCAAAGGTTGTAGTCTATGAGTGGAAAAGATAGCATACCAAACCCGTTTTGTTCTGTGTAATTTAGTCTTCAAATAAATAAATAAGGTTGGTGATTATCTAGCAAAAGAAGAACGGGTCTTTCTTTTGAATATCTAACGTTCCCCACGGTGCCTAAAAAGTTGTCAAAAATACTTTTGTTTCATCCATCCTAAAGCGTTAGCTTAGAAGAAACTTCCTGGTGGAGCATATCTTAAAAAATATTCTCTGAAATGTACCCGAGGAAAAATAAAGATGTGATTCGACCGCCTGCTTACGTGCAACCACGATATACAGTTTCTGAAAATTGGTAATGCCCATTTCGTCTGCATTCCAGTTATCTCTAGAATTAAACTTTAAAGCGATTCACTACAACTTTTAAATAAAAAAAAAAAATAATAATAATAATAGAATTGACATTGGTTCGGCTAAAGCTTGAAGCTCTAGCTAACCTTATAACCTCAACGGTTCGAATGGATAAACTGCTGTTCCTCTTCATTAACCCAGAAAACCAATCAGCTCCAGCCATTTTATGGTCAACCCAAATCATAGGCACCGATGTTTGGAGGGAATTTGCATATTCGTATGCCAATTTCCTAGCTGAAGCTGAAGCTTCTTAAGGTATTCTGCAGGTATAACTTCCTGTTCATCTGCTTGTAAAATTAAATCATTTTTCCTCTTAAATATTCTTGGAATTTTCCATAAAAAAGCAATTATATACATATAATAACCGCGAAGTCAATATAAAACAATAAAAATAAATTATTTATTGTACCAGCCAGCCTCGAAGAAGATGAGCCAACTAACCATAAGTTAGTTTTGCGAGGTTTTAAAGTGACTTATGATAAGACTATGGAAATACTTCGAAAAATAATACACAAACAAATAAAGTAAGAAACTATTCATATGAATACATGTATATTACTTACCACATATACAGAATTAGTTATAATCAGGAGCGATAATAACTAATACACCAATTTTTTACTTTTACGCTCAGAAAATTAAATATCCACATTGTCTATAAAAACTTGCTTGCTGAACACTGAAAACAATTATGGTGTCACAAGCGGTACCGCTTTCACGATATCGAGTTAGGCAGCGGCTCGATCTGTCGTGTATACTGAGAACTATTAAGATTGTGCCAACCATAACCGGTCTCCCCTACCCGTCCACAATAAATAAAAAATATTATATGTATTATAAATGTCAACAGAAAACTAATACATAATAAGAATTCAAGTATAGTAAATGTAAATGCAAATATATTCTGAATACATATGAATATGATAAAGTAATAAGCATTATATCAAATACAATACCAAAGGGCTGGTTCAGTAATTGCATAAGAAGTGGACATTTAAGTAGATCAAGTCAACAAGGGATCTACTAAACACTTGCAAAATAAGTAACTTTTTTAATCAGTCATGAAAAAGGAAAAAAATCTAATAAATACGTAAAACAAAGTAAATCAAAAGAAGGTTATCTTTTAATACTACTAACAGACAATCTTAGTTTTTATTATGTATACTTCTTTATTGACGATATAACTCAAAAAATCGTATTGAAAATATCTTCATAATTTACGTATGAGCTTGGTTCCGGAGAGGATTTTAATATGTACTTAACCACTAAAGTTTTTCTGGACTTTAAAAAATATAGAAATTAAAGAAAGCACCACGAATTTAAAAGCGCATGGCGGCTACGTAATTAAATTGTCGATAAAGTTGATCTGAGTTGTACATTTCATAATAATTGTTAATGTCGACACTACTTCTATATTTGAGTTAAGAGCATATTCGGTACAATATTAAATTAAAAGGAAAAATACACAGTAGGGGCACAAAGATAATTTTATTAAGAAATATGAAGATGTATTTACAGGACTTGAGAACTTGATTAAAATTGAATGTCGAAGGATGTTTATAATAAAAAACTCAACAAGTTTTATTTGTCTTTATTAACACAAAAATTGATTCTACAGCTAGACAATATTTTCTATACTGACTCCAAAGCAAAAGTCACTAAATTTACAACTGAACAATACACTGCTATATTACGTGCATGTAAATCGAATGAGTGTCTGAATTTAAACAAGACTGGTTTTATTGATAATGGCTACAAAAAAATTAGGCGGTATATTTCAAGCAAAAACAGATAAAAAAAGACAAGTACATAGTATTAACCTTGAACTAGTTTGATTATCACAACAGCTAAGCATGACTACGGGTTAATGACTGCTTGTATGAATCGATGTATCGTAACGTTGCTGAGAATTGTTGCTAATTCTAAACAGAACTTAAAAGAAATTATCAACGTGAAATAATTGAATTGATAGAGGTATTGCATTCATCTATATTCAACCACAATACGATAACACTCAAAAACTTCATCAGCACAGTTTTCAATTAGTCTAATTAGTAGCATTAGCCGTTTACTGTGGTTAATATGTTCTTCTTTAGCACTGATTAAAAAACAAAAAGAAATTATTTTCAGAAATTATTGCCATTAGCCCAGCCTACTATTTAAACTAGTTTATATAATGTAATTAATTGAATTCACAATTAGCACTTGATGAAAATATTTCCCCCTTAAAATTTTAATTGTTAAAGAAAATACGTTTTTGTTAAAGAAGATCTTTTAAAAGCCGATTCACCGAACACATAAGATTTCCAAAATATTTAAAAGAAACTGCTTTATGATCTTGAAATTTTGCACTAATTAAATTCTGAACCGACTTTAGTGAAATATGAAATCTTAGAAATTAGAAAAGCGAAAGATGATAGTTCAATGTTAGTTTCTTTTTTATCAATTATATTTTCCTCCCCTTCATAGTCCTGAATTTATATATAGTCTTTCTATAAACTAATAATCTCTATGTAAGCCACTAAGGTTGGCTTAGCCTCAGATAATGTCTTAGTCAGAAGAAATGAGTCGGCCTACCCGAAAAAGCTCATATTTAATATAGTTTAATTTAATTTAATAATATTATGTGGATTAAACTAAAAAGTGTTATCTTTCATAATTAAAATGTTAGTTTAAATTGAAACTTTACGTGGAGAAGATATTCTACTCAATCGTGTAATAGAGAAGGGGCTAGAAATATGGGTTACCTATTATAGTTTTAATGTATACACACCCCAAAAAAGACATATCCAAAAACGAAAATGGTATAAAGATAGGAAATTTCATCTACTTATCAGTGATATGAATATAAATCGTGTAGACTACAACACGCTAAAAATTTATTTATTTAAACAAAAAATATCAAAATTAGAAATCTCCAAAATAGGGTAGTAATATGAGACAGAATCACAAAACAAACGAAAAATTGTGACAAAAAATGTGCAGTATCAGTGATACTAACTCGTTAATATTATATAACATTTTTAATATATTGTATAACTCTAATATGGGCCTACAAAATTCATCACCATCATCTAGAATACTGCTTTAATAGTTTGTAGAAATATGATATAGTCTCATATTATTACCAACAAAGTGTCTCATATTGCAACCAATTGGTTTTTTCAGTAAAATTGGTAATTTAGTGAGAAAAACTCAGACTTTTTTCTAAAACTAAAGTAAATTTAATGAAATTTACCGTATTCTTGTTCGAAATTAGAAAAATATACAGATATAAACTGGAAAGCAAAACATGTGACAGAAAAATTTTAAGTTATGCCCTAACTGTGAACGTTCAGCACGCGTCAAGACTAATAACGAAATGTCCGCCGGCTGTTTCAAAACCTTCGCAGAAATAGCCTAGCTACGCTTTAGATATCAGTAGCGTAGGGAGACTAAAACCCCGGTGACTCAAATTGCTACCATATCACATATTTCCACCCCCTCCTCTATAATCGATCAACATTTATATGAAAAATTCAAGAAATTTTTTCGTGTCTATATTGAAGATGTGTTAAAATCAGGGGTGCCCCGACGAGGTTCCATTATAACGTCGCAAATAACATTATCTTTTCGTTAAAACAGTTACGTTCCGATTTTTGTTACACAGAACTGTCGTAAGATATAAAAGTTCTACTGTTTCATCCCACCGAGAAAAGCATACAAAATTTCCCCGGAATTAATTGTATATTTCTTAACTTTTTACTCACCATGAAATTTAGTGGGGTAAAAATCACATATCTAGGGAAATGACGCCTCAGTAGCTATCACTGATCGCCCATACGACCAAGTTAGATTTTGCTTTTTTTTTTGGATTCCATATGTTTGTATTGCTCTCCACATCAGAAATGTTTTAAATATAATAAAGTATTAACTGAGATATAAATTTCATTGAAACTGCAGTTCTTAAGTGTTCAGATGGACTCAGGACGCGACCTTGGAGCTCTATTTTTCCGACCCCTTTTGGACTTGGTACACCTATGGTCACTCGCCAAAACCAAATCCTAGGTGCGCTACTGGAAAAAAATTGTAATAATTGTTACTTAGTATGTTTCGTGCCCTACAACATAACCCAGGAGCATAATTTGTTTTTTCTTTATATAAGTAAAATAGTCAAAGTACGTTCAATTTTATCGCAATGAAATCGATTTGTGTTATTTTATAAATTCCGAGTTTGTTTTTAAAAACTGTTTATAATATTCCAACAAAATGGGTAGAAAAGCAATTAATGCTTCAAAAAGTCTCTACATGACAGTTGTCTTGTCCTCAATAGTATACTTAGTTAAGATTACAAATACCGGTTCAACTTGCGATCTTGACCAAAACAGTATAGTAACCGATACTGTAAACGAAGGTGTTCAATATGCACCTACATAACCTTCGATTACAAGTTAGATTGGTTCCTTGAAAATGCCGTATAAATTGAAATGGTGCAATTCGAGTCCGCAATCTGCATTGAAAAGAAATACATTATGCAATAAAAATAATAAATCCCTCAAAATATGTTTTTTTTTTTTTAATAAAAGTGTGCATATTTTTAAATAAAAGTTCAGTAATTCTTATGACAGACATGCGGTATCGATATCTAGATATTCATACAGAATATCTACATATTAAAGGAACTCTGACAGACATAAAAGGAGCCATTGATGTGACAAACCGTATTTTGACATTTCAGTTCAGTTGATAGATTTTTAGCGTAAACAATTTGGAAATGGAAGTGATAAAAAGGTTAGCTTTAATGCAGGTTAAACTACGACAATTAGTTGTAAATATACGGCAAATTCAATATTTGGAGCGAAAAAAGAAAAAAACTGCGGATTTCTCCATACTTCGATAATAAACGTTATTTCCACAGAGTTTAATATTTTCCTTTTCTTCCATTCTTTTTCCCGGTAAGTGAAAATTTTCCTCCTTTCGAGTCCATGTTGACAAAAAATGTTAGATGGAGCTGCGCAACATAAAAAGTGCCGATTTTCAGGGTATACCCAGTAATTTTTGAGGATATTTATATCTTGTCTATACCCACTAGTTTGCTGGATATATTCAAAGTATTTGATGACAGCCATGCTGTATAAACGGGGTATTCCGTTTATCTAGGTATAAAACAAGATGCACAGCATAAGTCACAAAGCAGCTACCGGTTCCGACCTATACAAATTTCATTCCCCTTTTTCAAGAACACTTCGGAAATGGTTCCTCATTATTTGATTAATTAATTTAACTCTATGGTACCTCACTCCTTAGTTTTATTGCATGCATAATAACTACATCTACAAGATTGAAGCATTTAATTTTAATTTAATTTGTTGTCGGCGTCTTAACTTTAATATCTTGTGACATTCGTACTCAAAGATTGTCTTAAATCTTAACTCAGCTCCGTATAACTTCTTATAAATTGTTTGATATGAAACCAGGCAATCACGCAATTCCATTCCAATTTTTAAACTTCTCTCCAATGTTCGGATCATGTTCAGAGCAAAGCTTTCAATTAAAGAATCAAAATGATAATATTAGCATGTGAAAAGATAAAGGGCTTTTACTAGTAATATAATCAAATGCGGACGTGGATTAATTAGTGAGAAATTTAAATACTTAGTTGAAAAATAAAATTGCTTGCGTACTTGATAAGCACGCGACATTGATTGCTGTATGTCAGCTGCTTAGGTCCCATGTCAGTCATGAACTAAATTCTGACTGCATGCACCTGCAAAACACTTCAAGAACTTGAAGAATTGTGCAATTTTATTTCATGTAGAAGTGGGGAACTTCCAATTGATAAAGCACAATAACTTCCCTGAACTACCTGATACCACTCACGAAAGTGATTCTCGTCTTTCAGAGTTGATCCGCAGCAGAGCCGACATGAAATCATTTCAAATAACAATTTGCGGTTTCGACAATTTCTGACAGGTGCACTTTTGCAATTGTCTCTGGGTGCTTCGCTCAATGTATCCAGTGCCCAATCCCTTGTGGCAATAGTGTTTACTTGCATAGTTTGGGGGATTATGGGGCTTCTCGTTGGGGGTAAATCGTTTAATAAAATTGCAACATTTTCATTTCGTGCGCTGCACCAAAGCTAAATGCAGCTTGCACTTGTCACCCCATGCGCTAACACCCCATCAATGGGGAACAAAACGTAAAAACTGTGGAAAAACCCGGCTATGGTGTTTTCAGAAACCAATGGATTTGTTGAATTGCTGTAATTGGACTCACGGGAAATAGCCCATAAAGCACGCGGCTACGAAATTACTTGCTAAAATATTGATATGTGGCTTTGTCTACCCTTTTTTACAAGGCCACACGAAAATGAGTTTACTATTTCGTTTTATAATTTTAGGAAAGTTTAGTAGTCTAAATTTATAGCATATGAAATTTATGATGATGATATTTGTGGCGACACGTCAGTACCAAGCCGCACAATTTCGAATTCTTAAAAACTTTCCTACAAATGCCTCTACAAAATTCGAAGCTCTCACTAGAAATATCTTGCTGATTGCAAAAAGGTCGTTGCTAGGTAGGCCGTTGAAAAATTGTGAATTTATTTAAGGAATTGTTTTATGCCTTATAGCCCAGTTGGGTTAGCATATGACCTTGCAAAATTTCCTGTCAGCAGCAATTTTATTACGTTAAATTTTAGCAGGGCGGGCGGCAGTCACTGGTAGTCTACATTCCAAATGGCGACGAGTTAGCCGCCATCTTTAATTTAAGGGAATTGTTTTTGCTCAATATCTCTGGCATTTTCAGCTTTTCAACAAAACTGGTTAGGACTTAAGTTGCTGTAAATTTTATTCTCTACAAATCTAGTCCTTAAAGTTTTTATGTGCGATTAATAATTTTCGAATTAAGCGGGAAAAAAATTGTAAAGCATAATTATCAAATTATCTCGTTTATTATTAACTTTAGGACATATGCAGGAACAAAGTTTTATATAATTACATTTCGTATAATCTTGATCTCTATTACTTTTTTTTCCTAGAAACAATATTTGAGGTCCTACGCTTGCGATAAAGACACAGAGCAACGTAAAAGTTCCACAGGGAGGGAAGTGCTGTTCCAGCTGCACTTCAACTCAAACAAGACCTATTCACCCAAATTCAGTTTCTTGCAACAGGACTGAGAAATAGCAAAAACTCGTTATTTTTCATAACATGAGTGCCATAATTATTCCAGCATTATTATTTTACCCCAGCATTGCCACTGACTAGATATCCACAACCATGCAGTAACCAATTTTCCTCTAGTTGCATTGCCAAATAAGTATACCTACTGCTAATTACAATTAATTACAATTGGTGTAGCTATTTTATTGACGACAAGTTATATTCAAGACGCTGAGAAAAAACCACGCACCTCCATCACAGTTACGCTGACAATCAAAAGTATTTACAATTGGTGTGTCCGCTGTGCCGAAAACAATTTTCATGGGAGTGTGGGCAAATACCACATAATGTCATCACTACCTCCTTCATAATCATAAAACACTATAATTGGTGTAGCTGCCATAGAAAAGATACTTCCAGAGTATAGTAATAAACTCAATACTTTCCATACTTTATACTACTTCTGGACAGACTTTCCTGTCATTTCAAAGAACGTCAGTAAACGTCCCTCCAAATAATATTATACCCTAGATGAAAATAAAAGTTAAATAAAGTGAAAGCTAAAAGTTCTGTATGGCGACACCAAGAAGGGATTTGCCCGATTTAGCTCGTTTTCGAAATTTTATTTACCATTTTTATGAAAACGTTGTGTACAAATTTTCAGCGCTCTACGTCGATGCATTTTTATGGCAACACCACGAAGGAGTTACCCGATTACTCCCATTTTCTAACTTAAATTTTTTTTTTAGCCGTGTGCAAAATATCAGTACTGTAAGTGAACGTGTGGCTACGCGTCAGTGATTGACAACGAAAATTAATTAAATATAAGAAAATTCATTCTGATGTCAGACTTGATAGGATAAGGATGTATTGTTACAAATTTTAATTATTATAACGTTGTGACATTTTTGCAGGAATAAAAAGCAAGAGGCTTTTGATCTATCTGGATTCCTCAGGAGAGTTGCGTTTTTTGCCCGCTCCAGTAGCGGCCCCACATTTTGTTTTACTTTCAGGCTCTTCCTTTTAGGACGGCTCGAATTCCGCTGTGCTTCTCTAACACTACAGCTAATAGTGTTACAGGCGTTTTGAACGGAAAAGGTCCACAACGTTGCAATTACTGTTGTGCGGGAAGAATATTCAACGAGTCCACAACGTTGCAATTATCGTTGTCCATGAAGAATATTCGACGAAGTCAATAATACATGACATCTGCGTATCAAGACTGAAGCTACTTATCGCAACGGTAGAAGTCGTTTTCGCCATTTATAATTGTTGCAACAACACTAATAACGTCTTAACTAACTATTCAACAACGAAGAGTATTAGCGGGAGACTGCGATACATTGTAGCTGCCTGCTGAGAATATTTTAACCTACCACAACGATAGAAGTGTTCACTTGACTTTATCAGTTTGACATAGACTCAACTGGTCAATTACGACCTTTGGTCATTTATGGCCTTTATGAATGTTACAGCTTCTTTTTCAGACGAACAACTCGACACTTGTCGTATTCGCAAAATCAAGATCTTCCTATTCAGCTGTTATACAAACGATAACGACACTCATCGTACTATCCTAATCAAGATTTCTTAATCCAACTGTTGTTCTAACAACTGTGTTGTTGCTCTCACACTGGTTTGGACAACTATTGCAAAGTATCCAGTGTAGTCAAACCACACTACAACCCTTCATCAACATCCACCCGCTACATCAAGATAGCTAAGACGTAGCGAGGACTTCTTACTGCAACTAACCCGACACACTTCCTTCTGAATCAAGTTAAGGCTACTAATGAACGCCAGAAGTCAGGCTATAACTTTGTGGTACCTAAAAACCACTAAAAACGCGCTCTCGAATTATCGTGAAGACGGACACACAGTCCGATGGGCAGACAGACATGCAATAATCAAAATAACTTTTAATATTATGCGTGGGTTTCCAATCCATTTTGCTCTACCATAATTATTTCTAAGTGTTACAAACTGAATAAAAAACTTAGTATACGCTACGGTTTCATCTAGGGTATTAAAAATGTAGTGTTTAATTGTCCTGTAAAAAAAAGTACTTCAAAATTTATTAAATTTCAGAGTATGTGGATTTTCATCTCAGTTGCCGTTGTAATAGAAATGTAAGTACTTATTAGAGAATGCCCTAGAAGACCGGTGAACGTTATAACTTGGACAAGTTTTACTAATTTACCTCTAGATGGATCCTGGAACACACCTGTACTCTCCCAACCATATTTTTAATTAAAGAGGCTGGTTTTATGAAAAGGGAAATACGTAAAACCTGCAGTGAGTATCACTACCAACAGAAATTAGGATTTATTTACTAGGACACGTTAGCTTCAAGCAAAATTGAGTTCATACAATTTTCTAATTTTTATTTTTTATCTTCTGGTTCATCAACTTAATAGCATAAGTCGGAAAAACAAAATCTGGTTAAAATACTTGGTATTAATATAACTGATCCTTCTCAAATTATGTCTTTTGAAACACACATAATACACTTCCTTAACTACACTAACATCTTTAGGTCCAAGCAAAACAACGTCATTTTTTTGAATGTTTATATATTCTAAAAAAGCTCGTCTATACGGGATACTTTGTTTTTGGAGTTTTATTCAAAGAAATATTTTCAGATTCAAATGGGGTGCAAATCATATCTTTCATACTTTTAGAGCTTTGGCCAAAAATAAGCATGATAATATTAATAAGCATAACATGTGGTATATGTAGTTCAACGAGCAACCCAAAATCGTTATTTTTTCGAAAGCAAATGTGTCTTTTTGACAATAAACCAATTTTAGCATCTTTCTCGAATAATTTAAATAGAACGCAAGTCATATTTGGGTTGCTTAAAGAAGAACTTGGGCTTTAGATGTCTCAGCAGTTTGGCCTTTATAACTCCGTTAGTTGATCTAGAAAACTCTCTCAGGTGTATTAGGAAGCCTGCTTAAAAACTCAGGAAGAGCTTTGCCAAGCGTCTTACAATTTTAATTTTGTATGTACATTTAGAGTTAGTGTGGCTGGATATTTTACTAATCAATGAAATGAACAATTTTTGGAAGAGAAGAAGGCAAACGTGATAATTACCGCTATTTTCTTTGCTTTTGTCTTATGAATGAAAAAAAAAAAACGATTAGTATTCGTAAAAACATTAGTATTCCTAAACTAGCTAGAATTGGTTTAACACCAATTCCTACGATACCCCGAACGTAATTTTGTATGGTCCCACTGTGCAAGTTTGATCATTAGTTTGATCGTTAAAGTGGTTTTTGGCACATATTTCCAGAATCGTTTGTCGCACTGTAAAAATGTTTATAACCAATTTCATACTATGTTACATTTTGAAGAACTTTTTGGTACAATAACATCGTCTAGGAATGATTGCTTCCACAGTATACGTAAAAACCAAAATTTTTGTATGGCAGCACCAGAAAGGGTTAGACTATTTAGCCCATTTTTGAAATCTCATTTACTATTTTTATAAAAACGCTGTGTACAAAACTTGAGCTCTCTGCGTCGACGCGTTCTCAGGCATGCATTATGTATGTGTGTCCAATAAATCTATTGGTAGAGCAACATCATTATTTCTATGCGTTACAGACGGAACGAAAAACTAAGTATATCTTATAATATCATCTAGTCGATGGTATAAAAAAAACATAAATAATAATTCGCTGATATTTTCCCCTGACAATCAGAAGATTAAATTAACTCATATTGCATACACTTAGGCTGTTAGGAATATTATAACCAGATTCAAGTAATATGCAGGGTCGAACACTCATGCGCAGATTTAAAGAAATTATCAATTTTTTTTTCTTTTGTTTTCTTAGGCTAAGAAATCTGCGAAGGTACTCCAAGCTAAGAAACCTACATATTAAGCAAACAGCTGGCTTCAAATTCGCAATTTAAATTAAAAAAAAATCTTTTATTTTAAGATATCTGAGAGAAGGTTAACAGTTCAAGTTTCCATTGAATATTACCTGCTCGAAAGAGGATGATAATACTTAAGGCGCTTTCGGCACATTCTCAGTGAGACAAGTGAGATATTCTTAGTTGGCTAAATGAGACTGCACTTTCGGTGAACTATCTCAGTTCTATATTGAGCTACCAATTTCGAACACATTCAATTTTCTTGTCTCAGTTGACTCAGTTTCGTTCTTTTGTGATTTTAATTAATAATTAAAGTTTAGTAAACTATTTGAATAAACTAACAACACTTTCCTCAATTTATTACTATCCATTTTATGTGTTCAAAGTTATTTAAATGTCAATATTGGCAAATCAGCTGATTGGTTTGAACTGAGACAACTGAGACGATTGCTCAAGGTTTTGTCTCAGTTGTCTCACTGAGACAGTGCTTGCCGAAAGTCCCTTTAGTTCGAAAGTGCAGATTGAAAGCGTATGAATAATTCAGTATGAAGATGGAATTCACGACGAACAAGCAAACAGGTCGGTTGATTTTTCAGTCTGCCTTCAATTTGGACATTTGATAAGTTCTGTTCGATAACCATTTTTTTTTTCATTGCATTTTTTGTAGTCCATAGAACGAAGCTGTTCAACGAAGCAATATCCGAACAGTTTTGGAACAATGCAAATGGCCATCTATTGCTGGTCGTTTTTACTAAATTCTAATTGACCAACTTATCTTTGGTATCAAATGATCCCTTAATGTGATTATAATGTAGAATCATGCCCGGTTTGAATCTGTTTATTTCATCGCTCACAGCAATTTCTTGATGTTCGGTACTTACTAGAATAACATTTATCTTCGCTTTTAGAATATACGAAACCACCGTTATGTTTTTACTGAAGGCAAAAATTGAGGCCCCTTCTAGTCTATTTTTGGTGGATAACAGCACCTTTGGGATGTCATGTTTTTTTGTCTCGAAGACTGCCACAAAGCGTTAGTCCAAGATTATAGAAACTTCTCGCCAATGGTATACTTGAAAAAAGTTATCCGTTGAAATACCGTAACTGCGGCCAGGGCGCTTAACTAAATCCAGTAAGAGCGTTTACCCTGCTCCTTCTCAGGTCTATCTCCCTCTTTGTCAGGCCAGTATATACTTGGAGATGCTTTGCAGACGTAGTATCTACATTCGCAAGTGCCCATATTTTGATGCCGTATCTGGCTGGCTTTGATTTCATGTACACTCTCAACGGGCACCCTACGCCTGAAGGCTAAAAGTTCATCGATTGTAAGGTGGAACCAAGTTTTATAGTTAATAACACAGTTTTCACCAAATATTTCAAATCATTCCCTGATTGCTCGATTTTAGCAGTAGCTCTACGCTCTACTCTAGTCATAAAATAGTCAAATCGTATAAAGGAGAGAAGTTAAACAAACCTCCCGCGGGGCCTAGTGGAACAAAAATTCGATCTGGAGTTCAGTTTATCTTCACACCATAAAAATTCTACTCATTATCGATTTGCTTTGAGAGCACTGATTGTAATTAAAAGGCCAAACCCAGCATACCATTCTATTGTATTTGTTGTAATCGCGAAAGTAAAACGAGGTGTTAAATTATTCATTTTATTTTGGTGGAATTATAAAACTTCCAAATCATATATTTTATTTAGTAAAACGAAGGGAAATATATTTTGTTCCAATTCTCGAAATCACAATAAATTGCAACTTTCAAAATACAGGAATTAAAGCGGTACGCACATTACACTTATTTAAAATAGCAGTCAAAGAAGAGATGTAATTCATACGTTGTACGTGGATAGCTTCATGGAAAAGTTTATAAAGTTTGACTTTGCTTTTTTTTTCTATTATTAAGTCAAGCTCAGGGAATGCCCTATGTTGCAAAGGACAGTATGGCAGTTAGGAGATAGGGAAAGGAATTAAGGAACGTAGATTCTATGCTGGAAAAAAGGGTAGACTGTTCCACATTCGAACCATAATTTGAGGTGTAAAAGGATGTGCACGGTTTGCAGAACGAGTATTGCGTGCCCAGATCATTTTACAAGGCATCAGACTAGATATTTTATTTTCGTCAAAGCATTTACCATGCAAGTAGCGATAAAGGAGCGAAAGGCATCTAATATGGTAGTGGTGCTCAAGTTAGTTGATATGACAAGCTATTGCCACATTGCCAATCAGTTTGAAGGTTCTCTTTTGGACAATATCGAATGAAGATAAGACTATGCGATCGGACTCGGCCCAGATGTGGGAGTACTATAGAGGAGCGATAGGTTTGACGGGCTGAAATATTTCTTATACAGTTTCAGATATCGAGCTTAACTTACTGGAAATATTATTGTCAAAAATGGATAAAGATGGTGTATCGTAAATCAATGCTCCATCAAAAGAAATGGGGGTGGGAATATTAAGACTTTATTTTAAAGAGATGGGATAGCCTTGAGAGTTAGATGCATTAAATTCGACGTGATTCACCTTACCCTGTGCGATTATATTATCAAAGCCATTACTCAATCATGCAATCTCGTTTGACAGATGTAACATCAAAGGAGTAAGCCAAATCAAAAGTGTTGTCATCGCAAAACTATGAATGGGATTGAAAGTAATGGGATGTTTCGGTCAGCAGGTCTCCAGAACAGTGTAAGGTCCGGAAGCAATACTGGCGATCATTGATCAGTTAATTGGTTTCTAGATACCTCAATAATTTGGAGTGAAAGTTAATAATAGATTCAAAAATCTTTGAAAAAATCGAAGTTATTGAAATTTAGGGAATCGTTACCCTCTTTTTCCTCCGCAATAGGCTGAACGTGAGCTAGTTTCCAAACAGTTGAATATTTTCCTGTCGAATAAGACAAATATAATTGTTTGCGCAGAGATTTAGCCAAGGACATGGCACAGGTTTTTATTAATATGGGAGAGAAACAATCTGGACCTGCAGCTTTGGAGACGTTGATCTTCTTAAGCACCTTGAACACATCTCTCGTACGGATGTGTATTGGCTCTTGTACGCATCCACACCAACGCACAACAGGTGATTGCGAAGTGGGTGAAAGACGGAAATTCGAAACGAATTTAGCAGCTAAAATATTAGCTTTATCCAGGGAGTCAACAACCAATTTACCACTATTTATTAGTGAATGTATAGAGGAACTGCTGAAATTGTTCCTGATGGTTTTAACCAGAAAGTCTGTCTCTGCGGCTTGCTAACATTCTGGTCAAAAAGAAACTTTTCTCGTTGGATAATGAGCTTGCAGCTGTTCCGTGAGGTCTTGCAGACTTGTTTCAGTTCTGGACATGGATGCAATTGATAGGCACGAAAAGCCCCTTTCGTTTTTATTGCTTGGTTGTGCTTATCGTTAAGCCAAGAGCGATTTTGCTGTTGTTGAGATCAACTGTAGGAATACGGAACGTATTCAAGCATGCCAAGAATTAAAATGTCTCTAAGATCTAATGTGCATTCATCAACTGTAAAGTAGACCGACCAATCAGTTTCTCTAAGAGACAATTTGTGTTTTATTTTTATTACTCGTTTGATCTTTCTAGTGAAACTATTGCATTTTATGAAATAATGAAACATATTTTTCCAATATCAATCCTTTGCTTGAAATGTAATAATTCAATACAACAATATGCAATGATTTGTTTGCAATTGTGTAGTTTCGCTGAATTTCTCCAGTTACGAGTTATAACTGTTTCTCTACATATTTGTTTTGAGCCGCCGATAATACTCTAGCATGCCGTCTTTACATCGAAGACTCATCAATTGGCAGCTGCTCAAACATACCTTTCATCGCTTTCACCCAAATAGGCTCCGCCTGCTTCAAACACCCCGAGATATGCCGCGCTCATGTGCACGAAGCTTATAGCTATTAGCACTTCCTGTTTTCTCCATAGGATTCAATAGCCATGACCTAAAGCGCAGTAGAATAGATTTTGTTAGGAAAAATTCAGAAGATATACAGCAATTTTGTTTTCAGTAGTGCTGAAAGGCTGGATCCACCCCTGCCCCAGTATCTGCATCTTCCGATTCAGTTTCACCAATAAAGTCCCGAAGGTATCTCACATTGTCATTGGCGGTGAAGTAACGTCACTGGAACTGGAGATGCATTTTTAGCAAACAACCAGAGTGAATGGCAATAACAGGAACAAGTTTTGGTTGCGAAATATGTGAACAAGAAGTGCCAGGAGCTCAGCATTGGAGAAGATTCTCATCTCTGTAACCAAAAATTTAATATTAGAAGCAATGGTGGCTAAAATCCTAGAGTTTTAGTAGCTTCCACGGACCGCGAAGTAATACTTAGACTCCTTCGACTTCAACAATGGACATAAATCAACCTTTATGAAAGTTGCGGAGTAAGGTAGACAAATTACCGTACGATACAAATACATATTGTCGGTGATACTGCATAACCGCGAGACTACTAATGCCGCTACCACGTTTAAAGTCAAAATAAGACTTTCAGCAAATACTAAAGATTTTTTTTCAATTACAGAGACTAAATTATTATTAGTGAACTCTACACCGTAAAAAATCATGAACTAACTTTGTGGAAAATTACTATGGTTAAAATAGTCACTACCGCTTAAAATGTATGTATATACACATAATCATTAGGAAATTAAATACTTTTTACGTAATCTGCAAACTTCCTACTTTTATTTGCAAATATAAGTGAAGTAAGTAATTTTTTAGATAATTTATGTGATTTTACATTTAATTACATATACATTTTGTATCGTACTGTAAATTTGTGTAAAATTCCATACAGTACTGTGATTTTACATTTAATCATACAAAACTTTTGTATCTTACTGTAAATTTGCGTAAAATTCCATACAGTACCTACTGTGATTTTACATTTAATCATACAAAACTTTTGTATCCTACTGTAAATATGCGTAAAATTACATACAGTACTGTGATTTTACATTTAGTCATACAAAACTTTTGTATCGTACTGTAAATTTGCGTAAAATTCCACACAATATTGTAATTTCCATTGAATTCCCCATATTTAAAAAGGAAATTTCAATAAAACATAAGTAATGACATTTGCATTTATCTCTATTCTTTCCTTCAGTACTCTACTCATGCTCATACGTTTATCAGGATGCGTTTCTATGAATTATTATACGGGAAATTTTATCAGAATGCAGTCACCGGTCAGTGTATAGTTTGATTTTGTGAAGTGCAGTCATAAAACATGTAAAAAAATTTTACTAGTTTCGATCCTAACTGTTACCTTAAAAACCGTTTTAAAAATCAAATTTTTTTTAGGTACGCAGTATTTTTATAATTGAATTTCGCTCAAAAAAACTCAATCATGGAAATACTGCATACCTACAAATATTTATTGATTTTTAAAATGATGCTGTTAGCATCGAAACTAGTATTACTTCTATTACGTGTTGATTGTTAATCTCTTATTATTGCCATGGTCATAAGAATTGGTCTTAGACCAATTTTAGCTTTTTTACTTGTTTATGTATGTAATTTATTAATTTCCGTACGAAACATTACATTGGCAATTGAAATAAATTACCAAACTCTTGGTAAATTTACATATTGCGTACTTTACATACGGAATTGAAGAATTCATAAATAATGTAAAATTACATTAAACTTATGTAACTTAGTTAAACAGCATGATGTAAGTTTACATATTGCATTTTACATCGGAAATTGAAAAATGCATAAACAATGTAAAATTACATACAGTGCGAAATTGCTTTACATAAGGGTATGCAGTGCGCATAAAGTTGTGTAAATTTCCGCTACCATTGTTGGCAATTTGTTGCCTATTATAGTAACGGAATTTTCAATAGAAATTTTTTACGGTGTAGGATAGGATGAGAAACATCATATTTTTGGATTATAGACATGATTTACAAAACAAGTAGTTTCTTAGCTTATCATTAACTTCAATTTTTGATTTTGCTACTCAATTCAGTTACGTGGTTATGAAATTGCTAGTCTCGCGGTTATGGACTATCACCGACGATATAAATCTTCCAAGGTGTTAGCCACTAATGAAATTCTAGATGCGACGTTGTGTGGCTTTCTCAGCAAGAAGTGGAATCATCTTTCGTTTTTTTTTTTGTTATTTTTAATTTTTTTTTTTTTTTAATTTATTTATGGTTAGTAATCATTTATAATTTTGTTTACTTTGTTTAAGTGCTATAGTTATTTAAATATACCGTATTTTCATAAGAAAATAAAGTCCTTCTAAAAATATATGTATAATAGGTACTACATACATGCATACATGAGTACAAAGAGGTCGTGTCATCATCTAATCCAAATCTGAAATTTTGACAAACAAAATGCTTTGGCCACCCACCAATACTCTGAAACTGACATTCAGTGGAATGGCAAATCGCTTGATCCCTTTAAAGTAGAATTTCCATATTTTCCGTTTTATCCTTCATGCTACTACAGTAGGTCTGTGCTTGTGTATCCAGCTTCCATGTACCAGGATGAGAAAGTTTTTTCTTCCAAACTGGCTGGGACTTTACTTTTTAATATTCATCCTGAATGCTGCTGGGTTTGCAGATAAGAGAATTGCGCTGTCATCCAGAATGATATATTTGAGAGCATTTAAATTGGGCTACAGAATATACGCGCACCATAGTAAAAGGACACTGCTTGAATTAGAGTATTGTAAGGAGATATGGGGATTTCGAGCATTCTATTTGAAATTCTGAAGATTACTTCTGAAGGGGGTGCTCCTATATTGATCATAAATTGATTAAAATAGGTACAAATTACAAGTCTGATAACTGTCCTCGGTATATATACACACACACTTTATTGTTGTAGTCGCTATCAAGATTTTAATGTCCATATAGTTGTCCAAACATAGCCATAGATACTACGTAGCTCATATTTCGAATTGGATGCACTATTAACTGATAATTGTAAGTCAAGCATAAACGTACGCCTTCGGGTGGTAATTTAGTCCTTATTTTGGGACATGTTACACTACAGAATATATCGACGACTTCCTACACACAACGCATTGGGCTCAACAGCATTTCGTAGAATAGTGTGTGGTATCGGCGACATAACCAGGACCAAAATTACCAAGGTGCATGTTGCCTGGGCGTTCTGGGCACAACATGAGGTTACACCTACTTTGACACGTGACATGAAAAGTCATTTAGCCTGGAGTATCTACGCACAGTTGTGCCATTGAACTCTTGTGAAATTGACTTCATTTGGCCAAATACTTGTTCGGTGATTATGGACAGATTTATTGCGTCGACTGAGTGAGATATTAAGGTTCATATCGTGTAAGAATGTCAATGTGTAATTGCTATCGGGGGTGGTTTGACAAATCCTGAATTAATTTCAAATTGCGAGGTTAACAAAATTATTGTACAAAATGTTTTTATAGATAATTATGTAGTAGATGTTTTCGATTAAAATGCAAAACTTCAAGACGTTTCAAATATTTTAGTTTTATCATATGTATATAAAATATGAAATTTTCTTCCAGTAGAGAAATATTATACTCTCCTCTCCCTCTACTGCATTTTATTAAATGTATAAGAAGAAAAGTTATAACGGATTAAAATTCCAGTAAAGATTAATCTTAAGAGTAGTCTCTGTTACCATATAAGATAGTTTTGAACGAGTTGATTGTCCTGTATTAAATAAAAACAGTAGGTATGTAACAAGTGCCTAGGATTTAGCTCCGTCAGCTATAAGGTAATAGGAGTCCTCTCTAAACAAGTGCTGAAAAAGCAAAAGTTACGTTCGAAGAAAGAACCAACAATGAAAAATGTTTGATCTCAATTGCGTTTGCAAAGGATAAGTCCAGTCAGTAGGGACTAAAAAGGGCCTTTGCCCTACGAAAGGTGGGGTAGAAACGATTTTGATTTATGTTATTTAACTCTGGACCCCGATGAAAAATCCAAGTTATCGACCTTGAGGTAAGCGTTTTTCGCCATTTTAGATAAAAGGTACAAAAAATTGTTTTTTTTTTTATAATTTTATAATAAATTATAATAATAAATTTCAGGAAGAGGAAATTCCATACATTTTTTTATAAGTACTTTTGTTTTTATAAGTCTGATGTGTAAGAAGTTATAGCGGCGGAAACATAAATATGCTTCCATAAAATCGTCCATCTCCTCATTTTTCTCATTTTAACAAATTATTTCTAGCTATTCATTACACAATGATGGTAGTTTTGTAAATGCAAAGTCAACTCATTTCCACACCACCACGAGGTAACGTAAACTGCGATTTTTTTTTAATTGTGTTGCTTTTTTCGGAAAACAAAATGCGCAAAGGCACGAAATCTTCGTTTGATGCTGTTTTCACACCCCTGTCAGAAGGCGTAAAACTCGGAGATAACAAAATTAATGTTGTGGATGGGCGAGTATCTTTTACATGAAGTTACGCATAGCGGCTGTGATACGACATCATCCTTCTTCAAGCAAAGAAAAACAACAATTTTTTCGGTTGTCCAAAAGAACAAAGGACTCAAATCTGTCATTGGCGTCTTCAAAGATCAGAATGACAAACCAGACGATATCATAGACGCTGGATCATGCATTCTCGTTGCTTTGTACGATGGCAACATGGAAGAGGAGATCTTGGAAGAAGTCCGCTACCAACGTTTCCCAAAATCGATAATAAAAAGCAACTTCAACCTGCTTTTATACCACCAATGAAGAACGTTGCCCGGTATCATGCATTTGGGACTCACAAACAAGTTCGAAAATGTTGTGGAATCCATCCGGCTGGGTCTTTAAACTTGATATAAATGAGCTCACTCCAGTACCAATGTCAGAGAATCCTTCTCGAGATACCTTACGCCTACAATGGTGTAGTGAATAATGCGAGAATTCACCAGAGGTTATCATTGAGAGGGACGACGAAGATGAGGCAATGGCATGGATGAAAGCCCAAATTCTCAGTGCGGCAAGTGGGTTAGATAATATCACTAATGAAGACGATTATGAAGGCATCAACATCAATTGACCCGAACCATAAAAGGAAAGAAATAATAGAAACCTACTCGGAGACATCAATTACGGAATACGAGCCGTACCCAAATCTGAAAAAAGGAACAGCTGAGGATACCACAATTAAAGAACACGCATGGCTTACTCTACCTCGTAGTGCTGCGGAAATGTGTTAACTTTGTATTATCAAAACTACCATCATTATGTAATGAGTACGTAAAAATTATTTGTTAAAATGTGACAAATGAGGAGTTTGAAAGAATCCGCTGTAACTTGTTACATATCAGACTTACAAAAAAAGTGTTTGAACAAAAAGTGTAAGAAATTTAGTCTTTCTCTCTTCAAATTTATACATATATCTACATTTTTGTCGTAGGATGAATTATTTTGAAAACCCAAGATGGCGGAAAACGCTGACACCCACCCGCCCACCCCCACACCCCCCTGACCTATGCAAAATTTGGTTTATTCACAATTCAAAGTACATCAAGATATGAATCTTTTTATGTCCTGTATGAATACAGGGAAATTTTATAAATCAAAACACTTTAACTTTTGATCTTTTTTTTTATCAAATGAGCCCTACTCTGTGCAATAATCGTGTAGCCATACTCCAAGTATTTAAATAAATTTTACAAAATCTTAAAATGAAGGGACAACTTATTTCATCCGGTTCAGAGGTTACTCTCTTGGTGTCTTCATTTCTGCTCCTGATTTCTTCTTATTTCTCTCCAATTTTCTTTCGATCTTGTTATCAATTATGTTATGTAATTTATTAATTTTAGTCGTCAAGTGCCTTAGCTTATCCTATTAATGGTCTCCAATGAGCAAATATCATTTGGACATGATAAGAGTTTGAGCCATCAGATATGAGTTGGTTGACATCCGTTTGTATTTTTTGCCTAACTTAGGGTTATTCTATAATGTCATATGTTACTTCTGCAAAACAAGGACAAAATCTCCTTCGAGTATTCAATTTTAGGTACATAGTGCTTTTGACCACAAGTACTCGTACAATCCTTACTAACGTCTTTACAAATATTTCAGTTGAAACGATCATTCAGTAGATTTAATCGTCTATTAAACTTACCCATGACTACCGCTTTATGAGATCATTTGACGTAAATAAAGTTAACCTCCACCCCCGTAATTACACTTACCATCATGGGCTCACCAAAAAAAAAAAAAAAAAATTATGCATTCCTTCAGTAGAATTTCTGGTAAAAGATTGTGTATGACATGCTTTAGGTGCACTCAAGGTCAAGAGCCTATACTGGGAAATTTTTTTAAATTAAATCTATGATCTAAAACCATGCCAAAACCCTCCTTCTGCATTGACTGTAAAGGATACTGCTGATTAACAATGCTCTGTCCGACAGCTAGATCACGACATTTTAAATATCACGGCACTCAGCAGAGTGGTGGCCACCAACAATATTCCTTGTAGTACCAGTAACAGTCGGCACTTATTCCTAATAACATAATACGAAGTCCCGTCAAAGATGTCAGCAGGGTACTCACCAAGAAGTCGTATAGTGTAAAAGACTTTCCCTTCTTGAAATAAGACGACAACACACAAAATATTTCAGAAAAAAAAGGTGGCGAATTATGACCTTGTGAAAGAATGGAGTAGCTGAACTCGAGCCCTTCTTATCATGGGTGAGCTTTGAGCTCAAGAGTCAATCCGCGTCTGAATCCAACTCATCTTTTATATCCAACCTTAAAAATAAAATCATAAATTTTAACATCTCGAATTAAACCGAAATCATGACAGCATGTTCAGTCCATAACTGTTATGAAGCTACACCATTATAATATCCAAAGTTTCAACACCAACAAATTCCACCCAGAGCTATATCTTACATTAAGCCCTGCTAAATGAAACATGACTCAACAACACTTTTTTCTTTGTATCTCTAGAAGGCTACAATCTTGTCAGGAGATACATTTCAGATTCCTATGGAGGTCCCATCAAATCTAATTTTGAATCTTGCACACATTCCCTTTGACTCAGTCAGGAACACTATCATAGCTCAAGTCACAAGTCCAAACTCTAGCCTAGCAGTACATATTACATAAGTTGCCACTACGATTGATATATCCAGCTTCAAAGGAGGCACAGGCAATCTCTTTATTTACCTCTAAAATCTTAACTCAGTCAATCCAAACAAAGACGTTCAGACATCTCAGTCAGAAAATTATTTCAAGAGCACCGCTATAACCTACAACCTTGACATTGTCTCCGATGTTCCTAGTTTTAACAAAACAAATTAATATAAATATTTAATACAAGAAATGTTTCCGTTTTAAGAACTGTGGTATTAAAAATGAAGACACAAAAACTAGAAGTTCATTTTTCCTCTTATCAATAAACATTCATATGACCTACAATCTTGACATTGTGCTCGATGGCTCTACCAATATTTGTGCAAACACAGATACAAAAATAACAGTAAATTTCAACTAATAATGCTTCAAGCAATTCAAACCGATCATATTTAATTAAATAAAATTGGTAATTGATCTTCTTGAAGGTTTTCGAGGAATGACACAAAACAATCAAAATTATTATATATACTTTGATCAAACCATGTTGAAAAGCGAATAGATTGGTCACCATAAAAAGAGATTATATAGTGAATAGACACCTACCCATATTTAAGCATACACGGGTATCCATTGTAACTACGCTTAGTGTGGTTGAATTTTATTTCCAAAACGATTTAAGATTTGCAAGTAAGTATATGAAGTTAGCAGGAAAAAATGCCTATTAAGATCAGATTAATACTTATTTCCTCCAAACCCTCTTTCACAAATTTTTACAAATTCCAATATGTTCATCACATCAAAAATGCCAGAATATAAATATCTTTCTTAAAAAGGGGGCCGCCGTAATGAAGGGAAAGTATAAAGAAACTATTTACGTATAAAACTACTTCTACCGGAATAAATCAAACCTCTAATTAAATTGTATTTGCGTCCTTTTATACCCTAGATGAAATCAAATATTAATTTTACTTATATGCCTGCAAGGCATAAAAATAATTATGGTACAAGAACTAAATTAGATACATACATATCCGTTTGTCTGTCCAACTCTCTATCTATATGACTTTTATGACTTTCCGTCCAACTGTTAGCACGATAATTTGATAACGCGGTGATCTAGCGAGCAGAAACTTTTAGACAGTAATTTTTTTATAAGTAAAATCCTGATTGCGAAAAATCAAGGGTTAGGTACGCTTTCGTAGAGTTGTCAGATAAAAGTTTTAGTTTTGTATATTTTTAAAGTGGTAATCTGTCTTTCTAGAACTTATCTTGGGACATTGCTGTCTTGAAATCGCGCATGTGGTTATTTTTCCCCATCTGCGATTAGCCAGATTGCAGGCCTCTAAATCTAGAATCCACTTCGCTGATTCTAGGGGACTGGACTCCCTATAGACTCTTTCGCTAAGTATATATTCACCCCTCCTAGCCAGAGCATCAGCCACCTAATAACCTAGTACATCTCTATGGTCCGGCATCCAGCAGAGAATAACTCTTTGATTATAAATCGCGCCCAAAAGGTGAGCTAACAAGGTCAGGGAAATTTCATTTTGGACTTGCCGCTTTATGAATTTAACCTGAGCAACATTTAGTGTAGTTATAGTCCATTTCAATTATTTATTATTTTATTGATTTTCTACAAAGTCAAATAAATTTCATCGCGAAATCATGTTTTATGTCGTGTTCTTTAAATAAGAAGTTATTTACGAAATTAATTGACTTATTTAAATTATTTTTACTTTCAATAGCTTTCGAAAGCTCTTTAACCATTTTTATCATTCGGAATATGGATAGATAATGGTACAAAATTACAAATTTCCCTAGTGGCCCGAGCCCACTGCAACGATTCCTGTATTTCAAGGAGTACTGATTGTTGAGTATACTCCGTATCCCAATTCCATATCCATTTTCAAACTATCTATAAAGGCATATATCATATATCAGAGTCAATTACCTTGCGATTATCTTCCCAATCCTTTCTAGTGGAGATCCAATCAAGAAACCTTTTTCAAAAAACAGAAAGCTAAGGAACGATTTTTCTCGGAAGATAAATATAACTCATATATGCCATAATATATTTGTTAATTAACTATACGCATATTAATAATAATAACGATAACGAACTCTTGTCAATTAAAATGCAGTGTTAATATTGTGCTAACATTTGTAACGTTTCTGATTATATGAATTTACTGGCATAATATATACCAGAATTAACAAATGATGTCGGCACAGGGGTAAGCTCTTCTTTTCTTGTCTTCTCAATTGAACGGCAGCTCGGGGGCACACGTATCCATCCATCAGCAAATAAATTATTTTCATTGAAGTTTATCTGACCAATCAAGATTATTTTAAGATTATTAATAGAAGCATTTATTTATGTAAAGTTTTTTAATTCTAAAATAAAGATTATTTACTGAAAAGTCGGTATACTCGGGGTTTCCTCAACATTTATTGGTCCTTCGAGCCGGATGATACGTGTACTTACACAGGTGATTAAGTATCGACATTTACGATCATAACTCATTAATGGCGCAGCAAGTATCACACAATAAATTTATCGAAAATCAGTGCCAGCATAATCGCACAAATCAGTCCAGCAGATCATGTGCATTTCTTGCTGTTCATCAAGTTGCTGAGCAAAGTGACTACAACCCCACAGCAATGCGTAATCTGGTTTCGCTGCAATTCAGCACCCGATAGTATTATACTGCGGTAAGAGGAATTCCTAATCTCCACTAAACGCTGAAGCGACAACCAAATTTCCATTAACTTTCATTAAGTTTTATTATCTTGAGCTCAGAAAAATTACTCATTTGGGATATCAACCCATGTGCAGCCAGATCACCATAGTCCAAACGGATTAACAATATTTATATATCATTCCAAGCATTTTGATGGTGTGCAAATTCTTTGTAAATCTTTTTACATATTTTAGCTGAAGTACAAATATATATACATATACATACTTTAAAGGAAGCAGTATAAAACGTGACAACATTTCACGGAAATAATTGCTGTCGATTCCTGTTACTAATATCATCGAACAAGGACACCTCCAGTCCAATATCTTCAGCTTCCACTATCGACCCAGTAAGCCGGTAAGCCAGCTTAAAATAAACAAATCAGCTGCCAGTGGGTAAGAACAATTGCCGAAAAAATTAATTGAGATTTCTATACTAAAACAATCACATATATACTAGCAAATTTAGTCAATAAACATTTATATAGTCCATATATATTAAGTACTAATCTCGAGATTAGTACTGATTTTTTGACATATTAATATAAAAATATTGACATTAAAACATTACAAAACAATGAAAGTGCAATTAACGTGATTCAAAAGTGCAATCAAATCATAAATATTATATAGAATTTATTCGCAATCGTTTGAATCTCGATATCCTACGTATATAATTGAATCTTATATAACGCTAAGGTATCGTAAGGATGTCTGAGAAAACGCTTCAAGGTCTTAAATTAAAAAGTGCAGTGCTTATTGATCAATAAGAACACACCAAAGTATTCCTCCAACAAGAGGCTAAAGGGGCGTTTTAGAATCTGTGGAATGGCGATTGTTTCATGTCGAAAAACAAATGTCTAAATTTTCAGAGATTCAAGCGGAGATAAAAAAGCTGGATGATAATGAAATTACAGAAAATACAGAAAATAAACCGTGCATCTTATGAAGAAACTTACTATACTCAGCAACCAAAATTAGCCATGGTAATACGAAAGGTTAAACAAGAGCACATATATTCTAAATGGAAATGTCACCCAGTGGACTGAATATTATGAAACATTCAAAGTTCTGATTCATGGCGCCACTTTGAATTCAGCTTCCAAGTAAATCGGACAGGTTTTTTGGTAGCGTGCATAACTTTTTTTTTTCTCAAGTGATTAAAAGTTAAAAGTAAATTTACTGTCAGGCAGCGAGAAGACTATACGTCTATCAGTGGATTTCTTGTTCCCAGATCATTGCTTTACAAGTTTCCGAAAGCACCAGCCAGTAAGAAGTTTTCCCAATAATTACTCACCCTGCAGAACATAAATCAAGATTCAAGAGTATTTTTTCTTGCTTCTGCTGGACTCGGGGTGTAGCCAGGATTGTATATAGCTACTTCTCCTTGTATTACTTCTTTTTTCTTCACAATACGAATCTGAGCCGTGTGTGCATTTCGAGTTGTATGCATTGCTCTCGGCGTCCTTTTATAATGGTTGCGAATGCAATGATAGTGTAAGTTGACAAAAAATGAGACAGATATGGATATGGGAGATCCGGGAGGGTAGGACCCGACCAATATTCGGAGCCCAACTTCCACTGACAACCTTTCTTAAAACCCTGAGATAATTAATCTCCTATCAGACAACCCCATTGCTGCTAAAACAACCTGCAGTACGAAGACAGCACTTAAGGACTTCTCTGGAAGTTCTAAAAACATTTTTCACCCAAATGCTTTTGACGGCAAACGTAGTAACATGCATGATACAGACAAAATTTTGAAAGATGCCGCTAGTACACCTCTACCATCAACCATTTCAACCCCCACTATGCGATACACAGTGGAAGAACCGACACCGGCATCATGGCTGATACGATTGGGGTATCTGAGATGGAGTGCTTGCTCGCTTGGTTCAGCACAGATCTGAATAAACCCTCCACAACTGAAACCAACTCAAATTTCCTTTCTAATATTAAAACCAAAATCAACAATTTCAACATCTCAACCGATCCCAAAATAATTAAAAGTGCATCTCCCCCTGACAAAACAACCAACCTCACCATACAGCAGTAAATACTTCCTTTTAGATCTCTCTAACACCTCATGAAGATATTAAATTTCAACATTCAAATTTATTACGCAAATAAGCGGTACCTTGAACTCTTTCTCAACTCAGGTACATATGATATCATTCTACTAAACGAAACCTGGCTTAAGGCCAGTCACTTCGCCTCTCTAAGAGGCTATAATCTTGTTAGGAATGACAGAGCCGACGGTTACAGAGGCTCACTAATTGCCTTTAAGTCACTCCTTAGCTACAAGCACATTCCATATGATTCAAGTGTGGACACTGTTGTGGTTAAGATGATTGACCCCGGCTGTAGCCTAGTTGTAACCACTTCTTATTCCCCTCCCACGAGTGATCCATCTGGCTGTAAAAGTCACATAGAGAACTTTCTAATTTTCCTCTCCAACTTCAAGTCAGTAATTCTGAGTGGGGTCCTAAATGCGAGAACCTCCCTGTGGGATAATAACATCCTTAGATCTGATGTTTCCAAGGTTCTAACGCCTATCAAATATGGGACGAATCCAAATCCCTGGAGTTTCTCGAATCTCTCAGCAGGCCCTACCTCCCAGACTAAGAGTCTGCAGTCAATACCCCTAACAATAGAACCTCCAGGCCCGCTTACTTTGAAATCGAAGTTGTTCCAATTGTTTTGATAGATTCAGATCGATCACGCTGATAAACTCCTTCAAATGCATCAAAAGCATTATGTCTGACAGGTTAAATAAGCACCGAAAGAGATGAAACTCCATCCGAAAACTCCTTCGCCTACATTAAGGGTTAGTCTGTAAATACTACCTATACACCCTCAGAATGATCACTGACAAAAGCCATTCCATTCACACCAGATCAGCGCTCAAGACCTTTCGGGCTGCAATTTGCACGAAGATCGATCTTCCAAGACCACAATGGCGCGTCGTCCTAAACATATTAAAAATAAACTCAAAACGCTCACAAACTCCTGCCTGAGGACTTCTCTTGGTGTCCCAATCACCAATCCTATTCACATCCTGTATTGGCTGGTCAATGAGCTCCCCCAAATGCAAAATTCATAAGATGCTCGCGAAAAAATACGGCAAGCTCGTCAGTGCAGGTGACATTGCAGTGGATGACACCAGAATGCTAGATGCTAAAAAATCGATTTATGCCTTCATAATATACGCTTTTCATGGAATTTTTTCACTAATTGGCCAGAGCACACTGTATTCCACTCCCGTTAACTTATCGGTAGACCATGGCAGGCTTGCTAGGGTTGCTTAGACCAAGGCTACCATCTCAGATGAGGACCTATCACAAATATATCTCGATGCAGTCACTATTCCAACGACTGGGCTGTTTCTGCCACTGATGCTCCACTGAACCACCCTGATACAGGTGTGTGTGCAGTCGGATTCCCATCTCTATATAAACTTTGTCACAAATACATATAATATGATCAAATCCTTCATTTCAGGTGAGCTATTGGCCATCAGACTGGCCATTGAGCTGGGAGCATCACATGCTTGAATGAAATCTCTCATCTTCATGGACTCAAAAGCGGCGTAGCCCTATCTAAAGAAAGTTTAAACTTCTATACGAGCTCAATTTTCAATCTCTTGAAAACGCCCTTCTTCCCTAAACTGCTCCATCGAAATCGAGGCGAGGAATTCACCCACATGTCATCCACTTCAAGCTCATTATTCGAAAACTTCTTCCTCTATCCTGCAAACCCCCTGGTACGAGTGGGACTTATCTCCCAAGGAGACCAGATTCATGAATATTCTATATGCTGGCCACAGGTATGACGGCAAGCTTTATCAAAAAGAATAGGAAAAGCTGACCTAGTAAACTGCACAGCATACTATCCTACCCCCGGTTCAGTTCAACCAGAAATAGCTATCCCATCATTCTAGGCGCCAGTTCGCTGGAGAACTTACTGGAGCTCTGTGAGCTCAACAGAGTCAAAGAGATAACACGATTTGCTGTAACCTCAAGACTGTTGCAGGTGTAACTTAGCTACTCACATAACAGAATTTTTTTATTACATTTTAATAGCGCACTACTCATAGACCTCCCTACTCCATTTCCAGTATTTGTGTTTGTTCATCCTTGTATGTTATGTGTATTTCTTTGTAGATCTCTCAAATGTCATTGTTGATCACTGTTGACCAGTAATCATTACAACTGAAACCCACCGAAAACGTAAGAAGAATCAATATCTTTAATCACTGAAAGCGACAACACACGACTACTTGCTCTATCCAGGAACAAATACCCAACTAAAGGAACTGCGCAATGCTTTAATGTCAAGAGAAAATAAATAGAAAATCATCGACATGTGTAATAAGGGTTCCATTTCTTTTCATTTTATACCACCTCGACGCCCCACATTGGTGGTTTGTGGGAGGCTGCTGCTGTAAAATCGGCAAAGTATGACCTAAGAAGAGTAGCAAGCTGACATTCCCTAACCTTTGACCTTTGAGGAACTTCACACACTAGTAGTGCAAAGCCGAGTCTATACTGCATTCGAGGTCTATAGAGGAAATGTCAACAGATCTTATTGATCTTTCAGCCTTATGTCCTGGACATTGTTTAATTGTAGGGCCTTTGATGGCCATTGTAGAACCAAACCGTTCTCAATATCGGCTAATCGCACTTGATCGATGGCAAAGACTACGGTGGATACAGAAACAATTTTTGATTAGATGATCGAAAGGCTATTTACACCAGCTTCAGTGCCGTAATAAGTGGATCTCGTCATCTTCCAAGATAATCGTGAATAGATTTTTATTGAAATGGATTGTCGGTCGCGTCGTAGATATTCATCCGGGCGCTGATCGATTGGTTCGTGTCGCGACACTCAAACAAATAAATGGACTTTTCAAAATATTTGTAACGAAAATATGTCCTCTTCCTAGTAATTGAAATCCGCTAAGTCATTTCAAAGCGGGCGGAATGTTAATGAACTATAGGCATATTAATAATAATAACAATAATAAACTCTTGTCAATTAAAACTTTTAATTCTGAAATAAAGATTATTTATTGAAAAGTCGAAAACGCTCAGTTTTTTCTCAACAATATTTGTATTTTAAAAACAACTATAAACAAATTATAGTTATATAGCAATGTATATAAGGCGTTTAGTATCACCAGGAACCAATAATCTTCAGTACAACCAGTTCCTATCAGCCGCACACGCAAGAAGAAAATGCTAAGCAGACCTCATATATAATCTAAGTATAAATTCTGAGTATGAGTCATATGAAAGAAGAAGAAGAAAAGAAAAGTCTTGTAGTTAAATTTGTGCCAAAAATATGACTCAAATTGGCAAATTTTATGGAACACTTTTCTATATTTTTAAAAGAAACAAACAGCGATTTCTTAAATTTACTTTTCGAAAGACCGCATAAAATACAAATACAATTTTCACTTAAAAATTATTATTATTTGATATTTCTTAGTGCACAGACGTTGTATTCTGTAGGCCGTGCTTTTTATGGAGCTCTCAATACTTTCTGCATACCTTTCTTACACATTAGATAATGTTTTCCTTCTTTTAAAAAAAATGTAATTTTTAAACTTTCTTACTTTGTTGGTCGCGCTGTGTGGTAGTCATAAGGAAAAAGGACAATTGCTTTTTGCCTGTTTGCAAGGGCAATGGGAATTTCTCATTGCACGACATGAAGCCTTCTTGATAAGAATAGCTGTTTGTTGGCTATATTTTCTTCACAAATCAATTACATATAAATTACATTATGAGTAGAACCATCAATGTATAATAAATGCAGAATAATTTAAATCAATTTAAAATTGAAGCATAGTTCAGCACTTGCATATTTATGGTATAACTAAACTCTATTATATAGATGACTAATATACCTTTATATACCAAATTACATTTTTGCTGCTGGGATGATGTACCTACCCATTTTATTTAATTCCAAAAAAATTATGGGGAAAACATTTAAGCTGATTCAGTGCACAAATCGAAAGCCAAAGAGAGCCCATTTGCAACAAAAAACACACAAGCTGATCAGTAACCAGATTAAAAAGTTTTATCTCTCCCTAAACTGGTATGCAAATTAGTGTCGTGTTAGTGACCAACAAAAGGCATGCAACAACAACAAAACCAAGTTATGGTGTGTCCCTGTCTGCCAGACTACGTCCCCTCTTTTATTTTTAATGGGATTACGTGATTAACGCATTGACATGTAACGATTTTCATTGAATTATTGCGCGCCTCATTTTGCAATTTTCATTAAATACTGTTACGTGTACCACCATTCTGCACTCCGGGACCTGTGAGACCTGGGAGCTGGAACCAACTACAGTTTCATGAATACGAGTACAGTGGATTCAAATCTGTTCATATGTGACACAAGTAATATGCACCCCATTCGTAGTGAAGCATTTGTCATACGTGAGGTGGTCCGGGGTGACGACAACCCTCTTTCTTTTATGATGACGAGAAGCTAAAATAAGAGCGGGGTGAAAGTCTGCCAGTGTCTTTTGGCAGTTCTTAATCAAAGTACATTGTACCTGATTAAGTCGTAATTAGATTTAAGTCCCTCCCCTTATGTAATCCCTGATGGCGTCATTTGAAAGGTATCTTTTGGACACTCTTGGCAAGTGAAGTAAGCAAAACTGGGTGTAACAGTAAACACAATCTAATGGATTAAATCTGCGGAACTATTGGAATATGGTATTTGTAATATTACTCCTCAGATCTATCATATCCAGTATCCCTCACCCAGTACTGCGGTTACTCAGCAGTCTGGGTGTTTTACTTAAAGTTCTTTTTGTAGTTGTAGATATATACCATGCTATGAATGCTAAATCCATTTCCACGATTCGAGAAGTGGGTAGAGCTTATTTTATACTCAAGCAAGCCACTCTGTTGGTAAAACAGTGCCCATTTCTTCAGGCCCGGACATGAAGACCCAGGGCGCCCAGAATCAGGACCCCTTTTTTTTTTAATAATTGAATAAAAAAACATTGCTATACTTTTTTTTAATAAACGTACTTCGACCTTAGAAATGAACAAGCAGGCTTAGACATATCACAAAGAAGTACGAAATTATATACATAGAAATACACTTAGATTGCCATACGAAGGACTTTCTTCTTTGCCTGATTGGCCTGATCTCTTCGGTGATGGATCTTAAATATTTCTTCACTTCACTGAGAAAAAAACCTGTATATATACCACAATATTTGTTATTAGTTTAACAAGATCACTTGTCACTATTAGTCCGACAAGACTCCCGTTGGCACAACAGTTTTTTCTTATAAAACTGGCTCATCTCTTTATAACAAGATTTATAATTATTCAATAATAATCTTATTGATATTAAAATATCGAAGTTCGAAAAACTTTCGGATATTTTACAATATCTTTTTAATTATCTCATCAATCAAAAAGATGTTGTTTATTTAACAGGAACTTTGATCACATAGCATATTGCATTTAACAAGAAACTTACTACCCATCAAGGCGATTGAAAATATACTTCAATATGACGTGTAAATGTAACAGCTTCTTATCATTCTATAATGTTTATTAAATGATAAGAAGTTGTTATTTTAACAATTATTATTGTTTTACAATATAGAAAAGAAATCTTCTAGAAATTGCATGCCGAAACATATTGTATATGTATATATTATATACAGGGTTTTTGGTAGTGCTATACATTAATTTTATAGCATGCTAGGTCTCCATAATGGGCACAAAATAATGTTTGGGATGAAGTTTGCAATATGCGTCCTCTCAGAGGTAGGGAACTTCTAATTTTGATTATTTTTTCTTCTAACACCCTGTAGTTTTGATGCTATATCTCGAAGAGGACGCACATTTTCCAGCCTCTCATAAAAATTTGTGTTCCCCTTACCGAGACCTATCACCCTAAGAATTTAATAGACCAAATGCACCAAACACCCTGTATATGTATATTATGTACATATAACATAACATAACATAACATAATTTATTTCGATAATGTACAAAGATTACATGATCTTAAAAGTACAAAGTGCATTGGTGTAATGACGGGAAGTCTTTTAAAATACAAGTAGACTAAATTAACCAAACTTACAATAAGAAAAATAGAAGCTAGGTACAAAAAGAGGAGAACAACCTAATGAAAGTTATGAAACAAATGAACTAAAGAGAAAAAAAAAGCAATAAAATCAAATAAATAAATAAAAAAAAAAAAGCAATAAACAGTAAGTAATTATAAACTAGGGTGAGCCCGCCGGCGATGCCCGGCGAGAGGGTGGGGATAAGTGCGACGTTTTCCCATGGGTAGGGGGAGGGGTTGGCTATCATTTGAGAGAAGAATGAAGAGAAACGGTCTAGAGGGTGAGGAGCTATGGACAAAAGAGTGGAGGCATGTCGGAATTTTTTTTTTAATGTAGACTGTAGATTGGCAAGGTGTGCTTCGCGAGGATGTGAGGGGAGGAACAGATGATTACCTGTTTGTAGAGAGAGGGGTTGGCTACCATATGCAAAAATAATGAAGAGAAACGGTAAGGAGGGTGAGGAGCAATAGCCAAAAGAGTGGAGTCAATTCTGGTTTTTACTCCCACCCTCCCCATCTTTTTCACTAAATTATATGGAGGGGGTAAAACATTTTTACATGTTCATAATACACTCATCGAGACCTTTCCAATGAGTGGTCATACGTTAAGATTGGATGAAAAATAGTAAATTGATGTTTTACCACTTACATACATACATAATGTATGGAACGTACACCAATCCCCAATTAGATAGGGGCTTAAATACTTTGAATTTTGATATCTCCTGAACGCTAAAAGCTAAGTGAGTATAACTTTCTCCTATATTGGAAGTCTCGATATTTCAAGGGAGCGCCGCGCCGGTATAAGGCCATCATCTCAGGTACATGAGCGTATCCCAATGTATATAGAATTCATGTTATTCCCATTACGAACCATGTTCCACCATTAGATGATGTCATATCGTGAAATGTATAGGAAAGCACGGTACAGGGAACACAATACGCTCTCTGATCTCCCTCTTTCCTATAAACATGCAAGTACATTAGTCACACAATTACGTCACAGGCTATCAGCTTCAATGTGTCAAAATTCTAATGGGAATACTTGTCGTGTATCTACCTTCAGCGTAACCAAAATGCCGGCTTATCTGTGCGTGAAGTTCGGCCATATTAGAGCCTGACTGTCAAATTTCAAAGCGGGAACTTGGCACTTTGGTACTTTTGTTTATCTTGTTTGGAAACTGACGCATGAACGTAGTAAGATACAGGAAAAATAAAAATTTCCAATTAACTGAGTTGAAATTTTGCACACTGGCTTTAAAAAAAAAACAAATCGGGTATCACTTTCATGGGGCTTTCTTTAAAAATTTAGTTTTTTGTTATATATTTGAGAATATTTGAGAATGCAGTGAACTGAAATTTTGTATACGAATTTTTTTATAAGCATAGTTCACTTAGAGCGCTGAAAGTTAGCAGACGGCCTTTTTCATAAAAATAGTAAATAAAATCACAATGGACCAACTCTAATCAATATTACTATCAGTTGTAAAAGTGGACTTGGTTCATTTTAGCAATAAACCCGTCATATATAAAAAAAAAATTAAAAAAAAAAAAAAAATTCCACTGACAAGAATCGAACCCATACCCGCCCTACTCGAGGAATTTGACCTACCGCCCTACTGACTGAGCCAAACTTCCCTATTCAGTTTGGGCTATAAATATATATATAGACCGAATTGTGTTCGATCTCACAGGTGTATACAGACGCGTAAAAATTAATCGTGACATTTTATTTTTTTTTAATAGGAAAATAAAATCTAGGAATACTGAAATTCGTTACAGACAATCCTTTTATGATCACAATTGTAGGAAAAAATTAAAAATTGTAATAACCGTTATTTCATAAGATTCCACTTGCGGATGCTTTGGAAAAAGTAAGAACGCTGTCCATACTGCGACCTGCAACGAGGGATCAAAAGTTTCTTATATCTAGTCGATTGCAAGAAGTTCAGTTTCTCGAAAAGGTACAATGGCTTCCGATTGTAAATCAGTTTATGAAGAACTTTTAATCTGCGTTGGGTTAAGTAGTTTTCTAGAGGGCAACCAAGCAAGGTCGATATATAGGGTGATATGTGACTGGTCCGAGGCAGCTTGAATACATAGCGTAACGCATCATTGAATGCAACCAAGAGTCTTCTACGACAAATTGAGTCCAGAGATGAAAAAATTATGCAACCATAAGTAAAATGAGGTATCACCAGGGCTTAACCAGTTTTTTTCGCATATGAAGCGAAAGCAGCCCAGAACTTAGCCTCAACCGCCGTAGACACCCATATATTTTTCCAATTGTAGAACTAATATGGTTGCAGCAGGAGAACTTCGAATTAAGCTCAAAACCCAAGCTCTTTGCGGAATCCACATAGGGAAGTCTGGTGTTATTTATAAGTACCGGCGGTAAATTATTGACATCAATGTCTTTTTTATAGATCGCTAGGCAACTTGATTTGACAGGATTCAGTTCTAAACTATTTTGCACAGACCAATCATAAACACGCTGGAGATCGTGATTCAGTCTGCATACGCAATCCTCCATTAAGCCAATTGGCCTGCTGAGATACATCTGCACGTCGTCGGCATACAGATGTATCACAGCATCATGGATTACGTCGGTCAGGTCGTTTATATAAAGGCTGAACAAAAGGGGACCAAGTATTGATCCCTGAGGAACACCACAATGTAGATTCGCCAAGTCAGAGAGTGTATTCTGTACTTTTACAAATTGGCTACGTCCGCTTATGAAGCTCTTGAAAAGCTGAACAGCACATGATGAGAAATAAAACCCCTGAGATAGCTTTTTCAGCAGCTTGCGATGATCAATAGAATCAAATGCTTTGCTGAAATCTAGCAATGCGAGAATTGTAAGATGGTCCATATCCAAAGCTTCGTGAATATCCGATGAAATTTTATGCATAGCAGTTTCACAGCTATGATTTGGACGAAATCCAGACTGCCAGGTAGTCAGATAACCGTTTTTATTAATGTAGTCAATAGTCTGCATATACATAATCTTTTCCAATACTTTGCCTAAGAAGCAAAGAATACTAATTGGGCGGTAGTCGCTTATAGCAGAAGCAGAGGACTTTTTCGGGATAGGTATTACAAGCGCTTGCTTCCACCTGGTGGGAAACTTAGATGTTGTTAAACAGTAGTTATATATATGTGTTAAGACTTTGATTATTTCCGGTGCAATTGCTCTAATGAAACGAGGGGACAGTTCATCCGGCCCTGTTGCATCAGATTTAATTGCAGACATGGCCAACAATACCTCCCTTTCGTCAACATTCCGTAAGGCAAAGCCATCAACTGGAAAATTTTCCGTAGCAGCGCTGCAATCAAATGCCAGAGACGCTGACATGGAATTCGTGGCAAAAAAATATTGAGAATATTAGGATCTTCATTTACCCTGGGAGGATCATTTCCATATATGCCCATATTACGTATGTTTCGCCACAACTTCTTCGGGGGCAAATTGACATCGAGTTTACCGCCAAAATAGGCATACTTAGAAGACCTGATCCTGCAATTGGCCCTATTACGAACGAGTTTATATCGCCTGTATATCTCAACTGAATGTGTGACTCTATATCGCCTATACAAGTAATCGCGTTCAGCCAGTATGGTATGTATTTCTTTTGTTATCCAAGGACACCCTTTCGTCTTTGAGCGTCGCGTCAGTAGTGGAACATTACTGTCATACAAATCAGCCAGCACACCTGTGAAAACATCAACCTTATCATCCAAAGAGTTAGATGCGTAGACATCACTCCAGGAAATTTGTCGACAGTCAGTCAAAAGCCGGTCGTAACTAATATTTTTAAAATCACGGTAAGTGTAAGTAACTTCATTGGGAAACGATTCCAGCTTAAGATCATAAGAGAGAAACAAGAAGTCGTGATCAAAGTCACTTGCTGGGCTAATCTGATTATGAAATAACACCTTGCCAATGTTTGTCGTAAGAACGTGATCAATCTGAGATGGATTATTGCTATTAAAATATGTCGGTAAGTTATTAACCATATCAAAGCTCAAGGTTTTGTATAAATAACGCAATGTTTCCACATTGAAACCGGAACTGAGGTTGTTGACATTCATATCACCGCACATGACAACGTTATGATATTTAGATACTTGCGGCAGCACAGATTCCTTAAAATTTAAGGCTGTATCGTTATTGAAATTACTCGGTGGACAATAAGTGCTTATCAAAATACATTTCTCAATTCCAGAGTCAATTTCAACACTGATAAATTCCAGATTGTCACCTGGTGCAGAGGAATTTATCACGGTCGCTTTAAGAGAATTGTGTACGCAAATAGCAACCCCTCCCCCCATGCGATCGTCCCTATCATTTCGAAAAATATTATAGTGTTGTAGAGATATTGCTTGGGATGCTACATTTTTATTAAGCCAAGTCTCGCAGATCAACAGGGCATGCATTTTGCTGTTCATTAGAACTTCCTGCAATAGACCAATTTTATTTCTAAGGCTTCTAGCATTCAGATATAATATATTGAAGCCATGAGAGCGCGCAGTAAAAATATTTAGAAGCATTCTCACTTTCTCCAGCGGAGAAATGTTAACGGCCACAATCACTAAAACGCAAGACCCGACAGAACCCCAGCAGATGCAAAATACTTTTTAATTTTTCAGCAGCAATTTTGAGTGCCTCCCATCTATTAATTGCAAATTGAATATTGTTCAATGATAAGGAGAATTTTAAAGAGATAGTTGTACAACATTGAAATGAATAATAAAAGAAAAAAAAAAGAAAGTTCAAAGTAATTGATAAGAGAGACTTTAAAGAGAAATATTCACAACTGCATTGAAATGAGCACAGGAAAATAGTAAAATTTAAAAGTAGAAACAACACCATAATTAGATTACAAACTAAACACAACATGACGAATAATTAGGTCTCCGCATTGCCCGCTACAGCGATGATGTCGTCCAGTGCATCCAGTACGGCAACTTTAATCGGTGACTCTCCTCTTTTGACACGCACGGAAACTGCACAATTTCGAGTGAATGCAGAATTTAAGTGACCTTCTCTATTTAACTTTAATGCGTGCCGCAGTATTCTGTTATTGTGCGGGGTAAGACTCTCAAATATATTCACTCTGCTATCCGATACAAAAATTGGGGAGATGTTTTTAAGAGTTATGGGGCCTGAACTCTTATATTTAAACAAGAATTCTCGTTGTTCAGCGACAGAAGAAAATTTTACTATCAAAGGTGCACTTTTTCTAGATATATTTACAGCATGCGAAGATGATTTTGGACGGAACACATTTGCATACGGTGATAGAATGTGGTTAATTTTTGATGAAATGGTTGAAAGAATTTGTTTAGGATTCTCGTCACGGCAGAAAGGAACACCAGTGATAACAGCATCTGTAAGTCTGTTCAGGCTGGAGACATCATCCAGTTCATGACGAGTGTTAGCCAATTCAGCTTTCAGCTGCTCCACTTCGTTACTTAATTTAGTTACCTCAGATTGAGTTGAGGCAGCTAATGATTCGATTTTCACAGCTATGCGTTCTTCAAATTGATAAAACTGATCGGATATTAATTCCTCCAAGGATTTAAACAGTCGTTTTTCCAGTAATTCAAAGCAATCCCCAGAACATATAGAATGAGATCTAGCGGTTGAGGGAGAGCTAGTACAAACTTTTCCACTCGATTGTTGTTTCATCGCACCTCTAGTTAGTACGGGCGTACCATTTTGAGCTGTTGTTCTAGAGGTCGACTTAATGTTATCATTCTTACCCATGTCTTAAATTGCAGAGAAAATGCAAAGCAACACCGACAGTATAAAACTTATATGGTATTAATGCAGTCACAACACTGTTAAGTTCGTATTTTTATAATTATTTTTGTTTAGCACTGACCGACTGGAAAACTCACGGTATAAAGCAAACTAGAAGGAGACCAGCAAAAATACGTCTACTCGCTACACATGATCAACTGCAAAAATCCCAAAATGGATTTTGTATCTATACTTCTAACTGAAAAAAATATAAGTAAAAAACTTCCTTTTTTAAAATATTTTCCAGTAATTTTACGGAAGATTTGTAAAATATCTTATAAAATAAATGTTGTATGAAATATACATGGTTCTGGGTAACATAAATTAAATAATTGAAAGGCCTTAAAACAAATGTCAATAGCTTTTACAATGCTGAAGAATTTAAATTTCTTTTGATCAAAATATAATAATATTTCTCTGGGGTCCAAAACGTCCCCAATTACAGTAATGAAGGGCTGAATGTTTTGGCCTCTATTTTGTAAATATCTGATATGGTCGTCTACTTTAATTACCGTTTCTGTATAGAATAGAAAGGCGTTTTGTGGATCCGCAATTGTGTGCTTTATTACGTTTCTTTTCCCCTCAGCGTCTTTTTTAATGCTCTTTGAAGTAGGCACTAATACCGCATGTAGGATGAATAGTGCTGTAGCATGTTTTCCATCTATAAAAGTAAGAAAAATTTAGTAATATTCAAGTTCAATTAAAAAGTATGAACAATCTTGCTCTCTGTTAATGATGTGCTTTCCCTTTTCATGCGTTCATAAAGTAAACGGCTCCTGGGCTCTTTAATTTTTTCCTCGAATATTGAGTTCATTTTCTTACAGAATTCATTGATTTGGTCATATATTTTGTGTGTACGGCTAAAAAGCTGGCAGAAGTCAAAATCAATCTAAACTGAAATAGAAATCAATCATTATTTTAACAAGTATTGAAATGTTATTTGATTACCAATTTGTAATTATCTGGGTTTAAGTACTGAGGCCAAATCTTAAAAACTTCCCTGGTACTTATATTTCCTTGGATAAAATCTAATCGTCCTTTGGCGCAGCCTTTCCAATGCTTAAGAAAGTCATCCGGCTGTAGCTGCTTATACTTAAATTTTCTGATATGCTCAAGAGAACTGATTTCGTCATCTTCTGAAAGAAAGGATTTATATATTTAATATATTTTCAATTGCATCGAAATTAATTATTGTACCACCTTATAAGACTCGTTTTCAACTTTTCCATTTTATGAATAGAAATAGTAAAGTTATTTCTTAAGAAGTAGCTAATTATAGTTTCAATTTAGTTTTCAATGTAACCCTCCTTTAGCATCCTATTTAACAGATAACTAGTTTTGCAAAGATCGAAGGGCTCCTTAAAAGTCAAAAGCAATTTATTAATCTCAGAGCAAAGACTCGTATCTGTTGTAGAGATATTATAATTGGCTCAATTATGTTTGTTATAATAATTTTTTTGATGCTTGCAACATTTTTTACATAATTCTACTGCTTTCTTATTCATAGATTTGAGAGAGTCATTTAGGCCAGAAACAGAAGATTTATTTTTAATGCAAGTTAAAATTTCGATTTCTTGTGTTTTGTTATTAGAATCTGAATAAAAACTTCTATGACTACTAGAAGAAGGTTGAGATTGGATTGGTAACGTACTTGTTTCATTAAAATATCCAGGCGGGATAGAAAAAGAAGGCTTTTTTTTGCACAGGTTCACTGTCTATAACACTTTCGCCAATAGCAGAAACTTTTTTTAAATGTTTTCTTTTAACATGTTTTTTAAAGCTATTGATATTTTGGAATTGCTGGAAACAGTTTTCATCACAGCATGAATAAGAGCTGTAAGTGCCTAAACCGCGAAGAAATCTTAAATGTTTAATTAAAAACGGAAAGTTTTTAAAGAATTTTTTGCAAATAAAGCATTTTATTACGACAATACTTTCTCGCTTTTTTAAAATATTGTTATCTAAAATGATAAATAATTTGTTTCAGGTTTTATAAAAATGGTTTAATTTAATAATGTACTGTTTAATCTGTAGCGTCCTAGAGAAATCGTCTAAAATTCCTTTATTTCACAATCAAATACTAATTTTACACAACAAACTCACTGGTACCCTTAATACTCACTTTTCTGCATAAGAATAATAAAGATCAAACATTATTATGCATTAAAATAATTTTAAAAAATCTAACTTTAATTTACTTATACCTGTTATCTTTCAAAAGAAGAAAAATTGCGTATATTTTTATTTTTCACGTAGAAGAGTTCACTGAAACTATAACCAAATTATTTCAAAGATTACTACTTAACTAAAATGTATTCATTGCACGCGGATTTCGAAAATTTGACAAGATTCTTGTTATTTGTAGAACAATTACAAGACATCTTTTTAAATTAAATGGATGTTTTTCGAATTTGTCAATCAACAAGATTTTCTTCTGATATTTATGGTAACACTTATTGATGTTACTGTAAAATAAGATCTTGTACGGAAAATAATTTGTTAACACGCAGTTTTTAATTAGTTTGTTATATAGTTTTCAAGATACTATTAAATTGACTCCTTATATTTGACAAGATTGTAAGGATAATAATAATAAGTTTTTGTTGAGTAAAAATATGTGATATTGCTATATTTATAAAATTATTTTTATGTTTACAATATTTTTGATTAGAACGTTTATCCGACCAATCTTGTAACATATACCCGACGATTTTTCTCAGTGTCGTTTTAGCGCTTAAAACGATGGTTCTGCCGATCAGTTGGACCCAGGTGTACACAATAACATCCGGAGGGCAATTTCCTCATGTGGATAAATGACCAAAAAGCTTTTTTCTAGGTTGTACTTGTATAAATCTTGGACCGATAATTGTTCTCCCGGTGTTGTCTCAGCGAATGACAAATGAGCTAGCAGGTGCAGACACTCGTTTTCCAAAATCCCGTTTAAATCTGCTAGATAGAAAGACGGCTTTCAAGTTCCGTGCGCCCTCAAGGATATACATATGTAAAGGGTTTTCCAATAAGAGGTGTTATTTTGATATTCAAAGAAAAATGCCATTTTTTTTTAGATAAATGATCGGATCTTTATTTCATTATAAAGAGGAAGGTATGCCGTTAATAATGCAAAATAACATCAGCCAAATGACCACCATGACCACGCCTACAGGACCATATCCTTTTCATGAAATTTTCCATAACCAAATCGCAAAGTGGCTGCCCTATGTCCTCGATTGCCTCACGAATTCCATCTTTGAGGTCTTGAATCGCCGCTGGGCTGTTGGCGCAAGGTGTTAAGTCACAAGATCTCGGTGGCCAATTGTGATCACCTCTTCGAGATATAACACGGTCCGGAAACTTCTCCCGTAAAAGATCAATGGTTTCGTTGCTTTGTATGGCACGTAACGTAGCGCCGTCTTGTTGAAAGTAAACATTGTCCAGATCAATACCATCCAATTCCGGCCATAAAAAATCATTAATCATCTGTCGATAGAGCAATCCATTCACCGTAACTGTTGCTCCAGCCTCATTTTCGAAAAATTAAGGTCCAATGACCCCGCGGGACCATAAACCGCACCAAACAGTCACACGTTGAGGATAGAGAGGCTTTTCAACAATAACTCTTGGGTTTTCCGAGCCCCAGATGCGACAATTTTGCTTGTTGACGAAGCCATCGAGGTAGCAAGGGGCCTCATCACTCAAGATGAGTTTTCGATGGAATTCCGGATCATTTTCATGCATTTCAAGGACCCAATCAGCAAAGACTCGACGTTGTTGATGATCGGATTGGCCGGCTTGAGTTCTTGTGTTAACTGAACTTTATAAGCCTTAAGACCCAAATCTTTATGCAAAATATTCCAAAGAACGACGAGGAATGGACAAACCTGGGTTTTCTTCAACACTTTCGGCTACAGCAGCAATATTCTCGGCTGTTCTTGAGCGACGTGCACGGGTTTTATTCTTCACATCACTAACTTGTCTCGACAGCTCGAATTTTTCTACCAATTTCTGTATTGCGGTCCGACAAGGTGCTTCACCACGACCCAAAAATGTTCGAGTTTTACGAACCGTCTCTGCTACATTTTCACCATTTCTATAGTGAATTTTAATAATTTCAATGCGCTGTTGAATCGTGTATCGTTCAATTTTTATTAATGGCGTAGTTTCTACTTGTCAAATGTCAAAAAAGAACAGCTCCAAAAGTGACATCTACCGAAATAGCGGGCTAATTAAAATAACACCTCTTATTGGAAAACCCTTTACATATTGAGGAAATTCCATACTGTGTAGTTTCATGAGAAAAAAGTCATAATTTTTACTCAAATTCTCATAAGCAGAATCACGCCGGATAGTACGATTTTGATCTCGCTTCCTTTTACTTCGTCATAATGAGTGTCACCTGCAACAATTGTAGCTCTCGGCAAGCGTCATAATCTGTAGCGTATAAATGACCATTAACTGTTCTCAAATATTCGTATGACGTTGGTTCCCGTACATTTATTAATAGCAGTCATAATTAATAGGAATCATAAATCAAAGCACTTACGTTGTTTTGGATGAACAGTGTATAATTGGTGTAAGGTATTTTCTAGAAATATTCTTCATAATCACCTCGTTTGCGTGGCTCTAATTTTTTATGGTTTATTCCAGGTAAAGAATGTTGAAAATTCTGAATAAAGTAATACTCTTGCGAGTTAACCGTAAATATTTTGATTTTTAAGCGCCACCTATCGGAACCTAACATAGTTAGGAACTATCGTCTCGACAAAACAAATATATTGTGGGAGTATGACCCCAATTCGTCAAGTCGTTCAGAAGTTGCACGATCACTAACAGACGCACCAACAATAATATATATAAAGATAATTAAGGTTATGTTTTTGACCAATGCTTTAGTGCAAATCAATCACTTTTTACCACAATCTAAGCTTCAATACCGATGAGGGGAACACAGATACTGCATACAATAGCACTTTTTCTACTTGCCTTGTAAATATTAGAGCTGGGTCTTAAAAAACCATTTTCGCTGACACTACTCTCTTCGCGTCAGCAACTAACCGATTTCTAGAACAGACATTACAGTGGAGTAATAGCAAACTATGCGTATGACGTGTGCTATATCTGTCGCGAAATAACCAAACTGCGTCCAGTGGGCATATTGCCAACATGAGCATCCCAAGTAACATTCTCTTACACCTTTGGCGTTCTTATTTAAATTTCGGTTTTATAAAGCTCTCTACTTGATTTCCTTAAGGTTAATAGTTCTTAACAAGTTCGTTATCGTGCCTTTTAGTTTCGGAACCTAAACCCTAATAAAATCGGTCATAAGAACGTCCCCAATACCAGCAATATAAAACTACTGGTGCTAGCACCATAAGTGCTATATACACAGTTCTATAAACGTGTTCTTATAAGGGTTTAAGTGCTGAGAGTAATAATGTCATAACGATGGTTTTGGAAACTTCTATAGCACGAAATTATAGCACCTTTATAAAACTTAGAGTTCTTTAAAACCTACGTTTGATTTAGAGCTCTTAAAACACTTGAGAAATTCAATCAAGAATATGGGCTCCTTATAGGAGTTTAATTAGTCTGTATTTTTAGTTTCTTGACATTTCTGTATATAGTGTAAGAAGTTAACACAAAGATGGAAAGATTTCAGTGTAAAGTCATAAAAATCAATACTTCTATTCGTCGAAAAGTAAAAAAAAAAATTAGAAATGAAACGTAAGGCATATATTTCAAAGCTCAATGTCACATAATTGAGGAAATCGACAACTGAAATTGGTCTATAGAGTTAGAAGGTGATATTTGTTGTGATGATGCATCCCTGCCAAAAGATGGGGATATCAAAAATGAAGATTTTCATAAAGATTTGAAAGTTTGGGAATTTGCTTTAGTATTAAACATGCTGGTTTAAAGGAAGTTTTAAAACTTATACAAAAAATATTACCCAATGTGTTACTAATAGATCCGAGGACACTTTTGAAGACACCGACTGCAATTACAGTATTTGAGGTATATAAGGTACAGTACTGGCACCATGGTTTAGAAGCTAACATAAAAACATGTTTCCACAACTTTAATCAATCACTATCAATTTCAATAAATGTAAATGTGGATGGAATTCCTATCTTAAGATTTTAATTTGGAAATAACCAAAAAGAATAAAATCACTTTGATAAAACTAAGATCCCCATTGAAAAATAATAGCCCCTCTAATAGCCGGTGTAGAAGTGATATTTTTTAGAGCACCTATAGGGACTCTTACGGTTAGTTTTAAGACCATGGGTATTATAATATGGTTTCGCATAGTACCTGAGGCTCCGCATAAAACTGTATGTGCTATAACAGTTCTATGCGCAATGATTTTAATTATAATATCTTTTGTTAAATATTGAATAATTCAATGGGATGTTGTATAATTCGGACTTATCTCTGAAAAATTTCCATTAAATATCGACGTGCAGACAATTTTAAAGTATATATGAGCTTTAAGTCACTCGTATACTTGTTCTTATAATGCTTTTAATTTTATACACTTAAATAAATACCTAAGTTCGTTTTGTCATATCCAGTTACTTATATACGAATTGTAATATAGGGTCCGCCAAATAACTTTTTTTTTTTTTAAACAGGGCGCAAAACATCGAGTGTAGCTTCGGCTGTGTGGCACGTAGCGCCGTCCTGTTGAAACCAAATGTTGCCAATATCCTCCTCTTCAATTTTCCTGAACAAAAATTCGTTCAAGATGGCCCGATAACGATTGCCATTGACTGTAACGGCCACTCCTTGCTCATGGCCCAATTATGACTCTGGACCAAAATCCGCACCAAACAGTGACTCGTTTTGGGTGTATCGGCTTTTCAATGTATGCGTGCGGGTTTTCTGTGCCCCAAATGCGATAATTTTGCTTGTTTACATACCCGCCAAGATCAAAATGAGCTTCATCCGAAAAGATGATTTTTTTGGCAAAATCGGCATCTTCTGTAAGTCGATCGCAGGCAATATTTTCCAGCGTTGTTCAAGCGTATACACAACCATATTCGTTCAGCGGAAGAATAAAACTAATTATCTGTCAAATCAGACATGAGCTAATTGTTACCATTCACGAAATAAGCACTAGTTGAAAAAAAAAAAACGTTAGATGGCGGACCCTATATATATACGCACTATTACGATCCCTGCAAACAATTAGACGAAATTTCGCCGTAGCAAAATGAATTCGAAATATAGGAAACGCTCGTAGCTCGAAATCTCTTCAATATTTTTAACTTAAATGAAGTTTTAGCATCATGTCCTAATTTCCAAGAATTCGAATAGATGAACCGCTTGTGGCTCGAAATCTTTTCGATTTTTTTTTAACATGTTTCCAAACACGTTTTCAACCATGCCGAAATTTCCGATAATTCGAAATAGATGCATCGATAATAGCTCGAAATTTCTTCGATTTGTTTGCTATATAGAAAAGTTACGATACGACTCATGTCAATTTCGCCGGCATTCTAAGTTGAGATTTTATTTAGTGAAGAGTAAAGTGAAGTTTTACTACAGTGAGTATTATTATTTATTTATTCGAAATCATATTTACTTGCTATTTGCAAAAGGCTTTGAGAGAGAAGTTGATATCTGATCGTACTATTGAAAAAATCGAATCCAAAACGAACTACCAACACCTACAAGAACTTCGAAAGAAAGTCGTGCTAGGGAACCACTGTCGGGTCGTTTATATGATTCGATGTCGTGTTCCGTTTTTTCCTCCTGCAATTCGCAAGCACGTCGCAAGCGGATTCGATTTCGAAGCTAAACTTCACCTAGTCAAATTGATTTACTTCGACGTCCATATAGCAGTTCATAAAGGAACCCTTACAGAGCTTACAGACTTATAGAGGCTATACATAGGAGCCTTAAAAATCCAAAATTAAAAAATTTTAATACCTTAAACTGCCAAAGACTATAAGGGGCTTATACAAGCCACCCATACGTTTCCAGCACCAAACATTAAATGCACTGGTGTTAAAATTTGGTGTTAGAAACGCCATTATAAGAACTAAATTGTTAGTTGGGATTGCATTCACCTTACTTATAATAAACTGAAAAATGTTTACCGTGGCTTTTTTTTTACCTTAACCTTTTATTTTATGCTAGTATATCCAAGCGTACCTGAAAGCAAAAACGAAAAAACACAAAAAAAAGAAACATCACAAATGTAAGGATTTGGTCAGGAATCAAAATAAATAATAAAATCTTTATATATATTTTACATATATTTTTTTTAATTACAAATTGTCACCCAGCTTACAACTGTACACTTTTCACTGTTGTAGTATGACTTTGAAGCTATACCTCTCTTACTGCTCGTATATTGAAAAAAAAAAATTATTTTTGCTTTTCATATATAATTGAAAAAGCAACAGAATTTTTGGCTATAGATTCCAAATAGTTGCGGATCGTGATAAAATAAACAAGTGGGACCAGAAAAAAATATTTTAGAGACTACTACTTACTACTGGATAGCAAAATTTCTTTTGTACGAAATCTAAGGTAAATAGATCCAATGTAACAAAGTATATAAAATGTAAACAGAAAACAATAATTTTTTCACATACTAGATGTGAATATGAAATTCTTCTATCACAAAAGACCGTCTCTTCTTATGTCCTTTAACGACTTGTAAGAAGTAACGATTTTTCGCTCCTTGCTAACAATTATACGTTTATACGTATTGCGTTGTGGTCCAGCTTGTTGTTTTGCAGAAAGTATTGAACTGAAAGTTCCAGTCAAGGGTCAGTGGAGCTATGCATATATTATACCTAATAACTACTGGTAGAATTTCCAATTTAATTTCTCGTGGTAAACCATTTACTGTACATGAATCAAATTCATCTCGATCTAATTTATCAATTTTGTATGTTTCAAGGAACGTAAATCAACAAGATTAGCACAGTCGGAGTTAGTATAACTGGAAAATTCTGACGGTAACAAAATATGTAAAATAAGTAAAGATAAGATCTTGCACCGATTTCTTGTGTGCCCATATCTAAAGTAGTGCTAGAACAATTATTCTGAAAAACTTTTGATTACATAATTTCACCTTTTTAAAAATAAGAAGTACTTATATACCAATTTTAAATCCATTATGGGTTCTATGTTTCATTCTACTTGGCTTGACAAGTACATACTTAAGTTTTCTTAGAATTAGTATTTAAGTATTATAAAATATTTTAAAAATCGTTTACATAATTAAGAAAAAGATATATTCCATTTCGGAAAGGTGTATCTCATGTCCGAAATTTACTCAATCCCTTGTAAAATATTAACCCTCTTGTAAACGTCTTTTTAGGATCTGGATATTTATTGCGGATTAAAATATTAAACGCTTGTTAATAGGTTTGATCGCTAGGTTATAACCAGAATAAATTATGCATAAATTGATCTTATTTATATAAATACTCTGCTCTTCTATTTTTTTGAGTAGCAAATTTTTCTATAACTTTTCGATTGAAATCTGATATTTCGGTGATACTTTCCGTTCGGATAGATAGCACCGCAGTGCATTTAACCTTTCTTGCCCCATTGTATTTCTTAAAAATATCTTTATTTTTTTTAAGTACTGAAACATCGCTCCGCTTCAGCAGTTGCAACAAGTGTTGTTAAAGTGACTTCAATTAATTTCGATACTTACTAAATCATTGCTCTGTAAAAATTTCATAAATTGCGACTAAGTTTATAAGCCGTTAAATGTGTTTGTTCAGTCCACATACTGAACTCGAAATCTATCGATGGAAATACTTTCTAAAAAGATACAAGACAATCCACAAAGAATTCAATTCTGAAAATAATTTTTAAAACGTGCACTTATCTAACGCTAGGGAACTTTCTCCCTTCAATCCAACGCCGTCCTAAACTTCTTCCAATTATAAATGTGTCCTGAGAAATATAAAGACATTATTATTTTTAATAAAAAAAAAACATAAATATTGCAAACTTACCAGTTCCTACCCACTGCTATATAATTACAAAGTGACATGTCAAAATGTCAGCACATCACACCAGATGCTCTCGCCTTCGCCGCAGTCAGAGCTCAGTACAATTTTAATGATCCCACTATGACGTCACTGCGGGACGCCGCCTTCAAAATTTAACAACTTTGAGAACTAGCGTTGCCAAGGCAACCCATCGTGAAGCCGAAACGTAGCGATTCGCGGCGGCTTAAAAGAGGCTACGAGCTGCAGCAGAAGCTCCCAGCCCCAATTCAGAATTTGATCTGAACACATCAGAGTTTAATCTGATTTTTTTCCAATTATCCAAAATCCAATTTTGCTTCCATCTAAGTAGGAATTTACTCCTACTGCAGAAATTTACTTCTGCATTAATTCCATCCCACTCCTAAGTAGGAATTCACTCCTACTGCAGCAATTTATTTCTGCATTAATTCCATCCCACACCTGAGTAGGAGTTTACTCCTACTGTAGAAATTTAATTCTGCTAATTTCTATCCCACACCTGAGTTGGAATTTACTCCTCCTGCAGAAATTTAATTCTGCGGATTTCCATTCCACACCTGAGTATAGGAATTTACTCCTACTGCAAAAATTTACTTCTGCTATTCTCCATCTCCCACCAAAGTAGGAATTTACTCCTACTGCAGAAATTTAATTCTGCTATTTTTCATCTCCCACCTGAGTAGGAATTTACTCCTACTGCAGAAATCTACTTCTGCTTTATTTTATCCTACGTCTAAGCAGGAATCTACTTCTGCTCCATTCTATCGTTATTTAAGCAGGAATTGGATCCTGCTGCAGAAACATACTTCTGCCAAATTATGGTTATTTTAGCACATCTACCGTGCTTACACGTGTAGCATAGACTTCTGTTTTATTAATAGTGGATTTTCTTTCCTTTTCAGAAATAAGGGGAACAGACTTCTTGGCAAAAAATTTTTTTTTTATTTTAAATGAATTTTCGTATAAGTATTGAACTTTTTAGAATATAATAGAGCTAGGTTAGTTGTAAGTAATGAATTTGTGATAATAGCAATATATATGCTGAATAAATTATTTTATATTTGAACATACAAGCTGAGTTATCCTTTACAACCGGCACCCCCTTTCGCTTGAGCACAGATCTCACAGATCTCTCTTATATATCACATATAGTTCGTTTTTGAGTTTTTCTTTGCTCAGCATGGGATAAATTTTTAGTAATGGATTTATGGAAAATTTTCTTTAAAGTTATTAAATTCTTTCAGATCAACAAGACAGAATAACCGAAATATTTCACTTCTCTCAAAACGGTCTTTAATTTGATTATTTATGTTATCACATACTTCCTTTATCCCCATTTCCATTTAGAAAAAAACTTTTAAGCAAAATAAACTCCTCATCATTCAGCAAGTGTTCAAATCCAGCTGCTTCTCTAATACTTTTGTCTTCCCAATGAATAATGATCCTCATTTAATGTTCTAAAGGAAAATGTTCTTTCAATAAAACTTGCACACCTCCTCTTATACCACTCATAACAGCTGCTGCATCATATGCTTGCGATATGAGTTTATCTTTGAGATTAAATTTAGTCAGCTCGGTTGAAAGAACAGAAGTTAATCCAAGAGCAGTTTTATTTTGACCATCAACAAAAGTTAAGAACCGTTCAACTGGTGCACAATCCTTAACGAATCGTAAAATTATGACAAACTGTGAACGACAGGAAACATCAGTTGTTTCGTCTGCCTGAACAGAGGCAAAATTAACACTTTTTATCTCAGTTTCTAGATTTTCTAAGTACACTTGATAAATCGCTTCTAAAAGATCGTTTTGTATTGTTTTAGAAGTATTTTTGAAATGGTAGCACAATTTAGGTGTTCATCAAAAATACTATCAAAACGCGCTGTGTGAGATATTAGATCTAAAAACACTCCGCGCTTATGTGATTGATATGTTTCGTTATGTCAACGCAGAGCTAGCTCATGAGCTCCACAGAATTCCATGCAATTAATAAATCTATTTAATATATGTCTGTTCTTGTCAACGAGTTCGTTATGCCTTTTAATAGATAAACTATATCTCTCACTTATTTGAGACTATATATTAATAGTACCTAAAGTTTTATATTTTACAGCAATGTTCATGTGCGTAGAGTTGCATTCATGTTTTTGGACTCATTCCGATAAATGATTCAGATCTTTGCAACCGTCTTTCGCTCATAAATTTTCCCCACCAAAAAGTAAACAATAAAAACAAAAAAGAGACAGTTTATTTTATCACTTACTGTTAACCATGCCTTTTTTTGGAACCAGCTGGTAGAAAATTCTTGGTTTTATTTTTCATCCCGCTGAGGTAAATTAAATTCCAACAGCTGATACCGACCAAGACGTTTTATCTCTAGCTTTTCCTCTAACTTTAAGAAATAGAAGTTAGTGCTTAGTAAGCAGTCCACTTTAGTCGTGGCGAATAATTTGCCCAAATAATAAAATAAAAACTCGAATCTTTTAAACACTTAATATTGACACAATTAGATATATGTATGTACGTATGTAACTAACACCAGAACTAACTATTTACGAATATATTAACTCACAGGAAATCCAAATTGTTCTATCCTTGCAAACTCACAATTTATCACCCAATTGCCAAAATTCACAAAAATAATGAATGAAATGTTTGCTTTACACAAAGAGAAGTACTTCATATTTTATGCTACTCTAAACGGTTTTAAATTCGCAGATCAAATACTGTTTAAAACCACAAGATTAAATATTTCTTCAAAAACAAATCTTTCTCAAAAAGCATGTAACAAGAATTTTATAAATTTTCGTAAGTTTCGTAAGTTTTTTTATATGCCACTGTACCACAGAACAATAATTCTGTCAAGGGCCAGACACGGCTGGTCGCAGAACTCAATATCTTTTTCACAAAAACACGAAAAATTTTGCGTTCTCTTTCCTTAGCTTTCTCATTAAAATCTCTTCTTCTAGGGCCAGTTTCATTTGGCCTAGCGCCCAGCAGAGCAAGTTCAGGCAGCCAACGCCGCCATCATTATATGACAGGAGGCATGAGCATTGGCATAGTCATAAATGTTTGGTAGCAGTGACTCCGAGCTCCACCTGCTGGTAGATCGCGTAATGCAATGCAATATGTGGCTTCGTGTATACACTAGCTAGCAATCGCGCCTCCGACATCAAATTATGATTTGTGTGCCAAGTGTTTTGTAATAGTGACTTACAAAATTAAAATTGTTGTGAAAATATATTATCAAATGTTAAAATATTTTATGGTTGCTTTATTTGTTATGCACTTTTCAAACTTCTTAGTGTGACCCGGCCCCGATGGCTCCTTTAGACGAGCCGCCCCTGATTCCAACATTAATAATTTTTTATCAACTAAATTTTTGTCTTTTTCTATAATGATTGTTAAACTAATTTGCGCTATACTTTTCCTCCGCTTTCTCCTGGACCAAAAAATACGTACAAGGCATACCTATTTCTACCATGAGGTATTTTTTGACCCCTTATAAATTTTATAATATTGTTTAATCTTAAAATATATTACACATAAATATCAACACAATCTGGGTACACCATTTTTATACTAAATTAAATTGGGGAATCCCAATTTCAATTGTTGTTTAAATTTCCTGCAAAATTCTCCGCATTAATTAAGAATATAATTTCAAATTAAAAGTTACTCGTGATGCAAATAAAACCAAGAGCTTCTAGTGTTGTATGATAAGGAATTTACCACAGCACACCTTGTAAAATATAATTTCTTGCAGGCAGTTATCGGATAGAATCATATTAGTTTTATTTTGTTGTGTTGCTGTCTAGGATTAAATCCATCAAGAGGACCGCATTATATGCTTATGCGCGGATGAGAGTGATTTCAAGTTTTCAATTCTAAAGTGGATTTGAATAAAAACTTCAACGAATGTGTAAAAAAGGCGTCCATCACATTTACCGCCTGGAAGAAAGGCAACGGGGAATTTCTGCTTAGGAAAATTAGGTACAGTACTTAGATGCAGTACATAGTTCTTCTTCACATTAAATTCGTCAATCATTCGCCATATTGATGACAACATGTTTTCCAACAAACCCAACTGAAATATGAATAAAATATAAAGATTGAATGAGTGAACGTCTACTATTACTACTTCTACTTCTTCAATTCACAACAGTATTATATAATGAAGCATTGGTTGTTATCGAAGACATTTGCATAGTCATCTTGAATGAACCACTGCTAAATTTGAGAAGGCCTTCACCTAATCGACCAGCAAACGACTTTGTTATTGATGACTGGCAATATAAACAACAATTTCACACTAACGATTTGGTTTCATTTCATACTTAAAACGAAGAAAAGGCCATTTATGATAGAGTTATGTTTGCGACTGCAGCAAAAGAAGAGGTTCTTCTTTTTTTTACGCGCCAGTTGGAACTGGTAAAACGTTTTAATTTCACTCATCTTTACCAAAGTTAAATCTCATAGTAATATCACATCATTAGCAACTGCTTCATCTGCCATCGTTGCAACTTTGTTGGATGGTGGAAAAACAGCTTATTTGGCTCTAAAGCTACAATTAAACATACAGACCAATGACAATGCAGTATGTAACATCAAAAAATACTCAGGCATGGCTAAAAACTGCAAAAACTTCACAATATTATCTGGAATGAATGTACAATGGACCATAAACATTCACTGGAAGCATTAAATCGAACCCTAAAAGACTTAAATGATTAATTGATTTCATTATCATGATTTCCGAAAAACTTTACCGGTTATTCCACGTTCAATGTATGCGGATGAAATCAACTTATGTTTAAAATCATCTCTTTTGTGGCGAAGTATCCATGCATTCCAACTCCCAATAAGCATGCGTGTTACACTACAAAATGATTTATCCACTGAAGTATTTTCCAAACAATTACTGGATATTGGTAATGGAAAAATTGGTTTTAATGAAAATTTCTGCAACATTTTTATTCGAAAAATCGATAAAATAGAAAGCGTATTCCCTAATATACGCCACAATTATAGTAACGTCTCAGCGAACGAGAGATTTTGGCAGCTAAAAATGTCGATGTTGACGAAATCATACTCAAAATATATGAAACATTTCTTAGCGAATTAATTTCGTTTAAATAAATTGACACAGTGGTAGATGAAAATGAAAGCGCAAATTATCCTACTACTTTCTTGAATTCACTCGATTTACCCGAATTTGCACAACATAACTTACGTTTGAAAATTATAATTTTGCTTCAAAACTTAAATGTACCGAGACTTTGGAATTGAACGAAATTAGTTATTAAAAATGCTATGGGAAAATTCAGAGGAGATAATGTTTTACTGATACGTATTCCAATAATACCTCACCAATATACCACTCAGCTCTAAAGTTTGCAATATCAATTTGGCATTTACGACGACCATAAAACCGAGTAAGTCGCAAGAACAAACAATGACCATATGCGGATTGCATCTACAAAATCCATGTTATTCTCAAGGACGATCATCTCTTGCTTCTCACGTGTTGGAAAACCATCAATCCTTTTTCTTTATGTACTTGGTATACTAACAAAATATATTGTTCGTGATTTACCATTAAGATAAACAGAAAATAAATAATATAACATTAATCAACATTTATTACATTAAAATGTACTCAAATAAAAATGCTGATAATATATGAAATAGATTTATTTATTCTTTACATATTTTGCATGAAATCATTGTAGTGAAAGTGGAAGAATTTTGAACTTTCATTTCCATTATTTAATTATCAAAGGAGATTTTCATTTATAATGATTCTCTTTACAGTTTTTCAAATTACCTTTAAAAATGTCAGTTTTGATGCCTCATATTTCAGTCTAGGATTTTATTTTCAAAACTCAATGTACGAACTATAAGTTTGAATCGTCACTACCAATGTTCAATCAACAAATTTCCAACAGTTTATTTTTCTTCATTCAAATAAACTTTAATTTTCCGCGCTTCTACGTTCTTGATCACTGGCGGAGCCACATTTCGGTCCACTTACCTATCCTCAATCTTATCGCCACCTGCCGGAAAGAATAGAGCAACGTCTCCCGTATTAGTAATATAATATTCCAGACTTTTTCATATATGACCATATTACCGAGACTGTGTTGGGGCAATATGGCATTTAAATGTTTTTTTTTTAAATTAGGTAAAAAATATTTCAAGACAATTTTCCACGGCAGTTATTTTTTGGATGGGTTTTATAAAATTTTGCTGTATTATGTTTATAATTTCCGTTTCTTATTTAACACTATATTGTTACAAAAAAAAAAAAAAAAAAAAACACGAAAATCCTTAGGGTGGGTGTGTAATAGTGTAATATCAATTTATTTTACATACTTACTAAAAATTTCACCCACAAAAAAATTATTAATCTGTTCGACATTTTCTTGATATTATTTCAATATAATAAAAATCAACCCGCTAATCTATCCTTAAGAAAAACCAAAATTTTTAAAGTGTGTCCAATTCGATCTCTTACCTCCTACATAATTTAACAGTTCGCATGTTCAATTTTTCATAGAAGCAAAGAGTTACTCTTTCATTACATTCAGGCCGAATTATTGCTCCTAAATACGCCTACTTACCATATATGTAACTCTTGTGCAGTCATTGTACTACCGCCCACTACACTTCATACAAATTATCCTGGATCCAGTCCTGTTCATGTGGATCATAGTATGATTCACTGAAGAGGGAACATATGTAACACTGTCTTATCCAGCATATTGATGACTGCTGGATTATTTTGGGTGTTTACAGGATTATGGTTACACTTTGTTTGATTTTCCGCCTTGGTTTTGGTTAATTAAATTTTTTTTTTTTAATTTTTATGCCCGTAGGTACTCTTTCGGTAAATGCTCCTCACCAATCGAATATTTTTGAATCACAACCTTCGATGGGGTTAAGGGTAAGGATGACTGAACCACTAAGAAACTGCGAAAATGGTAACCAGAGTCGATCTATTATGCCATCCCCTAGAATGGTTAAGATAAATCTTTTTACGAGCTCGATTTTTTCCTTTGCTGTTAGACTGTAAACCTTATTTGAAGTGATAAATTTTTTCCCAGTGATTTACATCCTTAAAACTGCAAACGCAGGAGACTCACATATTATTTGCATCGAGGTTTCATCTTCCTCTTCGCACAGTTGTCACAGTTCGCGGTTGGATTTTCCTATCGTCATAAAAAAATAACAGAACTGGATCACGCACGACCTTAAGCGATTCAACTGAAACTCTACTAAGAACAGATTTTATAATTTTTCCTTGCTTGATTGTATTTTATTGCTTACTGTAATCTTTTTGATGGATCGTATGCAAACTACTGGTGGAAATCAAAATAGAAAGAAATATAATGTAAACTCTGATCATAGTCGCTACACATGAATTCGCAGTTTTCTATTTTCATGGGAATTTAGAGTTTTGTTATTTACATGAAAGTCTCATATTTATTGCTAATGCAAGGTCTGAGATTTTTCTTGGTAGAACTCGCACATCCTCTGAGTGAAACCTATATGAATATTTAGGTGAATTAAAATATTACAGTACAAAAGTCACGACTTATCTACATTTTTCCTTGAAACTAAATATTTCCGTTTTATTTTGGAGCAAGACCGGAATACCCCTTAACAATGGCAGCAGAAGAATCCACGCCCAAAATGAATCAGTTGTTGTATTTTCTACTAATGATATAAGGTATAGCAAATGTTGTTAAGAAATTGTGTCTAATGCATCTTAAAAATATAGACAATATCAAAGAATTAAATTAAGATTAGAAACACTTCTGTGGAAGCAAGATAATGGCGAAGAATTGACAGAGATCTCTTACAGTCTAAAGAATTGCAAAATCAGCATTAAAAATTCCCTCTGGAAAACAAAATATCTGCTGTGAAACTTCGACGGAAGCAACAATACCTATACATATATGTTTAAGAAATTGAAAGCTAAAATATATTAGATCTAAGCTAAATTAATATTAAAGGATCTTTCTGATTTATAATTTTCAAAAACTTGTTTTTATTTTTTTTTTTACATTTTTCTGAAGTATATGTATTTATCTAAGAGTATTGTGTAAACATTTTAGGATGATCGAAGCAGTCTAACTATGTTATTCTGTAACTTTTAGGTTGTTATCTTTATTACGCCGTCAGTGACATATCTACTTTTCGAGGAGTTATGTTTTCCTGTTATTTTTTTGTATAAAAAGGGTTTAGAATAACTAAAAAAAAATTCGAGAGTGTATTTATTAAGCTCAACAAATCTTATATTAATATAATAACTTTTTTTAAAAAATTTGCAAAAATAGCCCTTTTTTCGAGCATGCAAACCAGAATTATCCCTTAAATTAAAACCTGGATTATATTATGTGCTATGCACAGAAAAGAAAATAATAATAAAAAAACTAATTGCAAAAGAATAAATTATTAAAACAGGGATACTTTAGTACATTTTTAAAATTAAAAGTAAGATGTTTGGCTAAGATGTTGAGATGCGGGACATTCAATTCAGATTATTTAAAGTGCGGCCGATCTCTAGTATTATATTGAGAAGGATATTATTACTAAATATACCAAAATAAGGATAGTGAAGTTTTTGAAAGGTGCTAGTAAAAGAAGACCCTCTTAATGGGATAGTTAAATCGTATGTATAAAGTTATTTTGATCAATAAATTCCTAGCTAAACATAAAATTGAACACTATACAATTTTTTACGATGAGAATATTTTCTCTCAATATTTTGGTATGAAATCGACTTCCAGAAGGAATACACAAGCAGATTTTATATGACGTTTTATTTCCTCAATTACATAAGTAGGTACTTTTACAATAGAAAATAAATTAATAACAAGAATCGGATATATTTAACTAAAAAATATAATTAAATACTTCATTGAGTAGTTCTTGATCAGAACTTTCCATATAGGGAGTATCAGCAGAGCACATCGATTGCTTGTCGGATTCAACGGAATAAGTATCAACGACCGACACGAGTGGATCTTGGGATTAAAGTAGAACTTGTCGATGTCTCCTTCCCAAAATTTGGAGTTTCTCTCGGCATCGAAGTGGCTTCCGTTATTGTGTTTTTTACTTCCTCTAATGATATGCCCTTACCAGCAGAAACTCGTACCATTTTCCTTTCCGTATAGGCTTATCGGAAGTGTCATTACGACTTTTCTTCTTCGACAAGGTTTTGAGCTTGTTCCGGATCTTTATTACTATTCAGACGACTAGTCACTGCTGCTGGGTCAAATGGTGAAATTCCGCATTTTTTGAAACCACTAATGAGATTAACGGAAACATTACTTGCACCCGATAGCTTGTCCTTCAATGTATACAACAGCTTTTGTAATGTCTCCTTGGTTAAAATGTGGGACTTTTTCTTTTGCTGATTTGCATTCATCCAAAAATTTTCGCCTGATTTCTGGTGGCCTTTCCTATGCAGTTTTTTTGGTCTATTTTATAAAATATATATATTTATTTAACAAAATTCCTTTTTAGATCGCTTTGTATTCCTTTCCTCGTTAAAATAAGCCCACAATCGTCAAGATCGGTGACAAGGTAATTTTTGAATGAAAAAAGTGCAAAGGCTATAGTCCATGCCTTTTTGCGAAATTTCGATTAACATATTTTGTCCCCGAATTTGACGAATGAGCACTGGTTGGACGCGGAATAATGAGAGGACCTAACAGTAAAATATTTCTGACCGAGACTTGTTAGTTTCAAAAATATGCCACAAGAACTCTTAGTGTGTGGCCTGATATCTGGTGGCCTTTCCTATGCAGTTTTTTGGTCTATTTTAAAATATATATATATTTATTTAACAAAATTCCTTTTCAGATCGCTTTGTATTCCTTTCCTCGTTAAAATAAGCCCACAATCGTCAAGATCGGTGACAAGGTAATTTTTGAATGAAAAAAGTGCAAAGGCTATAGTCCATGCCTTTTTGCGAAATTTCGATTAACATATTTTGTCCCCGATTTTGACGAGTGAGCACTCGTTGGACGTGGAATAATGAGAGAAACCTAACAGTAAAATATTTCTGACCGAGACTTGCTAGTTTCAAAAATATGCCACAAAAACTTAGTGTGTGGCCTGATTTCTGGTGGACTTTCCTAGGCAGTTTTTTTGCTCTATTTTAAAAACTATATATTTATTTAACAAAATTCATTTTTAGATCGCTTTGCACTCCTTTCCTCGTTAAAAAAAGCACACAATCGTCAAGATCGGTGACAAGGTATTTTCTGAATGAAAAAAGTGCATAGGCGGGACATAGAATACGACGTCTAATTGCTGAGCGATATGGGTGAAATTTGGAATAATGTAAACAAACGTGTTATAATTAGCTTGTGTCAATTCAATGACTCGTGGCGTGAAATGGCTGGATAGATTATCATGGATAACTATAAATCTTCCCAGGAAATTTTCACATCAGTGAATATAATGGAATGAAACCACCCACTTGTGCTCCTATTGTACCGGGTTTTTGTCGGTCCCACTTCCATCCATGTTTGCAAAAGATGAGCGGATTTGTAATCCACATAAAATGGAAGAAGCGTTCCTATTTTACAGAGTCTCGAACTCGCCCTACATATTTTAAACCGCGTTTGAAATTGCATTTTTTGACAACAGGATCAACTACCAAATGTGTCTCGTCGTAGCAAAATATACGCTCACGAGGAACAGTGAATTCCCCAGTACTAGCTTTCTTGGAGATGGCCAAAATAGGTGCACATTTATTTCTGTGTTACAGGTGCCTTTGACCAAGTAATATTTTGGCACATTTGGTGTGATAGCTCATTTTTGTACCTCTGCAAAAATCGCCAGTCTCATTCGACGCTGGATAAGTTATGGTGGACGAACTGTGGAACATGTTTGCCACTTTTGTCTAGGTAAAATTTGGCTAGCTAACGAAGATTTCCTGAATCGCAAGGAAATCCCCATTTGGCCATGATTAGCATATGGTGGACAAATGCTTTTTCCTCGTCAACTGTGAACACTAAGCGACGGCCAACTTTGCCTGTGTGTTTTCCCTTCAACTTGTTAATAAGTGTTACCAAAATAATAAATTCCCAAAAAAAATATAATAAAATGTAACGAACCATTTTCAACGTCACTTATAGCTGATTTCAAATCTTTTTAAGAATACTCATATTTACGTGAACCAGCCTTTGGGACATACTTTCGCGACATTATGAAAGTTTTATCCTCTGTAATTTATAAATTACCAATAATAATATAATTACATTTTTGGCGACTTTCAAGGGATACTTTGACCACTTCCAAGGGATAATTTGACCGAGCGGTCAAAGAATCCCAAATTAGCAGTCAAAGTGGTATACAAATTTATAGAAAATAGTATAAAATTGAAAATTTATACAAGAAAAATCATAAAACTCAAGCTATAAATATAAGTTACTTGCCTGCACTATATTTTTTGGAAGAATTTAGCCTCAAGCACTTGACTTTTATAAAACCTACTTTGGTGCAATTGAGCAATATAGCAGTTGCACTTTAAAATTAATACGAAATTATTTGAATCTGTTTGCATTGTGATGTTTTGTTTTTTTAAAGGAAAGGAAAGGAGGCCTTTGAATTTTTATTTGACCTTACGGCGGCGAGCGTATACTAATAGAGCAATATCTTGAGCAGCTGTTCAATACACTTATTCGCCAGTGTGTAAAAACCAACAGTGAACCATTACACCCTTAATCAGCAGTGTGTAGAAAGCAACGTGCTTGGTTATTGAAAAATGTAACATTTCTCCTTCACATAAAACAAGTAAAGGGTTTTCCAATAAGAGGTGTTATCTTGATATTCAAAGAAAAATGCAATTTTTTGAGATAAATGATCGGATCTTTATTTTATTATAAAGAGGAAGGTATGCCGTTAATAATGCAAAATAACATCAGCCAAATGACTACCACGACCACGCCTACAGGACCATATCCTTTTCACGAAATTTTCCATAACCAAATCGCAAAGTGGCTGCCCTATGTCTTCGATAGCCTCACGAATTCCATCTCTGAGGTCTTGAATCGACACTGGGCTGTTGGCGTAGATCTTCTCTTTCACGTGTCCCCGAAGGAAGAAGTCGCAAGGCGGTAAGTCACAAGATCTCGGTGGCCAATTGTGATCACCTCTCCGAGAGATAACACGGTCCGGAAACTTTTCCCGTAAAATATCAATGGTTTCGTTGCTTTGTATGGCACGTAACGTAGCGCCGTCTTATTCAAAGTAAACGTTGTCCAGATTAATACCTTCCAATTCCGACCATAAAAAATCATTAATCATCTGTCGATAGAGCAATCCATTCACCGTAACTGTTGCTCCAGCCTCATTTTCGAAAAATTAAGGTCCAATGACCCCGCGGGACCATAAACCGCACCAAACAGTCACACGTTGAGGATAGAGAGGCTTTTCAACAATAACTCTTGGGTTTTCCGAGCCCCAGATGCGACAATTTTGCTTGTTGACGAAGCCATCGAGGTGGAAATGGGCCTCATCACTCAAGATTAGTTTTCGATGGAATTCCGGATCATTTTCTTGCGTTTCAAGGACCCAATCAGCAAAGCCTCGACGTTGTTGATAATCGGCCGGCTTGAGTTCTTGTGTTAACTGAACTTTATAAGCCTTTATACAAAATACGGTGTAATGAAGTTTGTGGAATGCCTAATTCCAAACACTTTCGGCTACAGCAGCAATATTCTCGGCTGTTCTTGAGCGACGTGCACGGGTTTTATTCTTCACATCACTAACTTGTCCCGACAGCTCGAATTTTTCTACCAATTTCTGTATTGCTGTCCGACAAGGTGCTTCACGACGACCCAAAAATGTTCGAGTTTTACGAACCGTCTCTGCCACATTTTCACCATTTTTATAGTGAATTTTAATAATTTCAATGCGTTCAATTTTTATTAATAGCGTAATTTCTACTTGTCAAATGTCAAAAAATGACAGCTCCAAAAGTGACATCTACCGAAATAGCGGGATAATTAAAATAACACCTCTTATTGGAAAACCTTTTATATTTCTCTTTGTCACACACATGCTCAATTTCCTGAAATGCTACATGCGATTCTTTCTTTCAAAATTTTGATTAATTTTATTTTTTTTTTTATTTTTTTCAAATGACGCCTACTCTGATGGGTAATCTCTTTCTATTGAACAGCTGATCAAGTGAATTCTCTATATATTCTTTATCTATGCTTACGGACAACGTATCCTTCACTGTTTTACAAATAAGAAAGAAATAAAATTGAAAAAAAAACAATTCTTTGTATAAAAAACAAAACATATTATCTCCAGGTGCGGCTCATTATAAAAAAAAAAGTTACTTTGTCAAAAAATTTACAAAAACATGTTTGAAAGTGCCATCGAGTTAGCTTTCTGTATGTTTTGTGGTAAAGAATTCCAGATGTACGTAAGTTGAATAATATAAGATATATCGAATAGAAAGGTCTGAAAATGTGAAATTTAAAATTGGTAGCCTCTGAAAGATGTGTACTAATTTGTATATAAGGTAGCTTTATATCAAAGCAGCAACATGTTATATTACCATATTCGGGTGAAATTGAATCTTCGCAACACGAAACCAGCCTTATACAATCATCATATTCATGTAATTGTCTGGAGCAATGCGAATCTACCATTCGAAAAAGCGATACACTGCGATTTATGTAGTTTAAGCTTGACCAGGTGTATTCGTTACGCAGAGATTAAATGATTAGAGCCCGTACGAATATGAATTTTTTGGTATCTTGTATTCTTTCAGTCATATCATGCATGTACTGGCTGAAAAATAGAGGATCAAAAATAGATCTTTTTGATACTCCACAAGATAGATGAAGAAATCGGAGTACCCATTCACACTTAAAAGCTATTTTTAGTCTATATATGAGGTCAGCTTGGCTGTTTACTTTGGCGTATACCGTAGGAAGGAACCAAGCCATACTGACGATTATATGGTTCCTACTTATTTTTGCAATGAAAGATTTTTCGTTTGCATAAAGAGTCTTTTCCACTCAATTCTCGAGCTGCAGACTTAACAGCAATCTGAGTCAATTTAAGATTGATTTATTTCGCTTTGAATATTCATAGCAAAACTCTCTGTACCCATTTCCACCAAAAGTAACCTTTTGCGATCGCACGTTTAAAGATTCTTTAAGTAAATGAAAAGCTCAATACGATAAATGCACATTATTGAAAAATTTTGTTAGTAAGTTTATATGGCCAACACTGTCTAATTTTCCAATATGGCCAAATCGATTAACTCCATAAGAGAAAAGGTAGAAAGCATTGATACATTTTTATACATGTCATGTAAAAAAACAAATTTATTATTCAATGGCCATAAAAATTGTTGTCATGAGAGACTACATGCACAGTAAAAAGTGTGCACAAATTGTTGCCACAAAGCTTAGGTATTTTTCTATAAGACTAGGGAATATTCCACATATTTTAGGGAATATACCCTAAAATGTAGTTTTTTTCCCTAAATTTTAGGGAGTTTTCCCTCCTTTTTAGGGGATAGGCCTAATAGTTTCTGCAGTGTGGCAACATTTTTATGGCCTTTGCAAAATATATTTTTATCTTTTTATCTTTTATGGAGTTAACCGACTTGACAACGACGTTTGATTTTTGCCTTTATGTAGTTTCGCTAAATTTCTCCAATTACGAGTTATAATTGTTTCTTTAAATTTTTGTTTTCCCCCATCGATAATATTCTAACAAGCCATCTTTACATCAAAGACATATCAAAAATCCTTTAGAAGCTGTTTTCAATTAAAACAAACCTTCCATCACTTGTACCCGACTGCTTCAAGCACCAGAGAAAAGCCACGCTCATATACACGAGATTTCCAGGTATCACCATTTTCTGTTTTCTCTACAGTTTTCAACGCATGCGACCTAAAGTGGAGCGAAGGCCAAGCTGCTAGTCATAAGGGCTGCGCTCTTAAGCGTATCACTTTAAAGTCTTTTTACCAAATGTGCAGTAGAATAAATTTTCTGCGCAGTGAATCATTTTGTTAGAAAAAATTCAGAAGATCTATTGTAATTATTTCCAGTGGTTTTCAGGGAAGGGGCGCGATAATAAAAAATTAGCTATACGAATTAAAAAAAAAACTTTATTAATCTTAACACAAATTACGGGCGACTTAACTAAGCCACAACGAAATTTCTTCAGTAATTTGACTATCAGAACCAGCTTAACACATGTAATGCAACATAGAACAAAAACATTAAAAATGAAAATGAAATAAAAAAAAACAGATTAAATATTATAGGGTAATTATTTTAAAACATGCTTAGACACGTCAACAATAAAATGTTCAGCAATATTATTAACAGTAAGGCACATGCGATTAATAGGTTCGTACATGCTAAAGTTAGCCCTTGAGTAGTGAACGAGCAACAGAGGTAGCCTCCTCAAATTGTGCCCACTATTACGAAAACAGAATTTGTCAAGTAATAACGGAGAATCAATATTCACGTTTAAGAGTTGATGCACAAAAGTTGCATCGGCAACCATGCGACATTTTTCAAACCATTGCATATTTAAAATCTTCAAGCGATCCTCATAGGGTGGAAGAATCAATGAATTTTTCCATCACCTACGTGCCTGAGAGCAAAGCGCAGTAAGTTTCGCTGAATAGACTCGTAAAATGGAGGCTACACCTGGCTAGCGTATTCAAGAAGAGGTACCAAAAAGCAGGTGTACAAACGAAGAGTTATGGTGGGACTCGAGAACTCTCGAGTCCAAAGTTTTATAAAGCCCAGCATAGAACTACTCTTTGATACCATGGAGTTTATGTGTGAGATAAAATTCAATCTTTGGTCACATTTTACACCTAAGTCACAAACAGAACCAAATTAGCACTTTTGCAGCAATCGTAAAATTTGTGGAGGTCACCTTGTACTTGTTCACACTCATTAAAAGATTTAATCTGAGCGAAAAGTTTAATGTCGTCAGCATAAATCAAGACTTTGCAGTGCTTCACAACAGAGACAATGTCGTCAATAGATAGAATAAAGAACAATGGGCCCAAATGACTTCCTTGAGGTACGCCGGATGAAGCTTTCAAGATTCTAGAGAAGAAATAAAGAAAATAGATTTAGTATGTTCTGTTATCTAAATATGACTCCGTCCATTTTAGAAATGTTAGGGGATATCCATATTTTTCCATTTTAAACAATATCAGAAAGTGAGATAACTTGTCGAAAACTTGACTACAATCAGTATAAATACAATCCGTCTGGTAGCTTTTTGCAAGCGAGCCAATGGTATCCCAGACAAATTGATGGTTGTAGATCTGCACGTAATAAACCGGTTTGAAAAGAGCAACTTCTTGCAGGAAAGTGATAATTAAAAGTAAATAATAGATTCGAATAATGTGGGCATGCTAGATAATTTCGCAATAGGCCTATAGTTAGAAATATAAATTATACTACCTTTCCTGTGGATAAGTATGATGAAATAATTTTTCTATAGATGCGGAAAACAACCACTATCGAGCGATTTTTGGAAAATAATTCTTAGCGGGGCTGCCAGCGAGAGGCAACACGACTTAAGAAATGCCGGAGGAATCCCATCGGGACCAGTTGTGAAGTCATTTGGAAACCTATTAATATGATCAAGTAGGTATATCCTCAGGTGTAATTGTAGTGATATTGAATGAAACCTTATGGGAGTTGTTCATATGATTAAAGTTGGTATTTCCAGGTGGGAAATGTGACGAAGAGAATGTATTCTCAAAACATGAGGGAAACATATTGCAAATTTCAGATGGATCATCACTAGCAGAATCCTTGTACCTCTTGGTTTTGGGATAGTTGTCTGTTATTTTCTTGATATTAATAAACTTGAAAAAGATGCGTGGGTGACTAAATAATTTCGCACGCATGCTTTGCATATACTCATCATACAGCGTAGCGGAAAGTTCTTTGAACGTATTATGGCATGTGAGCAAGTTGTTGTGACTAATAATGTCTTTGTTCCTGATATAACTTTTACACAATTTATTCTTTTTAAAGAAGTATTGTGTTTCATCACAATTTGCGATGTTTTCGGCTTCATGGCAATATGTAATTAACTGGGCTAGGTTCAACTAATAAGTTACCCGCATCAGTAGAAAATACCAGGTCCAACTGCCTACCCATCTCATTCCTAACATTACTGATCTGCTGATTTGACCTTTGTCATCAGCGATATTTATGGAGTCTGGAGGAATATAGCAACAAAGTCTGTAGAGGTCATATTTGAAGAGTCACGGCTTAAGGGCTATAAGCTCAATGTCGAGAGTATTGGAGAAAGTTGGAAGCTCAATTTGGCTGAAATAAAACTTATTTTTACAGGCGAGCAGTACGCCACAACTACGAGCTTCAGAAATAGTATGCCTATCTCTTCTAAAATTCTGATAAGAATTGTCTAGGATTTCAGTATCACTAATATCATGATGCAGCCAATTTTCAGTGAAACTAACTATATCGAAACAAGTGTCCCAACAGAGGGTTTGAAGATATGTGCAGTTTTTGTAGTAAAGGGAAAGTGAATTCAGTTTTTTAGTGTCCAAGATGGCGATTGTATTCTGGGCCGCTATGAATTCACTTCTTAAACATGAAGAGGAAGAAGGCAGATTAAAGTTATTAGCCGAAACCCTCTTGCGCAGATCAGATTGTATTTTGATTTCATCTAAAATATCATAAAAGGATTACATTACTGACGTAGCCTAAAATGACAAGGGCCTCAACTATGCAGCAAAGATAATCTAATAAGAAAATAGGACACAGCCGAACAAAATCGAAATTTTCCATGTTTTCAAGAAAGAAACAAATATAGGACATGTATACTTTCGTCTTTTGCATGAACGGGGTAAAATAGCTTGGCTATATTGCAGTGCGACTGAGACAAAAAGTAAAAAAAAAACTGAGAGAACATACGATTATCCGAATGACAAAATCTTATTGAATCCCTCAAAATACTATCAAAAACTATTCCTAATTATGTACTTCGGGTAACACTACCGCGGGTTTTTAAGAAAAACATAAATTTTGATTTGGCCAAGGAGTTGTAAAATTCCTCTCAACCAAGTTCTCTTTTTTCCCAAAAATAGCAGAGAATCTAAGATGAGTTATACGTTACCATAGATAACCAAAGAATAAGATAGGAAACAAGCAAGATTTCCGACTATGTTACATTTAAAATGTAGACGGCTAGAAAAGGGAAGAAAAAAGAAGAACAAATAACGAAATAAGTAAAAAAGCTAGTATTGGTTTACGACCAATTCGTATGATACCCTAGATGAATGCCCGTATGAATTTTCGTATAGTCACCCATCTGTGCATGTGTGATTTTTGAAAGTCTTTTTTGACATATATTTCTAGAACTGTCGGACAGAAAAAACTATTATAACAAATTTTATAGGATTTCGTATTCTGAAAAACGTCTGATCGTTTTTATTATATTATATGGCAACACCAAGAATAGGCTGCCCGATTTGGTCCATTTTCAAATTTTATTTGCTATTACTATGAAAACACCATGTACCAAATTTCAGCTCTCTATGTCGACACGTCCAGAGTCCAAATATATAGTGGAAAACGAAATTTTTGTATGACAACACCACGAAGGAGTTCCCGATTTATCTCATTTTCGAACTTAATTTTACTTTTCGTTTTTAAAGTACAATCTTTCAGGTCGCATTCTCGATGTATCGTGCGCGCAGACAGACGTGTAAAGAGACAGACGGACGGACGGACTTGCAAAAATTAATAATTAATTAATTTTAATATTATGCATGGTTGACCAATCCATTATACTTTACCATCATTATTTTTGTTCGTTACAAATGGAATGACAAACATAATATACCTTATAGATTTCATCGAAGGGTATTAAAATCGAACTGTCTTTAAAACTTTTAGAATAAATACAAAAAGTTTTAAAACGTAGATTACCTGCAACGAAACAGAATGGCAAATGATTTATTTTCATAAATAAATGCAAAAGTGCGGAGTTTTAGATTTTACTCTCATAAAATGTTCCCGCGCTTTTGTGAAAACACGTTTTTCTGGAATATTGACATAGTTTGGTCGCATGTTGTTGCTGTAAATGGAAACAAGTTGTTGCTGTAATCCTATGATATTTGAACACCACGTGCTTTTGTTTACATTCATTTTGCTGTGAAGTGATTGACCGGGATGCTCTCATGGGGGAAATGAGAATTTTGTTTGACAGAAATTTTACATCACCTTCCAGCAAAGTGATTTTTTTTTTTCCTTGAAATGGAGGTAGTGTGACCCGAAGTAGATTATTATGAATAGTTCGATAGGATTTTGAGGGATTCAATATGATTTTGTCGTTGTTTTAAATTCGCACTACAGTAATGCATAGCCGAGTTCTCTTCCCCCATTCGTGCAAAAGACGAAAGTATATGACATTACTTGTATTAGTCTAAAAGACACGAACAATTTCCAATTTTGTAATCTACAATTAGGGTGATGTTTCATTCCTGCCCCCAACCATCTTCTGACCAACAAGTTTTCATGAGGCAGAGGCAGCATACTGACCCGTCTAAACATAGTATATCTTCTTATTAGAATATCTCTGGAAATATGGGAGCAATTTTGATTGCTATGTTGTGCATATATTCATTTCGCAGCATTATGTTGGCAAGACTGGCCTTGAGAATTCGCAGATTGTTGTGAGATGTCCGGAGTTGCGTTATGCATTTTGTCATCAATCAAACATAACATCTTACGCTTGAACATCTTCATTTGTTGGTAAGTCATGTCACTGAGTTCAGGAAGCAAGCTTAAATTAACATTTTTTTGAAACTTGCTTATCACTCTAAGGAGCTACAATCTTGACTTCTTCGCAATAAAATAGTCCAGCGAGCTGTTGTCGACCTCGGATATTGTAACTCTCAAGCTACAAGTTAAGTTTTTTTGTTTTTTTTTTTTGTTTAAACTGGATAACTCTGGAAAACCTTGCGGGAGAGAATTTGGAAGTAGTAGGGGTGTTTGGGAATGGAGACACAATGACTGAATTTGGGGAGGTGGTTACAGTATTGACGATGAGCCTTCCTCGCATCTTCAAGCAAGTCAAGCACATTTCATTCTTTACTAGGTTTTTCTGGCAAATTTCTAGATGATATTGGGGTTAATGCTTTTGTGAAGAGTAATGTAAATTGTATTGCCTCAGCCATTCAGTTTCTTTGTTTCTGATCCACTTGGGGCGGGTTTTATGTGTGTTTCGGATCCAGCAATGATACCTCAATGATACTGTTCGAACCAAATTGATTCGAATATATTTTCATAAACAGAAAACCTTCTGAAAAGAAAAAATTCCTGAAAACTAAGCAAAACAATTTTTATAAAATTCAATCTAATTTAATCACTCAATCAGAACATAGATACACAACCATACAAAGCCAGGTATTTATCATCTATATAACTTATTGCACAATTGCAATATAAAAGTATAGCCTCATTGAGCAGATTAAATTAAAATCATGTTCATATGTTTAAATGCGTATTAAAAAACAATTCCTGAAAAGGGAACATATTACAACAATACCATGCTGAAATTGAATTCTGAAAATCAAATAAATTCAATCTAATTACAATTTTCCTAATAGGTAAAACATTTAACAAAACCATGTGTTGTCAGGTAGCATACAATGCATGGCACAAATATAATCAGATCAAGCCGATCAATTTGTAACTCTATCACTATCATCATTACAAGTAATATCCAACGGGAATTTCTTCACTACGTGATAGAAAAAACATTTTTTTGCAAATATAATTTAATTTAACACAGCAGCATGTGAAGCTCTAAATTTCTTGTTGCTATGCATTTTTGTTCGTTGCTAGGCAAATTTTATCGCCAGTACCGTAAGATCACAGCTGCACTGCCAATTCTTGTAATCATGCGCCGCTGCTACTCTATCAGTGGTGTCGTGTGTAAACAAGGGCTATATAAACGACAAGCTGACTGATCTCGATCTCTTTTTGTACTTGGCTTCGCTTGGGGTAAGTTGGCTAGTTAGGGACTAACATTTATATCGGGTATCGACTGATATATAACTTTTAACAATTAACAAAACACTTTATTTCTGGTCTCGACGGAAATAAAGAATATTGCTTCGGGTCTCGACTGAAGTTAAGATATTTACTAACATTCACTTTAAGTCGGGTCTCGACTGACTTAAAGAATATTATCTCGGGTCTCGACTGAGATAATCCTTTACTAACCAAACACTTTATTTCTGGTCTGGACGGAAATAAAGAATCTTGCTTCGGCTCTCGACTGAAGTTAAGATAATTACTAACATTCACTTCAAGTCGGATCTCGACTGGCTTAAAGAATATTATCTCGGGTCTCGACTGAGGTAATCTTTTACTAACAAACCACTTTATTTCTGGTCTCGACGGAAATAAAGAATCTTGCTTCGGGTCTCGACTGAAGTTAAGATAATCTTACTAACATTAACACTTTATTTCTCGTCTCGACGGGAATAAAGAATTGTTCTAACAAAATATTAGAACAAAGGGTCTTAACATTAGCTTAAAGCCAATTTCTCAAGTGCCAAGGTGGAGATCGGTGAGTACCAGTCACTTGTAACTTTTTAATACTTATTCATATATCTATTTGACTATATTATAACTTATATATATATCTATATTATAAATTTCATCTATTTTACACATATAAGTTTATTACATTTTTTGACGATCTTATATTACAACTTGGTGCTAATAAGTGTTTTCAGTGTGATACAAAAATCTCAGACCCAAACTTATGTATAGACTTTTGTCTCAACATATCTATTTCTGAAAATCGTATATCATTAATCGGTGTCAATTAGTGTGTTTTCTAGTGTGTGTTTTTCTCTGACCCAACAGTTTATATAATCCTGTCTTAATACGATTGCTCAAGTTATTTAAGCTAAGTAAGTGTGCCAGTGTTTTGAAGTTAAGTTATTTTAACTTTGCTCTATATTAACCCTATATTGAATATCTATTTGTATATTTATTATAAACAATCCTGTAAGTGTGTTTCCCTAAACGTTTGAATCGTTGACCTGAAAACTTGATATATAATCTGATCTTAATATAATTAGTGGGCAGTCTTAAAAAATAAGTGCAGTATTTACTTGAAAGTTAAAATAAAGTGAATAGTGTTGATTCGTTGTTAAGAAATAGACCACTGATCTTGATCCAAATTTACCAGTGCATTCATTTCAGTCACTTAATCAAATTTGCGTGTGCGTTCTATTAACGGACAGTACAGATACTCAAATAAAAGAAATCCAACGGACCTGTTAAGTTATTACTTTTCCCCACTTCATTACACAAGTTTTCAGTTAATTTTTTAGGGAATATTCTGGCAGCACCTAATTATATGAGCAAGGATATTTCTCTATATACCACCCGACGAGTTTAATGTTAAAAACTTAATCGTTCATGTTCAAAATATTGCAAAACGAAAAACGAAACCGGTTTGTAACTGATAGTCTGGAGATCAGCATGACGACGTGTCAATTTTTCCGACGTCACAATAGCGTTGTAAATTGATTATCAACTAAGCGGACTTGCATTGAAATGCAAAGGTGGTGGCGCATAAGCTACTAATAGGAAACTTAAGATTAATTTTCATCACTTTAAAGTATTTTTTGAGTAGTTCTGTGTGCGAAGGGCCTTAGTGAAATTGAAATCTATCGGACAAAAGTTACATATTTGAATAAAGTCACACACTTAAAGGTAATTGCATCGCACAAATAATTATGCTGTCACGAACAGTTAACAAAACTTGCCAAATCCATTAACTGTATAAAAAAATGGTAGGAAACATTGATACATTTTTATAAATTTCTTGTGAAAAAGAATATTTAATGGCTATAAAAATGTTGTCATGCTAATAGACTGAAAGCCACTAAGTCACGGGTTCATGCATATGTACATTTGAATTAAATTGCAACATATTTTTTACTTAAAAATTTCAAAAATATAACCTTTTTTGGCATATAAGAAACTGTTTCTTATTCCAAAAAGATTATATTTGCGGAGATTTTCAAGTTAAAAATATGTCACATTTTCATCAATCAATTTTAATAAATCAAATGATTAAGTTATACAAGGGAATTTGGTGTTGTTTACTATAAAACCACTCCATTCAAATCATTAAATATTGGCCGATGAGGTATCTCTTTTGGATCTGGAATATGTTTACAAAAATATTACTTGCAGAGTCTTGAAATCAGTTGCAAGAAGAAAAAGGATTAGTTAGATGTGCATGTTCTCAATGTACTGAGGAACATGATTTCAGAGAATGTAAAAGTAGTGTTCTGAAGTGTATAAATTGCACAACTGCAGTGAATAAGTTCGGTGTAAATCTTGACGTCCATCATAGTGCAAGAAGTCATGAATGTCCAGTATATGAGAGAAAATTAAAGATGGAGAGATTATTTGTTGATTACTAGCAATTAAAGTGTACTTTGAAGTGTATTTATTTAAATATCCAGGGTTTGCTATCTAATATAAATCATCTACAGATTCTTTGTGAACTATACAAAATTGATATAATAGCATTGAGTGAAACCCACCTAACGATTGATATACTAGATTGCGAAATTAATATAGAGGGTTATTTCTGTATAAGGTGCGATTCGAAATCTAAGAGAACTGGTGGTGTCGTTTTATATGTTAAGAATAATATACAATATGAAATTAGGAGTTGTATGCGAAATGAGTTGGATTTATGGTGTCTATTAGTAAAGATCTGGAAAGGAAGCTGCCACTATGCGGTTGGGGTATTGTATAGATCACCAAGTAGCAGTGTAAGTCAATTCTGTTCAATATTTAATGAATGGTGTGAAGAGTTCTTATGTAGAGAAATCACAAATATTATATGTGGAGATTTTAATATTGATTTACTTAAGAATAGTCTTTATGAAAAACGCATGAGAAATATAATACACGAACAAGGTTGCAAACAAATAGTTCAAGAACCTACTAGAATTACAGCAGTATCAAAGACACTAATTGATTATGTTATAACTAATGATTCTGAGATAAAAACCCATATTATGAATGACCTAAAGGTTAGTGACCATGAAACAATTATGTTTAACTTGAAAGCCAGTCAACATGAATTTAACATTCAAAGCTCTACTTATATCAGGTATAATAAGGAGGAATTCATTGGTGAACTTTCCCGATTGAACATGATACAAAATGTATCAGGTAGTGATCTTAATGTTAAAGCCAGGGCATTATCGGAATCTTTATTGGAGGTAAGCCGTAAGTTTATAGTAGAAAAACGCCATGTAAAAGGTAAAAACAGATGGTTTAACAAACGCTTGTCGGACCTAAGGAAAAATAAAGTAAATTGCTATTATAAAGCAAAATTAACACACAGCCACAGCGACTGGCTAGCATATAAGCAATTAAGGAACTTGTATAAGCGGGAAATAAATATTGCTAAATTTGAATATTTAAAAAATAAAATTAATTTGAATAGTGGAGACCAACAGGCTATGTGGAAAACGCTAAAAAAACTAGTCATAAGTGAAAACCGCAAAGAAGCACTTAAAGGAATCAATTTCGGAGGATCAATTGTAAAAGATAGCAAAAATATAGCAGAACAATTTAATAAATATTTTATCAAGAGTGTAGAAGAAATTAATGCTTCCATCCCTAACACAAGTTTTAATGATGCAACTTTAGTTCAAAATCCTAACAATTTCGTATTTAAAAGAATAACAGTATCCGAGTTAAATGCTGCATGCAGAAAAATAAAAAATAAGTCTGACTATAATTACATAAATGCAAGAATGTTATTGGATTGCATGGATGAACTTGGTGATTTATTTGTAAGTGTGATAAACGATGCGTTTGAGCATGGGATATTCCCAGACACATGGAAGGAGAGTCTAGTCATACCTGTTGAAAAGGTGAAAGGAACGATACAGTGTGAGGAATTTCGTCCAATAAATATGTTGCCGGTGTATGAAAAAGTACTTGAGAAGGTTGTACAAACACAGCTTGAGGAATATATTGAAACAAAGAAGGTATTAGTAGAACAGCAATCTGGTTTCAGAAAAGGTCACTCTTGCGAAACAGCATTAAATTGGATGATTGTGGAATGGAAGAAAATTATCGAGGAAGGAGACATTATTATAGCTGTATTTCTTGATTTAAAAAGAGCGTTTGAGACAATTGATAGGGATATTTTGATAAAGAAATTATCATTTTATGGAATAAGAGGAAGAGAGTTGAGATTTTTTGAATCTTATTTGAAAAATCGTAAACAGCGATCTAGATACGGGAAAGAAATATCAGAAGAAAGCGGAATAAATCTAGGAGTTCCAGAAGGATCAATTTTGGGTGTTCTATTATTTGTTCTGTACATAAATGACATCCCAAACGTGTTAAAATATTCCAAGCTTGCTTTGTTTGCTGATGACACATTAATTTACATACAAGGGACAAATACAAGTGAATGTGTAAGATTGATTGAAGAGGATATCTTAAGACTTGTAAATTGGCTGAATATGAATAAGCTAAAATTGAATGTAAATAAAACAAAATGTCTTGTAATGAACAGTAATGAAAAGTACAGTTGTGTGTAGGGTCAGAATATATTGAGTGTGTAAATGAAATGAAATATTTAGGTGTGATCGTGGATAAGTACTTATGTTTTAAAGAAAATGTGGACTATATTTGCAAAAAAATTTCCAAAAAACTTGGTTTTCTCGCAAGAATCAGAAGTAAAGTACCAGAAAATTGCCTGTTAAATATCTATAACACCATTGTATTACCGCACTATGACTACTGCTCATCTATAATTTTTATCAGCACGGAAGAAATGATAGACCGTCTACAAAAACTACAAAATAGAGCCATGAGAATAATACTTTCTTGTCGGATGGATACGCCGGTGGTGTATATGTTAGAGACATTAAATTGGCTAAGTGTTAGACAGAGGTTAAAATATAACGCACTTATCTTTGTGTTTAAAGTGAAGTATAACATGTTTCCAGAATACCTGCAAAAACATCTAAATTATGTGAATGATACTAGAATAATCTAAGAAATGCAGGAGATTTTAGATTGCCGTTATATAGAAGATATAGGACTCAAAATTCAATTATGTATAAGGGACTGCAATTATTATTTAATAGACTACCAAATGAAATAAAAGTAGAAAGAAATTTTTTCCGATTTAAAAATTCAATTAGGTGCTACGTGAAAAATGAATTTTAAATGAATTTTATTCATTAACTTACTTTTTTCTTAATGAATTTCCATTATGAGAGATTTATGAAGTTATGTAACGTTGTTGTTATAGCTTTTGGGCTAATAAATATTTATTCTATTCTATTCTATTCTTAATCTAATCAATCCAGCATCTCACCACTTTTACAAAATTTACCTAGTGCTACGTTTTCTAATTGTCACCCTGATTTGACTACCTATTCGGATGAAAATTACTCAGAAAATCAAAATATTGTTGAGTTTGAAGCCTTTTTTCTTTTTTTTTTGTGCGATAAAGGACTTGTTTTCGTTATAAATTAGCAGTGTTATTTTAAGTTGAATATTAACCAAAAAACTTTAGCTCGACTTATGTCCTAAATCTTGGAAAATACTGAAGAAATAAAAAAAAAAACATAACTTCCTTACAAATTATACCTTCATTAATTTACACTAATTTTATTACTTACTACTTACTTTAATATTACTGAAAGACTATTTCTCACAATCATTTCTGAATTTAAATTGCTCTCCTGAAAAATAACTTATTTTGATATTATATGTTTTGCAGTTGGCCAAAGAGCCATACAAGTGATTGTAATTACGTCACTATTCTAAGTTACCTCAATCTAACTAATTTTTATATCTGTCTTTTACGTAGTTTTCGAATAAAAACAACAATATTCGCTTATTATTTCCCAATTTATTCTGACAACTTTTTTATATTCTATCATGGAATGTAGCAACGAAAAAGGGAAACAAGCAAATTCTACAGCATCCGGGTTACCTTAATAAAATTCATATTGAAAGTACGCCATTTAAATGCATAACACACAGGGTATGCCTAATTCCAATAATAGAATAGGAAATCCCCGATAGATCCCTCCGTCGAACATGTTGGGCTTAGCTCTAGATATTTTATCCCTTCTTGATGCGTTCTGTCCTTTTTTCTTAGAATATTAATAGCACTTCCCACTTTTTCCATCAGAAACAATGTGGGGGCTGAGAGGCTTTTCGATATGGGATAAACATTTGATAACAATGAGATAAACATTATTAGTATATTGGATTGAATGGTATGGTGGTGTTTGAAATAACACTGACTCTTCTGTTAAAAGTAAAAGTGATCTCTCTCTTCACCCTTTTCTCAAACAAGCTTACAGAAATCAAGAATAATTCTGGACCACGAGACTAATTACAGACACGTTTCTATGTTTCTGAACAGCATAGATATGGTCGAATTATGCAAAATAGCTGCTGTACTTGGATTTTGACCCTTGTCCGAATATCACAATCGAAGCGACCAGTCACGTGGGATTTGTTAAAAACTTTAAAAGTGGGATTAGTCTAGTTTTTCCTATTTTAATTTATACTTTCGACGCCTTTAACCTTACCTCTACAATACAGAAATATAGCAACTATTCCACTATACCAACTTCCAAGTTTCCAACCCTTCTCATTAGAGGATTAGTCAGCTACCCTTGTGTTGTGTATGAGGGAATCAAAGCTCAGGACAATTAATCATTTTGTTTAGTCATTACATTCAGTGGCTGAGTCTCCTGCTGCCATGCTCCTTGTTTCCTGTAGACCTTATCAGTGTTGTTGTTGCCTGATTCCATTACATCGCCCATTACATTAATACGAGGATACACAAAACCCCGGCTGCATATGGTACCCCTGTTTTGATTAGTCCCTCGGGAGATCTATTAAGCTTACTTCGGGAAGATTACGCTTTGTTTATTCTCCAAGTGGAAAGAGTTTTTGTTTTTTGGAACAAATATTTGTTGAAGGCTAATAACACGATGTGAAACAATTGGATGACTTTTACTTTAGTTTTGTGCAGTATTAAGAGTTTATTGGGGGAGGAGGGAATGAAGCTTATGTACGTCAATGTCCAAATAAAGAGAATGTAAATATGTCTACTTCTGAGCTTTAAAAATGTTTTCCACAAGAGAAGTATGAAAGTATGGCATTTAAATTCTTACTTACACTTATTCACGGTAGTATAACTTAAGAATTGGTCTTTTGCATAGAAAAATTAAGTACATTTTGCTTATTTGCAACTATAAATTCACATGTAATGTAAATATTTTATCATTTAATTTATTGTATAAGTGCGTTGTCACCAAGTAAAAATCGCCCTAGCCATAGGCATTTCAAACAGCTTTCGCTGTTGAAAAGTACTTCGCACCAGCATTTCCCATCAATGTTGTGTAATTTTTACATCCTCGCCCTTTGCTCTGCACAATAACATAAAATTAAATTAAAATAAAATAAAAGGAAATTGTTTGTGAAATACATTTCGGAAGCCAGCAACAGTATTACAAGTAGAGTCCTTTTGAGTAGTACAAAGATCCTATTGTAGGGTAAAGTTTGCTTTCGACACTGTCGTTTATGTGGCACACTTTTCCCTTTTGATGTGATGTTATCCGCACTTAAAGCTTCTCGGGTATACTTTTCATAAATGGAGAAGTAAGAAGAGTGTGAAGAGTTTTTTTTCCATTCATTCGCCCCCCAAAAAAATATGTACATATATGTATATGTATATACCATAACGTTTCGAATACACAAAGAAAAGAAGGGAACCCAACATAAACACAATATAGACATGTTGTCTGTCTTTATATCCCTAAATGGCGCACTGACGGTTTTATTGGCAATCGAGATCTCCTATCTCAATGTGTAACGACCCCATCAAGGGTTTTACCCAAATGGCATACACCAGTAGTGCTAGACTCGCTATTTATTCTCTGTTCCTTTTTGCAGTATTTAACAATTATCCCTGTGCCATTTCATCCACGCTACTGGATCCCTTGGGTCCTTCAAAAGTGTCTTGTTTGCCAAGGATGCTGTGACGATCTTGACATTGGATTCAAACGAATATAAAAGCTCCGCAAATTTCTGGTTTCACTTTTATAGTTTAAGAATTTGTAAGTGATTTTCTCCTACCCTATAAGCTGCCTTCGAAATTCCCTTCAGTAAATGATTCCTTGAGGTGTTGGAAAGAAATTACATTTTGTTTTTCTTTTTTTTTCTTTTTTATAATTTTATTTAATACAATTCAATTGATATGAAAATTACAAACTCTTAAAATATTTGAAATAATAATCTTATTAAATTTATGTTATTGATGTAATTTGAATTATAGTTACAAACTATTTTCATCCAAGTCAAGTTTTATCCGTCAGTTCAATATCGGATATCCATTGATATGCCCAAAACAATGCCGCAACCCGAAAAAGGTCCTTGTAGATCTTACGCTACATACAGATCTTATACTTAATGATTAATTTCATATTCTTATTTGGTGGTTACCTGATTCAAGAAATTCGTAATTTTTTAACCGATATGGATTTTACTGTAGCCTTGGTTTATGTGAAGAAGGTGAAGAAGAAGATGATGTACTGACGGTAAATGAGATGAAAATGAATATAGTAGTATATAAGTTAATAGCAACGACGGAAAAACACAGATGAACTTGACGAAGCCAATAATGATAAGGATGATCAAGATAACACATTTGAATTTTGCGATACAACTCTATTTCTCTTCATTGAGTTTGATATCGTGGCCTCGGTAGCTCAGTTGGTAAGCGCGCTGGCTACCATCCCTGGGGTCGTGGGTTCGATTCCCACCACGACTTGGTCCTGTGCTTCTCTTTCCACCTAGTTTCCTTCAATTTTCTTCAATATTCCTTAACCCTTGCTACTAAAAAATTCTTCAATCGACATTTAATTGTGTTTTCTAAGGATATATTCGATATAATTCTATAAAACGTTGTAATTCGATAAAATTCTATATAACTTTGTAGTTGACATGTCTCTATGTATATTTCTAAGGAAAAAAGTTAACTATTAATTAATGTATCTATAATAATTTCTATAATTAATGATTCTTCAACTATGATGATGTCTGTGATTATGTTAATAATGAGATTTAATGATTCTATGATGAGGTCTATGATTGCTTCAAATGTTTGCCCAATGTATACATAGCTTGTATGTAAATATGTAATAATATGTAATAGAGTAGATTGAATAAATAAATAAATTCACACAATCAATATGTATGTTCTCAAAAATATCCCGTTTACTATTTGTTAACTACAAGAACATACATAAATTATAGTTCTTCTAGAGTAAGAATAGTGAGGTTTTTTTCGAAGTCTTCTTCTATGGATTGGACATGATGTTTAAAGAGGTTCCGCTAACATTTAAGAAACTGTAGCAATCAGTAGAGGAAACAACTAAATTATTTATGTTAACAGACTACAAACAAGAACCATTAAATATTTTAGACTGTTGTTGGATATATCAATACATATACAAATTCTTTTCTTCATTGTTTCAATAAATTGATAAATTGCATCGACTTCTATGCTCAGATGTACATATATTTGGAGTGACTAATCCGTTTAAACGATCTTCTCCCATTGTGGACCTTAAATAGGTTTTGAGACGACGAAAAATTAAGACTGAACGCCCATTCTAAGTTGTGGTGAAAGGTAACAATGGCATAATTTTCAAAACTTTATTATTGTTAATGGTTTTATGTGCAATTCGGTGCAGTCAAATCTTAACTTAATTTATCCATACTTCACAGGAATTGCAGTGTAAAGTGAAGCCTGTCACAAGACGCGGTTGTGAATGATGTCGCAAGTAAATAGGCCCTCTTTGATTACGATTAGCTTATAACCGGCAGGGGTACCAACCAATGAGATAGAATCGGATGAGTGAGTTCGATGTAATAACCTTACAAATATTAACATGGCATTTAAACAAATGAATTTAACATTTGGGAATATGTGCATTATACAAGTAACTATTCAAAATAACTATTACTAACTAATACAATTGTAAATGTTTATCTAATCCTAAACATCCCGGGCGCCCTGAAGCATAATTTCAGTCAACTGGTAAGGAGATTGGACTAGTGAATGAGTTTCTTGGTGTTTTTACTTCCACAACACGAGTTAAACCATCTGGACCTCCAATGATTTTTGATAACGCGTGCAAGTCTGGCTGGAGGTACGCTCGGCTCCTTAATGACAACCACATCCCCTTCTTGAACTTCAGCTTGCTTTGTCTGCCACTTTGGACGATGTTGCAGTGTGGTCAAATAATCGGTATGCCATCTCTTTCAGAATCCCAGGGTCATATTTTGTAACAACTGCCAGTTAGAAAGACGAGTTAAGAGATATTTGGGTGACATCAGGTTCCAGTACTGTGGTATATGGTCGGCCTATTAAGAAGTGGGCTAGCGTCAGAGAGTCTTATTCAGTATCAGTTGCTTGATATAAAGGCCTAGAATTAATAAGAGCTTCAATTTCTGTTAAGACAGTATACATTTCAACAAAAGTTTGAACATTAAGACTGATTACACGTATAAGGTGCTGTTTAACGCACTTCACGCCAGTTTCCTACAACTCACCAGAATACAGGGCTGCAAGGGGGATAAAATGCCAACGAATATTATCCCTTGATAATAATTCTACTACTTTTGTGTTATGAGACTAGGATAGTACTATATTATGCATTTCAGACAATGCTCTACTTGCTCCTTTAAATTTGGTGCCATTATCACTGTAGATGTCAGAGTACTGTTAAAAAGGCGTCCGTTGTTAGGTCATCCACTGGCTCTAAATGAAGGGCTTTAGTCGTAAGGCAAATAAATAAAGCTATATGTAGCCTTTAGTGAGTTTAGATTTTCTTCCACGATGAAGACGCAGAGTTTATGGGCCAGCATAATCACAACCACCAGAAGATCGCCCATTAACTGAGATATTGTAGTTTGCCGTTGACGGAAACACGGAATGCATTTATGTACTATTTTTCTTAGCAGGTTGCGTGCACCCAGTATCCAAAGTGGTTTTCTCAAAATGGAGAAAAGTTCATTAACGCCTGAATGAAGATATTTTATGTGGTAATCCTGTAATATCATTGTAGTTATGCGGTGTCGCTTAGGAAATATAATCGGGTGTTTAGAGTCAAATGATAAAGATGACCTTTCTGGTCTCTCTCCTACTCTTAGCAAGCCATCGTGATCAATAAATGGAATAAAATTTTTTAAGTGGAACTTTTGTATAAAGGGCCCTGTTATTGCCAATTAATTTGATATCCGTATGGAAAGGTGCATCCTGCGCCCATGCGATGCAAAAGCTTCTTGCTCTGCGTAGGTCAAAGATTTTGATGGCACCATCCGTTCTTGTTCCTTGGTTAGACGAGCCCATGTTGAAATCTTATCTGAAAGTTTTTCAAGTAACTCATTACCTATTGTATTCATGAAAGCATTTAAGAAGTTATCATTTCGCAGTTCTTCTTTAGTTAATGACAATTCAGATTCGATGTTGTGCCGCAACCGCAACGATGAGGGATTATTTCGAAGAAATTCAGGTCCGTGCCACCAAATTTCATGTATTAACAGCTCTGACGGTGAAATACCTCACGTTGAACAATCTTCAGGGTTCATCTGTGAGGGCACATGTCGCCATTTATATCTGGGTATCTGATCAAGGATCTCCGAAGTCCGATTGGCAAAAAAGGTTTTCCATTTTCTTGGTGTAGAAGATAGCAATTGCAAGACAATTTCTGTGTCAGTCCAGGCACAAATCCTTGGGGATTCCATTTCTAGAGCATTGATCACCGTTTTTAATAAGCGACACAATAACGCGGTACAACAGAGCTCAAGTCGAGGTAACGAAATTTGCTTCAATGGAGCACCCTTCCTTTTTGCTGCTAATATGACCGTGTTGAATTTTTCATAGGAATTTTTGCTTCTGCAATAGATGACTGCTGCATAGGCTGCCTCAGATGCGTCGCAAAATACATGCAGCTCAACCGTTCTCCTTGATGTAATTTTATCGCTTCAATGTGTATCAGCTCATTTCTCAGTCGCGACCTTTTGTCAGCTAGCGGTCCGGTGATGACATCATCCTAATTGAAATTCTGTAGCCAAAGTTGTTGAAAGAATATTTTTATGTTTACAATTACTGGTGCTAGAAATCCTAATGGATAAAACATACGTGACTCGAGAGAATATGTCGTTTGGTGATAGATGTTTTATCAGCCAATGATACTTTATAAGAGAACATATCAGTCGTCGGATGCCATCGTAATCCCAGAACCTTAACGGATTTGGAATCGTCTTCAAATTCTAATGTAGACAATTCACAGTCGTTTTTAGGTAAATTGTTTAGTAGACCCCAACAATTGGTACTCCATTTTCGTAACTGGAAGCCAGCTGAATTTAAAACGTATACAAGTTGTTCTTGCAATTGTACCAATTCAGACACTGTTTCAGCTCCTGTCATCCATATAGAATTCGTTCCTGATGACATTGGGTACCAGAGGAAAATCGTGTTTACAATCATGTGCAAGTTGCAGTACGTAGGCGATAATCCTGAATAGGCTGGTCAGGTGACTCCCTCCGAACGATTCGTTGAAAGTCCATATGATGTCTTCCCATCCAAATCTGCCTATACATTTTTTGGATATCGGCAGTGAATACAAATTTCTGTTGTCTAAAGCGTAGGCATATAGAAAATAAGTCGAGAAGTATTGGTGGTCCAATCAACAATGTATCATTTAATGCTTCCCCATCAACTGGCTTACAAGACCCGTCAAAAACAACACGAAGTTTCGTGATGCTGCTGTCAGCTTTAGTTATTGCATGATGAGGAAGATAATATACTTGAGTGTTGTCCATTACAATTTCTCTCTCACGTATTTATTCCATGTGACCAAGTGTCCGGTAATCCCGCTTAAATTTAATATATTCCTTTTGGAGATTTTTGTCATGTCTAAATCTGCGTTTCATACCATACAAACGTAGAATAGCTAGATCCAAGCTATTACTTAGCATTTTGCTGCTTAAAGAGTAGTTCCACAATATAACGACCATTATATGATTTAGAGTAGGTAGTGGCAAAATGATCGTCAGCCAGTTTTTCGTCGGCAGAAAGAGTTGAATGGGAGTGAATGGCTTCTACTTCCCAAAATTTGCGCAAAGCATCATCAATACCAATAATGGAAACGTGTACATCAGGGTCAGGCAATTCGCCAGCAATGACCCATCCAAAAGTTGTAAGTTGAGCGATCGGTGTTCTGGGACCATTTTGAATGCGCCCACTTTCCAATATACTAAACAATTTATCCGCCCCTAATATTATATCAATAGGGCCCGGATGATTAAACATTGGCTCTGCTAAATGCACTGTTCTTAGGTATTCCCAACTAGACATACCAAAGGAATGCACTTTCCAATATACTAAACAATTTATCCGCCCCTAATATTATATCAATAGGGCCCGGATGATTAAACATTGGCTCTGCTAAATGCACTGTTCTTAGGTATTCCCAACTAGACATACCAAAGGAATGGTTAGGAAGAAATGATGTCAGCTTCGAGAGTATGAATGTCTGCACATGTAACGTATGATTATCGAAGCGAGAAAGGAGCTCCATTTGTATTACACCGCGAGTAATACCAGCACCAGTTGAAGATAGTCCTGTGACAGCAATGCGTGCATGCTGACGAGGAAGTTTCAATTTATTTGCAAAGGCTTCCGTCAAAAAGGATACCTGGGATCCAGATTCCTAACAGAACTCTACCTGAATGTAAAATTCCGTGACTATCACGTACATAAACGAGGGCAGTTGGAAGGAGAGACTGAGATCGAGAAGTCATCTGCTCTACAGAGCGATTATTTACAACTGATGCAATCTCTTTCAAATTTGAAGTATTGTAATTGGACTGGCTTGCAGTTACATGATGTGAGATCTCAGAACAAAAATTACTAGAATTAGTAGCTTGAGACTCGAAGGCTTGTGTAGTAACTCCACCCATTCCTGGTGTTGCTAGTATGTTACTTTGTGAAGACACCGAAGTATTGCCCATTGGCCCTAGGTGGACAAGAGTATGGTGTCCTTTCCCACATTTTTGACAACATTATTTTGACTTTCATGATGCTGATGTATGACCTTCACGAAGACAATTAAAACATAATGACTTGTCTTTAGTAGGTGCTCGCCGCGTGGTTACATCGATGGATCGAAATTCGGGACATTTAAATAAGAAATGTTTAGACTTATATTTCCGACAAGTTATTCAAGTGCGACAGTCTTCAAGGATCGCGTAACGTTTTTCCAAAAATACCACGTCAGAGATATGTTGAGACCATGCTTGTCGTGTTTCAGGGTCGACTTTACTGTTTAGAAGATAGATTAACCATGGATCTCTTAGTTATTATTTCATCAGCACCATCGATACGTCTTAAACACAAAGATGACACATTAGTAATGGAGGACAGGCCATAAAAATTCATCGCATATCTTTTGATGATATGATATTTCTTATCATATCGGTTGTTTAGACTTTCCCAAGCTTGTGTATAATTTGCTTCAGAGATAGGAATATGTCGCAATAAGACCGCAGCTTCACCAGTTAAATATCCCCTCAAGTAATGAAATTTCTGCGTAGCTGATATATGTATATTATAATGAATCGAACTAGTATATATGTCGCGGAACGAAACCCACTCATGGTAATTCCCGGGAAAAGGTGAAATTCGAATGTTTGGCAATTTTGTATCAGTACCCAAATTATTAATTGATTGATTCATAATAGTTCCCGATAGACACTCTAAAGAGGTTTCTTATTGAGCAACTAACCGATTCATAACAGTTCAATCTACCGGCGGCTGTACTTGTCGACAATCCTGTACTGCCTTTGATAAAATGTCTTTTGCGTTAAAGTATTTTATTTCGAACTGCTCAATTTCACTATATTGCTCAGTATAATTAGGGTCATTTATGCACTGATAAAACTGATCCTGTATTTCTATGAATTCGTGCCAACATGCATTTAACTTTTCCAAACGACTTATAAAGGACCCCATAGGAGTTTGAAAATTAATACTTTCAGTAAAGCTTACTATGCGAGTAAGTGTGCCCTTTGATAGTTTTCCCAGAAATTACATTTACAATTTTTTCACAAATGTCACAATTATTTTCATGTTGGTCGTGAAATCCAATTCGTTGTACAATAGAGTTTACCGTTTAGGTGATAAGAGGAACGATTAACTACCATTAAACAATCGCCTCGCTTGAAATTTTTATAAATGTCGCAAGAATAAAATAAATAACTTACACCAGCAGCAACAATTTTTCGGACAAATCCATTGATGAGTCTCGCTTACTTCACTTTTGTTGGATTTCTTTGCTGCTGATCGATCCATATTTCCTCGTGCCTCATGCCAGCTCCAATGGATGAGTGTGAAATTCCCATTCCGATTATTAATTTTTTGCTGATAATCCAATCCGCTTTATTTATTTTTTTTTCGGCATTCGAAGGACCAAAATGTTGATTAGAAATAATAAGTCAAAATTTATAATTGATATTTATCTTTAATTCAATTTCCCAATTTGTTGCTCGACCTCAGTCCTCCGATGAATTGTTAAAGAATGGCAAGTACAATATGACCTTCTTGATTGCGATAAGTTTATAGCCGTCAGGGGTACCAACCAATGAGATAGAATCGGATGAGTGAGTTCGTTGTAATAACACTCAAAAGGTGTCATATGTGTCGTAATTCCTATGTTATCAACCAACCAATGCAAGACATTTATTTAGGTTTAAAACGTAATACAGCTGGGAATGACTTGTTATACTGAAAACTTCTAGATGGCAGCGACGCGAAGGGATAATTTTACTTATTACCGAGAAATTTTTCCTAGACATAGATTGCAAAAATGACGAGGTTTTGTTAATTGATTTATTCTTGGATATTTATTCGTGATTTGGACTGAGGTTGGAATTTTTTCAGTATTTTGCAAGTTTTTGTCACTTTGAACTTAAACAAATAATTGAATTCAATTGAACTTTACGTATTTTATTTAAAATCCATTAGTAATTTAATCCGATATGCTTATTTCTTTAAGAACTTTTTTGGGTATTTAATTTTAGATTTATATGTATATATGTAGGTTAGCATATAATATATACAGTTGAAAATTTCTTTAAATAATTTAAGTAAGTTCCTAGTCTTCAAAATTAACTTTTTTCTTGGTTTTGGTACTTAGAAGTACTCAGACTTTGTATTTTTTGTTTTTTTTTTTTAATTATAATTGTGTTGTGGAGCCGTGATACGAAATCTTGTGAGTACGTACTTGTTGCTATCAAGTTTGTTTAAAAAATGTATATAAGCCGGGCTCGTTCCTTTATTAGAGTTTCATACCCAAAGGATAAAAACGGGAACCCTATTACTATGGTTGCGATATCTGTCTGTCCGTCTGTCTTTCTATCGATCACCGGGGTGTATCTCATGAACTGTAATAGGTAGACAGTTGAAATTTTCACAGAGTGTGTACTTCTATTGCTGCTATAACAAAAAATAATAAAAATTAAATTAAATTAAAAATTACAGGGGGCCCCATACAAGAAACTTAATTTTTTCGACGTTTTCTGTCTAGTTTTATTCTCATTTATAATTATTATCATAAGTAGGCATTATTTTTTCAAATGACAGCCACTGACATAATATATACAATGGACTGCTGACGCTACAAAAATTGCTTACATTATTTGACATTATTATGGGATAACTTTTCTATAGTTCTCTCTTTTTGGTTTAACTACTTTTTTTCGCTGAACTATAAGTAATAAGTTCTATACAAAATCCACCATAGTCCAGTTTCAGTTCAGTGGTTTTCCAAATGAATATATAGAATAGAAATAGATGGCCCCCATACCTACTTTTAGGGACAGGCAGAAAAAAATTGCATAAATTTATTTCTTTAAAACTCAAGTTTAAAAAATATTTGATGTTGTAGAAGATAAGCTTCCAAGAATAGAAATAATTCCGAACTCAGCTGTAATTTGCTGAACTTTTAATATGAATATTAAAACGAAAGTACGACTTGAAATTAAGATAATTATCACACCCTGCTAACAAAAGTGGACCCATATGAAATAGAAAATCAGGCAGTCCATGTTATATATGTCAGTGATGACAGCATTATTATTTTTTTTTCAAATGATGCCTACTCTCATTTGAAAAAATAAATAAAAAGTACATAGAAATTTGGTACGATGGTACGGGACCCATCGTGCACGAGTCCGACTCACACTTGTCCGATTTTTTTTTAACTGCCAGATGACTGCAGAAGGACAATTTTTATTAAGTATTGTGGAAATATTTACCTGCAAATTCTAAGTGACAAAACCCAGAAATTGTACCTTTATGAAAATCATTTTTCTGAAAACCGTATAAAAACTCAGTCTACGAACAAACTTCTCGCAGAGATGCGATTCCCAAGCCATATGATGAAGCATGCTGCGCTTGCTCAGAATCAGTTTTAGATCTTATTCATATAAGTAGAAAAAGCTGAATCGGTCTGTATGGCAAACACTTCAGTTTCCTTCACGTAAAAAGCTGCTTTCTCAGATAGCAGTTTGAAAAAGTATTGGAAGTAAGGCAAATATATTCTTTCCAAAAATAAAACGTAAAATTAGTTCTGACTAAAGTCTCCTGCCTTATACAAAGAAATGCTAAATTTGGGTTTCATTCTGCCTTCTGTTAGATGCATTTTATGGTGGTATTCTTTGCTAAGATTTGATACCGGTCTTTCTGAGAGTATTATCAATTAACTTAAAGCAAAATTAAATTAAATGAGTAATTTAGACAAAAATTGCATATTTTTTGGTTAGATGAGATGTTAATAAAAACGGAAATTAAATACAAGGTTAAGGATGATAATTTTTGGTTACGAAGATTTGGGGCTGTTGGGTATAAAAAAAAATATTTTCGACAAGTGGCAGCAATTGGCAGCAAGGTATTGGTTTCTTCGTTGGTTCTGTGACGAAGCGGCCTTACTATTTGATGGCCTTATTCAAACAATAAATGCACTTATTATGGTTTTTGAATTTTTTGAGACAAGTAATCGTACATAATATCTTCATACTTAAATCAAGACCCCTTTTAAAATATGATTTCTATGTTGAGAACGTTAATGAGTTATATGAAGCAAATCTTTCGGTGTATGGAGTATACCGTAATGTAAAACAAATTATGTTTCGATTTTTCAAATTATTGCGATTCCGGTTCGTCCAATTTATTATATTTTGGCACCGTATACACCGCAGACATGGAACAAAAAAAATCGAGCAAACTGAAAAATATACATTTATTGAAATGAACACCGTAAAAAATCATGAACTAACTTTGTGGAAAATTACTATGATTAAAATAGTCACTACCCCTTAAAATGTATGTATATACATATAATCATTTAGAAATTAAATACTTTTTACGTAATCTTTTAATTGCAAAAATAAGTAAAGTAAATAATTTTTTAAATATTTTATGTGATTTTACATTTAATTACATAGACGTTTTGTATCGTACTGTAAATATGTGTAAAATTACATACAGTACTGTGATTTTACATTTAATCATTCAAAAATTTTGTATCGTACTGTAAATTTGCGTGAAATTCCATACAATACTGTAATTTGCATTAAATTCCCCTTATATAAAAAGGAAATTTCAATAAAACATAAGTAGTGACGTTTGCATTTATCTCTATTCTTTCCTTCAGTACTCTGCTCATACGTTTATCAGGATTCGTCGCTATGAATCATTATACGGGAAATTATGTCAGAATGCGGTCGCCGGTCAGTGTATAGTTTGATTTTGTGGAGTGAGTTGGTGCTAGATTAATAGTCATAAAACATGTAAAGAAATGTTACTAGTTTCGATCGTACAGTTACCTTAAAAACCGTTTTAAAAATCAAAAAATATTTTTAGGTACGCAGAATTTTTATAAATTAATTTCGCTAAAAAAAACTCAATCAAGTAAATACTGCATACCTACAAATATTTATTGATTTTTAAAATGATGATTTCTTAGGTAGCTGTTAGCATCGAAACTAGTATTACTTCTTTTACATGTTGATTGTTAATCTATTATTACATATTAATCCCATGGTCATAAGACATGGTTTAGACCAATTCTAGCTTTTTTACTTGTTTATGTACATATGTAATTTATTAATTTCTGTACGAAACATTATATTTGCAATTGAAATAAATTACATAACTATTGGTAAATTTACATATTGTCTACTTTACATACGGAATTGAAGAATTCATAAATAATGTAAAATTACATTAATCTTATGTAACGTAGTTCCACAGCATGATATAAATTTACATATCGCATTTTACATCAGAAATTGAAAAATGCGTAAACAATGTAAAATTACGTACAACTTATGTAACTTACTTCCACAGCATTATGTAAATTTACATATCTCATTTTACATCGGAAATTAAAAAATGCATAAACAATGTAAAATTACATACAGTGCGAAATTGCTTTGCATAACGTTATGCAGTGCGCATAAAGTTATGTAAATTTCAACTACCATTGTTGGCAATTTGTTGCCTATTATAGTAGCGGAATTTTCAATAGATATTTTTTACGGTGAAGGCTTTATCAAACAAAATTATCTGGTGAGTATGGCTCCATGGCTGTATCAAGTGATAAATTTGAGCGTAATTTACGCCTTATTTTTTTACAGTAGATTTGAAACATCAAGGCTTCAAAAAACTTGCTTTCTCAGTATTTCCTTCCTAATGTAGAAGAATGTATTCCACTATGGGAAGGATGTTTACATAAACCCATGGTCATAAGGCTTGTTCTTTATTATGTTAATACGAATTTTAATAAAAAGAATTAATCTTACTATAAATAAAAAACTCTTTACAAGGCAGATAAATGCTTTGATGAGGATTGAGTAAATAACATACCTGAAACAGAAAATGATGAAGTAAATGGTAAGGAATGGTCTTTAATGGAAGATGAAGTTGCATAATTTTCAGTTTTCAAATAGTAGAATACATGGATGAGGCTTACAGGGAATGCAATTTAAAAAAAAAACACGCCTTACACTCAACCTCAATGGTGGTATGGAAATGTGTGCATTAGTAAAATGCACATGATTATACAATTATGGTTGTGTGCCAATTCAGAAAGAAATTTATCTTGCTGTTAACCTGTTTTTAATTTTAGAAAGAGTTAAATCTAGGGAAAAGTAAATTAGGGAGCATATAGATTTGATTGACGTATGAGTTGCTTTTCAAATTTGGAAATAAAATGTATAAATAAAAATGAATTGCCACAGCGTCGACATTTTGAATCATGAAAAAATAAATCTAAACGTTGAAAAGAAATTAGAAAAATGAATTGGCCTAAACCCTAATTGCTTATAAGTTTATGACATGTAGTATAGCAATCGATAATATTCTTCAAGATCTTTTCTTTGATATTAAACATGCCATGTTTAACCCCCACCCTGTGGCGGGTTGCAACCTGGAGCCCAAAATAAACTCCAACAAAAAAAAACAATTATCAAAATCCGTTAACGCGTATCGATATTTACGCAGGCATAAAACATTACATCGCTTAAAAACTGAAATTGTAATAAGGAAAGTTTTAAAACAATTAGGTATGAATTACCCAAACAAGAAAATTGACAAAAATTCCTGATCGTTAGTCGTCAAAGGGCGAGTCCCCGAGCATACCGATAATGTAACTACATATGTCAATAAATTTATATGGCATACAAAGCCTTAAAAATATTCAATTGTAATTAGAAAACCATAAAACTCACATCGAATGTGCATCGAATAAACTAAAAACAAAGAATTCTAAAGAAAAAATTCTCGCTTTGTCTTGCAGGCTAGGAAGTAGACAGGCAGCCGAAGCAATCCCAGTTTTAAGAATAATGTCTCAGAAAACAAGTGTTTTCGCTAGATGAAAATGAGCATGATATGAATGCAGAGCTATTCCCTCACCCTTGGGTCTCTTGCTCATTTCCAACTTGCTAAAGTAGATATACATCACCAAGACCATTTATTATAAAGTATAAAGTGCCGAGCCCGCCCGCCCGTGTTTACCCGATGCCGATGAAGTAACTACACAGATGAACACATGTATATGACATAAAAATATTAATTTTTAATAAGAAACTTTAAAAGAAATAAATTTGTTCTACGAATAATAGTTGTATAACTTTAAGTCAATATGCTCACAATGGTACAACTATGTCCACCTAGCGAGGTGAGCTATCAACAATCTGGCATATCTATATTACTTTAAAATCAATCCCCGAATTGACTTGCGGCACAGTTCCTACTTTTTATTAGATATTCATTCCAAAATGCCGTGTGAAGTAATTATCACTGCTTCTGCAGCCGCTTTAGTGTGAAAACTGACATGCCCGCTCGGCCCACCACGGGCCAGTTCACGCTGCACCTTTGAAGTTACTGACTCGAAATGGATCGGACATCGGTCATGCCAACACAGGCGAGCTCTCGTTACCTCACCAGATCCTTCCAATGGCGAGTTGGCTCGTTAGAAACCATCTTTAAGACCGTGACACATTAAAAGCAGATAGCAGCGACTGAAGCAGCATTTTTTTTGAAACCATGCAACTGTTCGACCACTAACAAATTGAAAGCAGAGACAGCGGCTCAGCAGAAGCAGAACTTTAAAGTTGATTAAATCTCAAAAATTCTGCTTGTGATGAGTACTGCCAATACAAAGAAAACTAAAATTTGTATATCATTGTTGGAGTCCTTTCTTTTGAAGTGTTAATGCGAAAAAAACAAAATGTCTATGGAGAAAAAATTAATTAATTTTGTTAGAAATAACAAATTAATTAACAATTAACGTCAACTGTTTTAAAATTATAACACCTGACATGCGTTGACAAAGCAGAAATGTCGGATTTCTGCTTCTGCTTCTGTCGCTGCTTTTTGCTTCTGTCGCTGCTTTGTGCTTTAATTTGTCACGCCCTTTAGCGAAAAACTTTACCTGCGCTTGAGCACTTTCATATATTTTAACTTTTGGCAGATTTAGCGACAGCGTCACATTGTAACTCAGGCTTTTGTCCGCGCGCTGCCTCATATAAAGCTTGTTCTAGAAAAAAGAGAAGTAGATCAAGGTATGGTTTGATGACCTCTAGCGGCTTATATCTCTCGTTGTAATTATTTTGCTTTAATTATATTTTATATGCTCTCTCCTCCGATTCTTCTGGCTCTACTCCACAATATCAATTATCTCATTGAAATTCTTTTGTTAACACTGTGTTACGTATTCGAAATAGTTTTCAGAATAGGTTTTCATATTGAAAATATTTTTATAGCAAAAAGGGAATCTAACTTAATTTTAAAAAAGGTGTCTAATTTGAAAAGTTTTAATATTCTATTAAAATATAAAAAAGTTCTATTAAAATAAAAATTTAATTACTAACAATTGTTTGCAATCGAAAATAAAAAACAGTTTATAAAGTAGTGTTTTTGGAAAACCATCCTTTAGATTAACACACGATAATAATCTTCAAATGAGTTAGTCATTGCATTGCACCGTTTGGTTTGATGTGTTGCAAGCTTTGCCCTTGAAAAATCATTATAAAAATCTCTGTCGCTTTCTTTCTTCTATACTCAAGTTCGTCTTTTACAATATCTGCCAATGTGATAGCTTCTGTCAAATTTTGATTTTCTCTTTGCAAAGCTCGACTTAACGACAAAGCCAAAGTACTTGAAAGTTCCCGATTTTGATGATACGGGCTGTAGATAGACGACACAATTGACACGGGCTCATGTCGTTCCACCCACCTTGTTGCACAAACTTTTTTAGTTTCTTTCTTCTTCCAATTTTTTCATTCTTCATTACAGTATTTCTCTTTTTGGAGTATTGAAAGAATTGTGAACGGTTCCAACAGATCCAAGACCGTTTTTTATCGCAGTATTATCACAAGCTTAAAGCTCAATAGACCGTTAGATTAAAACTATGTATGACCAGTACAATGCAAATATGCCAAACGATTGGTTGAAATTTCTTTGCACCGTTTCCTAAATAAATTTTCGATATTACTTGCATTTGTAATCAAATCTATGTTTTTCTTTTTTAGGCGTCTGTAGCCAAAGGGTAAAAACGAGAACCCTATTACTAAGCCTCCGATGGCTATCCCTCGATCCGTTTTGCTGTCACCGGGTTGTATCTCATGAACCGTAATTGGAAAACAGTTGAAATTTTAACAGCGTGTGTACCACTGACTCATAACAATGGACTGAGCGTATTGTCATTTTTCTATAGGAAAGCATGGCACAAGTTTTATAGTTCTCTCTTTCGCCCTATGGCAGAGTTGGAGCTACCAACACAAAATATTGAATGCGGGTTGGCTACAGATGCAATCACTTCAGAAGGAATAAGGTAAAGATAGTGTTTACCATGCTCCGTCTCTCTTGCCCATAAGCAGGATTCAGTCAAGAATAAATTTTGAAAATTAAAGTCGGAATGAGTTTAATTCCTTATAAATATCACTTGGACACCAGAAAATACATTTTTTTTATTTTATTCGATTTTCGGGTGTAAAATGTCATCTGATTGGTTGAGTTTTACATGTTTCTTATGTAATCGTTTTAAAGGGTGCTCTAACGGTGATATACAGAAACACAATATTTTTTGTGCCACATGAAATAGCAAATCGCTCAGACCATTGTTATAAGTCAGTGGTGTGTACTTATATTGTCGCTATAACAACAAATAACAAAAACAAAATAAATATTAAAGGAGGCCCCATACAAGAAACGTGTTTTTTTGCGTATACGTAGTGTTAAATTTTGTATGATGGTACGGAACCCTTCATGTGAAAGTCCGACTCGCACATGGCCGGTGTTTATTTATTTCTTCTAATGAGAGTAGGATAATAAAGAATGAGAAGAAAACTACCCAAAAACGCCGAAAAAATCACGTTTCTTGTATAGGGGCTCCTTTAATTTTTAATTTTATTTTATTTTTAGTACTTGATGTTATAGCAGCAATAGAAATACACAGTCTGTGAAAATTTCAACTGTCTACCTATTAAGGTTCATGAGATACAACCTGGTGACGGACGCCGGAAGCTTAGTAATAGGGTTCCCGTTTTTACCCTTTGCGTACGGAGCCTTAAAAAGTACGTAATTTTAAATTTTATATGATAGTACGGAACCCTTCGTGTGCGAATCCTGCTAGTAGGACCACGTTTTTTTATTTAATAGAAAGTTTTACTTGGTACGATTTATTGTTTTTCGCACATCAAATCTGTTATTTTGTTAATCCATAACATTTCCACAAAACTCAAAGGCCCACGATTATTATGTAAGCAAGCATTTTCTTCATCATTTGTCAGTAACTCGTTATACATTTTATATAAAAAATAAACGTAGAAAAACTTCACTTTCTGTATCAATTAATCTTTAAAAAAAATGAAAATAATTGCTGCTTTTTATAAATCGCTTTACGAAAGCAAAACTTTTGAAAATTTAAAATTTTCAAATTAACAAATTTTGCTTACGATTGGTGCGCTAAATAACATTCTATTGTGAACACGCCTTTACCAAGAAATACCGCAGCGATTTTCACCATCATTTACGAGTGTATTTCAATTATGATTATTATTATTTCAGGTATGTACATAAAAATGAATGCAATGGTGTGTTAATATAGGGAAATTTCGCCATGTGCAATAAAAAATGGAACCCCCAAATCCCTTGCGCACGGGCCTGAGAATATAGAATTGATTTTCCTGAGTTTCGTAAGTACTATAACTCAAAATAGCTAAAAGAATATATACATATATGGCATTAAGGTGCCGATATATGAAAATTATTTTATTTTTTAGTACCCTAATTAGATATAATATTTTAATATACTGAAAAATTTGAGTTTTTATATGAATATTGAATTTAAATCGAATTGGACGTTGGGGGGGCATATTATTTAATTTAATTACATATTTGGAATTGTAATGAAGCAATGTAAGGTGAAATCGAAATATTCATAATATTTCATGAATTAATATGTTGCTTTGAGTACAAAAGTTTTTGGCTATAATAATTCCAAATGCAGGGCAGGTTTATTCCTGGGATATTTCTTTTAATTGAGAAAAGGCAGAGATCACTCTTCAGTGGATTGATGTTAAGACCGAACTCTGTGGCCCAGTTGGTAATAGGGCTGTTGATACAATTCGAACCAGATGGTTCGAAGTTTCGATGTCGAATCATTTGAAACATAAACGTTTTGCTGATGTTTCGAAATTTTCGAAGCTTTAATGCATGAATGTTTTACCAATGCTTCGAAAGTTCAAAGTATGAACTTTTCCCCTTCAGGGCAAGTACTAAAGTTAAATTATTATGTTCGAGGTGAGTTGAAATAATTTTTGAAAATTTTAAAGAGTGTCGGTATTATTCGGCGAACAGACGTATTATAGATCTTTTGGAGTATAAATAAATATAAATATTTCGTTATACCTACATTTTGGATGAACCTTATATAACACAAAATGGGTACTCCGAATTTTATCACTTATGGTCAGATTCGACTAAAAATCAATATCTGGGGATTTTAGGGATAGCAGATTACAAATTTGTTTGATTTTAATTTCAGTTCATAGTTACGAGCTAGTGGCCGAAGGGTTGTTCGAAAGCCGAAAGGACACTTACACCTGGATTACACATTTTAAATCAAATACATAATACCCAACAAAGCTACTTTTGAATTGACTTATGAAATATTAAACACATATTATTATATTTTAAAGCCAAATTTAATTAATTTTCAAATAAATCCCTTAAACTATTGTAAATATGGAAACATTTTTTTTTACAATTTATATGAATATTTATTAATTCTGTTAACCGTGCCCCTGGACTTCTCCAAAGGTTTATATATCGCCGAAAAAATAAATGTGTTATGCAAGATTGTACCAAACTTGATACATTTGAATACGCACGAATTCTTTACCATACTTCGGTAGTTCGTTGGTAAAAAGTTTTTGCTTCGAAGGATTCAACTTCCAAGCCCTGGGCGACTTCATATCCTCTGAGGTAGAATGCTTATGCAAAACTAATTTTTCCTTTAGTACAATTTGCAACCCCATAAATAGCTTAGATCGCTTAAAAATCGGATCGAGCAATAAATGCCAAAATTTTTCAGACAAATTGGCGTCGCCGTCTTTAAATTCAAAGTTTTGACCAAATATTCGTAATCCGTGACCCCGAAATTCCCAAGATTTTGATTTTCAGGCGAATAGAGCCATAATGACAATATTCGGCAACCATCTTGTAGACGCCATGTTGATTTTTATATAAAGGTGTTAAATTGTATTGTCATGCCAATGAGAAGTGGGTCAAACTAGCTTTGATCTTCGAAGCTTCGAAGCTTAGAAAAAAAAATCGAAGATACGAAAATCAACAGCCCTAGTTACTAAGTACTTGTATTCCGTTTTTCACCAACCCATATATTTCCGTTTCGAAGCTACCTATTACCAGGTCTACCATGTCGTTCATGTGTACGTATCAGTAAGAGGCCGTCCATAGTGAGAGCTGTTGCCCCTGGAATATAATACAAGCTATGAACTCGCTGATAAAAATCATTAACGGGCCGACTACAGCCATGCACACATGTAGGTACTTGTACACTCATAATTGAGGAAGAAGTAATATTTCATCTTGAACAAGTCCTAGAGTCTAAAACTACCGCTCTCACAGAAAAATTAAGATAAAATACGTTGAATCCAAATATGTTTTTTTTTTTTTAATGGCTTTAAAAAAATTGCATTTAGAACAAATTTATGGAAATTATAGCGTTTTATCAAAATGCAAGCTAATTTTATATGAACTGCACTAAGGCAAGGCAAGAAGAGTGTAATGTCATCCTCTACCCGGCTCGCTCTGCTCTTGTCAAGACTTACTTCATGTCTTATTCCGGGGGTTACGTGACAGACTGGAACCTTATAATAAATGTGAGAAGATATCGCCAAAGATAACCTAATAAGTCATTAAGTTAATTAATTAGTTAATGTGAAAAAAAAACTATTTTCCTTGAAATGATTCATAGTTTGATTTTGCAAAAAAAAATTATATGATCTACCGGCAATGTTTTGGAATCCGAGTTCACTGTAGTGTAGACTGCAGACAGTCGAAGGTTTCATTGCTTTCCTGATGAGATCGTCCTGGGGCCCATTCCACAAAACTACAAGCGTACAAGTTTAACAACACTTGTACTAATATTCTTGTTCTATTAGTACTTGCAGATTCTGTACCACGAAAAATTATTCATCTTCTTGTAGGAAATTTTAAATTTCCCTAGACTTGTAGATTCAATGTACAAAAGTCTAAAATATTTTCCAGGTTAAACTTGTTGCATGTAGAAAAGCATATACGATTTAATAATGAAAATATAGTTTATTAGATGAACGATTAATGATTATAATTATTCATAAAAAGTAATCGCATAACACCATTAACGATTGATTATTCATTTCAAAAATGATTAATTTATTTTAATTTCCGCTAACTATTTTGACTAACTTTCAAGCATTTTTAATATTTTTAAGTAACCTTGTTAGACAGTAATGAAAGAAACGAACGTGCCTTAACGTATGATAGGGAAATTTGCGACAATTGCATTCTCCTTTTCCCAGTATATTTATACTTAAGAGGGTACACTAATGAAAGTGACGAACATTTCCTACTATGTTAATCGAAGCTCTTATAAAATAAAGGAGTTGATTTTTAAACATCTTCTATAAGCCTCTATTCTGCATTTGGTAGTTCGAAATCTAAAATGTTTAATTTCATAATTTTGGTTTTAATTTCTAACACATTTTTTACTAATAACTAATAAACTTATTTTGAGTTACCAATACCTCGATCATTTTTTCAAATTAACAGCGATAAATGATTAACGATTAACTAAGGAGTAAATAATGATTAATACCTGTCGATTGAGCTTCATTATTCTTGATATATGATTAAATTAATTATTATCACTTTTTTCATTATTTTAATGAGATTAATTTTTCAATGATAATTTTCAATCTTTAATATACTATAATTAAACATTTTATCGAATAATCCCCAACACTGCTATAGTACATACATGTAATTTTGGAAGCAATCCGGAAACTTCCTGGATTTTTGAGTTGTCAAATATTATTTACTACGTAGAGTTAATTATTAGTGACCATGTTTTGTATCCTCATTTAAATGTTAAAACTAATTTATTTTAAATACATACATATATGGGATAAAATTTCAAGTCAAAATTTCCCACTTGTAGAATTATCGTTGTACAATTGTACAGTGAATTCTACAAGTATTGCTTTGTGGTACACACATTTCCCGACTTGTTGAAAAACACTTGTATTACAAGTAGTTGTAGTTTTGTGGAATAGGGCCCTGTACTGCTAATCGAATATACATACAGTATTCTCTGAGAATTGCTTCATGTAATTTAGATTTGCAGCTGTAAGCCAACAAACTGATAGTACCTCGATACTTGTCGCTTAATTCTCAGCTTAATGTAGTAGGTTGCAAAATTACCTGCAGACTCTGTATGGGTCTCGAAAGAGTAAAACTCAATCCGCCTTTCTAGGTCATTAAGTTAACTTTGATTTCGCCCTGAGAGTATGCCATCAAACTCTTCTCTGCCATGTAATAATAATAATAATAATTTATTCAAGTTGGTTACGTACACAAGATTTACAATCTTTTATCGTACTAAAAAGAAGGTACAACTAGAGGAGTGAGTAATAGAAACATAGCTAGAAGAGTGATTAACAAAGATAAAATCCATAATTGACTGAAAGCAAGTAACAAAAATAACAAAAGTAGAAGAAATTCAATGTTATAATAATGAAAATGGACTTACATCCAGTAAATATTGATTCTGATTTACAAATATTCTTAACTTAAACTAAACTATTAATAAAATTTAGAAAAGAAAATAGAAAATAGATAGAGAAAATAGAAATAGAAATAGAAAATAGACAGATTAGTAAGTAGCGGTGCTATACATTCTTTCGTTCATTCTATAACGCGACGGACTTAATACTCTCTTTGAAAGCACTGATAGAGCCACTAAGCTGAATATGAGCAGGAAGTGAATTCCACAACCGCACAGTTTGGACAAGAAAAGAATTTTCCATCACGGTTTTGTGAAAACGCGGAATAATTAAGTTTAAATTTTCTTTCAGGTAATCAGGCTTGCTTTTGTGAATCAAGTTATGTATAAATACAAGAGCTTTACGTTTTAAATAAGTATCGATGGAGTAAGCCAGCAGTCTAAATTGAAAAGGTGAAACATGATCGTATCTGCGTAGATTAAAGTCAATCTAATGCAACCGTTAAAAGCTACTTCAACTCTACGCTTACGGTGACTAGGTCTAGGTTCATGTATACCAGGCTACCATAAGTAAAATGAGGTACTATGAGCGCCCTAACCAGTTTCATTTTTATATCAAGTCACATAACACTAGCAAAAAGCCATAACTTTCGAAGACCAGCATAGACTTTGCTTAAAATCAGGTTGACATTTTTACAACTCTTCATATCTTCGGTTATAACCACTCCAAGATTAAAGACTTTGCTTCGCACAGGTACTACATAACCATTAAGATATATTGGCGGAATATCTGCATTACACAAAGGACCGCTGTAAAACGAAATACACTGGGACTTGGACGAGTTAAGTAATAATCCATTGGTTGCAGACCACTCATGAATTCTATGCAAATCGCTATTTACACGTTCAGAAGTCCTATGGGCCTACTTAAATATATCTGTACGTCGTCAGCATACAGATGTATCTTTACATCCATTACCACTTCTGCGAGGTCATTAATAAATAAACTAAAAAATAGTGGGCCCAAAACTGACCCTTGTTGTACACCATTAGATAGCTCTGACGCATCAGATAATCTACTGCCGATTTTGATAACTTGGGATCTATCAGAGAGGAAACTTCCTACTAGACTGATTGCGGATTCGCTGAAATTAAAAACTGTGGAGAGTTTACGCAGAAAAATTACATGGTTAACACAATCAAAAGCTTTAGAAAAAACCAATAGGAGAAGAACACTAAAGAGATTTTTGTCTAATGCAGCTCTTAAATCAGTAGTTATCTTAAGCAAGGCAGTTTCACAACTGTAGTAAGGTCTAAAACCTGATTGCCATTTAGTTAAAAAGCTCACAAGCTGGTTATACATTAGCTTTTCCAGGATCTTTCCCAGAAAGCCGATAAGACTTATTGGTCGATAATCGGAGAGTGCTTCAGGCTGTCGCTTTTTAGCTACTGGGAGAACCGTAGCTACTTTCCATCTGTGAGGGTAATTAGTGTACGTAATGCAGGAATTAATAATATGTAGAATATAGGTATGAATAAGAGGAAGTAGAAGTTTAATAAAACAAGGAGGTAAGTTATCTGGACCATTCGCATCAGATTTAATAGAATAGATAGCTTTAAGCATTTCTTCTAGACTTACGGTGCGGAAACTAAAGTCACTTATGTGCTGATCACTGATAGAAGCAATGATTGAACTAGTATCGGAGTCAATATACCATCGAGTAGGTAAACTAACATTACCTGAAGATATAAAATATTGATTAAGTTCATCTGGGCTGAAGCTACACTCCTTACGATCTTTACCAGTAAAACCAAATTGTCGCAAATTCTTCCATAGGAGCTTGGGTTGGAAGGTGGGGTTAAGCTTGGAGCCTAAGTATAAACGCTTAGACTGTCTAATAGCTGAGGTAACTTTGTTACGAGAAATTTTGTATAAACATCTCGACCGGTCGGTATTGAGCCGTTTATAACGAAGGTATAAGTATTCACGCTCCGCAATTAGAACACTTATTTCTCTCGTGAACCACGGACAGCCGCCGCAGCGTTTATGCCTGCTCACTACTGGCACAAATTTATCATGGATATAGCTTGTTCAAGAAGTGAATATTTCCACTTGTTCGTCCACAGATGGGGAAATATAAATATCATTCCAGGGTAGAACAGGACATTCTTCAAACAAACCATGCACATCTATATTGTGGTAGTCACGGTACGTAAAACTATTGCAGGTACGATCTGAGTTCAAGGCAATATCATAGCATAAATAAAGAAAATCGTGATCAAACTGACTTGGCGAACTAATTTGGCTATGAAACAAGACTTTACTACTATCAGCTGTAATTAAAACATTTAGAAGTGATGGATTGGAGGTTAGACAATATGTTGGTATATTACTTCTAAATGAATCGACTGTACGCAATTTAAAAATTGGAGAGATATCAGAACTCTGCGGAGAATATTCACATTGAAATCACCACCTACTATTACATTATCATAACGTTGTGTAGCTGACAACAATGCATGCTCAAACTCACTTATGTTGATTTCACTGAAAATGTTAGGTGGGCAATATGCAGCTGCCAAAACACATTTCTCTGCCCCAGTATTTAATTCAACGCAAATAAACTCTACACCACCACTGGCAGAAACGTTAATTACTTTTGACTTAAAGCAATCTTTGATGTATATCGCAACACCTCCGCCAATACGATTTATTCTATCATTGCGGAATAAACTAAAGCCAGGAATCGATACCATAGCGGATGGAATACTATCATTCAACCAGGTTTCGGTTACAAAAATTGCATGAATGTCACTGTTTAGCAACCAATTACTAATTTCCGCAATTTTATTTCGGATGCTCCTCGCATTGAGAGAAAATATTTTCAAACCTTCATCCTGCTTACAAAAAACTTTTAGCAAAATTCTTACCTTGTCCAGCACCTGTACCAGATCAGCCAAGCTCGCTATCGCCAGAGCCCCTATCAATGCTTAAACATAAATAAAACAATAAGGCTATAAATAGTAGTATGACTTAAAGAACGATCGCAATCAACAAACTTAACAAAGAAAAATAAGAAGAAAGAAGATGTTGATGTAGAAAGAAAAAGATTGTAGAAAACTATGATAAAATTAATATAATGCAAGATAACACTGATACCCTGTTTGTTAATGTCCACTATTTTAATTTTTTCCATAACAACTGTTATTCTATTCAGCTCCACCCGCACTACAGTGCTGCATTAGGTAAATTCATAGTTCGATGTAGCTGGTCCCTGCTAGTGATTTTCAATGGGATGTCCTCCTTGCACTTTTTAATAAAGATAAATCCATTTCTGCTAAAAGCCGAATGCAGTTCCTTAGCATCACGATAACGTAGACCTTCACGTAGAAGCGAATTATTACGCGGAGTAAGACTCTCGTGTGCATACAGCGGACTATCTGACGTAAAGCCATGCAGTTGCGATAATTTAATTTTACTCATCCAAAAAGCTGACAGAAAAGCACGCTGCTCAGTATGCCCAGAAAAACGTACCAAGATTGAGCTATTTAGTTCTTTTGCGGCTGATTTTGCCTTTAGGCGAAAAGAATCCACATGAGGCGTTGATGGTTGATTACAGAAGAGATATTTCTGATTATTTCATTGGTTTTTTCACCAGCGAGATAAGGTACCCTTCGGATTATAACATCGCTCAAACGTTGCACTCTGTGGATCTCCTCTATGTGATTCTGTGTAGTAAATAAGTATGCGGATTTTCTGAATGATAATATGAGAGGATGGGGAGACTTTCGATTGGTTTCAGGAAAAAGTAAAAGCGGCCTACCTTTCCTTATAGATTTTTCGTTTACCGTTCTATTTCCGATTGATTCTTCCTTATTCAACAGGATCCCTATTCATCGTAATTCGTTTACCCTGTTATGCAGTTCTAACTTTGTTGATCTAAATATCGGTGTTTTTCCACCTGGATAATAACCTGATTACACCATTCCTAGTGTTCTAACACCATCAATCATATTCATAGCCTGTTGTGAAGTTACATCATTGAACAAAAATTTTTCTTGACTTTTATAAGGAATTTCTATCCGAATCGCGTTCATAAATGCAGAGATGACTAATTTAAATGTTATGCGCAATTACAAACTTCCTAATATATTCCTTTCCGCCATATATGTATTGTAGGGAAGTGAAAGCACAGAGTGGTAAAGTTAAAAAGAAACATCCTCCATATATACGTAAACTTATATAATCCAAGTAACGCTCATGTACTAAAGCAGAAGGAAGAAAAATTTATCAGAATAAGAAAGGACACATCTTCATGAATATATAATTCCTCAAAATGGACTGTCCAAGTAGCTACGTTCTACAATCTCTATAGTCTCATCTATAAGGCAGCTACTGCTGTCTTTCAGAGTACGACACTTTTGTCGTCCAACAACGAACCGTGCACGATAGAGTTTCCTCGAGTTTTATTTACTCAACTTACGGAAATTGACTTCTGCAAATTAAATAACATACCAATACTCTTTCACTTCGGGAGGAAGAATAAGAACTACTCCAGGCTGTGGAAAATATCTCTAAATAAATAACCCGAGATGTAAAATTTTCTAGAGGCTACAAGCTTTCCTCTTCATATTGAGAAATGTACAGAATATTGCAATATATATATGTACATAGTAATCACTAAAAGTGATGGATACATTATTGAGAGAGAGAAGTGAGTAGTGTGAACTAAGTATATTAAGTACACAGAAAAACATTCGGCGTTCAATGGGAAACAAAAGGGTGTTCAATGAGGTCCGTACATTTTCGGGCTACATTTGTAGCGGTGTAATTATTATTACTCATCAATATAAATTTACTAAGCTCCGGCATAGGATAATTATTACTGTATACGGTAAATATTTAGATCTTCGTCAGAACTTATGATATACTATATGATGATTATGATATTCACCCCGATCGGAAATGCATTCAAAATCCCTATATTGTGTAATTTTACACCGAATCGCATACAAATCTGATTTTAATGTTTCCTTCGGACAGGAATTAACGAATAGGTATGGGCATGCGTTATTGAAAAATAAAAAATTTCATTTTTAGTTAATATCCAAAACTGTTTACTGCATCGAAATCAAATAGTTTTCAATATGAACTAAAATGAAAATATTTTTAGTCTGCTATCAAAGAAGTAATGTGGCTTTTCTTTTGTGCAACTTCGCTCCAAAGAAATTTTCAAAGATTCTTTACGTGTAAAAAAATCAAAATCAAATACTATCTTGACTTTTGCAACTTGTACTTGTAAAATCCTTGCTTTGAGAAATATGAAATAAAGAATAACACTATTTCATAATATTTTCTCAGCTCGATAGAACCTGTTGAATTTTACACCGAATGGAGTTTACATACAATTCTGTTTGGGAGACTACTGTTAACTTACACCGAACGGTGTTTTAAAATAAATATTTTCGTAGTTATCTGCTAGATAGAGCCCCGCTGGCTGATTTTGTTATCCGGATGGATAATATTTTTGGGGTTTCATACAAAAAAAGTCTCGTTCCAATATAGAGGGGACACAATTGGGGGTAAAAAGTTTAAAACTCTATGATCATCGGGTATAAATTATTACAAATTATTCAAAATGGATTTAAAATTCATATTGTATAGCAAACGGAGTAAATTTACACCGATCTTTTTACTGTGTTGTACGGAAATATGAAGTTTAAAAGCTGATCACCAAATACTTTCGAACTTTATGGTTGACTCTGTTCGATTTGGTATGGAATAGACAATACTCAAAAACCAACACTACAGACATTACATTCGGTCTCATTTTATGTCCCTCAGTTAATATCTGCACTTTTATATCTTAACTTCAAACTTTTCTCCCACAAAATGCCAAAAATATTTCGCGAGTTATGGCATTTTCAAAATTTCCCAAAAAAAATGTTGTCCTCATTTCAAAGATAGGATTTTAATACATCTAAGAAAAAGAGCATCTTAAAAATATATTCTAAAAAGGACATCCAACAGGAATAAGGATTTTATCCTTTATTCTTGAATATTCTGGAAGACGTGCTTTTGGTTTTATTAATTTTTTTTATTTTTTTCCTTATAGGTATTATCTACTAAAACATATTTAAATTAAACTTGGGATCTCAACGGGATCAAGGAGTAAAACATCATTAAAGCATACAACAGTTTAGTATTTGAGTGTTCTGATTAAGTGTTAAATATTTTATCCTGCAGACATCTATGATAAATTTGACATTCTGGTGTACTACATATACACGCATACTGAATGTGTTCTAGTGGATAACATAAGGTAGAAAATTGAAAAATAAATAATAAAATCAAAAGTGCAACTTCCAGGATGGATAAAATCCTCATTTCTAATATCTTTTTAGAATGCTTTTTAGATACCTTGATACCTTGAAATTCTATGTTTCAAATGGACCATATTTCATTGTCCGACAGAGAAATATATATGAATTTTTAAAGAAAACCAGAATAGCATTTTTGCGAAATTTTGAAATTGTCATAACCCTTGAAATACGCATTGTATAGGAAAAAGTTGTAATTTGTATTTTGGTTCTCGCAAACCATGTAAAATTTCAACTAAATTGGTAATAGTCACGTCACACATGTTGCCGATTTGATATGGAATGACCCTGCATGCAAATCTGAACATTTCCGCATCTTCAATAACATTGAACACAAGAAGAAAGCCCGTGCGTTTTAATATCATACTTTTTCACAATCATTTTTCTCGTGTCCGTTTCCATTTTTTTTCCCCTGACACTTTGATACTCTCACACTATAACTCAAAGCACGTGGTTCCCTGCCACCTGCACTTTAGACTATTTATATTTTGTTAATTAAATCTATTATTCAAGAACTTCAAATATGAAACTTGGAAAAAAACTAAAAAATTATAATTTATAAATTGTGCGACGAAATTCTTGAAACATTCTAAAAGATGACAGTCCCACACCTGGAAAATGTTAAGGAGTCTGGTGGCAATTTTAATTTTGTAAAGTGTTTCAAAGGGAGCTTCTGGTTAGATCAATTTAGCATTACTGTTCTGAATATTTTATGCTAGCCAACAATCCATGGGGAGTAAAGGGTGTCATCCACAGTACCACAATGAATTAAGTAGCTGCTGCCTTTCTACCTTCGTGCCGCAATTCGAAAACTCCTCTAGGGAATGTAGAAAGGAAACACGAACTGGCAGATAAGGCTGGAAATCAGATGTACATATGTACATCGGTTCTCTGGCTTTCTTAAGCTTTAACTCTTTTGAGAGTCAGAGATGTTAGGGGAGGAAACGGTAGGTTAGGAATATATACTGCTTTCCTTGATTCAGCATGACCCTTAGAATTGCATTGGGACGATGAATACGTTCTTATCCAACTAAGTATTTTTATATTAGAATTCTTTTTATAGTAAAATAGTCAAATCCGAGTATATGTGACTCAGCTATATAGTGGAGGACCTATTTACAGAGTAACCAAAACATCAATAATGCAGATGTGCAATGCAACCCTTATGAACACAGCCTTGAATAAATGTATGTAGTAACTGCTATTAAGTCTGAATAGAAGAATTTTAGATTTTTATTTTTACGATAATAAATTAACTTATTAAATACAAGAAAAAACTAACCACCTCCTTAGGGTTACCTCTGAGCTAACGAGACAGATGTCTCTTGCATTTAATAATTTAATTTAGAATCGTAAAAATGAAAAGTTTTCTGAAATTCTTATATTCCACCTGTGACCGATTCTAAAATTTGTGAGTTCAAGTCCTTAAGATTGAAATAAATAAAAGTTGTTATTAAATCGATGACGGCAGAAATTCCCAACATCGCAGATCACCACTTCAACATTGTAAAAAAAGAGAAGCTTTAGACTAGAATCGGGCAGGAGCACGTCAAGGATAATTTAATGTTTCCACCTATTTTCACTAAAAACACATCAACAGAAAGATCATGAATAAAAGCTGTCACGTGAAATGGGTCGGATGGGTTTCTTCATTGCATTCTCTGTTGTTTTTATACGTAAATAATTCATTTCTGGCGTTACTTTCTTTAGTGAAGAAAATAATTAGTGGTCTGCTTCGATGTAGCGCAATGGGTACCAAATGGGCTTGGTTTCGATGCTTGTCCAACTTCTAACCATCCTTTTTTATTTGCAACTTATCACTATCTAGAGAATTTAGAAACCTTTCAAAAAATCCAGCTATATAAGCTCTTCCTTTGAATTAGGCTTATTATTATTATTTGATCTCCACTTTGACTACCTGCTGAATTAATTTTATAATGGCGATAACAATATGGTTATCTCTGGTCGCCTAAGAAGTTCGATGATAGGGTCACCCAATTGCCCGGTAGCAACAATTTCTCTTTGCAATTTTCAAATTGAGTGATTATTCCCCATAGTCGCCATACGGCACTTGAATAAACCAAGAAAAACTAATAGAAATTAATTGAAATTGTTTTCAATGAATTTCAGTCTGCTGTAGACGAGAAATAATCCACCGATAACAATATTGGCCCAGGGCCAGGGCAAATTGACTCATCTGAAGAGCATAAGTAATATTTATTGAAAACTGCATTAATGCGTAACGCTTCTCAAAAATTCGATGATAATTTTATTAACCATTGTAAATAATAGTTATTAAAATATTGCTTTCCAAAATTAATTTAACGCGGAGTGTAGACTGGTTTCAGCTCTCCGGCCATCTTCAGTACACTCAGTACACTCAAGATAGCCGAAAAGCTGAAACTGGTTTACACTCAGCGTTAAATTAATTTTTAAAAAATAAATGTGGGAGACAATATATTACAGGTATCCTGGGAATAACACAGTTAATTCGTTCCGCGTTTTTCGAAACCGTGTTTTTCATACAATTTTGGAAATAATTTTGCGGGGTATTCAAAACCGAGGTCTATACAAATTTGTACATTTGGTTCCAAAGATTGATTAAGAAAACATTGAAAATAAGAACACAACAAAATAACATGAAATTCATTCAATTTAGAAAAGTGAAACTTAAAAATGTAAAAAGCGAAATTTTAAATCGCAATTATATTTTAATTAGGTGTGTACAATCACTCTCACTCACCAAAGATTGATTTGTTTTTCCTTGATTGGGTAGAGGATCCTGTCAATTATCCAAAATATGAATTCTATTTCTTCGAAGCCATTTTTATAGCTGATATTTGAGGATAGCACTCTTTTTTGGCGTGACAGGGATCGATCAATCTCCATAAAATGAAGGTATAATTAATTGTTTCATATCAGTAACGGAAATATTGGAAGACGAGTCTTCAGGATAATTTTCTCCGTCTTCTTTTACAATGATGTTTTCATAAGACTCAGTCAACGTAGGTTCTTGAAACAATTCCTCCAGGTCGTGGCTATTCAGATTATCAAATCCCTCTCCACCTATTATATGAGCAATATCAAGTACTTGATTACGTAAAGTTTCTCCGGATAAATTACAATTTTCTTTTCGGGCAATCTGGTTTCCGAGAGCCGTTAATTGTTGAAGGTTTTATTTCGCTTATGGCAGAGGATATCTTTGTTATGCATTCCGAAATAGAGAATCCCTTCCATGCCTGGACAAGTGTTTTACTTTCGTCTGACTATGTCATCTAAGCTTTTTTATTTGCCCGCTAATGAGCAGACAGCTTAGACTTATCGATACTTTTTAATGGTCGGGGATTGAAAGGCCTGTTAATAACCATAGGCTTTAACATAAAATTTCCTGATGCATTTGCACATTAAGACAGTAAGCCTCTGTTTATCTACTTCGTATCCCAGGCACATATTTTTCGATTTTTGAAATGGCATCTTTTTCCAATAGAAAGTTATTTGGTCTAGTTAAAAATCTGATCCGCCCGCCGTCAATTTTCAGCTTGGCTGGAATTTTTCCGAAGTAAAATCCTCAAGTTCCTGGAATATTTGTTTACCGGATCAATTCTTAATGATCTGTAAATATTTTTGTAAAATTGTACGTATTTACTTTTAAACAAGTTGGATTTTTCGCCGCAATGATTACAGAAGATCTCATCAGCATGACTAGGCTATTCTTTAAACGGATACCGCGGAAGTTCAATGCATGTCAATGCATTTTAGGCTAAAGAATTGATGCATTTCCAGCAGGTATTCAATTTTAAGCCGGAAACACCTAGAAATCATATCAAATAATTTCAATTAGCGCACTCCCTTACTATGTAAGAGTAATAACGACTGGTGATAGACGGCAGATTGCAATAGATCGCAATCTGTAGTTCCATGCTATATTCAATTGCAGTTCAGATAAAAATCATACCAGTAGAGGAAACAAAAAGTATTCGATAGTATGGTATTCCAAATTACGTAATTCTTTAAAAGTAAGTCATGCATTTTTGTTTTTTAAATTAATTTCAAACCTTAAAAGTCTTTTAATAGAGTGTTGAGAGTAAAATTATTTTCGATTATACCATAAACACGAGCTCACATAATTGTCTACCGAGAAATCCAGAAGTTCACACAATACCTTACGACGTCAATCAGTTTCCTATACCAGTTGACCCCATTGTGGTACTCATAGCGTTTATATGACAGTTATCGCAAGCTGCTATTGTCATTATAACTCAATTTTATATACGCACATGCACAGCGAGTTTCATCTCCTTTTCGAATTCTGATTCTGACACATTTATCAACCACCCCTTCACTACTCAACCCATACCAGATAGAGGCTACTGTCTACTGGATAAATTACTTTATTACTTTCCGGATTTCGAGGGTCTTATTGACACAGCTGGTTGTACTATGTGTGATTATAGTACTCTCAAAGACCAGGGAGTTGAATTAAACTTTGATCCCAATGTAATAGTTTTACTGTTGAGGAGGGCGTCATATTACCGAGGAAAAGGAATTGGTGCCATTTTTGAGTTAATATCATAATTAATCCACTAAAAAAGTGCTTGTTTTCTATAATTCTACATGATAAACAATATGCCTCTGTGTATATTCAAATCCCTTTAGAAATAAAGTAATTCACAAAAGAAACTTATTAACTTCTTTTAAAAATTTAAAAAATTTAAATCCTCACCACCAACTGGATGTAAAGTCCAATAATCAGGAGAGCGACAAAGCCCTTAAATCTTGCACTGCATGAAAAGAACACAAAATTAAATTCGCTTCCCTGTTCCATTACAATTTCAAAAATTCCCTTTTCAGTGGAGGATTTTTTTAAACAATTTACTTGACACCCATTAATCATGAGCTGTCAAGCGAATATATGCATGACTGCTGCCTGCCGCCAAGCAAGCTCAGTTGGGGTACAAAACGACCTTTTTATGGGGTTGAGCCCCTCGATTTTTTCCTATCAATACTATCCAGTACGAAATCAAACAGAGCACCATGTTAAAGATCTCTTCCACAAAATTGAAGTTGTTGTTGACGTTGTTTGATGCTTCACGTCGTGCAGAGTACAGACTTTGAAAGTAGTTAATTAACAGTTACCAATAATCGATTAATACTAGCATTCGTGCTCAAGAGGAACGGTAAGAATAATTTTAGGTTAATTTAGGTTGAGCGCCCCCCCCCCCCCCCCCCCCCCACGATTATAGGTTATTTAAATTTCGATCCAGTTTTTAATTTATCTGTGACTGCACTTATACATAGGATGTGTGGAGAAAGACTTGCCTTGATAGAGTTATTACAGCCTCTACTTGTATAACGTTTCTCTACATTGATTATGGTCTATATATGGTCTACATATTCTGAAGAGGTATTTGCTTTCATTCGAAGTGATTAATTAAATTATTGCTTATTTCTTGTATGACAATAGTAGCTCACCATCGGCCCTATTTTAGTTCATTACATGATTTCTCAGTTGATGTTTTGCAATCTTATTAATGTTTAATTATTTATTTGGAAAATCAAGAAGATTGTATACCAATTTCTCAAAATAAGTGCTACTTTAAGGTTAGACTAGAAGGAAAATTTAAGGCAAAATTAAAACAAGAAGAACAAGAAAAATTTAGAATCGGTCTATTACCAATTATTCTCATGATACCCTAGATCAAGCATGGCCAACCCGAGGACAATGGGCCTCATGCGGCCCAACTGAAGACTTTTTATGGCCCAATTGAAGCTATTAGATTTCTAAATTTTGAATTTTGGCATTCATACAATAAAAAAGGCGCTCTCGTAAATTTACCACATTTATATTAAACTTTTGAAATTAGAACTTTCTTACCGTATTGCGTGCTGAGTACCTATTTTTATATTTATGTATACTTACACACTCGGGGAACGTGTGGAGGCAAAACCCTCGAGAAATACTTCCCAAGCCATGGGAGTCCTAACATATTCCTAACATTCTAAAATATTTGCAGTGTTCTTATGTAAAACTGACAAAAGTTTTATTTGAATAGGTCCTGCATCCTAAGCTACTATTATTACAGAAAAATTGTCATATGATAATCTTAAGCATACTTTCTTATCTTCCCAATCGTAAACAAATGTTTATATCTTTCCTAACAAAATTATTAAAAAAAAATTATCTTAACCAAATGACTACGATTCCCCAAACAAAAACTTTCAACTGAGTAATAATTGCATATGGAATGTGTCGTGGTCCGATGAACTCGAATAATCTGCCTACAGATTCGACCTACGGCCGTACATACACTATTGCAACTATACTTAGTTGCGAGCTATTGAGCGTAGAGTGGCAAGATTACTTTTAATCAAAACTATTTTATTATTTTGTATTATAGTAAGCGCAGCCCTTGGGAAGGTAAGGAGCCAAGCTTAAAAATTACTGGAAGACTATTTTCCTGCTTTCATGTATACTACATATATAAAATCAATGTCTAGTCACTTGAATCAATATAAAACATTTTAGAGAATCGGACTACCACGCGAACGTATGGATTTCTGTTTCATGGGTTGGGAAGTATTGCCTAATCTAGAATGCATGGTAAAACCACGTCGTCAACATGATATCGTTTGTTGCAGAATGCATATAAATACACGTAATATGTAAGTTATGGTAAGCTGCTAAATTAAGCAGTTGTTGACCTATCAATTATCATAAATGTAATTGCTTTCTCGATTTCATTACAGAATTATATCAAAGGAAGTATTTGGTTACAATAATTTATACTATAGTTTATAGTATAGTAAACTAAGAAATCGTTTGGGACAGACTGACAGTACAAGTTTCAGTTTACAGCTGTTTTGTTCTAAATTCCCCTACAAGGTTCTAAATTATGCTTAATGCACCTGAAGTGTTACTACATCGTTTTTGCTGATTAACTACTACACCTAAGCTCGTGCTCATGACGTCAAATGAAGAAAGAGAAGAAACATTTTTGCAAGCATGAATTTTCATATGCAAGAGTGGGAAGCAAAAAAAATCCATGTCGTTTTGACGACGTTGTAGATTAGGCATATTTCTCGAGGGTTTTTGGCTCAAGCTAAGTCGTTTGGTGGATAAAAAAAAAATTACTGAGCTTATATGAGCCGCATATGTTTATATAACGAAAATTAAATGAAGAACTTATTCAAAATTTTTTTATTACCTTATATTTAATGTGACACTTGTTTTTGTAGACTTTTTGATATCGTATCAACTGGTAGTTTAACCGACGCGAATCACAGTGATTGATTGTGTTTTCATAAGCAACCTGCTGCGGCGCTTCGATTTTACTACATTTAATTTTGAAACAAACGATTCGCTGCTGTAGAGAGTCGTTTTATTTTTAGAACTTTATCATCATTACATTACATTTCTGATAAAAATCAGGCTTATTCCCATCGGAAAGGCATTTTAAATTTACGCTTAAGTGAAATTCTATTAGCTGCCTTTGTAAATTTGGAGGCGTTGATTCCACCTCCACGTTAAATATAGTTAAAAATATTCTGAACATTTCCACATACTTTTGAATATATGAGAATCTCGTATCAAATTTTTTTATTATATTTATTTTTCACATACGGGAATTGAACTCACATTTTTTTTTTTTAGAATTGGTCATAGATGGAGAATAGAAGAATTTTAAGAACTTTGCTTTTAACGGTACTAAATTAAATCATAAATACTAGAGGAAAAAACAACTGCCTCATCCAGGGTTTGAAGCCGAGATCTATATATATTTATATAGAGTATTGTTGAACACAGCTGAAATTGAATAAAAAAGTATTAGAATCTTATATACAAAGTATTCAACACTCCCCTATCTATTTTTGCCCATGATCCAGTCATCAAGACATCGTGCAGTGTCAGAAACTAATCTGAAAATAGAAGAAAATACATAAATTAGTTCAATTTGAACTAAATAAGAGACTGGTTAACAAAACAACTACCAGTTTTACAAATTAGATGCAAAAAACTGCCAAGAAACGAATTTCTTGGCAGTATAACAACAAAAGCATGCAAACATATAAACATTGTAATGTATGTAGTCTAGCTGTGGTCTCGATTACAACACAGTATTAACCCTTTGAGTAGTGAGTTAATTTTTTTTAGCATACACGTCCCTGGAGTGAGTTATTTTTGCATTTTTCGATAGATTTCGCAAATTGAACGGAGTTTTTCTTTTTTGTGGGGGGGGGGGGGGGGGGGGGGGCTGTTTTCTCAAATTTTGGTGTGCATGTTCGTTACGACGCCGCGCATCTTTTGGTCAAGTCGGTTTTGCGTGGGGTATTTCTCTCCCGACGGGGGAAGGGGGTAAATTTTGAAATATTTTGGTTATATCTTCTGAACAATGAGTCGCAGACAGTTCATTGATGTCTTAAATGAGAGCTGCGGTCGTAGGCTAAAGATAATGTTAATCTGGTCACTGGTTTGCTAGGGGGAGGGCGGAGTGGGGGAAATTAGAGGGATATTTGGTTTTCCAATAAAAGCTCAGCCAATTGACATCGGACCATAGGGGTGTAGCTGTTCAAACTTCTTCTCAGAAAAAAACATATTTGAATCTGTACTAGATTTCCAAAACGTACCAGAAAAAACTTTGACACCCCCCTCCGTGGTGGCGCGAGTATTATTTGATTTGTTTTTAACCCTGGAATACTAACCCGTTTTGATATTCGCTTATTGGTAACCCTGAGTAAATATTACTCACACACGAATAAATTATAAACAAAAGAGTTGAAATATTTTAGCGGAATACGATAACAGAAAAATGGAAGAACAGCATTCCCCCAAGTATAATTTCAGATTTACATAAAGAAATTTTAATTCATATAGTAAGGATAATTAGAAATGAAGGAATCACATTTTATACATCTTGTACATTTTTTTTTGTCATGAATAGATTTTATACTACGATTTTGGGTTCCCGGCCAATGAGGAGCATGAGAAATGAGAGGACTGGCCTGCTGGGAAGGCTCTCCCTCCCTTAAACTAACAATCATGCTTCAGGCAATGCACTTAAGAAGTTGAGACGCTGTGGTCATATGTCGTGAAGAGCAGTGCAGCCTGCAAGTAGAAAGTGAGTAAAATTTACTCACGGGTAGCATTCCAGGGTTAAAACGACATCATTCTTTATTTTTGACTTTTTTCCCTATACGCACTTTTTTAGTACTTCCCTTTTTTTATATTCTAACTAATGTACTAGATTTTTTGCACCTTAGATCGACACTAACTCTGTAGGAAACTGATTTGTGCATGTGTATTTCATTAGAATAAAAGAAAATGTGTTCCATGTGTTCCTAGTTTCGGAATCGTAATACTTTCAGGAAGGGTTTCGACGGTCGCACAAATGCAGAGATGAATATTTTTCTCGGAATAATGTACAGCTCACCCATATTTTTTTTCTTAAAAACGAAGCCGAACTTCATCGCCATTTTTTATACATAGATAGATAAGACTTCTAATTTCAAATAAAAATGTAAAAAAAAAGTGCTAGAAGTCCTCAATAGTAAATAATACTTTTTTTTGAAAAAAAAAACTATTATTAACAAAAAAACTGCTGCTATATTTTTTTATGAAAAATATAAAGCATTAAGCTTCATACGGCATTTGAATCAAAAAAATCGGTTACTCCGTTCCCGAGATATGATTTTTTTGAAAATGACGTTTCATCGTAAAATCACAAAATTTCTTGAACATACCGCGGGGGGGGGGGGGGTAGAGGGAAACAAAAAAATACGAAATAATATACCTACAAATATCATTGTTAGAATTATGTCAAAAAAAAGAAAAAACCCAACCCAAAAGACTATGGCTGGACGTACATGTACGGCGATACCCTATCTGGATCACCAGAGGCTGGCCGTACGGCGATACCGCTCCAAGGGTTACGCCACAGTTGCTTTCAGCTGGTACTTACCAGCAGTGCCGGATCCAGGAAATTTTTGAGGGGGGGGGGGCAAATACGTAAATACGTTAATTGCCACCCCCCTCTAACAGCAATCTTTATTTGGGGCAAATTTTATTACTATGCAGCATATATGACAGATAACTAATTATATATGTAATACACACCGTGGAGCTAAAACCAGAAAAATAATTTAGATTTTGAAACAATACTGATCGCTAAGTAAAAAGAATTCGAAATTAAGATCCACTAAAGATATTAATTATCGCTTGAATCTCAAACTGTTTTAAAATACGTGGGAAATGAAAAATCGTATCATTACAAATACAGTTTATTTTATTAACACAAAGAATACAAAATAAAAATTTTATTATGTTTGAAATTATGTGACGTGCCCAAACCTGCAGAACGTAATTATAGCACCCGCTCACCTCCCATTTTAACGTCGGATCTCGTCTTGTTCAGAGTTGCCATTTTTGCCGCTATTTAGCCGGCAAAATTTGTAAAGATTTGCTAACTGCATTTTACACCCTCTAGATGAATACTAAATTTGTTATTCCGTTTGTAACGCATAGAAATAGTGATAGTAGAACAGAATGGATTGGACACTCATGCATAATATTAAAAGTTGTTTTGTTTTTTGCATCTCCTCTGTCTGTCCGTCCGCATGATAACTTGAGAATGCATTCATTTAGTGTGCTAAAATTTTGTACATGGGTAAAATTAAGTTCAAAAATGGGACAATTCGGGCTACTCCTTCGTAGAATTGCTATATAAATATTTCGATTTTCACTATATATTTGGGCACTGCCCGAAAACGCGTTCATGTAGTGAGCCAAAATTTCGTATATGATATTTTCATAAAAATTGCAAATACAAGTTAAAAATGAAATGGTTGGTGTTGCCATGTAAAACTTTGGGTTTTCACTATATATTTGGACACTACCTGAGAACACGTCGACGTAGAGAGCATTTTCATAAAAATAGTAAATAAGATTTCAAAAATAAAAACAAACTTCGAACCCTTTCTTGGTGTTGCCATACAGAACTTTCGGTTTTCGCTTTATTTAACTTTTATTTTCATCTAGCTAGAGTATAATATTATTGATGTTAGACCAATTATAACTGTTTCTTTTGTTTATTTTAGCCGCTTTTTAATATGAATCTTCCTGACTAGAATGACTCAAATTTGAGACGGTTTCAAAAAACTCTGGGGTACTGCCGTTCAGGTGGAAAGGATTTAGCTGATTTTTTACTCGGATTCAAAGGCCTTAATCGGGCTAAAGCGGCTAAATCTATCTGGCATAAATATATTTTTCTGCCGATTCTATGCTTGTACTGTCTTATATCCTGTCTACAGTCGCGATAGGATTGATGGATGGTTGGGAACATATGGTTGCCGCCAGCCACCTTAGTACATTTGTAGAATCTTTCAATTCATTCAAAGGTACAATGTGAGGACTTAGCCGATTTTTTAATATAATTAGTTGAAAATCATATGGGGTTAGTGACCCTTTTTATTCGTAGAATTAACAATAAAAACTACACCAACTACACCATAATTTTGTAGCTTCTAATTTGTTGGCCAATATTTCGGTCTTTTGTTTAGACCATCTTCAGTGCATAAAAGTACAGTATATCCATTACAGCCTACCTTGTAAAAACCTCTCTCATAATTAATACCTTTTAAGAATTTTCAAAAATTAGGATTTTATTTCCTTATGTCACTATTTTAAAACTTAAGCTAAGAGAACGTGAAACATTTTATATCCACATAATTAGACCAATACGGAAGTTAATATTAAAATAAACAATTAAGTAAATAAGGAAATTAATTTAAAACACAACGTTGGAACATCTTAAGACCTACGCGTAGTACTACTAACTCAACCGATTAGTAGGGGATCATTTGCTGCGACCATATGTTTTTATTGTGTCAATTGTATATTTATATTGTATGTTGATGTACTGTGTGTCTATTTTGAAATTAATCGACTGCGGTTTGTTGAAGTGTATATAGAGGGCTTCAATGTTTTTTCTTCTGCTCCAATTGTTATCCGTGTGAAGGCTGTATTGTATTTGCGTTCTTTTTTGTTCATTTCTGTGTCATCTTTTGTAAGTTTCATTGTTCTTTTGTAGTCCTTGGTGTGTTCCCTTATACGCGTTTTGATGTCTCTCCCTGTTTCCCCAATAGTTACCTTATCGCAATTGTCTGTTTTACATGGTACTTTATATATTGTTCCTAGGTTGGGTTTATTTATTTTTGTTTTTGTGTAAGTGAAAACGATATGCCTTAATTTATTCAGTGGTTGCAAAACCCTCGAGAATACTTCCCAAGCCATGAAACAGAAATTTATATGTGTGCGTGCTTAGTCCGTTTTCTAAAATGTTCTATATTGATACTTATGGAAAAGTGCTAAACATTGGCTTTATATATGCCATAGAGCCTATACTACTATCCATACAGGAAAATAGTCTTCTAGTAATTTACAGCTTGGTTCCTTACCTTCTCAAAGGCTACACTTACTATACCTTATTTAACAAAATAATTAAATAGTTTTGATTACAAACTAACCTTACCATTTTACGCTCAATACCTCTCAGCTGAGTGATAATTGCATGTGTGTATGTGCAGCCGTAGTCCGAATCTGTAGGCAGCTACATTCGATATCATCAGCCCACGGCATGCCATGACGGCACAGCGACATTACAATGATTACTCAGCTGAGAAATTTTGTTTGAAGAGTCGTAGTCATTTGGTTAAGATAAATTTATTTAAATAATTTTGTTAGGAAAGGTTGAAAATTTTATTACGGTTCGGAAGATAAGAAAGCAAGCTTAAGATTATCAGAACACCATTTTTCTATATGATTAGTAGTTTAGAGCGGGGGAGCTATTCAAATCAAACTTTTGTCAGTTTTACATAAGAGCACGGCAAATATTTTATAATATAAGGACTACGTCAGGCCTCGCATGTGGTAGGGAGGGAGTCTGTTTCATGGCTTGTGAAGTATTCTCGAGGGTTTTGGTGGTTGCAATCCAAATTCTAAGTTAGTGCTGTTATTGTGTTTGAAAATTGGTATAATATTCTTCGATAAGCCTGGTATATATCCTAACCTCCTGTATTGTGTGGGCTCTGCATTGGCTGTACTACCATTATGTGTAGTAGCTGCACTATTACTTTGCGTAGTAGTGGCATGATATCTTGGTGCGTATCTTATCTTTTTCACTATCGTTTCAATCCATTTATCCGGATAGTTATTAGTTGCCAATATTTTCCTAACGCGTACATAATTAGCGTGGTGAAACTTATGATCACTTAAGCTTATGACTCTTCTTGCGAACGCTAGTGAAACATTAAATCTTATTTTTCGTGGATGCGATGAGTTGTAATTAAGTAACCTCCCCGCCGGTGGCGCCATGGACTTCATATATCAATCAGTTAGAATTTTATTGTTTTCCTTAAATAATAACATGTCAAGGAATGGTATATTTATTCTCTTTCTCCATTGTGAATTTAATGCGGGGGTGCTTGCTATTAAGGATGTGCAATGTGTCTTCAATTGCATGTTCTGGCAATACCATTATGATATCGTCTACATATTTTTTATAAATAGTAGGTCATCGGGTAAATCATTAATCACATCATCAAGAATGTCATCTAGCACAAATTCTGCTAACGTGCCTGATAGACTGCTTCCCATAGCCAGACAATGGGCCCTATTCTCTCGGTAAAATTTTATCATTTTATGTTATGTTATGCCTTAAAATAAAATATTTCCCTAAAATCCTATTCTGTACCAGAAATTTTATTTTATTTTATGCATCGTAACATAAAATATTTCCTGTTATGGAGCATAACATAAAAGAACCTAAGCAGCACATTTTAAAGGTATTTTGACACATTTTATGAAAATTATATGCGTCAATTAACATTTGTTGTGCGAAAATTGTTTTAATTAAAAACTACAATGTCCACCGCCATACATAAAAATTACAATTTTGTTAGAAATTGTAGAAATTCGCACCAGTGCAGTGTATTTTAAAATATAAAAAGTTAATTATATTTGCCTAGGTTTTAATTTTATGTAGAAGAGATCATACGGTACGATATCTTCGCGATTCCTAAGATCCATGTGAGTTGCCCAGCCTTAGGCTTCAAAAGTTCTTCCGGCTGGATAATTAATAAAGTTCTTATATTGTGATTTGTAAACTTATTTTGCAAACTTACAAATAATTCTAATTTATACCCAAAATGTTTCATTTTAAGAAAACAAATTCAAATACTTATAGAGTAACTATAGCCTCATACTGGAAAGACATCCAACGTTCACTGAGTTAGGAATCTCAAGGTGAATGGAATGGATGTCTTTCTGCTACTTTGCATTTCTACGGACATGGTTCGTATCAAACTCCAGTCAGGAGTCGTCATATTTTTGAACTTTTACACCCAAAATATCTCAAGAGCATTAGGAAAGCAACTGCTTTCATAAATGATTATTTAGTGGGTGATTTGATAGAGTATGACGCAAATGTCAATTGACCAGCTGTTCAAAAAGTAATAGAAAACATAGCGGAATGTACTAAATATTTTATGTTACGTGTTCATAAAAGAATTCATAAAATAATTTTATGGAACCACGACAGAATACGAATTTTTAAAATATTTTATTTTCATTTTATGAAGAAGGGATTTTTTTGCCATAAAATAACATAAAATATTATTTTATGAAAAATTACAGAATAGGGCCCAATGTTTTTGTCTATACATGGCGCCCTCATATAAAAACAAGTTGTTATCCAAAATGCAAAATTTTAGGACCTTGATGAGTACGCATTTGGACAGCTTTGTGTGCTGTTTTATTTCAGGCTATCTCTTTAGCATACTAGCGATTGCGTTTTCATGTGGGATATTTGTGAATAGTTGCGTGACGTCAAAAGAGACTAGACGATCGTTAGACTTCAAGGTCGCATTTTGGATAGAATACTTGAAAGAGTACGAGTTAGACACACTGTATTTTTGGTATTAAGGACATGAGATAAGATTCGATTAATGTACGCAGCTAGTGCGTAAAGTGGTGTTGAGCGTGTTGTAACTACAGCCTAATAGGATGGTTCAGTTTATGCGCTTTCAGAATGCCACCGATCCGTGCGGGTATGACATGAGCTTGAGTGAGTTTTTTCACTATTTCATTGTTTTTGCTGGTCAACAGTTTAGTAAGGTTTTTTCCGTATTTTGCATGCGCTCGTAGTTTATTTTAACGCCTCAGTTTTTTTTATGTATTTGCACGCTGTAGTTTTATATAATATAGGTAGTAAGTACTTAGGTTACTAATTCTATTGTGATTCCATTATCTTTCGTTTAGATTTCGATTTTTTAACAAGATAACGTTCAAAATAATAATGTTTATTCAAATATATAAACAAAAATAAGTGGTATTCCAAAGAAATACAAAACGAGAAAATTATTTTTAATAAGAATTAAAGAAGAATTATATTGTGTTTTATGCAACAGCGCCACCAATCGCATCCAAAAGTTCTCTATCTTTCAAACTGGAACCAACCATACACATTCACAAAATTTCATTGAAATCGGTTGAGCGGTTTCGGATATTAGCGTGTACGAACACAGTGACGCTTCGTTTTTATATATTAAAATATATGTAGTGTCTCAAAGTAATGCTAAATATTTTAAGAGGCGAAGGTATGGACAATTTGCGAAAAAAGTATATATTTTGTCAAATGGGACATGTTGTCTGATTTTACGGTATAATAATAGTTTATTATCCTTGTAAATGAATTTGGCTCTATCTTCTAAAAGTTTTATCTGAAGGAAGTGGTTTTGGATTCATGTTGAAGAGAAAATTCCGACCTTTCCACTTACGTGTTATACAAATTACTGTACTAGAAAAAAAAATTATCAAATTCTTTGGATTTATGAAATTTAAAGCTTTTTAATAGAAATTTCGTAAAACAGAAATATCCCAATATGTGCCCCTTCTAACGATATCCGTTTTATTCCTAATTATTTCAACCGATCGTACGCCCTGTACTTTTTAACATACAAGGTGTTTGGTGAAAAACTAGCTTTTTTTCTTAATCACCCTATAACTCCTAAACGGTTGATATACCCCCCCCCCCCCCCTTCCATTCAATTTTAGTTTGACTAGGTGAGTAATCACCTCCTGCTCTAATGCCTCCTAGTGGGAAGCACCCTGTATATCTTGAGAGTTTCGCTTGTATTAATTAATCATTTTGCAAATTGTTTTCCCACAAAATGTAGAAAAATTAAAATTTAGAATAGGCATAAATGATTGCTCTTATTATTTTATTTACATTATTATTACCGAATTCCAACTTTTTTATGTGATCGTTTAAAGAAGAATTAAATTTTTAGTGACTTTAATTGCTATCTTATCTGAAAAATTCCTGTGACTTTTAAATGAATCGCATTAACCTCATACTTTATGCGCACATGCATTAGGTCGACACGAACGCAGTCGACGGGGCTTCTGGCAGCTCGCGCCGCCATCTGTCCAGTAGCGAACGGTATGTCACTGAGAGAAGTATGACTGCTTGAAATTATAAGGCCTATTTTTATTTTTATTCGAAATCAATAAAAATAACCGAATTTTGTTGATTTTCTCAGTTTCACCAAGTTTAAAGGGAATCATTTCTCTGATTAACACTTTATGCGCGGGTAAGGTAGTTCTACCCGCGCGCCTGACTGATGCTAAACGGCGGGACGGGTAGTTCTACCTTTTTAGCAGACTCTACTTTAAAGGCGGGAAGGTATAACTACCCGATTTGTGTATACGAATGTTGTATACCAATCTCTTGGTAAAGGTCCAAACTACATCTACATGTATAAAAAATCCCAATATACGTCCACTATACCCTTTTGTCTTCGTGCCCATTTTGTAGTAAATAATAAGTAAAAAAGTTAGAATTGATCTATGGTGCACTATGGGTGCACTATGCAGGGTGCAATAATTGGTGCGCCTAACTCAAGGGTTTGATAGCTGAGGTGGAGTCAAGCAAAAAATTATAAGGTGAAGGGGATGGTAAGACGCATCGTTTCGGCGGTGCGGGGGGGGGGGGACGGCACCAATAATTACACCCTGCATAGTGCACCATAGTGCACCCTGCACCCTGCAATACATGCGTGACAGTGACATATGTGATAAACTCAATATATTTTTAAAAATTTAGGCGACTTGTTGACAGATAGTATACAATATCGAGGACCATACTGTGGTAAGTGAGACTTCCAAATTTCATTAAAAAATAACGAAGGGTTTGGAAGATAGAACGTTTTTTCTAAAGTTTGTTTTTTTATCACATTCCAATGGTTTTCGACCGCTATACGTACTAGTGACACGGGAGCAGCACCCCGCACATTAAGTTTTGAGATTGTGAAAAATGTAATTTTTGCTTTGGGCCTTACTGTGTAGTTTAATAAGGCCCTTGGAAAAGGTTTTATAAAACGGAATTATTTTTTCAAATACCCACTTCTATTATATTTTTTCTATTTTTTTAGTTGTGCAAACGGAAAACTTGTTTTTGTAGTTCTATATCACCAAATACTTGATTTATTGCATTTTCAAATTAGGTGGGCCTTTTTCGCCGCAGGTACCGTACTTCATTAAAGTTCTAATAACTTCATCAGTTTTCAAACATAACTGACTTACATCATCCAATGGTAAGATAAGGCCTCCTCGCCTTTTTATTGTTAATGTAATGTTATTAACTCCTGCCGCAGCACATTTTTTTCAGCATAGAGGGCTCAATGCCTTCAGTGCCTGAATACTATTTATGTAGCCTATTGCATGCTTTTTTTTTTAATTCAGATGTGTTTCAAAATACATCAATGAAGTAGTCAATATTATTGTTATTGGATTTACTTTCTGCAACATCACACTAAAATTTATCTATTGCATCTAATAACATATCGGTGCCATCTTTTCTTCTTTTCACTGTTCTAGATGATACGGTAACAGTTGCAGATACCTCTATCTCTTCACAATTTCCTCCGGGAGTTAAATGTTTGCATGCGTTAACAAGGCGTAGAATGCGGTAATAAACTGTCTGGCATTAGGATTGTTGTTCCATCCAGATGTATTACGAATTCCCCAAAACAAAAGTTCTAAGTGGTCTCGACTTATATTATATGTTAAAATATGTATATCTTAATAACTGTCGTACTATGCAGTGATCATTATATAAAATTTTCATAATTTCTAATCCTATGTGCTATAGCCCCTGCAAGCCTGTTCTAATGCTTGTCTTTTTGAGAAGTGTCTTAATTGCATATTGTATTCTTGTATTCCTGATATGTTCTGCAATAATTTATTGTAGTTTCTTGGGCTATTGGGAACTTTTAGTCCATTACAAAAGAGGTCTCATGATATGAATAAGCTCCACTGTCGCTTCACTTCCCTTATATTCTGGAAGACACAGTTCTTTGTTACAAACACTTGCACTGAGAGTTTGTGCAATTATGCTCCCTTTGGATATAAAGCTTTGCGACTATTTTAATTTTTTCCTTTCATTCTAAGTTAGACAATGCCTTAACATAACTCTAGGAAATCAAACCTTTACGAAAAATAAATTTTTTACTTGGAGCAAAGTGGTTTCCCACCAAATGAATGTAGTGGCAAGCATGGTACAAACTTCTTGTGATGGTTGCGGTTCCGCACAAAAATTCAGTTTTGAGGTTGGCAAATCAATAATACTTCCAAGTAAGCGGAGCATAGCTTTCTCGTAGCTTGGTCCATCGCAAGTAAGACAAGCAATATCAACGCCCTATATCTTGTAGCTGCTCTTTTTCATCAGATACTAATTTTTTTCTCTCTGCTGCATTCAACGTATATACAGGGTGTCCCGTAAGTGGTGTAATATCCGAAGGCTACGGATAGATTATGCTTAGTCAAGCAAAAAAATTTTTGGGGGAGGGGGGGGTAGTCTTAACGGTTTCCGAGATAACGGGACTTCAAGATATTTGGGTATGTTTTTAGAAATTACCCTGTAACTTTCCCAAAACATAACTGTTTCTGCGTTTTTTGCACTCTTTCTTAAGCATCTCGTGCGAAAATGGCTAAAAAAGTTCAATAAGTGCTTAAAAGTAGGCAACTATCTTTTGGAAATGATCTTTTTCAGCCATTTTCGCTGGATATGCTTAAGAAAAAGTGTAAAAAACGCAGAAAGGCTACATTTTGGGTACAGAGTGTGATAGGTTATTTTAAAGCTAAGCTTTTGGGCTTTTTAAATTTAATATTAAAAATTGATATTGTTGACGTATTTTTCGATAAAAATAGCAGTTAAATAAAAAAAAAAACGAGTAAAAATTCCGAAATTTTAATTTTGTTCAGCCATAACTTCAAAACGGAAAGGGTGAGGGAAAAGAATTGTAGACCATTGGAAAGGTCCACCAAATTGTAAATCATCATCATAGGGTGTAACGTTCAGAAATTACAGGGTGGTCTATAAAAACATACCCAAATATCTTTAAGACCCGTTATCTCGATAACCGTTAGGACCCCCCGCCCCCACCCTTTCCAATTTTAGCTCGTTTAAACCATTTAAGTATGACCTATACGTAGCTTTCGGAGATTATACTACTTACGGGACACATCGTATAAGGATTCGCCCTCATTATCGTTTGTATTTGCTTAACCCAAATCAACATATCCTGGGATTTTGATATGGACAAACTCAACACATCCTTTAATATATATTTCGTCAATTATTAATGCACAAGCACACTTCTTGTTTTCCGCTTTCATTACTTTCAACGCATTGTAAGCATTAGAACAAAATCCTGGCTCTCTTTCAACGCTGTAGTACGACCTGCGGATAATTGATGAATGATATAATAATTTAAGGAAAGTATTAGTGAGATAATCATATCCCTTAGGGGTATAAATGTTAGGTGTTGTAGCAAATATTTTCAGTTTCCCCAAATAAGTGAAGAACTATAAATTTCTTTTTGATATGCGTTTGTACAAAATTCTTGTACAAAATATATAAGCTGTTAGTCGATGTATACTTCAAGATCATTAGATGTCTTTAAGATATAAATAATAATTAATACATATTCAGTATATAAACTCAAAGACATTAACCCTATAGCAGGCATTTACGCAGCGCTGATAGAATACAAAATAATCATTTGCTTTTAGGAAAAGAAGAGCGATTGTATTAGTAATTAAATATTTTGATAACGTCGTTTTACTATAAAATTAAATATTAAGTTTTAAGAGTAATTTCATTCAGGACTTTTCGAAAATTTTCATTTATAATTATTCTCAGTTTGATGCATTTTACACAACTTTTGCTCAAATATTGATGAGCATTAGGGATTGCGATATCGATAATCGATAAACCGATAAACCTATTAATCGGACAAAAGCATCATTTTAAAATTATCGATAAATCCTCTAAATATTATCGATAATGCGATAACATACATTTTTCAATTTCTGAGAAAGTTTTAAAAATATCAACAGTATGCTATGCTTTTTGCTTTGGTTTATGTTGCTATTGTGGTTGTTGTAATTCGAAAATTATCGTTTTGTCTTTACACTTAAACTGTGAAATTTACTGGTTACTAGAATATTTTAAAAAAATTGAAATTGTTTGTTTGTAAAATTGTAAAATTTGAACTTCTCCTACATTTTGGTAAATTTTATAAAAAGTAACGAGTATTTTTTTTTACTTTAATATATATTACACGAGTTGAATACGATTGATATTTTTCAAGGCATGGCGAATAATACAAATGTAAATGATAAGAATAAAGATTCGCCGTGGAATTTTTTTAACCGCACTGAAGATGGAAATGCAGGTATATGCACAATTCAAGGTTTCTCGAAAACCATAAAATCTGCAGGCGGAACGACTACTGGTTTACGTAGCCATCTTAGAACACAACATAACATAAATTTATTAAAAAGATATCAAAATTGGGGAACCTTGAGCTCAAGCGGAATCAAAAATGTAAAAATATCAACCGAAGCGAATTTTTCTGGTAAAATTACAAAATTTTTCACCAAAACCATTGATGATTCTCTACTAATATCTCGGATGACAAGCAAAGACGGCCTGGCATTTAAAACATTTTGTACGTCATATGATTTGAGAGAGCTAGTAAAAAGTAAAGGTCATCAGCAAATTCCTAAATCATCCAACACAATTAGGAATATAGTTTTATCGTAATCCAAAAAAATGCGTTATGAAATGATAAATGAGTTATCTTCACGAACTGTTCGCGGCGAAAGATTTAGTTTGGCGTTTGACGAGTGGACGTCTGTTAAAAATCGCCGATATATGAATATTAATATTCACGCGAATAACATATTTTGGAACCTTGGCTTAACGCGAGTGTATGGATCGATGCCAGTAGAGAAGTGCGTTGAACTAAAGCGTTTCCCAATAAGAGGTGTTATTTTGATATTCAAAGAAAATGCCATTTTTTAAGACAAATGATCGGATCTTTATTTCATTATAAAGAGGAAGGTATGCGGTTAATAATGGAAAATAACATCAGCCAAATGACCACCACGACTACGCCTACAGGACCATATCCTTTTCATGAAATTTTCCATAACCAAATCGCAAAGTTAATTGGTGAAGAATTGCGTGAATTTAAATTTTTACTTGATAATATTATTTCAATAACAACGGACGGTGCTTCCGTGATGACGAAAGTGAGAAAATTACTAAATGCTGACCATTAGCTTTGCCTAGCACATGGCGTCCAATTAGCTGTGATAAAAGTCCTTTATAAAACACATACCGTAAATGAAGAATTAAATAATTATGAGAATCCAGATAATGATGAAGGTGATGAAAATTATCTAGATAATGATGAAGATGATGAAAGTGAAGGAAATGACGATTTTGAGGCAATTAATGGTACGCCCATAGAAGAAGTTTCAAATATAATATTGGACTCGAAAATATACTCGCTAGTTGAAGAAATACGAAAGGTTGCAGATCACCTACAAAAAATGATAATGTTATCCAAAAATATGTAAAGGAAGAATTTGGAAAAGTTATGGAATTGAAATTGGATTCGAAAACACGATGGAATAGTTTACTATATATGCTCGAACGATTTCAGCTAATTAAAAATTCGGTAAGAAAAAGTCTAATTGACTTTAACATAGATATTAGCTTTTCAGGTGAACAATTTGACTTATTATCAAGTATAATATCAGCGCTGCTTCCCATTAAAGTGGCGGTGGAAACACTTTATTGTCGAGACACAAATCTACTTAGTGCTGACATCACTTTAAAATTTATGCTAGAGGAATTGTCTCAACAAAATAGCTGTTTAAGTAATCAATTTAAATCAAAATTGATTTTACGTATCAAGGAACGCAGAACAATTTTTGCAGATGTTTTTCAATATTTGAATAATCCACACGGCTACTTTACATCACACGAAGAAGATTACGACATTTTCTATCAAACAAGTAAAAGTTCAACAACTAAAGCTATAGTTAGATTGGTGATGAGTCATTGTGACAAAAATGATGAAAACTTTATTGAAAACACGGATGATATTATAAAAGATCCTGATGTTATATTATCAATGAAAGAAAAACTTCACCGAGCAATACAAGAAAAATCTAATATAAATATCGAAGGTCCACAATGACCACAGCAAAGAACTTTAGGAGATATAAATAAAATTATCAATAAATAAATTGGCCTATAACTACCTTAGAGCCGTGCAACCAACAAGTGTTGAATCAGAAAGGGCGTTCTCGGCTGCAGGGATTTTCTGCACAAAAATACGCTCACGATTAAATGATGAAAGCCTAAATGCGTTATGTTTTTTAAGAGCGTTTTTTTAATAAGTTTAATTAAATAAAAAAAAAACTTTAATAAAAAACTTGTATTGCTTGATTTTTATCGATAGTTATCTTTCATTTTTCCACAATAGGGCCTTCATTTCCTACTAATTTAATATACTACAAGTATAGACACATTTGGAAGATCTACTAATACGGAATACAAGAATTTTAGAGAATTTTTCATTTTTATGATTCTAAATTATCTAAATTAATAACTACAAGAAAAAAAACTTTCGCCTCATCCGGGGTTTGAAGCCGGAACCTTCTCTTTCTCGCGCGGTTTTTTTGTCTTCTATTAAAAATTACTGCAGAAACCGAACTGTCATAGTATTTCTCCGGCACTCTTATATGACTATATAAAAGTATTCGGCCCAAAATACATTCACGGCCTCAGGCCACGGGCCACAAGCCACTTGAAGCTTGTGACCGACTGCTGACGTCAAGTAAGTTACATTTACGGTCACTGGCCACAAGACGCCATTCTTCTGATTATGCATAAATGCATATATTTTCATGTAATTAATAATTTTTTCTTCCATTTTATTTTTTGGCAGAATTATTACAATACAATATGAATTAAATCACACAGGTAAGCAACTTTTCTGACTGATAAATAAAATTCCGATTAATTACAAATCCTCCGCCATATTGAATAACCTATCATTCTTATACTTCAATCTTGGTAGTACCGGGGCCACGGACCACGAGCCACAAAATTTGAGATTTGCTCAAACTTGGCCGCGGCCACAGCTTGGCTTAAGGCCTGTGGCCGTGAATGTAACTTTGACAAGACATTTACATTGATTCAGAGGCGTGCAGCCAGTGGCCTGTGGCTTGTGGTCGTGAAAGTATTTTGGGTCTCAGTTACCATTGTTTATTTACCGCAAAGGTTTAATACGCAGTTGAATTTTACTGACAGAATATAATAACAACCCTGTATAAACTTAATTTACCTAAATATAGCAACGGGCTTACCTTCTATAACAACTTCTGTTTTCCCAAAGCATGCTTTAATAAAACATTTGTTTGAATTCATTATTTTCATTTTCACACAATTAGATTAATTTTATCAAAAGCACTTTCCATTTCCGAACTTTTCAACTTCTCGCTAATGTTAGTTGACTTTATTTTTTCAATGTTGGTACTCTGTTTGGCACAATGAAGCCATATGAAATAGAATTTTAAGCAGTCCATATTATATGTGTCAGTGGCCGTTATAATAAATACTTGACGGCGCTAAAAATATTCAAGTATTAGTTCCATAACCTGGTCCTTATGAAGTTATGTAAAAATGTAACCTACATATGTCAAAATAATATCAGTGCAAAAAAAGGTTTTGCTTCTCTAGTTAATGACCTCTCGGTTATTAAAAAAGCTAGGTCTTAGGCTGACAACTCCTTTACTTAAAGAAAAATGCTGTATAATGTAGAGTACATTAAAGATATAAGAAATAATTTTGTCATTTTATCTAAGATTCAGAGACACCACAACTATGGACTTACTAATGCGATCCAAGAGAATAAATACGGTCATATACATTTGTATCATATGCGGATCCATTTGTCCTAATCACACAACCGAACAGCAACTAGCGAGGGAAATTAACTTAATACACTACAAAACGAATCCAAATTATTTTGTTGCTAGCATCATGAAATCGCAGTCTCATAAAATGAGAATATCGACAAATTATGCTCCTGTCAGTCGCCAAGCTATCAAAGAAAAAATTGAGGGAAATTTTTATAGCAATTTTACTGAGTCGTTAAATCTGGAAAATCTTCTCATCCGCATTTATGTCTCATTTTCCTGACGAATGCAACAGCCCGTTACCAACAGAGACTCGACGCGACGTATATCCGAAAAAGCTCTTATCTTCTGCCCGCGTATTGAAAAATGTCTCACCCTTTCAAAGATATAAACGGTTATAAACGTAATGTTCAATGATAACACCGCAACCACCTACGTTCGTTGTAACATTACTCTTTTGAAGCTGGGATGTTGGAACCCAGATCTGGCTGCCACCGGGTGGTGAGCGGTGCGCAAAGAGACAGAAGCCCCCACACAGCACCGTCAACCACCATCAGATATACAAGAACCAGGGCACAAGGAGTTTTATAGCATTTTTATGTCCGCCCTTACTCTATTCTAACCTCAATTTAATTGCTTATCCGGTGACAATCATTTTATTGACGACATTTTATCCATGTGGCATATTTGATGCGCCGTAAAAAATTTGACACAAAGACCAAAACGCAAAGGAAGCTTCCCTCAGCACTTCATGCTGTTGAAGCGCAATACGCCGAGGACTATGGGGATGAAGTTTTATGGTGATGACAGCATTATACTGCCAAATTATGGCAAATTAATTGAATTGAAGCGTCTGGCATTGTTTCGATACGATCTTTACATCCCAGTTGTAAAAGACGATAGGAATCAAATGGAAATGCTTGGAAAAGGCGTAAAAATCACTCTTCAGGTTGAGTTTTGTTGTGTGGATGATACTGAGAAGGCGTTATTCGGGACCATCCAAGTTGAGTATATAAAATATGCTTGCATGATTCGATTGATTCATTTGATACGATAAGGAGGATTGCTGTAATACGTATATATAATAATGAAAAACTTGTGTATAAATAGTTTATAGAAATTGCATTCCAGCATTTAACTGTCTCATTACCATGCACCTCCAGCCTTGGAGACTATTCCTAATATGATGATTGATGACAGGGTGCCGGGCGATACGAGAAGGTAATTATATGGTAAAAATTTTGCAATTTCCTACAAATATGTTGTCCAATATCACGCATAGTAGATACGCATCGAGATAATCCATTATCAAATCTTAACTGGCAATGCCAATTGTAGATGGCTTTTATAAACCTGCTGAGTAATATCGTAACCAATATGGCTGCACACATTTCGATGTCACTAATAAATTCATACTGAATGTTTGCAGACTCGGTAGCTCTGATGCCAGTTTATGAATAAAAGCAGTCCTCATTTATCCTGAAATTGCAATTATATTTTTTAAATGTATAGGTAGGTACTGTTGAAAAAGTTTAAAACATTTACATGGAAATGTGTGCTATCAAGGTTGCACTAAAGAATCCGTGCAACTTTGAATTTTATATCTCATTCCACTGCAAAAATATTTCCAATCGTATTTGACGATTCAACAAGTGGCCAGCATAAGAAGAAATTCCTATCTTATGACATATAAATACATGTGCTGTGATATGTATTTAAATTCTAAAAGGAAAAATAGAACTCATTTATTCAGAAATTGAAAATCCATCTTCAATACTATTACAAACAAATTTGTTCACAAAATATGCAACTGCAGATTTAAAACTTTACAAATCTTCAAACCTAAGTTTGCAATTCTTCAAATTTTTCCTTATATTTGCTTAACTTGTCTTCTTGTTTTGTGGATAGTGATTACATAGTTTGGACATAAAATCATACACAAATCCTCTAAGTTCAGTTTCAAAACTAAGAACAGTTTTTGTCAAATCAATAACTTTTTTTTCTGTTGAAATATTCCATAATGTCTGTAAAGAACATGAAGTCAAATTCCATTTCCTAATTCTGAGTAGTTACTCTTTTTTTCTTTTGCAAATGTTATGATAGGATTTTGGACTTCCATAAAATGCATAAGGCAAACATTGTAAATTTACTATGAGGAGAGATCACTGGTCAATTCGCCTGTTTCATAATTAAATCGTTACTCTTCTAAAAAGATCTGAAATTGACGATGAGTTTTGACGTTTGTTCTTATTAAACTCACAATCTGCAAAACAATCCTCCATACATATTCGTATTTTAAGTAAACTTTGATACGAGTTGCTCACGGTAAATTAAGCAGTGAAGAGATAGAAAATGTGAAATTTCAGAATTGTTGCTTAAAATACTATTGGGATCCTGGTTCTCCATAACATTGTAAGCGCACCGTCATTCGTATTACTTAAGAATTTATCACGAGGCAATTTAAAGGTGTACTTTACTTCTGACATCGACTAAGTCTAACATTTCTTTCTTCACATTTACGTCTCCAGATACACAACGGTGAATTCTGGAAACTTCTGAGTGTCTGTAGACGTCAAGAGCTAAAAACTGAATGCTGTACAATTTTTAAAAGCACACATCAACAAACAATTATCAAAATTTTTAATAATTTCACTAATACAACGTTCAGCTGTACGGCGTGACATAATTATGTATCTGAGCGATCAATTTATGCACTTATGCACAAATAGTAAATCTCAAAAAATTAGTTTAGTTCGCTCTATCATCTTCGCGACTAAAAGAAGACAAGAGTCCTTGCATGACTTAAGTAATTGCGCTATGCGGGTACGAGATCACTTTTTCCACACAAAAAGTATCCCATTTTCTCCGACTCGTTTTGCATTTTCTTCTTTCCTTCTATTGGGGTATGGCGCTCAATTTTGGAGGTTCTGAAACATTTTTTGTTCTAAAAATTTCTATCTCTCTCTAACACATCATCTATCTCGCTCCAACCCCGAAGTGGACCTTGATCCCGCACCTGTTTCGGTGTAGGACCTTGATACCGACGTCACACGGGATTCCTGTCTGGTTGATAGCGAAAACTCCGTTTGTATATAAAACCACTCAGTCCATTGTTATAAGTCAGTAGTCTCATCTCATTAAGTCAAGACCATCACTTAACCATTCCCGTTTCTTTTGATGGAGCATTTTTATCCCGTCAAATCTAGCGCTCATTTTAAAAGTCCTAAATCAGACGTAGAAGGAAATACAATGCCCATAAATGGGCCAGGAGATGGTCACACCGCGTTAGCTTCATTAGACATTGAAGAGAGCCTTCAAGCTCATAGACGATGTGATGTAGAATAATTCCTGCATGCATACTCGCGTTGCAAGCTGCACATATTCCTTCACCTTTAAAATAACTTTCAGTCGTACCGTAAAATTCCGTGATGCATATTTATTCCGAACTGTGCGAATGTAGCACAGTTTATCCTCTTCTGTCTTTCCTCCGGCATACAATCTGCGAGTTATATGCATCGGCATCTCCGTCACTCTGCTCATATCCCATAATCCTATCCATATCTCCTTCCTGCCATGCAGTGCTTTACATTATAGGGTAAACTTGGCTAGGTTGAGCTTGGCCTAGTAACATAAAAAACAATCCAGATGAACGATTTTTCGTTTGTCTCTTGTACCACGTGGAATTTTATATACTACGTCGTTTATCCTAGTTACCAGTGAATGCGGTCTCTCTCCGTGGTGTTGTAATTTTGGAGAACATCCCTTACGTCGTTTCGATTTCTATAACCAATCAATATCACCTTTATTAAATCCTGTGAGATTGACATTCAATCGACTTCATCTTTCATTTTTGATCCATCTTCAATCTATCTTCAACTCATCGTCAATCCATCTTCAATCCATCTTCAAACCGCCTTCAATCCATCTGCAATCTATCTTCAGTCAATCTTCAACCCAAGTTCACTCCATCTTCAATCCACCTACAATCCATCTTCAATCCACGTAAAATTCATCTTCATCCATCTTCAATGCGGTCTCATGCATCTTCGGAGCTGGCGACTCCACGAATCAGAAGTTATTTTTACATGTTTTCCATCTGCTCAACAGGAGACCTGATGCGACTAACCTCTGTTTGATTTCTAGTCTTTTCACGAACAACTTGCTACGTGGCTCGAAATTTTTGACATTCTTCTCTACCCTCTTCTAATGGTGATTCCATTAGTCGGCATTTTTTGCAGTCCCTTTGGAGGTGATCTGATCAATTATAGTTCCAGCATCGAAGCAGACCACGTAAAGAAATGTTCTGTGATGACTGCATTCTATTACAAGTGCATTCCTGCACCGAAAATTCTCTCACTCGTACTGCACTTCGAGAAGCTTGTCTAGCGGATTCATACGCCAATGCATAGGTCAATACTTCTGCTGTTGACCTCTTTTCTGCTAGCCTCGCTTGCTAGTTTGTTGTAAACTCTGATCGGCAATAGCTTCCACAAATGCCTCTGTACTATGTAACTGTAATCGACTTCTTATAGCTGAATTTCATGATAAATTTTTAACAAGAAGTAGAAGTCATTTGGAATTTACTCTATTCATGTTACATAAAGGGTTTTCCAATAAGAGGTGTTATTTTGATATTCAAAGACAAATGCCATTTTTTCAGATAAATGATCGGATCTTTATATCATTATAAAGAGGAAGGTATGCCGTTAATAAAGGAAATTAACATTAGCCAAATGACCACCACGACCATGCCTACAGGACCATATCCTTTTCATGAAATTTTCCATAACCAAATCGCAAAGTGGCTGCCCTATGTCCTCGATAGCCTCACGAATTCCATCTTTGAGGTCTTGAATCGACGCTGGGCTGTTGGCGTAGACCTTCTCTTTCACGTGGCCTCAAAGGAAGAAGTCGCAAGGTGTTAAGCCACAAGATCTCGGTGGCCAATTGTGATCACCTGTTCGAGAGATAACACGGCCCGGAAACTTTTCCCGTAAAAGATCAATGGTTTCGTTGCTTGTATGGCATGTAGCGCCGTCTTGTTGAAAGTAAACGTTGTCCAGATCAATACCATCCAATTCCGGCCATAAAAAATCATTAATCATCTGTCGATACCGCAATCCATTCACCGTAACTGTTGCTCCACCCTCATTTTCGAAAAAGTAAGGTCCAATGACCCCGCGGGACCATAAACCGCACCAAACAGGTGCACGGTGAGGATAGAGAGGCTTTTCAACAATAACTCTTGGGTTTTCCGAGCCCCAGATGCGACAATTTTGCTTGTTGACGAAGCCATGGAGGTGAAAATGGGCCTCATCATTCAAGATGAGTTTTCGATGGAATTCCGGATCATTTTCATGCATTTCAAGGACCCAATCAGCAAAGACTCGACGTTGTTTATGATCGGCTGGCTTGAGTTCTTGTGTTACCTGAACTTTATAAGCCTTAAGACCCAAATCTTTATGCAAAATACGGTATAATAACGTTTGTGGAATACCTAATTCCAAAGAACGGCGAGGAATGGACAGTACCGCCCCATCAAAAAGCAAGGGAAATAAGTTTAACCGGATATTGCAATACCAGGAAAATATTGGAAAATTTTGAAAATTAAAAACAAAACTCTCTTCCAAAGCAAATTAAACGTATATTTAATATAATCTATAAACTTATTTTGGAAATAAAAAACTTTAGAAGATAATGCAAGAAACTTATTTTCTAATAGCATATTTAATGTACCCACTTTATTACAAAAAAAAAAAATACATAGCATAAGAGCATCAATTTTTCTATCCGGCCTTTAACATTAGAAGACTGAGTACGCTTTGATCTGCCATCCTACCTGTAGATGCGCTAAAAAGCTTGCCTCACATAGTCCTGATGGTGTTCATTAAGAGGATAAGAAGATTCTGATAAGAGTTCATTTAGTATTTTTAGCAAGTGAGCACAACTTCGGCTTCTGAGTTTGAGATCTTTTGGCTACAGCCTTCAATAAAAAAAAAGTGAGCACAAGTAACTGCGCATGTACCTACCAGTAGCCGGATATTCCTATTACTCAAGAAAACTTGAAATAAACGTGAAAATTTAACCTACAGCGACATTTTCGTACATAGATGACACATCCCTGAAATTCCAACTAGAATAGAATAAAAACCAAGTAAAAAAGCTAGAATTGGCTCAAGTAAAACCATTCTTATGACACCTTAGATGAATTCCCGTATCTATTCAATTTTGATTTTTGAAGTGGTTTTTTGCAGATATAATTCTAGAACGGTTTGTCGGTTAGTAAAAACCATTATATCCAATTTGATATGATTTAATTTTCTGAGGAATTTTGCAATACATACAATAAAAAACGTCTAGGACTGATAATTTTCACAATATATGTAAATTATATGGCATTTATATGGCAACAAGACGGGGTTATCCAAGTTGCTCCATTTTTGAACTTAAATTTACAATTATTTTTTAAAAAGCCCGTGTGCAAAATTTCAGAGCTCTACACCGGTTTAGTGCAGCTTTACGCGTTTTGTTGTGCCATTAAAAAAACAAAAAACGTAAAGCTGTACTGCACTGGTGTAGAACTCGTTGATGCAAAAATCAGAACAACTTCAAATATTATGCGTGGGTGTCCAATCGATTTTGCGCCACCATAATTACTTCTGTATTACAAACGGAATGACAAATATAGTATGTACCCTGTACATTTCATCTATGGTATAAAAACGGTGAAGAGGCAGCCTTCGTGGTCCTAACGTGATTATTATTGATTTGGGTGGATGGGGGGACTTAAGCCAGGTTGATTGGAAAACTCCTGAAATTAAGTTGGTACTAGGTAGGACCATTGTTCACTGTCACGATTTATGGGTAGCAACTTAGAAAAGAAGCCAACCATACGCTTTTATGAGTTTGAGTTCTTTGAAGATGTAAACGTCAAGAAATTGACATACATACACATATCCCTTAGCTATGATTGGAGCTCAATTGCACAGATAAAGCATAAAGCCTGAATTAGATTGGCACGCCAGCGGCAGCGACAGCGAGAGCAAATCATTTTCATTTGTTGAGAGCGATCAGCTGATTAAGAGAAAGCAGCACAAACGTCATGCTGCCGAGTCATTTCGAATTCTAAATTTGCTACCGCTGTCTGCATAGGCAGCGTGGATATGTCGTCATTGCATACAGAAATGTCAGAAGATTCTGGTTGCTGCTGTAGTGCAATCTGACACTTGACAGCAAAACTATTTTTTGCGTTGCTGCCGCTGCCACCGTTGCTGTCGCTGTCGAGCAATCTGAATCAGGCTTTACTGTTTTCGGATTTTTCTCCACATTCTCTAAGCCCTCTGCATTCTAGGTTATCAATCCCTCGCATCTTGTGTAGGTTAATAACCTGAGCATACATTAATCTATTGTCTTTATGTTTACATAAGGAGCTTCACTTGTGGAGAGAAGTTTCAGTGTCGGTCATCGACTGCATTATTTTGAGATTTATTAATTTAGAGAATCAATCAGATCCGAAAGATCTGAGAAAACATAGCACACTTTATACAGACCAACGTAGTACATGCCGAGAATATTCGAGGCAACGAAATATTGTCGACGTAGAGAGCTAAAATTTTGTACACGGTGTTATCATAGTAATAGCAAATAAATCTTCAAAACCTTTTCTTCGTGTTGCCATACAAATATTATGGTTATTTAATTATACCGTGAAAATGGTCAGTTCTAGACGTTTTTATTGTACTCAAAAGTTCTTCAGAATATGAAATAGTATGAAATTAGTTATAATAATTTTTGCTGTCCGGCGAATCGTTCTAGAAATATATGCCAAAATCAGTTCAAAAATCAAACTTGCAAAGATGTGTGACCATATGAAATTTTATACGAGCATTCATCTAGGAGGGTATCATAAGAATTGGTCTTAGACTATTTCATTTGTTTTTCATTAGTATTTATAAAAAATATGAAATCAGAAAATCACATTAAAACTTGCTAGGTATTATAAAAAGTAGTATGGAGAAATTCGAAATTCTAGTTTGTAAGCTTTCGGAAATTGCAGCGTGAAAATAAAAAGAATTTATTTTAATGCAGCTCCACTCATCGCTACTCTGAGCCATACAGAGATGGCCATATGCACTTTTTCGTCCAAAAAAATGATGCAAGCTGCCACTCTACGCCACTCTACCCCACACTGCATTCTGAATGCAACATTACAGATTTGAAAAACTCTAAAATTTCTATTCATGCCGAAAATAATAAATTAATATCGCAACTTGCTGATATTCGCGGAAGACCCAATAGTATAGTTTACCAGTACTATTACGTAAATGAACGTGGGTAAAATTACCTTCAAATAAAGATTTCAAGAGATCTTAACTGCATTAGTAAATACCAAAAATACTTCAAGTATCCTTTAAATGTAAAGTTCCACAGGGTTCAATAAGCGGTCACTTTGTATTACATTTGTCACTCCAATTCAGTTCAATTTTTATTTCCTGGCTAATGGTACAATAAGACTAAATGAGTTTACAGCTGATAAGTTTCCAGCTGGCTTTATGTTTTTGATCGGGTTATTTGAATGACGGATTTTTTTGGAAAGGTTATTTTCAGGAATACACCGATCGTTTTGTTGAAAAATATTTAATTTTCTAGAACATTGCTCGACGTTTCGGGTCCAAGTGCGGCCCTTCTTCAGGAGCACTATACATATAAATCACATATGATTTCAAGCTTTTTTATAAAAAAGTCTAAATATAAATATTTTAATACCTTATTTCTGTCTATGGCGCGTATAAATAGTTCTTAAAAATAATAATAAATACACATAAACAACATAGAAAATAAATTACAGTAGAAGAAAAATACATTATTAATAAATTAAAATAAACTTAGAACAGAAAAGACAATTAACTGGCTACGAGGACGATATATAACTAAGCAGTCGTTGAGAAAATGTTTAAAATTTTATGACTAATACTACGGTTTTAGTTTATTCAGTATGTGTTTATAGTCTTTATTTATTAGTTCCGTGTCCTGCCTTAAGTTTATAACTTTGTTTTTGTTAAGGTTTATGTGGTATGCTTCTTTAAGTTCACGTTTTTTTCTATTATCTTCCATGTCGATTATTTTTGTATTGTCGAAGGAAAATACATGCCCTGTGTCTATTGCGTGGGATGCTAGTGCGGATCGTGGAGCTTGTTTATTAACATATGCTTTATGTTGTGATAATCTGGTTGTAAGCTTTTTTGATGTTTGTCCAATGTATACCGTGTTGCAGTTCTCACATTTGACCTTGTATGTAACACTGTTTTTTTCTTGTGTGGGTATCGGATCCTTGGTTTTTGTGTAATTGTTGTTTAGTTTGGTTATTGGCTTGAATGCTATTTTTATGTGATTATTCTCATTTTTAATAATTTTCGCGATTTTTAGGGATAACGGATATATGAACGGGATTGATGTGTAAATAGGATTAGTGCTATCCAGTCTTATTGTGTTGTTCGGGGTTTGTGTTAAATTGTTAAAATGGTTGTTCCTTACCGCACTTCTTATTATTTTGTGGATTACATGTAGTGGATAGTTATTTTTTATTAATATATCTGTAACGATTGTGGGGTTTTTTTGTGAAAATTTGTTGTGACTGATTTTAAAAATTTTGTTTGCGAGGGTTTGGGCTGTATTTATTTTAGTATTATGTGGGTGATTTGAGTAATAATTTAAAATCCTATTAGAGCTACAAGGTTTGCAATACCAGTCTGTTATGATGCTCTGATTTCTTGTTCTATGTAGTCGCATGTCAAGGAACGGGATGCTATCATTAATTTCTTTTTCCACTGTAAATTTGAATCGATGGTGTATATTATTGAAGCTATTGGCAAAAGTATTTTCTAAGTCTTTGGGTATAGCGCAGATGATGTCGTCCACATATCTTCTTAGAAATGTTGGTACTATTTCGGATTTCTTTAAGGCTTCCTCACTTATATGATCTAACGCCATTTCTGCTAAGATGCCTGAGAGCTGGTTACCCATCGCTAGGCCATATTTTTGTTTGTAGAATTTGTTATTGTATGAGAAATATTCTTATCTTACTAGATGTAGAATCACTATACACAAATATCGACATAGAACTAGCGCTAAAAACCATAGAAATGAAATGGTCAATTATAGAGACCTTGACACCAATAGACAAAGATCTGTTCAAAGAATCGGTCATCTTCTGTGTGTGTCTTATATATCGTCCTCGTAGCCAGTTAATTGTCTTTTCTGTTCTAAGTTTATTTTAATTTATTAATAATGTATTTTTCTTCTACTGTAACTTATTTCCTATGTTGTTTATGTGTATTTATTATTATTTTTAAGAACTATTTATACGCGCCATAGACAGAAATAAGGTATTAAAATATTTATATTTAGAATTTTTTATAAAAAAGCTTGAAATCATATGTGATTTATAAGTATGTATAGTGCTCCTGAAGAATGGCCGCACTTGGACCCGAAACGTCGAGCAATGTTCTAGAAAATTAAATATTTTTCAACAAAACGATCGGTGTATTCCTGAAAATAACCTTTCCAAAAAAATCCGTCAATATGACTAAAATATAATACATTTTGCACCTACTATTACTAAGTATATTAATATATTGAACTAAAAGCTAATGAATAAAATTAAAGAAAAGCAGAATCAAATAGAAACTTAAAGTTAAAAGATTACGAAAAAGAACATATGTGAGAATAATAATATGAAAAGTAAGCAAAGATAATTGTAGAATTCATAATATGTGTATATAAACTCAAGACCAGCAGTTAATAGAACATAATTGTATTGATTAAAGAAAAAAGTATTAACGAAATTAAGATCTCTGTCAGCGATAATTAAGTTTTCTGAATAAGTCCAGAGATAAATAAATTTTGTGATCTTAAGTTGTCAATGGGTGACTATTGGCATAAAAGTCCCCTGAATGCCCCCAATGTGGTGAATCTTTGTACATTGACAGAAAGTGAATTCTACAAATGTATTTCTTGATCAAAGTAAGAGTTCTTCATTATGGAATATCTGCGTCGCGGAATTAAAGTGTCAAGATTTCTAGATGAACGCAAGAAAACTAACTCTTCCTGTGAGTAAGACGGTACAAGGTTTTGATATATAATTCTATGAAGAAAAATTAACTGCTTCGAACCTGAAAAGTGCTTAAAGAGCATCCAAGTATATTCAACCGAAACGGAGAAATGTGATCAAATCGTTTCAGCCCAAAGATAAATCTCATACAATCATCAAAAGCGACCTCCATTTCGTAGTGCAAAAGAATCTAAATGAGGGAAAATTAGACAAGACCCAATATAATAGGCAATAAAATATTTTTAACGAGCTTTGAACGTAAGAGCTTTATTGGCCTCCGAAGGCCATCGAATTATTTAGTTTGTAAACGTCACAACAGCTCATTAAAGAGCTCAGGGTAAACCCGAGAGTTTTAGGTTTATTCAAATAAGTCAGGGAAGTTTTGGCAAGAATGACGGGGGGCAACTCGCCTAAGTCAATTTTTTTTTTAAATGGAGTGACTATCTTTAGGCCAAAATGTGCAAATAATCTCTGATTATGGTCTGCAATAGTTATTTTGTCTTCATAAATGTTCACAGATAAACATACAATCAGTCCAAAATAACATTGTAAACAAAAAATCAAAGCTCTCTTTATAGGTCAGTTGAAACGCTATTTATGAAATGTGAATGAATTTGCTGAATTTTCTGATTGACAATTTTCGACATTGGAATGTGAGGAAATACACCACTTAGATACTTAGAATAAACATTTTCAAAATTCAGTAATTTTTACACAAGCACTCAAGTCGTCTTCGTTTATAGTAATGAATCTTTAGATCTTTCACTATCCGCACCCCCACCCCCCCACCCCACCCTACCCCTGGTAAGGCAATAAAAGATAAAATACTACAAAAATCTATACTTAATCAACATACTTTAGAATTTCGTATAATACGCATATTCTAAAAATGGACATATTCTTGCGACTAAACTCACCAATAATACTGGAATGCATACATTCGTTCCTCATAGTTTTACAAGCAATAAATCTACCAAATTGGCTTGGTTTAATAATTACTGCCAGAAAGCCATATGCTAAACGAATACTCTTTCAAACCGTATTAAAGATTTGAGAAACAATGTAAATCTACCATAATGCGAACTAAATATCAACTTGATCACAAAACGAAATTTTTCCTGTTTCCATTGAAGAACATATGTATATAATGATAGCATAGTCGTTGACTAAATTGATAAAGCTTGCTGGTTAATTTGTTACTAACTCGCAACTTCCACCTATATCACAGATACCTCCAATTTCTTCTTTATGCAAAGTCTCATTGGGGCCGATTTATTTTCATATACGGAGAGCTCTTAGAACACTTGGGATGCTCGATAGATGCACGACCTGATGTTATTATGTCCCTGCAAAGAAAGCAAAGTACCTTCTATTCGGCTAAGTTCTGCGCCAACTAGTTCATTTATTTTACTTAATAGAAATTTTCCCAAAAAAAGAGAGGCTGGTAATGTCTGTAACTGGCTAATAACTTTCACTATGACCATATTCAAAGTTTCCGAAATGATTATTAACAGAATGTTAGGAAAAATAACTTCAACAAAAGTCATCAGTGAGCTACTGTTTTTGCCGATCAACAGGCGATCTTATGTCTTATTTTACCAAACACTGTAACCATTCGTTTCATAGTCTTGACGATACGTAGATCATTGTTCAGTTGTTCAGTTCAAAAGCTACCGGGCTTGGATTTTTGAAAGAGTATTTGCGTTTTTTTTTTTTTTAAATCACAAACCTAAAAATACCGTGTTTTTTTCCTACCGGTCCTAAACATTTCTTCATGTACACACAAATTTTAATTATTTTTCGTACATAGGTTTTCCAAACATATTTGTAAATGTTACCGGAACTGTTTTTGCAAATTTGTTAATATTTTTCATGTTATAATTACTTTCATAAGATTAAAATTGAGACCCTTGTAACTTGAATAAAATTTATTGCTCCACATTTATTTTAACAGGCGAATGAGGATTGAGGTAATTTTATTCAGTAGCCCATAATTTGGATATATTCTGAAAGTAGTTTACATTATAAAAATCAATTTGTAAACCTCAATCTGAGACAACTTACAACTAGATCTGAAAATCTCCATAGGAACCCGGGTCACTTTTTGAAAGCTCTTTAACTTTTTATTTAACCAAAGAAAGCGAAAAATTTATGTGACATAATACAGCAAGAGAGAGAGAGAATGTATAGAGCTTTCTGTTAGAGGGTCATTAGCTCGGTTTAGTTGGACCGCTTTTTTGTGAGTTTTTCATATCTTGATGTAAGATGTCTCAGCCTCTATCTTGCTAAAAAGTGAATGAAAAAATTTATAAAATTTATTTATTTTTTCTTTATTTATTTTAATTCTCAAAAGCTTTCTGAGGTGGCGTCAAACACCAGTACAAAATTTCAAACATATTTTTCTTATGTGGCTCTAAAAATGAATACACCTACACGTATGTATGTACATAAGGTAAATTTACATCCCGTCATAGCGTAGACGTAGCCAGTCCGCTACTAGCTGTGTGTTGGATTGAGAATGAAATGAGAGAAAAGGGAAATTATTTCTTTATATTTTTTGTTTATGGTTTAGTTATTTGGTCGTTATTTCCCGGAGCCGCTTTTTTATTGCATATTTATAAAGATAACCTAAAAAAAAGTAGGACACGAGTGAGATTTCCGACTGTTTTACATTTAAAATGTACCTACACGGCGAGAAAAGCACAGAAAGGAGAAAAAAATAACGAAAAAATCAAACTCTCTTTAAAACTATTATGAATAAAGATAAAAAATGTGAAAGCGCAGATTACACGCAACGAAAAAGAATGGCAAATGATTCATTTTCGTAAATAAATGAGAAGGGGTGGAGTTTTAAGGTTTTATTCTCATAAAATGTTCCCGCACTTTTGGGAAAACAGGCTACAGTTGGTTCCAAAGTTGCTGCTGTAATCCCATGATATTTGAACGCATGTGCTTCTGTTTACATTCGTTTTACTCTGAAGAGATTAAGTGGAAGAGCTCATGCTGGATTCTCTGATATTTTCAGGAAAAATGAAAATTTTATTTGAGAGGAATTTACATTTCCTTTCAGCATCTTGGCCAAATCAAAATTTATCTTTTTCTTAATAAAGTGAGGTAGTGTAACCCGAAGTACGTTGTTATGAATAGTTTTATAGGATTTTGAGGGATTCAATCAGATTTTGTCGTTCGGGTAATTCTACGTCAAAGTATAAGGATAAGCAGAGACAGAAGCGAACAAAAGTATTTTTTAGAAACAAGCAAATATATTTTCATCTTTTCCATGATTGGGGAAAAGAACTTTGCTATGCATTATTGTAGTGCGATTGAAACAACGAGTTAAAAACAAAAATAGAGAGAACGTAGGATTACTCGAACGACAAACCTTCTTGAGCATCTCCAAAATCATTTCAAACTATTCATAATAATGTACTCCGGGTCACACTACATCCCATTTTTAAGAAAAAGATAAATTTCGCTTTGGCCAAGATGCTGAAAGGAGATGTAAAGTTCCTCTCAAATGAAATTCTCATTTTTCCCGAAAATATCAGAGAATCTAGCATAAGTTCTCCCACTTAATCTCTCCATAGCAAAACGAATATAAACAGAAAAACGTGCTGTTCAAATATCATGGGATTACACCAATAAACATTAGAATTCATGCGAAAAACATTGGGACAATTGTCTTAATATTTCAGAAAAACCTGTTTTTACAAAAGCGGGGGAACATTTTATTAGCGTAAAATCGGAAAACTCCGGCCATTCTCTCTTGTTTACGAAAATAAATCATTTGCATGTAATCTTCGCTTTCACATTTTTCTTCTTATTCGTAAAATGTTCAAAGAGGTTTGATTTTTTTTTTATTTTTTTTCCTTCCTTTTCTAGCCGTGTATATTTAAATGGAAAACAATCGGAACACTCTTCTTCCCTTCTTTTAGTTATTTATTATTTGCCTACGTTCTCTCGTATTTGGTTTTAACTAGTTGTCTCAATCGCACTACAATAATGCATAGCCAAGCTCTTTCCCCACATTCATGCAAAAGACGAAAGTATATGACATTACTTGTTTCTTTCTAAAAAAAAAAAAAAAAAAAAAAAAACACCGCAAATTTCCAATTTTGTTTGGCCGTGTCCTATCTTCTTATTAGGTTATCTTTGATATTTTTTTGAGGTTGAGATTTGATGAAATATTGGGGTTTTCTCGCTCTAGGTGTTTCGGCAAACAGATTAATTAAAGTTACCAATTTGTATGGATATATGTATGTGCACAATTTTGAATAGTTATTTTTGATTAGAGTTTCTGATTTGGTTTGCATGGGAACATCTTTTGTTTCTAGGAAGAACACTACACTGCACTGGATGATTACAAAAGGGTCTGTTTTAAAATTGTTTGGAGTAGGAAATAGTTTTTCTTTAGGCCAGCCCGTCTGTATATTTATATATTTCTTTTTTACTATTTTCGACAGATTCGTAGACCCACTTTTCGTCATCACAGTGAGCTAAAATTTGGCACACAGGTGAATGTCGCTTGACAATTGAATCTTTCAAAATTTGAACCAGAAATTTCCATGGAAAACTCGGAAAATCGGGAAAAATCATTTGAAAATTTGATACAAATTTGATTAGTGATAATACCATTTCAGGAAAAATGCAGATTATTCCGATTTTTCCGAAAAAACTTTCCGGAATTTTCCGACTTTTCCGCTAAATTTTCCGGTAAAAAAGTTTTCTAAATTATGGAGAATCAAGTACCCTATCAACTGGCATTATTACTTTCTCTTCGATAATGGTGAAAACTTGCAGAAAAAATCGAGGACAATTCATGTAAAACGCTTTTCCGGAGTTTTTCCGACCAAGGAAGCGTTTGAGCGTTTTGCAATCTAAGACAAATTTGTAGAGCGAGTTGCATAAAGTTGCTTTTGTGGAAAACTCCATGGAAAACTCGGAAAAGCGGAAAAATCGGAAAATTTTTCATCGATATGATTAGTGATAAATCTGTTTCAGAAAAAATGCAGAATTTTCGAATTTTTCTGGAAAATTTTCCGACTTATCCGGAAAATTTTCCGACAAAAAAGTTTTATAAGCTATGCGGAATCATTTTTTTTTCTGTCCTACTGGCATCAATACTTTCTCTTCAACGATCATGAAAACTTGCATGAAAAATCGAGAAAAATTCATGTAAATTTTTAAAAAAAAATCATAGTAATAGGAAAAGTCTGTGGAAAACATGGAAAATCGGGAAAATTCATGTTATATGGGATCAAGGTGGAATACAGCTGAAAAGCGCTGTTTAAAACATAATTTGAATTTCAGAAAACCGTTGCAGCACTTCAACGATTTGATACTCGAAAAAAAATTTTTCGGATCGGCACCATACATGACTTAAAATGTCGGTAATGATAAGCTGAACAAAAACTTCCAGGCAACGGAAAACGGAAAATTAAAAAGAAAGTAAGAAAGTAAAATTAAATTAAAATTAAGTAAAAATATAATTAAGTTCGATTAAATTGATATTAGAACAATTTAGTTAACGTGAAAAAGGCAGAAAGTAATATAAGTAAAAAACGAGTTTTCAAACAAAACTGAGGCCAAGCCGCATGAAAAAGTAGAAAATAAACTTTTCTTCACACACAGAGGTGGAGTCAAATTTTGAGATTGGGACATTTCTCTTGAATATTCTTTCTCTTCATGAATCAAATCACTTATTACGTCTGATTGATCATACTGAAATATATCGGTGATTGTCAGCGAATAAAATCTGAGTTCACCTCCGTGTGTGAAGAAAAGTTTATTTTCTACTTTTGCATGTGGCTTGGCCTCAGTTTTGTTTGAAAACTCATTTTTTACTTATTTTATTTTAAATTGAGAACAATCTATTTAATTGATGGCATGAATCCGTATAAAACGTGACCCAGAACTTTCAAGTTTATTGGTTTTGATGGTTTGAAAGGACTCAATTTTAAATTTTAAAATCTAAGTCAACTCTTTGTCAGGCACCAAAATAAAAATTTTAAAGATAAATTGCTAAGAAAATATGTATACCCCCAAATAAATTGTTTGAACCGTTCTGTATATACATACATAGAGCCCAACGGATGTCACATAAAGATCTTAAACTCTGTATGGAATCCAATAATACAATTACAAAAACCATTCACGCAATTAATTTCCTAACACAAACAATAACAAAGCTATATTCGGCTTGAATATGACAGACTTGTAACCTAGAGGAAAACAAATTGATTATGTACTGCTGATGGAACAAGATATACGCACACAGACAGAGCGTAGTGCGTCTGCTACAATGACACAATGAAAAAATATTTTAATTTTTGCAATGCAAACAAGTCTTCTGCCACATTCAAAATGCAGAGTAGAGTAGAGTAGCGTTGAGTGGCAACTGGCATCCTATTTTTATCACGCAGTAGTGCATATGGCCATCTCTGTTTGGCTCAGAGTAGCGCAGAGTGGAGCTGCATGGAAATACGTTCTATTCTAATTTCACGCTGGTATTTCCGAAAGCTTACAAACTGGAATTTCGAACTACTAGCATGTAGATGGGGTGGAAAAAGCTCCATATTTCTATTTATCATAACTAACATGTTTTAATGTTATTTTCTTATTTAATATTTTTTTATGAATACTAATAAAATATAAGAGGTATTTTTTGCAAACTTCATGATTTAAAACCCAAAAAAATTATGTTAATTTTTATCGAAGTAATCTTATGGTGCAACATGTGTCTCCTTTTTCGAAATAATGATTTTGACAAGGACAAGTATGTTGTTATTCGACATCAGAAATAATACATATTGATTTTTTACTTATAATTCTTAACTGTATATACATGTTAGGAGCTGAATTGTATTGCTCAACCTTTACTTTGTGATTGGCATTTTGTTATATTAATTTCCAAGTTCGTTGTTGATTTTGCGTTGTTATGACGATTTGTTACGTTTAATTTCAAAGTTCGAATTTCACTCTGTGGTGTATCGCTAACAGCTTCGCTCTGGACTCAAAGCTCACTCCAATCCACTCTGCATTGAGAATGCGGCATTCCTTTGTAATTTCATAAAAGTGTACAGTGACGTGTTTCTGAGATAAAGCTTTTTGAAAGTTTTTTCAAATCGTTTTTTTGTTTGAAAAACTACAAATTTAAATTGATGTTTTTGTACAGTCAGCACAAATATTGATTTGACTAAATCATTAGATAGATATTTAGGTATTTTATATGCTTCCTCAAGCTTTAGTACTTTAGTTTTACTACTAAAAAAAGACTGAATTTTAATATATAAAATAATATCTTTATTACTTCCTTAGCGCGAATACAAATATGACTCATTGATTAAACTCGAAGCGGAACAAAGTGAATTTCGTAAGATTACATCATCCTTACTTTGACAGTTTTTGTTTCTGTTGATATCAGCACCTCTTGGGGTGAGACGAGTAAATTAACAATTTGGGCTGCCGCAGATATATCCAAATCATTTTTTTTATAAAGGAATTGCAACACAACTAAAATAAAAAATTTATGGTTTCCATCTCTAGTTCATTCAGTTTTGGATCCATTTTTGTATGGTAAGTTTCATTGTATTATAGGAAATACTGCAAAATGGTTCCAGTCCAATGAGGAGCATAGATGCTACATGCTTGGCCAATGCGTTTGCTTTTTCATTCTCATCATTTCCCGAATATCCTGAATTGGATTGAATTGAAGCGTTATGTTGTTCTTTTTGCCAAGGTTTGTCAATGCTTAACACTAACTTCATTTTGACCTCAAGTGATGAGATGGCTTTCAGTGCCGCTTGGCTATCTTTATATATATATTTTTTTTTTTGTTAGTGTAAAAGCGGCTGAGGTTTTCGTATGCACATCTGTACCGAGATTCAGCTACGTCGAAATTGGCAAAAAGTGAGTGAAGTGAGTCACTTTTCTGCAATTTTTTTTCTGCTAAGAAATTCACTCACTTACTTCACTCACCTTCAATTTTGCGGTGAGTTGGGAGTGAAATCATCGAGCAGCGATTTTATTTTAGAAATGGTAAGTATATAGTATATATATAGTATATATTATATATATAGTATATATAGTATAGTAATTAATTATCACTAATAAATTGTAACTCGCCATTTGCATACTAGAAAGTTCTAATTGATGGACTACAATAAAGTTATAATGTATTAGAGGGGATGCTTGTTAGTGCACAGGGACCCCAATGCACGGGAGAAAAGAGCTGAAAAATTAAATTCTTAGAATATGTTATATTATATTCCTCCTTATTATCTGCATAAAATGTTTAGAGGACAATATTTCGCAGCCGTGTGCATTTTCACACATAAAAAAGCCAAAAAGCTGTGAAAATGACATTCGAAGTTAAATATTCGAAAATACTCACTTCACTTTTTTAAAGGAATCATTTTATTTTCAAAAGTGAGTGAATGAAGTGAGTGAAAGAAGTGACTGAAGTGAATCACTCACAAATTAGCTGAATCTCGGTACTGGTGATAGCATATAATACTGCCTGGAAAATGAGGCATATTTGACTGGGCTTTGATAAGTGTTAGCTTTTGGATTTACACCGTGTGTACCTGATTAGGGCTTCGTTTTCTAGATTTGCATCTATTCACTCCCTGTTTGGTATCTTTATCTTGAATGGCAGACGGAGGTTGTAGTTAACTATCATTCTGTTTGATATAATCTCCAATAATGAATTCGCTTCTATTCTACTGGTTATAGTACGTAGACGTTTTGAATAGTTATGAAATATATGAAATATTAAGCAATGGAAAATCCTTTTTCTTTAAAAGAATAAAATTTTTTCTTGTTCATTCCTCTTCCCATTACTGCCAGGGTTCTGTACACTTTTAAGCCAGCCTTTTTTCAAAAACATTTCTAAGTGCTGGTAGATTTAGTAATGTTGCTAGAGCATCAGTAGATGTTACGTATGACCATTGCGACAGTTACACTAAAAGTTGCCATCCTTTGGTGATTATTTAGCTTCTTAATAGTTGTCTTTTGTATACATTTGTTCCACCACACTGCTGCAGAACAGGTGTTCAGTCGATCTACATTTCTTCGTATAATATCCAGTCCTCAAATATAATCCTGTAGGTAATCATGACTTTGAAACCTTCTCACCAAAAATGGTAGTGCTAGTGGTTTTTCTCATTTTCCTTCTTCCGGTGAAAGGTATAATTGACATTTTGTTAGGGCTAACTGATAAGTTGTGTACAGCACACCAGTCTTGAACAAAAATTAGGGCTTCTTGAAGTTTTCTAGAAAGTATGTGCTCGTATCTTACTTTGATAATGATTAAAGGGCTATCAGCATAACCTTGAAACTCAATACCTTGATTGGTAGGTAAGTTGATCTAAAAGGTCATCAACTACTATAGACCACAGCAGTGGAGATGGTACTCCTCCTTGGTGACAACCTATGGTTGATTAGAGCTCCAGTGTTTCTTAAAATAGCAGTGTTTTTATTATCCTATTGGATAGCATTTCCTGAATCCATCTATTATGGGTTAGATTCATTCTATGTGCAGGCACAGAGGTGCTATCACACGCTCTTTCAATGTCCAGAAAGGAATATGGGACGATTTCTCTGTTGTCTGTTTAAATCTGAGGTATCGTTCTCAGGTATCGCCCCAATAATGTTGTATCACAATGGACCAAAAATGGCCTAATTGAGGCTGATCGCAGTAGTTTGCGCGATGGCCACCACCCTAACCTAACCTAACCTAACTGACCAGAACACACAAATAGTCTCCAGAGACCTGGAGACGACAAATGAACAACCTTTCGGAGAACAGATACCGAACCTGGAGACCTGTTTGTTTAAAATATACGACAGAAGACCGAAAACCAAAAAGGTCTCTGGAAACTATGTCTCTTCAAAATTTTTTTACGTCTCCGAAGTGTATACACGGGTCTCTGAAGGCTTTTGTCTGTCGCCGTGTAGCTTCACCTTAAATACATCAAAGTTTTTTCAATATCTTTTAGGTTTTTTGAAATATTGCAATGGGTCATGTTTTAGTCGATGGAGTATTAAATGCTCATCAAGTAGCTGTCACATTTTCATGTGGCGAACATCTTTGGAGTTATTGGACTTTGAAGTAAAAACTTGAGTTAAGAATTTAATATTTTTATCTTGAATGCAATTATTTCAACATTTTACCCTATTATTAAGTTTTTGAGTTTAAAGTCCCATAACTGCAAAAATATTAGTAACAGGAAAAAAAAGTTTGCAGCATTCGATGGCCATCAATTAAAAAAACACCCACTCCAATATTTAAAAAACCTAGGATATTGAAAACAAGTAAAAAAGCTAGAAATGGTCTAAGAGCAATTCTTACGATTCCCTAGCTACATGAATGCTCGTATGTAAATTTGGTATGGTCATCCATCTGTGCAAGTTGATTTTTGAAGTGGTTTTTCGCATATATTTAATTAGATTTCATATTCTAAAGAACTTTTGAGTGCAATAAAAACATCTACGACTGATCGTTTACGTATACTGGTAAAAAACCTGAATTTTTACATAAAAACACTAATAAAGGCTCGCCAGATTTAGACCGTTTTTGAAATTATATTTACTGTTTCTATGAAAACACCGTTGGCAAAATTTCAGCTCTCTAAGTTAATTCGTTCTCGAGTTATCGTGAGGACAGATGGACATGCAAGTATCAAAATAACCGTAAATATTACGTGTGGGTGTCCAATCCATTTTGCTGTACCATTATTATTTCTATGTGTTAAAAACGGAATGAGAAAGTTAGATTACTCTATGATTATAGCTCTAAACAGCGGATGCAGTAATTTTGAAAAAATCTAAAATTTTAAAAGCAGTCTCAATTTTGACAATGGGTTAAGTGGAAGTTCCAAGAAGCTCGGAATTTTGAAGGTAATTCAGAAAAAGTCGTAAGTACAGTTTTTTTTCAAATTTCTAGTATTTAACCGTAATTGGTCTTAAGGGGTCGACCTGGAGAATTTATATCAATTTCATTGAGCCTTGGTCCTTATAAACATTCTCTAATAGCATTAAGAAACAGTGTTTATCAGCCAATTTCAATATCAACATCGGTGTCAGTTTATTTTCTTCCTACAAGATAGCTCTCTATCTCAGGCATTTGTGCAGGTAAAGTGGAATAGGTTCCCTTTATGGGGTATTGTCGATTCGGCATCGAAGTGAAGGGATTTATTTGATCATCCGTATTTGCCTTCCTGTAATTCCTTTGCGAGCTAGTGCTTCCCATATTGCTTCACATTTTAATGTATTGAATGGTCTTTCGAAGTTAGTGAAAGCTATATACAGGGGACAACTCCATTCTATAACTACCCGTAGGGTGTTGATTGGTTTATGCATCCTTTTCTGAAATCCAGCGTGGTCTTATGAAGTATTCTTCACACTTGTGAATTTGCTTTTGTGGTGGAGTTAGTGACCCTCTTTGTCTTTGTGCGGCTTGTTTCCTATTGCGCCTTTGTTTGTTAATGTTCTGATTTTGCAGTGTTATTTTTTTCAGCAGGCTCTTGGAATTCCTGATTTCTTTACATCTAAGGTTTTTTCACTGTATTGCTTCTTCAGATCAAAATCGTATTGATTCAGGAGCTGGGTTATCAAATACTTGATCAATTTTTTTCCCATGCTCCATCCATACTTTCCTATCTGATCTTGTTGCTCCCAAGACCACTTCTATCACTTGTTGATATAATACTTGTAATTCTACTAATACATCTAATTACTGTTGCTCCTAGCCATATATCTCGTCAGTATATACGATTACTGTGAATGTCAATTCCTGCCCATATCCGAGCATTAAGCAGGGACTGCCTCCACCTGTGGGCTGTGGCTGATACAGATGTTATCAATTTGGACATTCTTTGTTTTGTTGATGGCTCCCAGTATAGTGAATGTTGTTGACCGTTGGTATTTGATGATAATGAGGATCCCATTTTCGTGTTAAAAATATCCGTTAGTAGTACGTACATCATATATTCTTGGGTTACTGTTCAGAGTGATGTATTATAACTTGCAAAACACGTGATTTCCATTAATTTATTTATTTTGCGCATACATAATTGTGACTCGAAAAACTGTTCACGTATTTTCTAGAAATGTCATATAAGGTATTATTTTAAATAAAAAGAAGGGAATTCACTTTTTGATTTTGAATATATTTTAGGAGAGTAACAAGAATTCATAAATTCGAATATACAAGAACACAATTATATATTTCAAGAAAAAAATAATATAAACTGAAATCCAACAAATGAACAGTTTATCGACTAGTAGATACATTTCAATGTTTAGTATTATAAAAGATTATTTTAAAATGTGGTGTTTCCTTCTTTGGCTTTAATAACTGCTTGTATTCGTTTAGGCATACTGGCCGTTAATTTAGCCAAAGTTTCGGAGCTGATCTCCTCCCACGCCTTTTGAACATTCACCCAGAGCTCATCAACGGTTTTTCGGACTTCCTTTTGCGTAATTACTCTTTTTTTAATTATAGCCCAAAGATTCTCGATTGGATTGAAATCAGGTGACTGAGCAGGCCATTTCATCGTTTTTATAGCATTGTTTTCTAGCCACACTTTCGTAACACGCGCCGTATGCTTCGGGTCATTATCTTGCATAAACTCCAAGTCACCTGTCTCACATCAAAACTTCTCAAAACTGGGCAGCAACAAGTCTTCAAGTATGCGTACATAATCTTTCGTATACATAATTCCTTGAATACGACGCAGTTTTCCCAATTTTTCGCCACAGAAACAGCCCCAAATAAGTAGTGAACCTCCTCCGAACTTCAAGGTCTTAAGTATATTTTTTTCCGTTGGTCCAATTCTTTTGTCGTACCAGCTCCAAATGCGTCCGTCAGAGCCTAGTCGATTAATTTTTGCCTCATCGGACCATATAACTAATTTCCATTGCTCAGCAGTCCAATGTTTGTGAAGTTTTGCAAACTCTAATCTTGCTTTTCTATTTTTCTCCGATATTTGAGGCTTTTTTATCTTCGTTCTGGCCTTTAAATTGGCATTTTTCAAGCAATTTCGAATGGTGTCATTGCACACATTGATATTTAATGCAACAGAAAGTTCTTTATTGACATCTACAGCGTTGCTTGATGCTCCTGATACGATAAGACGCCGTGCCATTCTTTCTGTTTCAGCGCTTAATATTTTTGGTCGTCCACCTTTATTTTTATTTACCTCTATACCCATTTCTTTACTAATTTTTGTGGTTACACCGATCGAAATTCCGTTTTTTGTAGAGATACTTCTCACAGAGAGTCCTTTTTTTCTGTCCTCAGCAACAGCTCCCCTCTTACCAGTGGAAATTTGTTTGGTCATTTTTATCTATAAATTAATTAAGAGTTTTGATCTGAAAAGCTACGAAATATGTATTTCCTTACCGCGATAGATATAATAAAGATACAAACACCTTATTTGTAAAAAAGAGCAACGCTATTTTACTACTTTTTGAAAAAATTCCAGCCGCTCGAAAACTGTTCACGTTGCGATCGTCACTTCAACAAGGGTTTTATCGTTTTATTTTTCCCATTCAAACGCCCAAGTGAATTTACAGCTAAAGCGCAGTTATTAGAAAAGAAAACAGTGTTGCCGCTTGCTTAGTATTTCCATTTTTTCGAGGAAATTATTTGAGAATGTAATTACGTGAACAGTTTTTCGAGAAGATGCACTTGAAATGAAACCTGAAGCGGAACTAACTCTTAACTAAAACTGTTGAAGACACTCCATGATTCTGTCTCTTCTACTCACTACATACATGTCACATATACCATGTTTACATGCAAGGTTGAACATGGTTCAACTCGGGTTCAATATTTTTATATTTTATATTTATTGTGAATTTATTTTGTTTATTCAAACAAAATTTATAACTTATAATAACTCCACCATAAACAACACCATAAATAAGATGTTATGTTGAACTGTCACTTTAACTATATTTGGACCCGTTCTCAACGCAATCTCTCAACCCTGCGTGCTCAAAAGCACGAGTCGGAAACTCAACTCAATTCCGACTCAATCTTTCAACTCTGCATGTAAACATGGTAATAGTTGCCAAGTTGGGATTGGGAGTAGAATTCATATTTTGATTCGTCGTTTGCAACTTCTGTCTAGCATTTTATCTTCTGCTGTTGTTCTTTTCCGTATGACTTGTCACCTCATTTCATTGATGGTTGACTCCATAATGCCAGTCTATTCCATCCCATAGACATTCCGATCCAGGCGTTTCATTTTGTTTTATAATGTGCAAATTTTAAGTGAAATTCATTTCACGTAAAACTTTCATGAAGAAACGTTTTACCAAGAAAAATTCACGAAAAAAGTAGATGAAGCAGGCCAAGGTATGAATGCGCCCTAAAGAAAACGAGCGAAAGGAGTATCGATGTATCTAGGAAAATAGCGACTGTGCAAACATTATTACATTTTATCTAAATTATTTAGCTAAGTCTTATAAAACCTAGATAATAGATTATTTATTAAATAAATCTATAGACACGAACTACTCCTCCCCCTCCCTAATATGACTCCTACTCCATAAAATTTCCATTTGAAAATTTTTCGTTTTCCAAAGGAAGTGTGGTGTAACCAAATGAGAAGTCAGTTGTCAGCTAATCATGATATCAGGCTTCCATCTACAAATATTTGCAGAAGAAATCCAAATCCCATAGACTAGCCGCCATGAACATCTTAAGCTGCAAAATTCTCCATCGGGAGTAGCGCAGATGACCGCACAGCACATGGCCTCTAGCGTTAGGTCGGTTGTTTATCTATACCCTTTGTTACATTTAGTATAGCTGACTCTATCTTTTTGGTAGGCAAATTGATTTGGATTTAGTGGATACTTCTTAAACGCCCCGTCTCTAATATTCCTTTCTATTTTCTCCATTGCTTTTAGAATAAATGAATTCGAGCTGATCGGACATACAAACAGGGTTGACCATCCGGTTTGCCTGTTGCTTTAGGTATATACATATCTCACTTGTACAACTCTCCATGATTAAGGAATATATCTCTATGTAGAGTTTACGGTAAAGGTCTTAACAAGGGTTGGTAGAAGCTCATTCAATCCTCTTTGGAAGAGAGCGGGGAGTATTTCGTCACTACCGACCAATTTATAAGATTTAACCATTTAAATTACTGTGGTATGAAGATTTTCGTAGCGGTCAGTCATGCATCTTTTCTAGGAAGATAAACGTCTGCCAAAGAGGATCTGCTGAACTCCGCTTCAATCTCACTTACTACATAGATTGGAAAATTTGTCTGTGCAAGAAGTTCCAGAGTTTCTTTTTCCTGTTTTAGTGTATCTGCCATTACCTTTTTTTAGTGTCAGGGGATTTTTCTAGCAGGACCTTATTAATTATAACCTGCTGTGAATTTCCGCCATTATACTCGGTTAGAATATATTTGTATTTATTCCCAACCCGATGTTCTTTTCAATTTATTGCATACCCTGCGTACTTGTGACTTAAGATTAGTAAGCTGCATATTCCACCAGGACACAGTCTGTTATCCTTTGCTTCATATATACTGATAGCAGACAAACTATATTAAATACAAAATAACAAAATATTAGAGAATAACAGAATAAATGCATAGAAAAGAATAAAAAACAAGTTAAAAAAAACAAAAAAAATAATCAAGCAAATTTTCAAAGACAATGTAAAAGATAAAGCATATACAAAGGAAGAACAAAACATCGCCATTGTTATCGGGGTACAGAGAGCTCAGGTGATTAGGAAGCAGTTTGGATAGAAAAACTGCTTTTTAGTAGCTCCTTTGAACATGTTGAAATAAAGCGGGTTCTTTTGAATATTAGCTGGTAAATTATTTCACAACGACAGATCTGAGTATAGTAAGAATCCTGAAAGATGGCTTTACGGAATTAAATGAGACCTTCCTTCACAAAATTAACACTCGGAAATATCTAAATAAGAAAATTAAATTTAATTGGAAAATAAAATACTCGCAATAATATGTACAAGATGGGTAATTGGAAGATCTTGCGACGGATCTAATTATCTTGCCACCCCGTGCTTTTAATGAAAAATAAGTTGTGGCTCTAATTTCCGTAATGCTAACGCATAATTTGAAAACAAAAACCATCTTGTCTGTGAAGTAGCTATGAAACAAACAAAAAAAACAATTTTCCACTTATCATTACCTCGGGGACCAAATTAATCCTTTAAAGTGTTAACCGCAAAATATTGTTGTCTTACCTTCTTCGCAATTGTTTAATTATTTGTAGCTCTTTTTCTACCACAAGGAGCAAGCATTTGCAGTTTTTCCTCGGTGTGGTTATGAATTTTATTACCCCCGCTACTGGTTGAGTCCTATAGCTCTTGCGAAAGCATCGACGGGAAGACAAACTGCTAAGCTAGAAGAATACGAAAGCAATGCTATGGGGAGAGTAGAGGGTAGTTTCATCCCCCGAGATTAAGGATTTCGACGAAGCTATCTGATAATTGGCGTCAATTTTATTCAGCCACGCACGGGAAATGGCCTACGCATCAGCAAAACCAGCACTCAGGCCAGCAACAACAAAAAATATTATTAATAGCGTATAGCGGAGTAATTTCTGTAAGAGAATACTTGCCTGGCATGGAATTTCATTTATTAGATGAATTAAGGCTCAGAGGGTTGAAGGGATTTAGCCAGTTCCTAGGCCTTCTTTCGGCCATGGTCGGTGTGCCACCCTAAATTGGAGCAAGGATTGCTTCGTTTGCCTGGTACGGCATTATGATAATGGAAAAATTAGCTGAACGAAATTCGAGATAAGAATTTATGCTGTGGCGTTACGGAATGAGGTGATGGCCACGATTGTTTGCTTTTGGGGTTGATTCGCCCTCATGCCACTATTTCGATACGATTCCTTCGGGATACCAAACGGTGAAGTTGGGCTATTGATAACGGCCCCGTGGTATGTGAAAGTCTTATTAATGACCAATAATTGAATCAAGCATTAATATTTTTCCATAGAAGAGAAAAAAATTGTTATAATTATTGTTTTTAACTTAGGAGGTATTTTTATGGGAAAACATTTCTTGTGGGATATTTTCTCATAGAATATTTAATGAAATCATTTTCTTCTATAGCTTGTGGACCATATCGAATTAGCTGTACCAACTAAGGAAAGACTGATACAGAGATTTTCATTATAATCTCGATTTTTGATATAATCGTTAAAAGGATTAGTTAATGTTTTCAGATCAATACACATATCCAAAACTCTCTCCACACCAAAAAGTTTACTTTTGATAGTAAACTTGCCAATCTAAGGTATGAAAACTACCATACGTACAATTTTTTGAACTTAGAACATTACTTTGTATTAGGACTGCAAGGTACACCCATAAGTACTTGTCGCTACTGTGAGCTACACAAAGTATATACATAGTTGATTACAAAACTCAATTTTTAGCACTACGAATTTGTAATTTTCCTATTGTCCATTAGATGGATTAACATTATTTAAGCCATGTTTGATTACTTTCTAAAAAGCAATATTTGTTTGGTTTCATTCAGAAGTTATTTCTGTAAAAATAAACAACGGAGTATCGTAAAATGAACAAATATCGTAAAATGGATATTTAGGTACGTAAAATACGATGAGCTTTTTAAATAATATCTTCTTTCAAACGCAAATTAAGCATAGACAATATTTTTCTTAGCTAAAGCAGCGATAGCACTGAAAATAAAATGATATCTATTGCTTTATCTTCATCTGAATCTGGATCGGAAGAAGTGATACTTACAGAAAAAAAATCAATAGTATTTTCATATAAATGTTTTACGGGTCAATTAAGGGAATAATATTCACACACAGTCATTCCACACGACCCGGCGATCACCTTGGTGGAACCTTAGATGATATCAAAAAGGAAGGGCTATGAAGAAGAAAAACTTAATGATTTTTCTTCATGTCGTAGAGCCGCATCGATGTGTTCGTTTTATTCATAGGCGTAGTAAGCTACGACATTTTCAGAACTCGCACATAATTTAGTGGTTGAAAAATTATTAATATTAAAGAAATTTAATAAAAGAAATCCATTATATCGCAAGATTTTTAATTTATTATTTTATAACATTTTTATGACTTTTTAAATTTTTAAGAAATTTCCTAGTGCCCCAATTACTTTCTAATGTATTTTTCGCCGTTGCCTTTGTCTGGCTGACATAATTTAATGTCTTGTAAACAAATAATGACAATACGATTATAAACAAACAAACCTGCATTGGAAAATGTTACATTTTTTGCCGTGGCTGTTAATTTTTAGAACTATTTCCCTACTATTTTATTTATAACACTATAATTTATTATTGAAACAATTAAACTTGCCTGAAAACTACAGCATTCCCATAAGAATAACTGTGGTTGTTTCTGTTGCACAGCACAACGCACTTTATCACAATAAAATCAAGACGTCGGAGTTTCGATTTCACAAAATCTCCAAATATCCAATTTTCCGTAATGGGGTATTTCAATTATCTATCCGGCCAAAAATAATTTTGTGGTTTTTGGTGTTTAGAATGATGAAAATAAAACAAGCAAATTATACACAGACAAAAAACTATATTATTACTTACTTAAAAAAAATAAAAGCAAAAATTAAAAAACAATTGGCATATAAAATACATGTTCTTTTAATAACTATAATATGAAGTGAAATTAATTATTTTTACAAAATTATAATCAATTTATCTCATCCTCGCTTTCTGATTGAAGTGATTCTGATAGGTTTTTCGGTGTGGCAGGCAGAAGCTGTTCAATGTTTCAGGTAGAAACGAAGACAAGTTTCTTTTTTTTATAATTCTTGATGCGCTGAGAAAAGGATCTGAGCTCAAAAGAAGCCTGTTCAGAACATCTCTATTACAGGATTCTCTGGAGAATTTTCTTGAGTAATCCTGCCTGTATGTCCTAAAATGTTTGTTACGTCCTTCTGCTGCTTCCTCAGATAACTGGCCTATTGGTACCAATGCATTTTTTATTACGTCTGTTCCGTGCACTAGTACTTTGTGCAGTGTGGGCGTCATTGGATGCCATGGGTATAGTTTTACGTATAAACGAGCAGTTTCTTCTGCGTATTTTTCATATTTTTCTACATCTATAATATATCCACTCGAGATCGTTTCCAAAATGGCTTTTAATCTATATATTAATTCGTAATCTATACCTGTAATGTCTGAGGCTAAATTTTGGATCCTCAAAGAATCTCCTGCTCGTACTTCCATCATTTGTATTTCCGAAGTTTGTTTTCGGCATGTCAACTAATAAGCCAGTTTCATTGCGAAACCTGGCCTGTATTTCAGTTTTTCTGTCTTTCTCCATTTGGTTTTCCTCATCTGTTTTTCTCTCCCGATACTTTTTTACGGGCAGCTTGTATCCTAAATGGAGAATGGTTTCAAAAAATCTAATTCTAACATGTAAAATAGACAGGCCGAATTCAGTAGCACTCTTTGTAATTTTCCTTTTGTCCTCTAAATTATTAATATCTTTGGAAGTTTTTCCACAAATGTAGCAACGACTTGTGGATGTTGTTCCAGTAGCCGCGTTGCAGACCTTCCCGTCAACCATAGTCATTACAAAATGGGAATGCACCAAAAATTTTTTTCCGTCAATATCAACCTCAGTCGCAGTTAAATTGCTAATGGAATTTTTAACGTAATGAATCTCTTCATTAGTAATGTCATTTGTTTCTTTGACGAAGCGAAATCGTATTGGACGACAAAATCGGGGAGACGAAGGTGTTGGGTTTTCCCACAACACCTTTTCATTGTTCTTGCCGAAAACTAGTCGCACAGGTACAAAGCAGCTTTGAAAAATATTTGCGTCTGAGTCAGCCTCATTATCGAATTTTTGTTTGTATTGTGCTTGCTGGGATCCGTCACAGCCCCATTTACAAATCAAGTTTAAAGTGTTCCGCTCTTTATCTTTTAATGTGAATAAGACCTCTTCCAAGAATTCCGATAAGCGCCGAACGGTAATATCTATTAATGGTTGTAGCTGGGTTTCGGCGTAGGTGCTTGTTATCGTGAACGTTTCTGGGGGAGGATAACACTGTTGTTTTGCTTCTTGAATTAAGCTATAACACGGGAAAAAGTTCTTGTTAGTTTTCCTTATAATTTCATATTGTCCTCGAGTTAAGACTGCATCTATAAACATTTTTGCATGGGGCTTAGACGCGAAGGATTTCTACATTTAGAGCTATCGTAAGCCTTTTTGTATTTTGTTGCACGGGTCGGAGAGCTCGTAATATCTTTGAGTACGTTTGAAGCATTACGTTTTCCCGATTTACACAATTCAACTTGAGCTGCGTGAAGTATTACACCGTCTTCTAAATTAGAGCATAGCTCTTCCGTTTTTCTTCTTTTACTCCTTTCGCTGGATTCGCCAAACGATTTTCGAGGGCGACCTGGACGGTGTAGTGTTGAGCCTGGAATCTCAAATGAACCTTCCAGCCAAAGATGATTGTTTTTTTTAAAAAAACCTCTTCCTTTTTATGGGCTTTGACCCATCTTTGTTTTATCTCGGATTTAAAATGTGCAAAATCCTTTTTCAATTTATTTAATTGGTCTTCAGTAAGGTCATCACGATTGAACAGATAATCTCTTAAGGAACTTAGTTTTCCATCCAAATTGCGTAAATTTTCATTTTTCATAACATCCAATAGGTATTTGCGAGTCACTATCTTCACTCCAGAGGTACTCGCTGTACCTGGAATAAACAGAGATTGTTTTTTTAGACACGAGTACTTTTTTCGCAAATATAACTTTTTTGACCGTTATATTCAAAGTACTACGGGTTAGCGCATCCGCGCTCTTCCGAGGCGAATTCTTTTACTATCTAAGTGCTTAAAGGTTAAAGTTATCATACAAATTACAAAAATTGCCGGATCTACCCGGATACTACAACAAATATCATTTTAAACAAAAATTTATATGAAAAAATAGCACTATTTCAGACATCATTTCTCGATTGCCAAAAGTATATGAAATGAAAACAAATTTGGCTTATTATATTACATTTAGGTTGTTACATACCTGTATTCTCCGAATCCATTGCTATTTTTGCACTAGGCAAACACAGAAAACTTCAGTTTAATTCGCAAACTTAACGCTTTCACAAAATTGCCGAGAACAGACACGTACACAAGGTTAAATGATCAAGTTCCGACTTGATTTTTGTGTGACGCGCAACGGCTGAAGGGCGGGGCGGGTCGGCCTATTGTTCATTGGAATGTCCCTTAACCACAGGTAGTCATTGTAGAAGCTTTCTTTTAACTTTATTATTTTGACTTTTGACCGCGTAAATATTTAAAATACCCCACTGTGGATCTTCCGTAAGAACGCGATGTGTCTAAACAACTAAATTATTACTAAATGATTAAAAGTGCAATGTAAAAATTAAAATGGAATAAAAATTGTACTGCGAATTAATGGAAAGAGCACATCTTCAATTAAACCAACTTCCATTTGTTAATTTTTTCACTTTTACCAATTTTTAAAATTGAAAACATTAAAAATCAAGATAATGTTGCCTGGAATATAAGTGTTAAACGAAGTGAGGTTATAGGCGTACGTAAAGTTAGCAACACAAATTCGCCCGATTTGACTCGGAATTCTCTCATAATTTATTTGTCGTTAATTTGTCATAAAAACCATAAATTTGTCGTGTCTTTTTTCTAAAGGAAAGTGGATTTGGTGCTAACTTGACGTCAACTTACCATCACATCAAGTTTTTTTTAGAAAAAAGGATACGACAAATTTATGTTTTTCACGATAAATTATTGACAAATTAACGACAAATTATGAGATACTTCCGAGTTAAATCAGGGGAAGTTGTGGTGCTAACTTTACGTACGTAGGTTATAAGGCTGAACCACAATAGAAGTAAACGTAAGTACATTTACTTACGTAAAGCGAACGCGCCCTTGAATCTAACAGGCGTACACAAATTAACTTTAACTTGTGTGAGGGGAACTTTTGTTAAATTTAAAAGCCAAATTGCAGTCAGTAAAGGTGCGGTAAGAATCGCTCATTCCGTAAATTAGACTAAATTATTACTAAATGATTAAAAGTGCAATGTAAAACTTAAAATGGAATAAAAATGGTACTGTGAATTAATAGAAAGCACAAATCTTCAATTAAATCAACTTCCTTTGTTCATTTTTTCACTTTTACGACTTCTCAAAATTGAAAACATTAAATATCAAGATAATAACTCTTACGGAATGTGATATATATTTAGGCTACAAGTATCAATTTTTTGTAAGTAAACCTCAGTCTCGTTTAATTTCGTAAAGTTATTTACTTCTATTGTGGTTCAGCCTATAGTCTTCTTCCATTAACTTCAAAATTTATTAAACCCTCCATTTTTTATTAAGAGGGCTCTAAATGTTGAATATTATCGTTCTCATGTGCGATTTGTAAAAACATATGAATAGCGTAAAGGGCTTTATTAATAGTTGTTTCAGGCTAAGTTGCAGTAGAATTGACAAAAATTCTACATTTTTCGGCGAAATTCCAAACGCTTTTTCAATTATATACTTATAGGGCTGTGTATATTTAAGTATTGTATTGAAGTTTCTTAGCTTTTTGTCGAGCATACCTTGCTGCGAAAGGACGCATCAAGAAAAATTTTAAAGGGAATCCTTAATCGACAATCGAGATATGAGGTGTTCTTTGATATTGATCAGGCAAGCATTTCGTGGTATTTTTCGAACAAACCGTATTCAAATTTCATCTCTTATAGCCGAAACATTTAAAACACCTGCGTCACCACTTTTTCCATATCTTTCAACGTCGATGTATAAAGTTTATATTCGAACAAACTGCTTCAAATAAAAAAAAAAATTAATCAACCCAGTATAAGTCGAGCCGGTACGCATTGAACTGACACATAATCGTAGCATGTTCACATCGATACTAGCCCATACAATTGGAAAACTCTTATTTTCCTCATATATAGATTTTTCCAAAATGTCTTTATTTGGTTTTGGGCATATGCATGTAATTATCTCTGTGATCTATGGCGTTGGTGTGAAAGGAATTGTGTCGCTAGTTTATCGCTATGATTATCGCTATTGTTATTGCAGTCGCTATCGCGGCGGTGTGAATCGGTCTTAAATGAAATAGGGAATGAGGGCAATGAATAAAGATATTTATAAAAACATTTTGTTTATAACTTTTTGCATAATTTTTTTAAAATACATATTTTACTACGATCGAAATTTCATATTGTTTCATTCAATCCAGGGGCGGATCCAGCTAGGAAGAGCGGGGGGCGCCCCCCCCCCCCCCCCTGAGAACCACTGAAAAATTTGCAGTATATCTTCTGAATTTTTCCTAACAAAATGATTCACATATATCCCAGTGAACCTTTTGTAAAAAACGTAACAGTTTCTGGAAGCGTTCAATATGATACATTTAGGAACGCTGGCCCTAGCTAGCATCTTGGCCTTCGGTCATGGTTGTTGAAACCTATAGAGAAAACAGGGGGCGCGGATACCTGTACACGAGCATCGCTTTGCGCGGGGCGTTTGAATCAAGACAGAGCCTATTCATGTTAACGCGATGGAAGGTTTGTTTTAATTGAAAACAGCTGCCAAAGGGTCTTTGATAAGCCTTTCATGTAAAGACGGCTTCTTAGATCATTATCGGGGTGGCGTGGCAAAACAAACATTTGTAGTGAGTGTTATTACATTTATAGCAAGAGATTAATTTTTAAATAATTTTTTTTTTATTACTTCGTAAAATGCCATAGTTTTTATATAATACTTAGCCCAAACGTTAAATAAAAACAAAATAAATCTGCCGATTGGGAAAGTCTCAATGAGTATCCTAGAGAATTTGATTGGTCAGTCTGTTTTGCTTTAAGGGATGTTGATGCATGCACATTTGAATTGAGTACAATTCTAAGTCTTGGGCATGCGTGAATACATACGGTATGTACACAGCAGATCTTAACAACAGCAAAATCGCTTTTGGTTTAACGATAAGTACAACCAAGCAATTACATCCATGTGCAGAACTGAAACAATATCCAAAGAGAAAAATTTCTTTTTGACCAGAACGTAAGAATATTGGCAAGACGAAGAGGCAACAAAGGTTTCTCGTCCTAGGTCTAAACTATCAGGATTAATTTCAGCAGTTCCTATATTCCTTCACTACTTTACAATGAAGTGATTGTTGACTCCCTGAATAAAACTAATAATTGGACTGTTAGATTCACTTCAAATTCTTCTATTCCACCCACTTTATATCTCCCTTGTAGATATGTACAAGAGCCAATACACATCCATTCGAGAGATATGTTCAAGTTACTTAAGCAGATCAACGTGTCCATAGCTGCAGGTCCTGATAGTTTCAAGCCCCCGTTAAATAAAACCTCTGCTTCATTCTTGGCTAAAGCTCTGCGAAAACTATTCTATTTGTCTTATTCGACAGGAAAATTTCCAATTGCTTGGAAACTACTTCACTTTTCCCAAGAAAGGAAAGGGTAGTGATCGCTCAAATTATCGACCAATTACAATCACTTCGATTCTTAAAAAGGTTTTTGAATCTATCATTAACTCCAACTAATCAAACCCACAACGATCGCCAATAAGGCTTTTCTTTCTCTGACTTTTGGAACGCTGAAACCTTAGTCTTCTTAATTTTAGTGAGTCCAAAATCGCTGCCCTAGATATTTCAAAGGCCTATCATAGTCTCTGGAGTTCAGCTCTTTTAGCCAAACTTAATGCACTTGGCCTCTTGCGTCCTCATCTATTATGAATATAAAGTGTTTTATCTGGTCGCTTAATACGGATTATATTAGATGACATTACATTTCAATCTCAGCCAATAAATGCCGGGGTGCCTCAGGGCTCTGATATCTCTCCATTTCTCTTCTCAATTTTTATTAATGATCTGCTTTCCCTTACTTTCATTTCCATCCATTGCTTTGCCGATGACAGTACCCTTGGTTTCGCTTACTTCCTTAACACTCTTGGGGACTACAGAGGAAATGTCATATCTGTCAAACTAGATTGCAGGATTAGATCTGTGAACAACCACCTTGATAATATCCCCGCTTGGAGCAAGCCGAATCGCAACGAATTCAATACATCTAAGTTCCAAAGCTGTCCCATGTCTTTAAAATAAGATCATAATTTTTCCACTCCCGTTTCTTTTGATGGAGCACTTTTTGACGATACACCGTATTTATGCATTCTTGACATTAATATTTGCAGTATGTTAAGCTGAACAGATCACAACTTCTCTGTTGCCAAATAAGCAAAGAAAAATATTCGATTTCTGAAATGGTGTAAGAAATATTTCAGCCCATCGATTCTAACGCTCCTCTACAAGTCCTACATCAGACCTAGAATGGAATACAGTTTCCACATGTAGGCCGGGACTGGTCGTAGAGCCGTATCTTCGTTGGATATTGTCAAAAAGAGAGCCTTCAGCTCATTGGCGATGTGGCAAAAACTTGTCATATGGACTTACACGAGCACCGCCGTAATGTTGGTTGCCTTTCGTTCCTATATTGCTGCATGCATGATCAATGTTTTGATGAAATGTCTAGTCTGATCCCGGATTCCGCAATGGGATACTCACACTGCATGCCGCGCACATCCTTTTACCCTTCAAAATACCTTCAGTTGTAGGCGAACGTGGAACAGTCTCCAATCTTCTGTCTTTTTCCGGCATGAAATCTGCGAAAGTTTAAGGGTGACATACATCAGCACCTTCGCCACCCTCCTCACGTTCCCTAATTGCTTTCTTTATCACCTTCACAGCATAGCATGCTTTGCATCATAGCTCATAGGATATCTCCTGAGATTGGCTTAATAATATAAATAACAAAAGAAATCACACTTTCTTAGCTTGCCAACGAAGTTATATACGTGCAAGGTATATGTATTCCATCTGTACTGTGACAGCTATTTTAAAAAAATATAAATTTTTAATACCTGAATTTTACAAAGATACAATTTGTGATGTTTCGTGAATTTGAGTAAAATACATTGCCCCGGTTTTACTAAATAAAAGGGATGATTGGGAAGTTTTACACTTCTACTATTTACAAACCAAAACAAAACGAATAATCTAACATCTCCTTTCACTTTCTGGTGTGGCAAAGAACGTTGAGCAACTTTCTTCGTTACGAGTGGTAACTACTAGCTAATCTGCTCGACTCGTATCTTTTAAATGATAAATTTGTGCATTTGACATTTGCGAGTGGTGGCGAGTGTCTTCAAACTTTTGTTCAGTTTTCAGCACATACCATTTTTAAACCATAGTTGCCCCCCCCCCCCCTCCTCACCAGTATCCTGGATCCGCTACTTTCAACCTCAATAACTACTATTTCGCCATTTGGTATATCAGATATTCTGAATTTTGATTTTTTAAATATATTGAGCAGTGCAGAAAATTCTAATTATTCTAATTTTTTGCTATCATATTTGAATTTTTTCGAAAAAATATTGGATTTGAATTTTTTCGAAAAAATATTGGATTTGTTTTTTTTTAAGACAATCTTTTGTGTACATGTTAATTAAGAGAACATAAATTAGATATATTCGGATAAAAATCAATAAATTTTACATCTTACGATTAGAGAAAGTCCCATGGAAATTCATTCACTATACATGATTTCTGGTGTAAAAACCTAACTGCGAAGGACTATAGTCCTAGCAACAATTGTTATATTATACTATTTTAACTACAAAAAAGTGCATCAAACTGAATACCACGGAAAACTATAAGAAATAATGAATTAATGATACATTATTATAGAAATTTTAGAGGAGTTTTTGGTTGCACTTATTTTTGAAGAGAATAATTTCTGATTCTTGTGGAAATATGGTAAACCAAGTAACCTCCCCATAGGGTGATGCCAAGCGGGTTGTCAAGACTAAAAACAAAATATAGAAACAGGCGAGGACCAGCCGGAAAATTTTGTCAAGGTCTAACTAAGAGAAAAAAAAAATTGAACATGGGATAAGGTGTAATTGGAGGGGGGGGGGGGGTTAGGAGTTCAAAGTTTCTTTTTTGAGATTTTCGAGTTTCGATTCTCCTAATGGAAAATGTCCTTCACAAAAAAATCTAAAACTTTGACATAATGCATTTTTCAACATATCCTCAAATTTTCCGAGAGACTGGCAGAAATCCAATTTTTCGGTTTTTAAAATTTTTCTCTCATAAAAGCAATTCATTTTACATGAAAGGGGAGGGCCCGCTTTAGGTCCGACATCAGCAGATATTAGAGACATCTTAAACGATGCATTATGATACTCTGAACCTATTTGATTAACAATGTTTATTTCAATTAATCGGGGAAGGCCTGGGGGGTCAAAGTTTGATCTAGTAAATTTTGAAAAATCTAGCACAGAATCGAGTTCCTTAGGTCCTGAGAAGAAGTTTGAGTACCCACACTCCTATATTCGGAGGCTGAAATATCCCTCCCCATACTAACTTGTCTAGCCTTTCCGTCTTTTTTATTTGAACTGAGGTACCCGATTTTTCACATCTTAGATCGGCCCTAACTCGGTAGGGTTATGTTCGATCGGATAACAGATTTCAATAATCGCCTCAGCTAGTTACCAGCTACAATTCGTATATATCCCATCGCTTAATCTTTCTCCCGCTTAATTGAAATAAACATTGTTAATAAAATATGTTCATAGTATAACAATGCACCGTTTAAGGCATCTCCCATGTCTGTTGATGGCGGGCCTAAAATTGTATAAAATGTGGGCAATCCCCTTTTGTGAAAACGGAAAAATTTATTGGTGTCTTTACCGATTTATATATTCTATATGGGCTCATTTCAACCGTTCAGATAACTAACTTAAAATGGTCGCTATATGTTGCTGGTATATTTTTCATGAAACCGTTTAAAATTGAAAAAAAAACACGACTTTTCAAAAACGAACTTAAAACTTAAGTTTTTCATGGCACGGCACCGCACCATACTGAAAGTCGCAAGCTAGAGTTAAGACTCCGTGGACCAGTGTGCATTTTTATAATATAACGATGAGGGTGCGTTTTGTATTTTGTGGTATGAATGTATAAGATATCAGAATTATTGTCTTAAAATTTGAAGTCGATTAAAGTAGAACTATCGGAGATATGGAGTTTAAGTCTCCATCCCTTGGATCTGAATAAGAGTGGCTGCGAACAGCTACCTGACAGCGTAGCGGAAATTCTTCGCAGCTGCTTCCATCCCTTTGTACAACCCCGCCACCCAAATTTCTTTCTTAATTGAAGAGTCTACGTATGTATGTAAGTGCTCCCACCTGTGTCTTCCAGAAATTCATGTAAGTGTATGCAACAAAGCACTTGTTTATTGGTGTGTAATTTTTGTATTGAAATCTTTGAAAATTTTAAGCGCGATTTTCTAACGCTTAGGGCCAGTTTCACAATCTGCGTTTAAACCAAACATTTAGTTTAATCTCTGCGAATGGGTTTCACAGTTTAGTTTAAGCTAGAGCTCAAACCGTGCCATACCTCGGTTTAAACTCAGAATGAAAGTATTTGACAAGTATGGCATTTTATTTTGACAGTAGCATTGTTTGTTTGTATCAAGAAAATAAATTTATCGTAGACTCATATTTAGATATTTTTATCGATGAAGAAGTCTTTTTTGAGGTAAATTAAAAACTCTGTCGATGACCGAGAGTAATAAGGAATGGCCCAAATCATTTTAATGAGACGACGTTGATTTTTATGCTAGATGCCGTTTAAGTTTATAACTTTGTCACTTTGTCTTCTACTGGTCGGTTTTCTTGCACTAGAGAAAGCTATAGCTCAGCTTCAGTTCTACTAAAATTTGCAGCCCTTTTGGATGATGGTATATTTAAAATTAGTCAACATAAATACATATTTTTTTATTTTTTACCTTCTGGTCTGTTTACTTCTTCCGATTGGCAAATTGATTGATGGAAAAATTGCTTCATAATGGCGGCAGTAACTAATTTAGTACACAACTTAACCAGTACTACCAACGTTACTAAAAGAATGCATTGTGAAACCCGATTTGGTTTAAACTAAGTTTAAACTTGGAGGATGGTTTAACCCCGACTGTGAAACTGGCCACTAGGATTTTCAAAGTCGGTGAACACTCTAGCTAAAATTCGACTGCACCGATCCTTTTGAAATTTTACATAATATTTCTATACATAAATTACGAGTTAACGCTGCCGAATTTTTTATTTCTATATTTCTTCTTAAATCTAGCAGAAATATATCAGCTTAGCTTTGTATGAGATTTTCAAAATAATTCTCTCTTGCATTATTTTTCATAGTAGTCGTAATTGCATTTACATAGCTTACATAATTTTTAAAAACAGGATTCGTTAAACCCAGGCAACAGGCATGTTGCGTTATCAACAGATTAAAACCTCTTGTTGTACAAGCGTTCAATCAAGCCAGTTGTGTCAGAAATATATTTTATAAGATTTGATTCCAAGTTTTTTTTTACTTTGAGTGTTGGCTGTATTAAATCCGCATAGTTAATCAGTCCCTAAGTGCTGGGATTATTTCTACGCATTAAGATATATTCATAATAAAACTTGATTTATTACAAAAAATCAAGCATAGTCTATCCAACACAGAAATATCCATCAAGATTAATATCTTTGATCTGAAATTAATCAGGAGTTTCATTTCATGGTCCTTCGTAGCCAAATATAGAACCGAAGGAAGGTGATAACCTACAATCAACATTGGTAAAAAAAAACAGTACAGCAAACACATTCCACTTATTCAATTATTCTGAATAAAAAATTTTGTATGCTAATACAAAATAAAGGGTGCAGAGAAAGGTAAGTCACATTTACTTGAAAATGAGATATTTAATGTTTAAAGTTTCAAGACCTATTCTTCAGCGGTAAAAGGCAATTTAAAAGAATTTTTAAAAAATGTTGGAAGAAAAGATAAACTTAAACAAGTATCTTTCATAAAATATGAAAATAGTTTCTTCGCAATAAACAAACTTTTAAGTGTTTCAACAAAAGCACATTTCATAAAAGGAAAAATCAATGTAAGTCCAAAAAAAAATTAGAAAAACAATTCCAGCCTGTAATGTTGAAAGGAGTTTAAACTTAAGTACTTTTCAGGTGATACTTCAAATAGTTAAATTAGGCCTTTTATTCATAATCTTGAATCAGAATGAGGTAGTCCTTCGAAAAATGTCTGTGCCATTTTCCAGGGTAATTTTTAAAAGCTTGCAAATCGTTGTATTTTTATGAAGATATTGGCATGATTTTCTCATATAAGTTTAACAGTGAACTATGATAATTTCTGTTAAATTTTTTTTTTTTCATATTTTTGGCGCATTCCATGTAGCTCACGAACAAGAAAAGAAAAATCGAAGCGATTCATTACATCAACGAAATAATGCAAAAATCTGAGGGACTTACATTGTTTTTTCATACAAAATATGAGATTTTATGATATTTTTAAATATCCCTTTATGTCCTTACCAATGCGATTATTGCAGTTTCTTAATGCATGTACCTAAAGTACTTTGCCCCACCTTTTCAACGGTATCATTATCTTAATTTAGACGAAAATGTGATTTATTACCTTGCCCTTTCTCTGTACCCGTCATATATATTTACATAAATACATTTTTTTGCTTTTGTCTTCAATTTGAAAAAAAACTTATGAACAGTTTATCCAATTGACAAATTCATTAAGTATATTTCGCTATATTAAATATGTGCAATTTATTATTTACTAAGTGAAATAGTGGACAGGACATTTCATCAAAGTGTAATACCGTTTAACTGAACAATGTGCCAATCTGACAATTAAATAGAAAAACAAGCTAACTAAGCGCAAACTGGTTAAGTTTATGAATCAGAACATTGATTTATTCCACAAAGATTACATTAAATCCAATGAAATTATAGCCTGAGTGAGAATTTTGATTATTGTGTGTTGTTTTCCTTAAATATTTATTAACATAACGTTTCCTTAATTAAATATAACTAGTATACACTCAATAAATTTGTTTGTAAGTTTGTCATTCCATTTGTAACAGCTAGAAATAATGATGGTAGAGTAATACAATAGTAGCACAATATTAAAAGTTATTTTGGTTTTTGCATGTCCGTCTGTCTGTCTGTCCGCACGATTATTTGAGAACGTGTGTACTTACAGAGCTTAAATTTTGCACTTGGGCTTCAAAAAAAATATAGGTATATATTAAAAAAACTTTTAAAATAAATAACTTTTGTAAATAAATTGCACTAAAAGTTGAAAAATAATTTTTTTTTCTTTCTCAGTGATATAAACAATAAAAGTTTAAAGCAAAATAAGAAATGCTACAACTCAGATTTAATCTTAAATGTTTGGGCATGGTGCAGTTAGACATTTGTGATCATAGTTATGGATGCCCAAACTTTAAAATTTAATCTGAGTTGTAGCATTTCTTATTTTGTATTAAATTTTTATTGTTTATATCACTGAGACAGAAAAAAATTATTTTTCAACTTTTAGTGCAATTTATTTACAAAAGTTATTTATTTTAAAAGTTTTTTTAATATATTTTATTTTCTAATCTTTAGTCATATTCTCGAAACTTGACTCATCGAATCTCGAAACTCAACTCTCTAAACTCTACTCTCGAAAATCGACTCTCGAAACTCGTATCTCGAAGCTATAATCTAGAAATTCGATTCTCGAAACTCAACCGAAGCTCGACTCTCTAAATTTAACTCTCAAAAATCTACTCTCGAAACACTACTCTGGAAAAGCGAATTCCGAAACTCGACTTTCGAAATTTAACTCTCGAGAATCTACTCTCAAAACCCGACTCTGGAAAATCGACTAGAGAAACTCGGCTATCGAAGCTCGACCGTCGAAAATCGAATATCGACTGTCGAAAATCGAATTTCGAAACTCGACTCTCGAAACTCGACTCTCGAACATCAACTCTCGAAAATCTACTGTCGAAATGCGACTCTGGAAACTCAACTCTTGACATTCCACTCTCCAAAATCGACTCTAGAAACTCGAAATATGACTCTCCAAACTCGACTCTCGGCATATATCACACACGGCACAAACTGGACAGCCCCATCCCAAAACCCCAACACGTCAGAAAATTTTATTCCATCGGAAAGCTCCCCATTCACTAATTCTAAATCAATAAACCCCATGTAAATCCATCCACGTATACTACCCTAAAACTCTTTCGTCACGAACGGCACTCTTAACGGGTGGTAGTTACCACCCCCACCCCAAAGCCCCCAATACGTAAGAAAACTTTACCACCCCATAGGAAAGCTCTTCATTCACTCATTCTAAATCAAAAATCCTAAATAAATCCATTCACGTTTACTACCCTAAAACTCTTCCGTCACGAACGGCACTCCAGGCGCTCAGGCGTTCAGGCGCTCAGACACAAACTTTCTGAGTCAGGCGTCTGTAAGTTGATAGAAAGTTATTAAAAAAGTTAAATTAAGTTCGAAAATGGGCAAAATCGGGTAACTCGTTCTTACGGTTGCTATACAAAAATTTCGTTTTTCACTACATATTTGGACACTACTTCAAAACGAGTCAATGTAACATTGGCGGATCCCAGGGGGGTTATGACCCCCCCCCCTAAAAAAATTAAAGTAATAAATATTTAATTAATTGAGTTATTTGAAAAAACATGTTTTTTATTTTATTTATTTTTTTATATAATTCAACTTCAAAAAATTGTACAAAATATTTTTATTCCGAAACTTAAAAGAATAAAACTCCATTTCAATGGATATTATTGTACGCATTGGATATATATGTATAGGTTTTTTACAAAATTTTAGTTTGGGATACCACCTTTGAGTGATCCAAAACCTTCGAGAAACACTTCGCAAGGCACAAAACAGACTCTCTCATTACCAGATCAGAGCCCTAACTTAGTCCTAACTCTTAATATTCTAAAATATTTGGCGCGTACTTATGTAAAACCACTGACATGTATAATATGGACTGACTACGTCCATCAAAATATACTGCAGAAAATGGGCTCACTTCTGTATAGCGTTCTCTTACGGTCTAAGCACCAAGTACCAACTGAGTGTTTTACCAAAGGCAATATATTCATAGATACTCAACAGAAATTCGAAAGGTTTTATTAAAATATCTTTTCAACTTCCCGCCAATGGTTTTTTCAACGTTGGCAACGAAGTGTAAGAACTATTTTTGACGCAAAGAATTGTATCCGCATGAAATAGCGTATCGAGCAGTCCATATTATACAGGGTGTCCCGTAAGTCAACGTCAAGCCGGAACCGGGTGATAGACCAAATCGTACCAGAAAAATATAAAAAAAATCTAAGTCATGTATTTTTTAAATTATAGGCATTTCTTTTGTTTTCGAGAAAATGTACACCTTGTGATAGTTTTTTAGCTCCTGTTGCTATAAATCTTTACTTTTTTCAATTTTATTTTTCTTATGTAATCCCGAATAGTGCTTATGTAACCTGTTGGTTTAAGTTCTAAGCCAACTGCTCTAGCTTGGAAGAAAATGTCACATTTTGCCGAACCAACAATATAAAATTAATAGTTCGTTGAACTTTAACTGACTGTACTAAAAAAAAATGTACTACGCCAGTCTGGCAAGTAACTTTAAAAGTTGACGCATTTAATAAGGATTCTAAAATGGTACAACACTTGCTACATTATTTCTTATATTACGGAAAAAAAATTTTTTTTCTTCAAGAAACCCAGTTTCGAAAAATTTCTTTTCACCTACTAAAATTAATTCTAGTATACCCAAAGCTTGCCGTAAGACCGTAACTTTGAGATTTCAGTTTGAGTGAGACGGAGAGTCATTCCATGAAGTGTGAGTGAGACAGATAGTGACTTAGTGATAGTGCTTATGTAACCCGTTGCTCTAAATTCTAAGCCAAGCTCACCGAATATTACAAAACCATGTACGATGTACAAACTCTGCTACCTCGGGATTATCAACCTCGCGTTGCGTTTTGCCAAACGGTGCTACATAGACAACGGGAAGATCCGCGATTCTTCGAGAAAATTTTGTGGTCGGATGAATCGACATTTAAAAGAGACGGTTACATGAACCTACACAACTTACACGAGTGGCACGTAGAGAATCCGAATTTAATGAGACAAAATAGATCTCAATATCGTTTTAAAATAAACATGTGGACCGGAATTTTAAACGAAAAAGTCTTAGGACCTTTTGAGTTGCCAGAGGTCTTTAATGCTGAAGTTTATTTAGTTTTTTTGCAAAACCATTTACCTAATTTACTGGAAGACACGCCACTAAGTATTTACAGAGAGATGTGGTATCAGCAAGACGGCTGCTCAGCGCACTATGTACTTTCAGTTAGAGAATATCTCAATGAAGAATATCCGGAAAGATGGGGAGGACGGTGTGGTACGATCTCGTGGCCAGCCCGTTCACCTGATCTAAATCCATTCGATTTCTTTTACTGGAGAGCAGTAAAAGAGAAAGTTTATAAGAAGTCAATTGAAAATTTAGGTGAGCTTCGGCAATAATTACGGAAGCAATTGAATTTGTCAACAACGGAAGAATTGCCCGTCTGATAACCCGATCTTTTTTAAGAAGATGTCGAGCTTATGTTGAAGCTGAAGGAAGGCAGTTTGAACATGTTTTGTAAATAATAAATCTTATCATCCAAATAATTGGTGTTTAATTTTAAAATTAAGGAAAATTTGTCGTAAATTTAACAAAGAGTTAGCATCTCTAACTTGAAAGCGTCACTATCTGTCTCACTCACACTTCATGGAATGACTCTCCGTCTCACTGAAGCTAGAATCTTAAAGTTACCCTCTTAAGGCAAGCTTTGGGTACACTAGAATCAATTTTAGTAGGTGAAAAGAAATTTTTCGAAACTGGGTTTCTTGAAGAAAAAAAATTTTCTTCCGTAATCTAAGAAATAATGTAGCAAGTGTTATACCATTTTAGAATCCTTATTAAATGCGTCAACTCGTAAAGTTACTTGCCAGACTGGCGTAGTACATTTTTTTTCAGTACAGTCAGTTAAAGTTCAACGAATTATTAATTTTATATTGTTGGTTCGGCAAAATGTGACATTTTCTTCCAAGCTGGAGCAGTTGGCTTAGAACTTAAAGCAACAGGCTACATAAGCACTATTCGGGATTACACAAGAAATATAAAATTGAAAAAAAGTAAAGATTTGCAGCAACAGGAGTTAAAAAACTATCAAATCAAGGTGTACATTTTCTCGAAAACAAAAGAAATGCCTATAATTTGAAAAATACATGACTTGGATTTTTTTTTTATATTTTTCTGGTAACTGTTACGATTTGGTCTATCACCCGGTTTCGGCTTGACGTCGACTTATGGAACACCCTGTATATCCCAGTGTGTTAAACTGAGAAAATTTTGGTATGAATGACTCCTGCAGTTTGCACCCTAAACTACTATTCTATTAAAAAATGGCTTGTTGTAAACAAATTATATTAAAAAATGGCACATCATCCACATTGCTTAATGCTGAAACCATCCTAGTGAAGTACTACAGTGGCTAAACTAAGCAACTTACAGCGCTGGACGTATTTGATGTTTTTTTTGTTTTTTGTTAAATTTATTTGAAGTAAGAAGACCCCCACCCCCTAATTTCAATGCTAAATTCGCCCCTGCAACGTAAAGAGCTGAAATTTTATGCACAGTGTTTTCATAAGAATAGTAATTAGAATAACGACAATAGGCTAAATCGGGCAACTCCTTCTTGGTGTTGCCATATAAAAATTTAAGACTTTTACGTAGTTGTGAATACAATCAGTACTAGATGTTTTACTTGTACAGAAAAGTTCTTCAGAATATGAAGTGACCAGACGAAATTACATACGGGTATTCGTCTAGGGTATCATAATAATTGGTCCTAGACCAATACTAGTTTTTTTATTTGATCACATTATGTTATGCATACACAGAAAAAAATTTCCACGAATTGTTGCCAGAAAGCTTAGGTATTTTTACATAAGATTAGGGAATACTCCCTAAATATACTCCCTTTTTTACATTGTAGAGAAAGACATACTCATACATATAAAGTGAATTCAGTTCCGTTATTTATAATGCTATACAAATTTGTGATCTCGAATCATTTGTATCGTACATTATACATTTGAGAAACTTATTAAACATTTGATAAAAGTTTTTGCAATAATTATGTCCGAATCTGAAAAATTTATTAAAAACCGCGGTAGAGCCAAGGGCACTCTAACACATGTGAAAACATTCACGGAATATATTCAGAACAGGAACATGGTAGAAGAAATCACAGCTAGACTGGAAGATTTGAAGAAGTGTGGGAGGAATTTAGAGATATTGAAGATATTTTCTTATCGTTTCCAAATCAAATTTCTGAAATAGAGGAAATCGAATCTATATATTTTGATACAAAGGCGTTTCTGCTTCTAGCTGGCAACTCCAGATCACCTACTCACGGTCTGAATTTCATGGTGCAGATCATAATCAAACCTTTAACGAGCAAGTTAATTCAGCAATAGCTACCTTTCATGCACCTCAACAAGCCTTCTTTAATACTTTTAATCAGTCTCGACAGAGTGCAACTAATGACATCTCATCCAATTTAATAATTCTTCCTAGATTACATATTCCTAATTTTTCTGGGGATTTCAGAGAATGGCCTTCGTTTCAAAACTTATTTGAAACCTCAAGCTCACAAGTATGAAGGCTTAACCGGCTCTCAAAAGGTTCAGCATCTAAAAGGATTGCTAAAAAGTGAAGCAGCAGCCATAATCAGAAATCTGTCCATAACTGAAAACAGTTATAATGAAGCATGGGATAAGGCCTCTGCATGACAATTACGCGCGCTATATGATATCTTCGATGGAATCACTCAAGGAGTACGGACTTTAGGAGACAACGCTAAAAACCTGGATCAAGGTTTAATCTTTATAGCCTTGAATAAACTATATGCTGAAACCAGACAGCTGTAGTCAAGGGAACGTTCTGAAAAGTACTTCTCTTCATTTGATGAATTCCTCGTATTTTTACATAAGGGCTGCAATGCTGTAGAAATACGTAGTGATATTTTCAAAAGAGATTTGACGACCAAGGCTTTACATGCTACACCCTCAACTAGTACATCTTCTTGTCCAATGTGCAAAAATCGTGGTGCATTGTTTCAATGCCCTGATTTTAAAGCAGTTGACGAACGAAAGCTTCTTGTGATCAACAAATCAGTCTGATTCAATTGTTTACAGTCAGGTCATTCTGTGAAAGCTTATCGGTCAAGATATCGGGATAAACACTGCAAAAAAACCACCATTCCCTTCTTCATGGTGCGGGGAGACTTTAGGAAACATCATCTCTTCCGAAACTGACCTCCGACAATACTGTATGTACTCACGTTACAAACTCGTCAATTAATACGTTACCATCCAAGAACTACAACTCAACACAGTACCCAGCTCTGCAAACAAAATAATGCTTTTACTAACCACAATCAACAAATGTCAGCATTCAATTCTTATTTGCATCCTCAATTAACAACTTCCGTTCAATTATCTGAATCAAATTCAGCTTCTTCCTAGAGCAGTAGTAAATGTTAAGGAAATTCATGGCCAGAGTTCCTAATGCAGAATACTGCTAGGGTCTCAAATCTCGTTTATATCCGAGACATATGTTCGTCGTCTTTGCTTGAAGCGTCAGCATGCTCGTTAGCCGTTACTGGTGTAGCCGCATCAAAATCTGGTTTAACCGACGGAAAAGATTCGTTAAATCTCTCATAACTCCAAGGAAATTACAATTGATATCATGTTGAAGTGAACTTCTATGCTTCCTTCTACGCCCTTAAACCTTTGCAGGTGATGCTTCATACAGAACTATATCCTTGCAGAGCCATTCGACAATGAACCACTACCCATTGATGTAATATTTGGAGCAGTCAAATTCTTCAATGTTTTACAAGAACGAAAATTCGGTTCGCTTAGCACAAGAAACTATCTTCGGTTGTGTGTTATATGGAAGTTATCCTAATGAGTTACCCCATCATGTGAGCATCCATTCAAGTATTCTCTACTCCTCCATTAGGATACCCTGTGCATAATGCAATTCAACGACTTCGCAACATAGAGTAGAGCATCGTTTTAACAAAGATTCGCTCTATAAAGATCATTATATTAACTTCATGAGAGTATCAAAATCTGGGACATATCGAGCTCGTGCTCGAAGGGCAAGTAGACTTAGACAATAGTTTCTACTTGCCTCACCACGCAGTTTTCAAAATGTCACCAGTTTCTAAGATTCCCGTGGTGCTAGATGGGTCTTGTAAAAGCTTAACTGGGATTTCATTAAACGAAAAGCTCATGATTTGAGCTCTATTATGCTAGGTTTCCGGAAGCATACCGTAAGATTCTCAGCAGACGTTAAGAAAATGTATCGCCAGTTATTAAAGTCAATACCAGATCGGAATTTTCAACGGATTGTCTGGAAGAAGAATCCAGAGCCATTTCAGTATTTTAAATTAATAACAGTTACTTATGGCACCACCAGTGCTCCATTCAGGGCCAAAAGAGCACTGTTGCAAATAGCGCTTGATAACCAGAGTCCCCATCCTGAAACTTCAAATGTCATTCAAAGACATTTGTACGTAGACAACATCTTTTCTCGGAGGATAAAGCTGTTAGACTTAAGACAGAGCTAGTTAAAACTCTGGGCTAAGTTGGATTTAAATTGACAAAATGGAGATCCGACAATTCTGCATTAGTCAACCCAAAAAATGGTCATAAAGGCCCACTTTTTATCAATGATAACTCTGATATTACAAAGATTCTAGGACATATTCTCTTTTAAGGTTTCTCCGCTGACCGAGGAGCAATCAACAAAAAGACGCATACTCTAAGAATCATCTCGAATTTTTGATCCACTAGGTACTCTAGCTCCAGTTATTATATCACTTAAGATACTCATCTAACAACTTTGGCTTCTCAAACTTCAATGGGATGATCTCTTGGCACCAAAAACTGCAGCAGGATGGAATGAAGTCAAGATAAATTTAGGGAAACTATCTGAAATTAAAATTCCATGTCGTACATGCTCTTCGTTTGAGGCGATTAAACTGCATGGATTTTCTGAACCTTCGGAATTAGCCATCAGTGCTGTCATTTACTGTCGTGTTGTCTCTAGTGACGAAACTATCTCAGTAAATTTAGTTTCAGCAAAAATAAATACCACACCTTTAAAACAAGTGTAACTAATACGAATTGAGCGGAATGCAGGAGCTCTATTAACCAGGCATACATTAAAGGTAACGAAAGCATTAATGATAAAAAACACCAAATTCTTTAGCTGGAAGGATTCGGTACTGTCCTGGCTGTCAGATATTCCACGTACCTGGAAAACATATGTGGCGAATAGAACGTCCAAAATTTTGCATTCTATTCTTCGAAACTGTACATGTACCTTCAACTCAAAATTCAGCTAACTGTGCCACTAGATTCCTAACTGCTGTGCAGTTAATCGAGTCCCAATTATAGTGGAAAGTTGGTTGATCGAAGACAGTGCGACTTGGCTATCAGCTGCCAGCACTATACAATTAGCAGATGTCAACATTGAAGAACGTAAAAATCCGGGTATTACCACGAAATTATAAATGATGCGCGAAGGATTAAAGTTCCTCGTGAAATAGGTTCAATTAAAGTACTAAAGTTAAAGAAAGCTACAAATGTCGTCATGAAATGGACTCAACAGCAGGCGTTTGCAACAGGAATTGCAGCACTATTAACAACTGCTATCTAACAGCTCAATGCTTAGCTTAAATCCGTTCCTTGATGAGGACTAAATTATAAGAGTAGGGGGCAGACTGCGAAACTCTAACATCAGCTTCAACGCAAAGTATCCCCGGATTCTTCCAAAGAGCCATACTCTCACCAAACTTATTGTAGGAGATATGCATATAAAATACCTTCATCCTGGACCTTCATTGTTGATTTATATTTAGAGACATGAAAAATGGATAATCGGAGTACGACACATACTTAAGGAAATTACACATGTGCATGTTTAGTTTTAGATACAAGAGCGAAGCAACACCGCAGCTTATGGGAAGTTTGCCAAGACATCGAGTAACAATTGAACGTCCATTTTTTCGCTCTGGTGTGGACTTTGTTGGTCCAGTCAATGGGTCATCCCATACGAGTATTCCTGATGCAGTATGAAAACAGGTTTTCTGGGGGGATATCTCTTTGCTTCTTCTCACCTCTTTCCTAGAAAACCGGTATGCATACTACATCAGGTATACTCGTGTGGGATGGCCCATTCTCTGTATAAAGGCGGGCAGAGGCATCAAATCGTTCAAGGCATACATTCGTCTTTTTGTTTACTTCTCCATTTATGCATTTATTTCAACATTGCGTCATTTTGTAGCGAGAAGAGACATGCCAATTGTCATGTACTCTGACAGTGGAACTAATTTTGTTGACGCAAATCTTTAACTCGTGATATTATATAAAGAAGCAGTAACACTTTTGTTTAATAATTCACTAATAAAGAATTTTCTTTTTAAACTTTTATTTACTATTGCTATGCAAACACACGTACCAAATTTTAGCTCTCTACGTGTACTCGTTGTCGGGCAGTGTCCAAATATATACTAAAAACGAAATATTTGTATGGCAACCCTACGAAGGAAATGCCCGATTTAAACCTTTTGTAAACTATTGCAAATATGAAAACGCCGTGTACAATATTTCAGGATTCCAGGTAGAAGCGTTCTCAGGCAAATTTCCAGACCTCGACAACAGCGCCATCTATCTGTCCAAAGGTATCCTATCTTTCAAGCTGCAAATAACCAAACCCACTCACAAAATTTCATTGAAATCGGTTCAGCGGTTTTGGACATTAGCGTGCACGAACACAGTGACAAGGGATTTTTATACATTATGATAAGGGGAACCCGTCGGCGTTACCTGGCGATAATATAGATACCTAAATCGGTGGGGGTGGGGTGCGGTGGTTAGAGATAAGTAATGTCTAAGTTATTATATGACTCGATCGTGCGATTTCGTTCTCTAGAATTTCACTGTGTGTATGTGTGCGTGCGTGTATGAGCGTATGTGTGTTTGAGTGCATGAGTGTGCATGCATGCATTCAGATGTGGGGGGAGTGTAGCTCTCCGCATCGACGCGTTCTCAGGCAGTGCCCAAATATATAGAAAAACATGATTCTTTTGTATAGCAACCCTACGAAGGAGTTGCCCGACTAGTCAGATTTTTGAACTTAATTTACATTTTTTTTAACGGCTCGTGAACAAAATTTCAGCCAACTACATCGTCGCTTGAGGCAGTGTCTAAATATATAGTTTAAACCTCAAGTTTTGTATGACAACACCAAAAAAAGGGACGCCCGATTTGGTCCAGTTTTGAGCTTGTATTTAAAAACGCCTCGTACAAAATTCGAGTTCTCCACCTCGACGCGTTCTCAGACAGTCTGTAAGTATATAGTGATAAACAAAAGTTTTGTATGGCAACACTGTAAAACGATAACCCGATTTGGTCCATTTTTGAAATTTTGTTTACCATTGCTATGAAAACACCACGAACCAACTTTTTTGTATTTCAGCTCTCTACGTCGACGTGTCATACATTGTCCAAATATATAGTGAAAACCTGAAGTTTTGTATGTTGCCATCATCAAGAGGGGGTCGCCCGATTTCTTCTATTTTTGAACTCGTATTTGCAACTTTCATTAAAACACCGTCTAAAAAATTTGAACTCTACACGTTGACGCGCTCTCAGACAGTTTCCAAATATATAATGAAAACTCAAAGTTTTGTATGGCAACATCAGGAAAGGTTCCCGATTCAAACCATTTTTTAAATTTTATTTGCTATTGACATGAAAACACCAAGTACCAAATTCAAGCTCTCTACGTGTACGCGTTGTTAAGCAGTGTCCAAATATATACAAAAAAACGAAATATTTGTATGGCAACCCTACAGAAGAGTTGTCCGATTTAGTCGATGTTTGAAATTGTATTTGATTGAAAACGTCGTGTACTAAATTTCAGCTATTCACGTCGACGCTTTCTCAGGCAGTTTTTTAGATCTCCACAACAGCGTCATCTATCATTTCCAAAGCTATCCTATCTTTCAAACTGGAACTAACCAAACACATTCACAGCACTTCATTGAAATCGGTTGGGCGGTTTCGGAGATTAGCGTGTACAAACATAGTGACACGTGATTTTTATATATTAAGATATATCCATATATAAGTATTTAGAAAAATAAAAAGTAAATTGATGCGGATGTACCTAGGTCTGCTTTAGAAGGTAAAGAGGTTCAAGAACTTGATTAAACAAAAACAAAATTTATAAAATAGTTTCGAGAATCACCGAAGTTATGAATGCCAGGATAGCTATTTGTGCAACCCATTAGCTATAAAACTGCCCAAGCATTCGCTAAGGCTAAGGCTGTCCAACGTTATGAAGCTAAATTCATCCATTTAGATGAACCCGAAGTAGAAAAGTGGCGAGGAGTGCTCTTCCAGTTTTTGAAGTTCGACGTCTCTGCCGAAGTAAAAAAAGAGATTGGAAGTAATTAACAATCCAACAATAGCCTTAATCTGAGAAGAAGGACACAGAGAAATAATAAAAAAAAGGAACAAGGAAGTATTGCTCAATGGAAAAGGTGCCTAGGTTGAAAGGATCCCGAATGTAGACGAGGAGTGCTACGCTAAACCAAATCGCTGCAGCTATCACACATTAGTTAAGCTAGAAAATGTAAGTTTAGAATAAAGTAGACAGGGTAATTAGGTAGGAATTAAAGGAAAAAAGGAAAACAAATATAAATGAAAAATTTAATAATTATGTAGAGATCAAATATTAATTTTTTTTCATTTGCAGGAACCCGGGGTTACATAAAATGGTGGCTCGTCCGGGATCTGATCATTTCATTTTAGAACAGTGATATAGCTACCAACCTTGAAATTAGATTAATCGTCAATAAGTCTAATTATAACCACAGAAAACTCTAAATCTAGCTAAAGAAAAGGAATAAATAAGAATAAAAATCATTGCATTGTACACCAGTTAACATGAAAAAAGTTGTCAATTCAATTAAACACATTTTCGCATGAATTTCAAGTATTGAGAAAAAAAAACAAAAGGAAATTTTTTTCAGCTCTTTAAAAACAATTTGGAATTCTAGCAGGCAAACTTTGTATGATAATCGCTGGCAAGAGCTAGGTAACCACAAAGTCTAAGTCGAGTTATTCACATTGGAATCAATGATCTGGTCATGCACTATCATATTTGCAATCAGTGAACAGGTTAAAGAGCTCTATATAAAATCTTGTATATATGTATATATATACTAGTTGACCATGTAGACGCTGTTCTGCTCCTTCCGGCAGATGGCGTAATGAGTATTATTTAGTTAAAGTTTGGACAGAAGAGGTCGTTGCCGCGATTGCAAAGGGACCAAAAAATGGCTGCGCCAATGAACAAGCGCGTATAAACGTATAAGAATGAAGAAAATTAACCTGCTTGAAATCTAAATTGAATGAAAATTCAAATATAAAGTCGTACATTGAATTTTCAAAATAATATGCTAGATTTAAATTTGAGATATCAAAAGTGACATTTTTAGAAGTAATTTCAAAAACTGTAGATTGAAAACAGACAATTATTAAAAATGTAAATCTGAAATCAATATTTTGATAAATAAATATTAGAAATGGAAGTTCAAAATGCTTTTACTTTCACTATAATGATTTGATGCAAAATATGTAAAGAATAAATTCATCTATTTCATATTATAAACATTTTTATTTAAATACATTGTAATGTATTAAATGATGATTAATGTTATATTATTTATTTTGTATTTATCTGAACGTTAAATTATGAACAATATATTTTGATAGTCCATCAGGTGCATAAAGAAAAGGAGAGAAAAACATGGATTTTCTAGATCCAATCCGCGTGGTCATTGTTTGTCCTTGCGACTTATTTATGGTCATCGAAAATGCCAAACGAATAGGAAATTGTAAAAGTCTGAACTGAATTGATACATCAGTGGCTGGCAGTAAAACATTGTCTCCTCTGAACATTCCGTTTAATATAGTCCCTTCAGTGACAGTTCCCATAATTTTTTTAATAAGTTATCTTATTCCATCGGAAGGTCTGGGTTCAATTGAATTTCAAAGCAAAATTACGGGTGACTCAATTTTCAAAAGTAAGTTATGTTGTGGAAATTGCAGTAAATCGAATGAATTCAAGAGTTCTGAGATATTTCACACTATCATTTTCATCTATCAGTGTATCAATTTAAATGAAATTCATTCGCCAGGCAATGTTTCATGTATTTTGATTGTGATTTCGTCAACATCGACATTTTTAGCAGCTTAAATCGCTCGTTCACTGAGCCGTTGATGATTATGATAATTGTCGCGCATATATGGAAATACACTTACCGTTAATTCATTTTTCGAATCAACAATGTTGCGGAAATTTTGAGGCAATTTAATTAAAACCAACTTGTTCCATTACAAATTGTTTGAAAAATACTTCAGCAGATAAATCGTTTTATAGTGTAACACGCGTGTTTAATAACCGGTAATGTTTGTCTTAAATCACCTGATAATAAAATTAGACTACCACCAAATAATCTTTCGTCGCCATTTAAATCTTTTAGGATTCAATTTAATGGTTCCAGTGAATGTTTATGGGCCATTGGACATTCATCCCAGATAATGATGTAACATTTTTGCAGTCCTTTAGTCATGCCTGAATGTGTTTGATTGTATATACTGCATTTTCATTCGCCTGTATGTTTGTTTAATGGTGGCGTTAGACCAAAATGGGTAGTTCTTCCAACATCCAACAAAGATGCAGCTATGCCGGATGAAACGTTTCCCTGAAATCTAACTTAACTTTGGCAAAAATTATCGAAACTAAAGCGTTTTACCAATTCCACCTGGCGTGTCCAAAAAGAGAAAACCTCATTCTTTTGCTGCAATCGCAAACGTTAGCCTATCATAAATGGCCTCTTGTCCGTTTGTCGTACCAAATGAAGCCAAAGCGCTAGTATTAAAATGTTGTTTACGTTGCATATCATTATTAACTAAGTCGTTTGCTGATCGATTAGGTGAAGGCATTTCAAAATTTAAGTGTGGTTCATTTGAGATTACTATGCAAATGTCTTCGATCATATATCTTAATATATAAAAATCCAGTATCACTGTGTTTGTACACGCTAATCTCCGAAACCGCATAACCGATTTCAATGAATTGTTGTGAATGTGTTTGGTTTGCTCCAGCTTGAAAGATAGGACAGCCTTGGACACGATTGGTGGCGCTGTTGTCGAGATCTAAAAAGTTGACTGAGAACGCGTCGACGTGGAAAACTGAAATATTGTATACGACGTTTTCATAAAAAATTCAAATACATATTCAAAAATGGACTAAATTGGGTAACTCCTTCGTAGGGTTGCCATACAAAATTTTGGGTTTCCACTATATATTTGGAAACAGTCTGTGAACGCGACAACGTGGGAAGCTCAAATTTTATACATGGCGTTTTAAAATTATGTAAACTTAAGTTGAAAAATGGCACAAATCGCGCAACTCCATCGTAGGTTTGTCATACACAAATTTCGTTTTTCACTATATATTTGGGCGTCGACGTGAGGAGCTCAAATTTTGTGCAAGACGTTTTCATGATAATTGGAAATACAAGTCAAAAATGGGCAAACTCGGGCAACCCTTAAAAAAAACTGTAAATTAAATTCGAAAATGGGACCAATCCAGCAACTTCTTCGTAGGATTGCCATACAAAAAATATTATACGAGGTATTTTCATAGAAATGGGAAATAAAATTTCAAAAATTGATTAAATCGGGCTACCCCTGCTTGGTGTTGCCATACAAAACTTTCGTTTTTCACTATATACTTGGGAGCTACCTGAGACCGCATCGAAGTGGAGAACTCATATTTTGTACACGGAGTTTTCATAAAAATTGCAAATAGGTATAGTTCGAAATGGGTCCAATCCGGCAACTCCTTCGTATGGTTGCCATACAAAAATTTCGTGTTTTACTACGTAGTAATGAATAAAACAACGGAGCTGTGATCTACATACAACAGTTCTTTATATAAGAAGTTAGTAACGGGTTGAAAACAAATTTTAACTAACTTAGTTCTCTATGAGATACTTACATTTAATTCTGATTCTATTTTCATGCATCAGCAGTGTGTATATCAAGGTGTGCTTTAATTGTAGTTCAACTTGAGGATGAAATTTGATGAGCTGAAAAATATTTGCGATATAATGACTCCTTCTGGAAAAGTTTGTTCTCACGATTTTGTGCGAATTATTATGTGACAATATATTTGGGCACTGCCTGAAAACGCGTAGACGTAGAGAGCTACACTCTCCCACACATATGATTGTAGGCATGCACACACACACACACACACATACACACAGATATAGATATAGAGTGAAACCGTACCGTACGAAATCGCGCGATCGAGTCAGATAATGGCTTAGATACTATGCATCTCCAACCACCCCAATCCCACCCCCACCCATCTAGGTATCTATATTATCGCCGGGCAACGCCGACGGGCTCCCCTAGTATATATATATCTCACTCATTGAATCTTTATATATGTTACCCATAACTCACTTGAGTTTGTTGGAAAATATGTTGTCAATAATATTTCGAATAATTGGCGAATTTGATGTGGAGAAGAACTAAATGCTGCATCGGCAAGTGTTATAAATGACCATTAACTGTTCTCAAATATCCGTTTGACGTTGGTCTACGTACATTTATTAATATTAGTTGTAAATAAATGCACTTACGTTGTTTTTTATGCACGGTGTACAATTGACCTAATGTAAGTAATTGGTGGAAATATTCCTTCATAAATAGTATCAGCAACACCTCGTTTGCGTGGCTCACATTATTTATGGTTTATTCAATATCAAATATATTAGCACTTCAGACTAAGGTAATGCTCTTGCGAATTGAACGTAAATATTTTGTCATTTAAGTGCCACCTAACGGATCCTAGCATAGCTCTGAACTATCATCTCGACAAAACAAATATTGGTGGGAATATGACCTCAATCGGTAAAGTCTTTCACAAGCTCCTAGACCACTAATAAATGCACCAACTATTATATACGTCTTTAATGAAGTAGTCATAGCTCTACAGGTTCTTTCAATACAAAGAACTAAAAACTACAAATTTTCCGAAATTTAGACAATATTCAAAAGATTTTAGCATGTAATTTCTGCAAATATATTACAATAGCCGGCCGCCCACACTAGTCGACTAATGCCTCGAATATATCCTTATATAAGCCAATAACTGTAGTGCATTATTAAATTTTTTATTATTATCTATTATCTAGTATCTAATGTTACCTCGAAAATATTTCAATATGCTTTGCAAAAAAAAACTTTTTACTTCAAACTTTTCCTCTTTACAGCAATATAATTTCACACTTCTGAAATTATGAAAACCCTCCAGCTCGTTTTTTTTTATGCGATAACTCAGGCAATATCAATCTCGGAACCACATTGCAAGTTCATCAAAACCAAGAGAAAACTTCCATTGCAGAATTTGTTATATTTCGAGCTTTAACTGAAATAATAAAATGGCGTCGTAAAAGTTTATGATTTGTGAACAAAAATTTTCAGCCTCAGTGATTCCTCATTCCGGAAAACAGGTCAGAACAGCTGCTAGACAGAGCAATATAGCTTTAGCTCCGGAACTTTTGGTGACCCCGCACAGCTTGAAATCGGATTATAAAATTTGCCCATTCATACATAACATGCAAGACTCCTGGCGTTTCGGTTCCCGTCCAGACTATTATGGTACAAAGCTAGAAAAATACTTAAACACACATAAATGGTCGTGTCACTCTTACTCCCAGAATTTGTTGAGATACTGCAAACAGATATAAACTACTAGCAAGAGCGTAAGCCACTTTATGCTGGGGGTTTGTCCTTTAGTCCTCCTTTAGCTTGGACAGGGTATTTTTCGTTAACATAAGAAGACTGTATCCCGTACCCCCTAGTTAAAACCACTCAGTCATTCGAGGGATGAATGAGCGGGCAAGATGAGAAATTTTCTGCTGTGATATAAAATCGTAGGGCTACCGTAGTCTTTACTACCACCAACTATACAGAGCGATAGCATCACAAAACGACAATTCAGTCGGGGTGTCTATATGCTTCCACTAGGGGTATATGCTCGATATTTTGAGCACATCAACCAAAAAGTGATGTCATAAAATTATGCTTAATGTTTCTGAAATTGCTGTTTTTAGGAGATAACTCCATAAACTAAATTACATTGTAATTGAATGTGCGGGCGCCTCACTCTATGGCGTAGAATTTTGTCTGCCTTGGGTTTACTTCAAATACGCCATCACAGCACCTTTGCAAATTTTGGGGATGAGGTAGATTTAAATTTAATTTTGTTTAGAACTGGATGTTGTGTTGCTTTATCCTTAATGTTGCTCATGCTGGGTTTTTTGTTTCGACTAAATCAATTCGAATGTTTTTCAGCTAACAAAGTTTTTGTGCTTTTTAAAATATTAAAAAATTAAAGTAATTAAATTTTGTTAATATTTTTGAGAAGAAAATATTATAGCTGGAGAAACGAGTGCATGGGTCTGGATAAATCAAAGGTTTTTGGTAGATTATACCCAGCTTTAAAAATTATTCCCTTAAATGAAGTATTCATATCAATCGTGGAGGGTGATAGGGGGTGTCAGATTTTAATATTATAAAAATTCAAAAAAAAAGCTATACTCATTGCAGAAATGGTTACTTTATATTTGTATGACCGAAAAATAAATGGAAATCAATTTTCTGCCAGTTCGGTCCATTTTGGCAGTTTTGACAAAATTTCAAGAAAAAATAAATAAAATAAAATTCGTAAAAATTAATGTTCATGGGCAATATTAGGCTCAAATTATTCGTTTCGACGTGGAGAATGCGGAGATATAATTTTGTGTCAAAATCAATCTACTAGAAAGGGTGACATTTACCAGAAAGGTCAGTGCGCGATCCCCCTACAAGCGCCATAACATGGCTGTAAAGGAGAATTGTCCTCTCGATAATGAAAAAGTTCAAGAAGTCCTCCCTAGTGAATAATACTATTTTTTTGGAACACAATACTATTATTAACAATCAATTTTTTTATTTACTGCTGCTATATTTTTTCAGTCGGCATTTAATCAGAGAAATCGGTTGCTCCGTTCTCGAGATATGATTGTTTTGAAAATGACGCTTCATCGTAAAATCACAAAACTTCTAACCCCAATAGCAGAAATGGATAGGGGTGGTAAGGGAAAAGAAAAAAATATGGGTGAGCTATTTTTTGGTATTCCTCACAAACTGTGAAAGTTTCATCCAAATCGGAGATGGCTGCGTTCCAAGATGTACTTTTATTTGAATATGTAAAAATAAAGGGTTTTCCAATAAGAGGGGTTATTTTAATTAGCCCGCTATTTCGGTAGATGTCACTTTTGGAGCTGTCATTTTTTGACATTTGACAAGTAGAAACTACGCCATTAATAAAAATGGAACGACACACGAATTAGCAACGCATTGAAATTATTAAAATTCACTATAAAAATGGTGAAAATGTGGCAGAGACGGTTCGTAAAAGTCGAGCATTTTTAGGTCGTCGTAAAGCACCTTGTCGGACCGCAATACAGAAATTGGTAGAAAAATTCGAGCTGTCGGGACAAGTTAGTGATGTGAAGAATAAAATCCGTGCACGTCGCTCAAGAACAGCCGAGAATATTGCTGCTGTAGCCGAAAGTGTTAAAGAAAACCCAGGTTTGTCCATTCCTCGTCGTTCTTTGGAATTAGGCATTCCACAAACGTCATTACACCGTATTTTGCATAAAGATTTGGGTCTTAAGGCTTATAAAGTTCAGGTAATACAAGAACTCAAGCCGGCCGATCATCAACAACGTCGAGTCTTTGCTGATTGGGTCCTTGAAATGCATGAAAATGATCCGGAATTCCATCGAAAACTCATCTTGAGTGATGAGGCCCATTTCCACCCCGATGGCTTCGTCAACAAGCAAAATTTTCGCATCTGGGGCTCGGAAAACCCAAGAGTTATTGTTGAAACTTTGTATAAGGTGCCACGACCCACTTGAGAAGCTATAAGTTTTTTCTATGTTATCATCAACATTCATTTTCTCACTATCTACTAGCGTTTTGATAAAATACTAAATAAAAAATTCTAAAAAAAAAAAGAAATAAAAAGAAAGAGAAAGGTAAGAAATCGACTTACAATATCATCTTTCATTGTGCATTTCTAGATTTATTAAGAATTTTCAGATATTTCTGTTATTACTTTCTTCTTAATTGATTTTTGATTTTTATACACTGTTGAAAGTTTTCTTAATTAACTTTTCGAATTTTCTTAACGTTTTCTTTATTTTATAATTCGGGGGTTTCACAGTATACTTGTGGAAGTTCGTAAGTATCTTAATCGACATGGTACGTCCAAGAGTGTCCATTAGTCAAGATCTGAGATTTCATAAAACTTTATAATTACTTGACTCGAGAACATGTTACATAAGCTTGGCCTTTGCAAAATAGAGAACCTCTCAATCTAATGTTATTCCCTGCAACTTGCACACTTTTATTGTCAAAGACATTAAGGCAAACTCATGTGAACTTAGGACCCCCTTAATATTGTCAATCTCTCGAGCTTCATCAGGAGTATAAAAGAATCATTTTCTGTAAGCAAGGAAAATACCGATTTGGCATTATAGTTTGAAAGGAACCAAAAGTTTTTTACGGCTCTCGTATTTCCCATAAAGGTATTGGTAGTGTGACCAGACTAATACATAACTTTACACATGTGAATATATATAATTACGAAATTATTCGGAAAACTAAACTAAGCATCATTGGGAAACTTCAAAGTAAGAGAACATAAATAGGCTCAACAAACCCAGCTTATTCGGAAGTTACATTGGAACAGAGCCATATGCATATGTATACTTTTCCTCCGACCAATATTTTCTTAGTTTAAAAGTTTAAAATCAAAATTTGAATAATCTAGTAAATAGCCTTTATTGTGTATTTCATGGAAGGTAGACTAAACTCCAATTAATTTTCTAAACGTGAATTTATAAAAAAAATGAAAAATATTTTACTATTTTCAATTTATAACGTACAGGCCTTGTCTAAATACAATATTACAAATTTAAATCTTTTGTCCTCACGAAATGGAATAAATTTTTATATCCTAGATGACATCATAGGGTATACTAAGTTTGTCATACCATTTGTAACACCTAGAAATAATGATGGTAGAACAAAATGGATTGAGCACCCATTCATAAAATTAAGAGTTATTTTGATTTTTGCATATCCGTCTGTCCGTCCGTCTGTCCGTTCTCACGATAACTCGAGAGCGCGTGTACTTAGAGAGCTGAAATCTTGCACATGGGCTTTTTCATTAAGTTCGAAAATGGACAAATCGGGTAACTCCTTCGTGGGGTTGCCATACAAGAATTTTGTTTTTCACTACATATTTGGACACTACCTGAGAATGCGTCAACGGAGAGTATTGAAATTTTTTTACATTATGTTTTCATAAAAAATGCAAATATCATTTCAAAAATGGACTAAATCGGGCAACTCCTTCTTCGTATTGCCATATAAAAATTTCGGATTTTTACGTATTCTTGTGAAAACGATCAGTCCTATACAGTTTTAATATACTGAAATGTTCTGCAGAATGTGAAATCCTATAACATATGTTATAATCATAGTTTCTGTCCCGCGAATCGATATAGTATCACTTGTATACTATGCGAAAAACCACTTCAAAAATCAAACTTGCACTTGTAACCATACGAAATGACATATGATTGTTCATCTAAGGAATCATAAGAATTGCTCTTAGCTTTTACTTGTTTGAAATAAATTCAATGAAGTTTAATTATACCATATAATAAAAAAAAGTCGAAAAATAACTGGTATAAGAACAATAATAATGAAGAAGTGATCGTGACATACGTGTTTTTTAGCAATTCATAGTTGGCTGTTTTTTTTTCAATTTCTTGCTTTGCGTTTTGTTCATCCCCTTTTTTTTTTCATCTCGTTATCGTGGTGTTTTGTGAAACTAAAATTTTATCAGTGTTGGCTGGTCTATTTTGGAGTCCGATTGTCCTCCTCTTTGTAAAGGTAAAAATTCGCTTTTGCTGGCTATACTATGCTCTGCCGAACGACATACTGAATTATTGTGCTTATATTAACTTCTTAACATTGAAATATGAATATCAAATTTCATCTACGTTATAATAAAGTGAAAATCCAAAGTTTTGTAGGACAGCACCACAAAGGGGTTTTCTGATTTAGTCCATTTTTCAAATTGTATTTACTGTTTTCAAGAAAACTCTGTGTACGAAATTTCAGCTCTCTATGTCGACGCGTTTTGAGGCAGTGTCCAAATATATAGTGAAAAAGAAATTTTTATATGACAACCCTACGAAGGATTTCCAAAATTAAAAATAAGCCTCAATAAGAACCTCTTGGCCGTTCTGCTAGATTCCCCTTAGTCTAACCCATTTATTTTTGCATAAATTGTAGGCATAGTCAGTTACTTATCCTATGCCATCGCTTACAGCTTTATATCTAATAGGTCTCAAAAGATAAATAATTATGGTTGGTCAGTGCTTTCATTGCTACTCATTGTTTGAGGAGCACCAATGCTCTCTATTGTAGGCATTTGTAAAGAAGCTCCCATCAGAACTAAGGGAATGTGACGTTACAAGTAGCAGATCTCTTGGCCTAATGGAAATTCTGTGATCTAAGTGAACTTGGACTTGGGTGGGATTGAGGCTTTTACCCTCAAGAATCAAAAATTTTTGTTTAAAGGCACAAAACTATTTATATTAAAAAAATTATAAATTTTATCGTGGTGATTAATTGGCTTGTGATATGCTGTGGTCATATCATTTTCCGGCTGAAATATTAGCACAACTTAAAATTTGCGAAGGCCTGAACTTAAATTGGAATTTGATCCTCTATGTTCCTACGAAACCGGCATAATACTAGTCTGCTTAAATTCCGTCAATAATGTATTTTTTCTTTTCTGAAATATTTTTATTAAAACTATGGCATTTCGTTTCTCCTATTGGAGAATTATTATTCCACATTTAAAAAAGGGTGGAAAATTTCACCCCATCTGATGAATATGGTTAAAACATACCATATCATTATAATTTAGATCCCTAAAACCAAACAATCGTCAATAAAAAAAACCCAGCTCATTACTCATCTTATTTCGTTAGTGTCCCTTAAATTATCAAAACTTGTTATGTCGATTATCTCGAAGCTCTGATTTTTGAATTGTGCTACTGTTGAAGTCGGTGAGCGATATGGATATCGGCAATCATTTTTTAAATAAATGGCGGGCTGCGTCGACTCCGGTTTTACGGATATTTCGTGCAAAACTATTTAATACTCTAATAACGCCGCATTTGCTGTGCGGAATTAAAGATTCCAAAGCTCGACTCTATTTGCTTATCAAAAATTGCAGTCGCATTTAATTATATGATATAGTTTATCGAATCAGCCAAAGCGTGCCCACATATCCACTCCATCTAACAACAATGTCCTTGTCTATTTACTCAATCGGTCATGATATCACACATGAAATCTATTCGTTACCTCCATGTGATTATTAATTTAGATATTGCTTTGTATTTTGATGACCACATAAACTTCTTGGAGTCTTAATGTTCCAAACAACTCCTCCTTCCGCAATTTCGATGAAAATTTAGAGAAATGTCCTATTTGCTCCAGACTGCCCAAAAATGGAATAACCTTCCTTTTGTACTTCAGCGACAAGGTTCATACCTATAGACCATTTTGAAAGTATCTGTGGGACACACTTTATCGCAGCCAGACTCAGCTATATTTTTGTTTTAACTTATATTTTTTATTTCTGTTATTCCAACTTTTCACATTAACTTAGAACTGGGTATACATATATAATTGCATATAATATGCATACCAATTTCTTTAAGATGGGAAGTGTAAGAGAAACAGCTACCTGGGAGCTTCTTGTATCTAACTTCTCAGGATATTAATTCCAATATTTCTATCACCTGCAATCCAAAGAATAGGCACAGACAATAAATCGACTTCCGCGAGCGCAAGCTCTTCGCGATATAGAATAACTAGTTTTAGCTGGATATAATGGGTTACCCTAGAATTATAATAGCAGTCTGACTATATTAGCAAGAGTTGAGAGAAAACAGTAAGGCTGTTACTAGAAAGTCATTTTCTCGAGACCGTCTCTTTCTCCCAACCAAGAAATGGTAACTTCAGACTCAATTGAGGTGCATATTTACAGGGTCATAGATAGTTTTGCTATGAAAATTCATAGCGAAGTAAGTCAATCTGAAATTGACTCAGTTTTCTGCTAAGTCTGAAGCTCGAGAATTGAGTTGAAAAAACTCTTTATACAAACGCAAAATCTTTAAAAAAGAAATTTCATTGCAAAAAGAGGGCGTTTCATATAAGCAGGAACCGTATAATCGTCAGTACTGCTTGGTTCCTGCCTGCCGTATACGCCAAAGCAAACAGCCAAGCTGACCTCATATATAGACTTAAAATAAATTTTAAGTGTGAATTATATGAGGCGAAATACTACGTATTTACTTGAATGCCTAGCAAGATTTAGCCCTATGCGGAACTAGGATTTCATAGAGAGATTTGCTTATATGAAACGGCCTCTGCTTGAAGTGATGACATCTTCTAAGGCTTACTAACTACAGCAGCGTTTTAAAGAAATAATCCTTGCATTAAAAAAAAAATCGAGCCAGTAATGCTTTAGGACACATTCTAGTATTGTAAAGATATCAGGGTGTCGTTTATGCTCGAGGCAAAGGTAAAAGGTGTAGTTGTCTAGCCCTGGCGCGTATCCACAACTAAAATGTTCGAGGGGGAGAGGAAAAGGTCGGAAGTACTCGCTTTTAAATTTTTTTTTATCATATTTAAGTTAGGTATCCCAAAACCCAATTTTCGGTTTGATTGGGAAAACCTGTCGATAATATCATCCACATCAATGTCGATCTCATAGCGGACAGACATTAAGAACTCATATCCAGATACTCGTTCTCGTGCAAAGATTGTTGAAGTAGATGTGACGCAACCGATTCTGTCACGGGTGAAGTAAGTGACTGAGAGTGAGAGCTTTCACCTTGATTCACATACAAAGGAATAGAAGTAGAAGTGCATGATATGTCACTGACTATTTTTTTTTATGGGAGCTTAACTGATCTTGCTTTCTTCTGAAAAAAGTTATCAATGTTCTTATTAGTCTTCTGCTTTCCACTTTCGCTACTTTTTCGACCTCCATCGCTAACTAATGTAGCTAGGTTATTCTTCTCCTATAAATTAAAAGTAAACTTGAAGTTAAATTAAACAACCGTACTTGAATTTATACGAAAGTACAAGCAAAGCAACGGCAACTACCGCAGGCCGAGGAAAGCGAATGGTTTTTATTTTTATAGTTTTGCCGTAAAAATTGTGAAGAAAAATTGTAGAATCAGTTTTAGTGCCATCAATCAAACTGATCATTTTCAGCAACCAATAGTGTATAAAACTTGAAAGAAAACTATTCAAGTTAATTTGTAAGAACAAAATGTATGCTTGCCAACGCTCATAAATATCTTTAGCGACCCAGGTCAGCCAAGAAACCTTAATCAATATAACTCTTTGGAACCATTGTCCGCCGCCAATAGAGCATAAAAAATCTAAAGAAAAATTTTCAGATCTTTCTAAGAAAACTGAATGTCCGAGGGGGTGAGCCAACAAAGTCAATGTACCAATTCGTTTGGACCGTCGTCGGTGAATAGTTATTTATTCAAATTCTTAAGAACAATTTCCAAGTGTATTTCTAAGAAAAATTAGATGCTTCCCTACGAACGTAAAATTTGAGGCTTGAATCAGTGTCGCTATGAAAAATCAACTGGCTAGACGTTGATTGCATGGAACTAGGGTTCTGCTGGCAGAACCTAAATACAGGCTTAAATACAATTGTGACGGGCAATGGCAAACGACGAAAAACTGATGCTGGCAAACTGCTAAAAACACAGCGTCTTATCCGAATGCCCAAATTACAACGAGTGACGGTCAGCGTTCGACGAAGTTGCCATCGGGATTGATCAATTTTTAAGTTTGGGGTCGTCGCTGCAGTACTACCAACAAAAGCGAAAAAATGAAATTCTTGTGGCATTTTGATTTTGATGAAAAATTTATTCAGGAAGTGCGAAATCATAAAATAATTTATGATATACAAGGCAACCAATATAGAAGAGTTGACAAAAAAGACATGGTTTGTGGTGATATTTCGAGGCCCTTAAATACAAATAGTAAAGTTGCGATATTTTTTGCATTTAGTTTGATTTTAATTTAGTTAATTTCTGTATTTTAAATTTTTCCTTTGGTCCATTGCAATTCTTTCAAAATAAAAACTAATAACAAACGAAATTTCAATATGTTCTTCTTTCACAATCGCTGCCCACTGCCTGTCGTTGCAATTGTACTACCAATTTTTCGACTACCTCCTTTGACAGCGATTTTCCGCTGCCGTCTACCGTTGGAAAATCAGGTACTATAAGAAAATCATAAATTAATTTGGTGTTTTATTTCCATCAGTTCTAACATGATTTAAACTGAACTTTACTTTGTCGGATTAATTAAAAGATTTTTATTCTCAAATAAATTTATTTGGGAAGCATTTTCGCAATTCGTTCCATCATTGTATCAAAACATCGATGTTTGAGCAACATCGAGGTTTGCCTTTCAATATATCATTTGATTACAACATCGATGTTTTTAAAATTGTGTGCATCCTTTTTTCGGGGCGCTTAAATACAAATGGTAAAGTTGTGATATTTTTGGCATTTAGTTTGAATTGAATTTAGTTAATTTCTGTATTATAAAAATTTTCCTTTTCATGCTTTGGTCCATTGCACTTCTTTCTATAGAATATAAAATATTCTCGATAAAAATCTCTTTCAAAATGCTCAAAACTAAGAACAAATGAAATTTCAGTATCTTCTTCTGTCGCAATCGCCGCTCACTGCCTGTCGATGAAGTTGTACTCCCGATTTTTCGCCTACCTCTTTTGACAGCGAATTTCTCGTTGCCGTCTACCGTCGGAAAACCAGATAGGTAAAAAAAAATTATGATCGCCGACCAATTTCTTAGAAACAATAACACTTTTTAAGCTCGGAATTGTATAATTTTTTATATATATGACTAATCGCCACAACAAAAATATAAAAGAATCTTCATAACTGGCCTGCTAAGCAATAAGTGCATTTTCTAAACAATCAAACACTAAAATAAATATGTATTCCAAAATTACTTACTATCTTGTGATAGATATGATAGATGACTTGACACTATATATAAACGCAAAAAAATTCTAAAAAATTTGTACACGTTTAAAATACGAAGAGCTACGAGCGAATGACAACTTCACTATAGTGGAAAACAACAAGCGAAAAGCAAGGAATAGCCCAGAGACGTCTCCTCAATCTTCCGGAACTCCAGCCAAGAGGGACAACATATTATACCCAATCCACTATTACTACTCCTAAGAAGATAAACAAGTCATATAAACCAAACCGTACCATACTAAAATCATCCTGTTAAACTTTTACAGCTCGCTCATTCAATTAACCGGGATGGTTAAGTAGCGCCTTGGGGGGCGTCAGGACCCCCGTGACCCCCGCCGCCCTGTATACGCGCATCTAGCCAAACCATCCCAAACCATCTGCCTGTCCTCATTTCCATCTCATGGAAAAATCCTAGACTTACATATTTGTAGTGAGATTTTAACTAAATACCAAGCAGTTTCCTTATCAATCTGGCAAGTCTACTGAGGTTGCAGTTCACACATTAGTCAAAGACCTTGAAAAAGCTCTCGATACACAGAAGGTGGCCCTATATGAATTTGCAGAATAGAAAGAACTTTTGATAACACCTTCATCGATACAAAAAAATTAGCCCTACTCGAGACCTCCACGGTTAACTTGAAAGACTCCTTGCTTAGAAGCAGGAGGATAACCTCATCTCAAGGAAACTGCTCAGTCACGATCATCGCAGCTATAGGCTGCCCACTAGGGGGAGTCATTTCTCCGCTTTTGTGATCGATTTTAATTGATGATTTCCTAATGAAATTGACAAATTCGGGATTTAATGTAAAAGCCTATGTGGATGACCTCGTAGTCACAATACGGAGTAAGTATGATCAGGTCATATTCGACCTCATGCAAGAAGCCCTTTTCAAAGTCGGCATGTGGTGTTTGAACAAAGGCCTTGCAAAAGCTACAGTAAAATAGTTATCATTCTGTTCACGATAAGAACGAAGCTTACTTAATAATACGGAATACATAATTTCTGATGAAGTCAAATTTCTGGGGGTCAATTTCGATAAGAAACTTACTCAGAAGAGAAGTTGGGGAATCTCTCTCCGCGTGCCGTTTTTTATTGGTAGAAAATGGGGCTTGAAAACAATAATGATGAATATGGTGATCATGAGTATCCGCCCTACAGTGCCCTTGGAAGCCGTATTGAATTTGTAGGTGAAAAAGGAAATGACATCCAATGCTGTTAGACTGCAATAGGAGAAACAGTTCAAGCCAAGTGATCTGGTTGTTAATTTAAGTATCTATAAATAGATATGCTTCGAGCATGTGACGACAATATCTGATATGATCGCACCCAACGTGGATTTTATAAGATCATTTGACGTGGCTTTGGAAAACCAACGACAATCACGTTCCGTTAAACCGTCCTTCCAACAATATTATAATAGATAGACGATTTCGAAACGAATAGTAGAACTAGATGTATACGGCCCCAAATACCATATTTCAAAAGCCCTGGGCTCTACCCCTACCGTTTTATAAGCTGAGGTATTGTGCATACAAGAATGTACCCATACCTGTATTAAATGAGCCATAAATGGCTCAACCATTAATATCTCCTCGTATAGTCCAGCCGCGCTCAAGGCTTTAAAACCCTTCACTTTTAATTCATGGATAATCTGGGAGCGACTGCACAATCTCAAAAATTTATCGTGGAGAAACAAAGTCACTATGAGATTGCTAACGAACTAGTTAAAAGAGGAGCGGAAACCCTCTCTGTTTGATCATAGCCATTTTGTGATATTCTAAGTGTTACCACAGAGCTACCCTAACTAGCTAGGTGAATAAACAAAAAAAAAAGGTCCTTTTATTAGGAAAGGCTACAAGCACCTCTTCAGACAAAAAAAGATGGTCTTGGTTGAGACTTTATCCTGCCGCTTCTGATAGGATGCATATGAAGTTTTAAAGCACTTCCTCTTGTATCTATGATATGATTTAGAATCGTTAAAAATAAAAGTTCTTAAAAATCTTTCTATTCTTCAACTTAGCAATTGCCAGATGGAGATAAATCCACCTCGAGCCTGATTTTCCTCCGTCAAACTACGTGTGGAATCTCAATCCTAGAATGGTTCAAAACTTTATGATCAGTCTTAGAAAGGGAATAATTTGAACGGCAACTCACAATAGATCTTTGAGCTCATAGTAAATGCTAGGCTAGAGCCTGCACACCCCTCCACAAACCAAATCTAATATTAGCGAATATGGCGCCAACGTTGAATGGAGTCTTAGCAGCGCAAATGTTTTCCATATTGCACGCTTTTGTGACTGAATATGTTTAAGCTGCATTTCTGCCAGACGACTTGTGAGTTTTTAGAGAAAACACCTGATTCTACGTGGGATTCTAACTTGAGACCATCAAGGAATGGTGCAGTAGAAGAGCCTGTAAACTGAATTTTGTGTTTCACCTCTCGCGAAATTTTAATTTTGTCGAAATTTTAACAGTGTAATCTTTATACACGTCACTTCCTTAAACCTGATGTGAAGGTATAATATGAAGATATAGGAGGATTGACTTCCTCAGACGATGTCGACTGCAGCGTTCCCGTAGTGATACGACATCCCTTATACCCTACCCAATAGATTAGCCTTTACCTACAGTAGGTCTCTAGTTTACACAGTCTTAGAACCAACAGTTCATTTTACTCAAAGCTCCTTCCATTCACTGATTATTGAATGAAGGAACACATCCCTTATACTGTACGATCACCACATCGTCTGCGAATGCGCAATCATATTTAAATCATTTCTATCTAGTCCTAACAGAGTTTTAAAGTGTGTCAACTACATTTCGTGTAAGCTTAAGTGTTCTGTGGGTTCGAATGAAAACTTGCCTGCGATATGAATCGAAGCGAATTCATACCAAGTCATTGCATTACGACGAAATATGTCTAAATGCCATTAATGACATCCCAAATAAAACATTTCAAAAAACCAATATTTATTGAAAATGTAATTAGATTTCAACTCATCCTGAAAAGGAAAACAAGAGCCCATCAAGCGTTCAAATTACTACAATACCGAATAATAACTCATCAATTTAATAGCACGCTACTTTTTTTTTTAAAGAGTTATAAAATGTAACAGTTTCTTGCAAAAATCGATTCTTCCGAATTTTAAAATTATTCCAAAAAACGTTGATCCCATCAACAAACCTGACCTAACCCAATCAGAGCCTGTACCCCCGAAAGACTACTCGTCTCGGCACAAAAGTGTGCCGTTGACATAAATTTTATTTTTATTAACAATTCTGTCGCTAATAACAATAAAACCTGAATTCAAGGACATCGATTTTTTCGTCAGCCCCAAGTTAGTACTACAGGCAACCCTAAAGCACCCCTCTGCGGTAGACATGTTGATGAGATGCCAGCAATGGATAATGGGAGTTGTATCCGGCGGCACGATGAAAAGCTGCGACAGAGAAAAGTCCAATCGCCACAGAGAGTTGATGGTGTATTCCATCCAAGTGGGCAGGATAAATTTCCCCCACTAAATCAATTTAACTTGATAGGGGAATGGTTCCAGGTTTTATGTGTTAATGCCCTATGACGTCAAGCAAGGATAGAGTCCAATATATAGCGGTCCCGACAAGTGATGTGTTTCCTGAATCCTGCCGTCGATTGTTGGTTGGGCAGCACAAGCACTTGAAAGGATTTTGCGCACTTCCCCTTGGTTTGCAGGGATGTATTTCGGTGCATTTCTACCAAATATTTAGCCCCATCTGGATATTATCCGGTTTTTATATGAAAAACAAAATTTTTTTTTTATTTCAATGAAATTAGGATTATTTTACTCATCCTTTAATAGAAATTTTAAGATCTTAAAGAAATGCCACTTTTTTTTATCGATTTCATTTCTGTTGAGTGCAATGCTCCGCAAAGGCTAGGCTGCCATATACATATTGCCCGGCTGTTAGCGGCTGATTTCAATGTCAATGTCGTCATAAATGTCTGATTTTATCTCCCTGTAATTTATTATCAAAGCTCACAGGAACATTCTCACACAAGCAACGCACAAAATTAGTGTGGCAGATTTTTCTATGGGAAACTGCAGGGTTGTTTTTTTCTTTTATATTTTTTTGAAAATCGATACTAGATACTCGTATATACGAAAACCTGTGTAAGCTCCAATATTCGATATTTCTGTCTGTTCGGTCGGATTGTCGGGTGAATAAACTTCAGGATTTGATTGATGCGATTAAATTCTGTTGGTTAATGGGACTCAATAAGTAATTGGGTCAAGTCGCTCTTCAGAATTGATTTTTGCCTGATAATCTAAAAAAAAAAATAGAAAATAGAATATTATAACAAGGATACGTTTTACTGAGCATTACAAGAAAGGTGAAGCGCGAAAACATATTATTTCCCAGGCTTTAACTCATTTTAAAATTGAAAATATTCCATCAAGGGAAAAATGGAAAAATCAAATGCACAAATGCATAATTATGAGGAAGAAATTAAATTAATAAGTATTTTCACCTTTAAACTGAGTAAATTTCCATGAGTATACAGACTTTAGAATCATGTGGGATGTGTTGATGAACAACTAAACAAGATTTAGATTAAGGTTCATCACATCAACTGTTTCATCTAGAGTTGATTAACCAATTTATGATAAATATTCATGATATTATATCAACGTTATCTCCAACCAAATTTTGAATTGAATCTGTTTTTATTCGGATATCCAAATATATTGGGAAGATTGTACCAAAGATTTACGACCCTTTCGAAAAGGAATTTTTAACTCCATTCAGGCAATTGTCTTTTTGCTTTCTATTAATATATATATCTATTTATTATTGAGCTCAAAATAGTGTGATATGTCTGCCTTTTAGTGGTGCGATATTGGTTCTCTTCTAACTTAATCAGAGCAGTCCAAAGGCATCAACTCTTGATTAGGTAGATGATGATAGAGCAGCCTGACGACATTAACTCTAAGTAGGAGCGGCTTATTCACGGTCTAACTCCTGTTCATTTGAGGAAGCAGCTAAACAGCGGAACTCTCTATTGAAAAGCCAGTATATACTTGGATATTGCTTGGTTTCCTTTGCAACTAAAACTTCTCTCTATATTTATTCTGTTCTTGATTATATATGTATATATACAAATGTTTTCGCTTATTCTTTATTTTTATTGATTATCAATACAATTGACTTACCTAGCATTATAATTTCGTCATCTACTTTGTATTGATGGCAATGGTATTTCATCATAACACTGTGATCAAGGTGTAATATACCTTACCTTGCATTCTTGCTTTCATATTGGCGCATTACCCATTTCAGTGCTTTGTTTATGCGAGCTTAATGTCGCTGACCGCACTTGCATTGGTCGACATTAATTAATTGGACATTCTTATAGTTTTTCTATTTTACGTCACTTTAGGGTATTGCATGATATTGCACCCATTGGTAATGCTTGACCCATATTATTGTTTGGAATGTAGGAAGATGTATGTTGCCAGATATAGTGTGTAGTGTAGACATATTAGGAATCCGCTAAGACAATTTCCCAAATGTTCTACTCTTTTAAAAAAAATCGACATTAATATTGTGAATCCATAGCAAGCTTCACAAACTTTTCGATATTTCCAAACTACACATTTACCGATAGAAGAATGCTTTGGCCGGAAGCCATTCCTATCACGTTAGTAAATGCACCTTATTGGTTTTCATGTTGCGGCATTCTAAGGTCATTTTCGTCGAACTTTTGCAGTTTTTCGGGTTTAAGCATAAAAGCACTACAGCCAGAATTTAACGACTTCATTGAATGCTGGCATAGGATCTTGAAAGCTATTGTTATATAGGTATCTCAGGGAAAATGATGTAGGTACAAAAATTTTTTGTATAGCTCCACTATGATTTTATTTTCTCTTCATAAAGGAATTTGCAGATTCGGAGCTTACGGAGCACATTTTCGCTGTCCGTACGAACATTTCCAAGATTCAAAATATTTCAAATCGCAAAGCGAATACATGTTTTAGAAATATAAGCTCTAGAACTTGACTAATTTCGGTTTCTATCTACTCTTCAGTATCGATTTTAACTTAAATACAGGACAGATGTCAGCAAGTTAAAGTGAATATTGTTCTTTATAGCCTTCTACCTGTCCTGTGTGGGGCTCCACAAGGTTCTATATTGGGACCTCTATTATTTAGTATTTTTATCAATGCTCTTTCTGATATTGTTGAAGACGTGAAAATTCACTTGTATGCTGACGATGTGCACCTTTATCAACTCTTGCTAAATCCGGGTAAGTCTCAATACATGGTCCTACATAACAACGCGATTTCCACCATCAGAGCCTTTCCTGGGGTTATGATAAACGGTTCTGCTCTCTCTTACTAGTGCAGCGCGTCAAGAATCTGGGAGTAGTAATCAACTATACTATGAGCTGTTGTGACCATATCAATCTCAAGCTGAGGAAAATATATGCAGGCCTTCGTCAGCTATGGTTATGAGATGATATCTTATCGAAAGATATACGTACGAGACAAGTCAAAACACTTCTCCTTCCTCATTTTATTGTTGGTTCTTTAATTTTTCCCAAGCTCTATAGCTCATGCTCTCACAGGTAAAACTTCGCTTTTAACGACTGCATCTGTTTTATTTTGACGCTTTTATCACGGCCAACATTTGAGATCTCACCTCCTGGGATGCTCCCTAGACGATCATCGTCTCGAAATCACAATCTGCTTATTCCACGTTTTCATAGAACCATTCTGGAGTGTTCTTACTTCATTCACGCTGCTCGCTCATGGAATGAGCTTCAAGGTGCCGGCTCCCTCGATAAGTTTAACTCACGTTTAAAATACCGTTTCTATGGTGATTATTAAATTAAGTTAACTTAAATTAAATTAATAAATTGGACATTTTTGTTTTTGTTTAAACTTTAAATTTTATTTTCTTAGGTTAATCTTCTTTCTCTGCTTGTTCGAAGTTTTAAAGTTTCTATTTTTCTATTTTTGTCTTCTTTCATTTATTGAAGTTATAATATTTCTCCGGAGGAGATATAAAAAAAACTAATTTCCGATGTAATGACCGATTTATTCAAAAACTGTCACAAAACTGTCCAATTCTTAATTTCTACCTTAATTACTTTCTACCTTTAAGAACTTTTCTGCTAATTTTACAATAATTTTATACATTTAATTGGATAAAGAAAAAGCTGAGTAACTAAAAAATAATTTTGTTTCAATGGAATCAAATAAATTACAACACGTATCCGGTGTCGATACTTGTTGGTCAGTCAAAGTGACTTACCAAAAATTGTCTATTCGACATAACTGCGTTTGCAATTTATTTGATTTTACATTAAATTAATTAAATTAAAATTGTTACCATGTCATCATTGGTGTAATGCGTGTTATGATAACTTTGAGTATGTGTGCATATTTTCTTTTCTTACTTTTATTGTATTATTTAGTTTTAAGTAATTCTTTTAGCATGTAAAACCGCGTTTTTGTTATTTTTGAACTTTTTTATTTGGTGTTGTTAGTTGTTTAGTTATTAGTCGTTAGTTTTAGTTTTTGTTCTTTAAGATACAGTAGTTTATTTAGGATGAAGATTTTTACTATAATGACATCTCTCTTCACTTTTTTGATTAATGCCTCCATTCTTACACTTTGACATTTTTATTAATGTTTTTATATATGAGTTATAATAGCTTGTGTACATTCAATGAATAAATGCTAATTTTAAATTTGAATTAAAATTATCCACGCGTCATCGATGGCTCAGACGCATTGCGAGCTTCTTGCTGTTTTTCAGCCCACCGATGAATCCTTCCAAAAAGTATTTTAAGTCCATAATTTATTATTTTCTATGATAATAATAATTTTGAATAATCTGTTTAATTCTTCTTATAGCCAAACAACGAACCTTTTATAAGTATAAACGATTGGTAAAAAGCTTTACAAATATGTATATGTTTAGTAAAACAAGTAGAAAAGCTAAAATTGGTCCACGACCTTTTTTTTTTTTTGATACCCTAGATGAATGCCCTTATGAAATTTCGTATTGTCACTATTCTGTGCAAGTTTGATTTTTGCAGTGGCCTTTCGCATATATAAATCTAGAACAGTTTGTCGGACAGAAAAAATGATTATAACCAATTTTATAGGATTTCATATTCTGAAGAAGTTTTTAGTGCCATAAAAATGTCTAGGACTGATCGTTTTCACAATATATGTAAAAAATCTTAATTTTTTTATGGCAACACCAAGAAGGGTTTGCCAGATTTAGGCCATTTTTGAAATGATATTTGTTATTACTATAAAAGCACCATGTACAAAAATTCAGCTCTCTATGTCGACACGTTCTGAGGCAGTGTCCAAATATATAGCGGAAAACGAAATTTTTGTATGGCAACCCCACGAAAGAATCTCCCGATTTGTCTCATTTTCGAACTTAATACTGCTTTTTCTTTTTAAAGTCCGTGTACAAAATTTCAGCTTTCTAAGTGAACGCGTTTTCGAATTATCGTGTTCACAGACAGACGGGCAGATGAACAGGCGGACAGACGGACGGACATGCAAAAATCAAAATAACTTTTAATGTTATGCGTGCGTTTCCAATCCATTTTGCTCTACTATCATTATTTCGAGGTGTGAATGACAAACTTAGTATATCCTTTAGATTTCATCTAGTGCATAACAAGTATAACCCTTTGTACTAACCACAGTAAGTTGAAGATGTTATTCATGAACAAGTTTTGTATATTTTCCCCCAGCCTCCTCTCAGTTATCTTCGTGTGATCGTTAGCTTACTTGCATTGTATTTTATTGAATATGATACAGGATATGCATATTGTATATATAGCTTATTTTGAAAACAGATGCAGGTTTTCTATAGTATCCGAACAGAGTTCCGATATAGATATTTAGTTTTTATTCTGGCAAAAAATTATGATACTGCAATTTAGAATTTTAGCTGTATTTCAACTTTTTTGGCATTTATGCATTTTTATATATTTTTGGTGGTTCTTAGGATTTTCCAAAACTTGTTGACGACTAAATATCTATTTTGGCTTAATTTGGTTTATTTTGGCTTTAATTTCCGATTTTCCTACTGATCTTGGATTTATCTCTGAACTTGGGATTTTCTGAAAGTTTTTGACGACTTTTAATTAATTTGGTTTATTTTGGCCTTAATTTTCTTGTTTTTCTTTATTTAAATTGATATTAACTTTGTTTTACGATTTCGCTTCCGATTTAGGAGCGTCTCCTTTATGTGCTTATGAAAATATTAATGAGTTGCTTAAAAACGAAACAAAAGATGTAAGGGTTTTTCTGAGCGCGCAATTATTTCATAAGTTTGGTCCGGGAAAAGCATGGACCTCTGATCAGAAGGATGTATTTTTAAAGATATACTTAAAATATCCAACATGTTATAAGGCAATGCAGTCAATGGGATTTTCAATGTTACATACTTCAACAATAATGTGAAATTATTTTTTCACCGAGTATAAATCAAAGCAATATTAATTCACTGGAACACAAATGTGAGAAACGGAGCACTTTAGAAAATAAATGTATTTAATTATTTGATAAAATTGGCATTAAAAATGAATTAGAGTATAATTCACATTAAGGGCATGCATCAAAATGGGCTATACACCGATGTTGTGGCAAGAGGTCCGAGTTGTCTTTATACCGAAGGTAGGTCGGGTTGATTACTCAACTGCTAAAGCGTATAGACCTATAAGCTTGACTTCTTTCTTATTTAAAACCCTAGAACGCATCTGCGAGTGGGAGCTGAGACGCTCCATTCCCAGAAGCAGACTATCACAGCATCAGCATGTGTACATAAAGGGAAAATCTGTTGAGACGGCTCTCCATAAGGTGATTGACTCAATGGAAAAGGGCTTCCTCTTTAAACAATCTACGCTGGCTGTTTTCATCGATGTAGAAGGCGCTTTTAATAATGTTCTTCTGCATAAGTTCACGGAAATGCTAACAAAACTTGGACTGAGACAATTTCAAAAAAATTGGATTGCACATATGTTGTATAATAGAATTGTCTTTGCTGATCTAGGCGTGGGGAGCAAAGTTAAAAGGGCTCACAGGGACATCCTCCAATGTGGTATCTTATCACCTCTTTTATGGGTGCTCAGTATGGATGATCTCTTGCTAACACTCACCCGGATGGGGTACAAAGTAGTATGTTACGCGGACGACTATACTTAGTCACCGGGAGCTATGAACCTGTCCTATGTGGACTGGTGCAAAGCGCAATCCGACTAGTCATGCGCTGGGCTAAGGACTGCGGACTGAGCATCAATCAACGAAAAACTGACCCATGCCTCTTCACTATGGAAAGGTATATCCCCAGTTTAAGATTGCTCTTTATGGGATCCATGCGCTTGGAGTTAAATGGCAGGGTGAAATACCTAGATATTATATCAGACAAAAAGTTAAACTGGAAACCATACCTCGAAAACAGAACGAGCAAAGCTCTCACAGTTTTCCCAATGTGCCGCAGAGATGTACTGAAGAAGAGGAGACTCAAACCGCGGATGATCCTATGGATATCCACTAGCGTCATTCGACCCATACTATCTTACGGTTCGGTGGTGTGGTGGAAAACAATGGACTTCGCCAATCATCGCAAGATATTGGATAAGATTCAAAGACTGTGCCTACTCAGCGCAAGCGGCGATTTAAAGTCAACTAGAATTTGGGCTCTGGAGGACATCCTCAACATACACCCGGTGCATGTACATATTAAACAGAGGGCGTCGACTACAACACTAAGACTGCATCTCAATATTTACTGGCTTCATAAGGGAAGAAGCGTTACACATGAATCCATTTACGTGTTTGTGCAGTCAATCGCACCTGGCATCGACAGGGATAGCGAGCACCCCCTTGAAACAATGATGAAAAGCGATTTGAAATCTAGAATCCCATCCAGGCAGAATGAAATCATATTCCGTGCTTCAACCATTGACAAACCCAATGACAATTTATACGGATGGCTCTAAGTCTGACTAAGGCACCGCAGCGGCAGTTTTCTGCTAGGAGGCTGAGATTGATTTGGCCATGCACGTTGAAAGAAATGCCAGGGTTTTCCAGGCAGAATTCAAGGCCATTCTTGAAGCGGGAAGGCACCTTCTTAACTCAGGCACTGAGAACAAGGAGATAGCCATCTGCTTAGACAGCCAAGCAACTGTCAAAGCTTTGTCTAAGTCCCTTATAACCTGCAAACTATTAATGGAGTGCACAACGACCCTAAACTCCCTTTCTCGAAATAACAGGGTGATAATGCAGTGGGTGCCGGGTGGGTGTACAGCAACATTAGCGGGAATAAAAGGGCGGGCGAGCTTGCTCGTCTTTGTGCAGCCTCGGAGGAACGTGCCTCTGCAGTTGGGATTGCACCAAAACACCTTATCTCAATCATTTCAAGCTGGGCTGACCGCCAACACAGTCGCCTTTGGATAGAAGATCCCTCGAGTAAAACAGCAAAGCAACTGTGGGGTAAACCAAACCCAAATCAAACAAATAAGCTCCTTGGACTTAACAAACCAACCCTGAAAACTCTGGAGTCCATCCTCACTGGGCACTCCTCTCTCAGGGGTCACATTCACAGGATGAGACTTGTTGATGATCCTACATACAAGGGTTGCAGAGAAGAGTCTGAAACAGTGATCCACTTTCTTTGTAACTGTCCGGCACTCTCAGGAATTCGTCACAAATTCCTTGGTTTACACCTCCTGGACGAGTTACCCGACGCCGGCAAGGAGGGCTGGGGCCCAATATTGAAATTTATAGGAGCGTTCGATTGGGACCGATGAGTAACTGCTCATGGGCCTGGGGGGCGAACAATGGGCCTTTATTTTGCCTACGTTCGAGGGTTCCCTCAGGAGCCCAAACCTCTGGTTCAATCAATGTGAAGATCTTACTTATGGATTCACACATTTTGGGAATGGCGATCGTAAAGACACTGTAGCGTCTTCAGCAATTTTTTTCATGATAAGAGATGTAAACTTGAATTGCAAACAATCGATTGCTTATTTTTAGGAGCATACATGTAGTATATTATAAAGATTAAAGAAAGGGGATCTAGCCAAATGAAAACACCGCGAGTTAAGATTTAATTCCATATAATTTCGAGTTTAAAGAGTTCACAAATTTGTCACTAAAACTAAAGTTCGATATAACAGAGGTAATATTTAATAAATGTCCACCGGAATGTTTAATCTACCGACCACGGATAAAATAACTGATCGACACGCAACTGATCACTGCTAACTCGTGTTGTTGTCTGCCTACTACCGCAAAAATAACCAACTGCCCTCTCGTCCACTTCTATCAGTATATCCAAAAAATATTTCTCTTCTTTATCGGCATCGTGTTTTATTTTGCTGTTGTTATCAGCTATCCTACATACATAGAAATGGGGAATAGAAGGATAGCTTTATTGCATGATCCTATACACTAAGTAAAAAGTATCAGGAACATTGAATGTGAAAAGAGAAAAAATTCTTGGAAAATCGTTGAAACTATTTTTCGTGAGATAGAGAATAATACTATAAAAACGTATTTTAAGCTCACGAAAAAACATATTTATCCCGATAATTTTGATAGGATGAGTCTGAAGGTTTCTTCATAAGTACTAAGTGGGCAAGTTTCTATTGGAATCCAACTAAGTATTCATTTAAATGTATTTGCGCCTGAATCGTATCAACAACTAAATGACCTTTTTGATTGTTGATGATAAAGATCACCAGGATGTTGTAGAAAACTTTTGGGAATGTGGAACCTAAATTCGTAAGTGGAGACATTTAGGTGGAATGAAAAGACATTATTTCTTTGATGGTATGCTGCAAATAATTAATGGCTTTTTTCTTATATGGGTAAACGTAAAAAGTTCTCAAAGTTATATCATAACACATTCCGTCACACATTAACTAAGATTCTCTAGAAAATAGCACTTATATATTACGCAGATGTAAAGGTAGCTATGAACGGAATCCTTCAACCCGCAGATTATCGATAAATCTTATACAAATAGTTCTCCGAAATCTCTTTTCCACTATGAGTACTTGTTATAACATTGCTACTGAAGACTCTCTTTTAAGTGAGTCTTCAATCTCAGCTCTACCGCAAGAACACATCGACATATTTGACGAGGTTTCTAAGGACTTTCAAAATAATGAAATCGAATTATTAATGATACAGAGAATGACGATAGCAAGGGATTCTCCGAAGGGCAAATAAAATAAATAGTTAATTTAATAATAATAGAAGTTGATTGTGATGAAGAAGTTACCCAGGAAAGAAAAAATTAATTAAACATTCCCATTAAATAGTCAGGCCGTAGTCTACTTCGCAGACTATGTGGCAAATAAAATAGTTAATTCTTACAACTGTTCTACTTCTAGATAGAACATTTATACTTCGAACTAATGAGGATAAAAAAATTAATGACTAGGTACCTACCTTACAAAATTAAAAGCATATAAAGTAAGTTAGAAAAATTCGAAAAATTTGTAGATATATTTAACAGTATTATGATTTATCACTTTTGCTCTATTGTAAAAGTTTTAATCAGATTTTATACACGTAAAATCAATAAAACCTTTAGATTTAGACCTTGCGCCTTGTACTTTTATTACTTAAATTATTAATATATTTAAAATCAACTAAAACAGAATTTGAAATTCAATGCTTAAATGGTATTCAGCATCTTATAAAAATAATTTAACATAAATAATTAAATAAATAATTTGGCGGAAATAAATTGCAGAAAATACTACAACGAAAATATAACGACTTTTATTATCAGTCTTCATATTAGTCAAGATAGTAAAAACTATCAATGAGGAAGGCATGGATGTAGTTTAATAATCAAATTTTCTTCTTATTGATGCGTGAACTGTTTACGATTTATATTGGAAGTTAATAGTGCCTTTATATTTAGCAAAATTAAAAATACATATTAAAAGGTATACATATGGATCTGGGTTGAAAATTTCGTACCACCGTACCAAATATATTAATATGTACCAAAATGGTACATTTGTACCATAATGACGACGCTGATACGAAGCATTTAATTTACAATAAATTGTATTCTACCTTTGTTGCGTTTCAAGCATAAATAGCGCTGTATTCAAAAAATACATTAAAGATGCAACACGATTATTCCATTTGCTTTGCATTCCTTTGAAACCAATGCCAGTGTTAATCTAAACGTCATTTGTAATAAGCATATGGTAAGCTAATGCGGTTAGAATCACTGCCAGGGTAGTTCATATACTCAAATCGCAAATTTAATACCTTCAATTCAAAAATTTTATTTACAACAATCCATTTATACAATAAAGTAATTTCATCACAGCTTCCATGTTTGGTGCAAATGGTGTACTTATTTGTTGATTGACTATGTCAAAGCTATTCTGTTATATTAAGCCAACGTTAGCGCTGCAAGTAAGCAGTTAACAAAACGCTGTAGAAAGTTACTTGCAACCACTATATATTCTCTACACAAAGGTTATACTAAGTTTGTCATTCCATTTGTAACAAATAGAGAATAAAGATCACGCATAAAATTAAAAGTTGTTTCGATTTTTGCATGTCCGTCTGTCCATCCGTCCGGGTGTCCGTCTGTCCGGCCGTCCGTCTGTCCGGCCGTCCGTTTGTCCGTCCATGCTTCTATCTATCTGTCCACCCTCATGATAACTCGAGAACGCGTGCACTTAGAGATCTGAAATTTTGTCCAGGGCTTTTAAACAAATAAAATTTAAGTTCTAAAAGGGACCAATTGGGCAACTCCTCCGTAGGGTATAACCATACTAAAAACTTCGTTTTTCACTATATGTTTGGGCACTGCCAAAAAACGCTTCGACTTTTAGAGCTAACATTTCGTGCACAGCATTCTCATAAAAATAGTAAATAAAATTTAAGAAATTAACTGAATCGGGCAACCCATTCTTTGTGTTGCCATATAAACCATTCGGTATCTTACATCTACTGTGAAAGTGTGTGAAAGTGATCAGCCATAGACGTTTTTATTTATCGTGAGAATATCACATCCTATAAAATTGGTTGTTACGATTTCTACTAACCGACGAACTGTTTTAGTAACATTCGCGAAAAACCATTTCAAAAATGAAACTTATCAAGAACCAGTTTTTTAATGGTTTAAAAATATTTTTTTTTTTAGTGCAAATACTCAATTAGTCTAATATTTTACAAACAAATTATTTCATTCACTATTATTAATTAATGCAGTTATTAAAAGTAACTTGTTTAGAAGATAACTTTAAATTAACCATATAGTCGAACCTCACTCATTGTGAGAGAGTGTCCACGTTTACTCAGCTCAGATGTATGTTTAATGACTCACTCATTTCGGCACTGAAAAATATGAAATTCTCATATGATACATATGCGGATAATATCCCTCTTTTCATCACTAGGACTGGTTCACCCGTCATGAAATGATGATGAACCCTACAAGGAGAAGCTTGGTGCTCTTTACAGGAGACGTAAACTTGTGCACTTTGTTTTTCCAAATCTCTTTGGACACACTCTGCAGCTGTGTCCCGACGTTGAGTACCTCGATGTCTACATAGATTCAAAGCTGACGTGGAAGATGAATGCAGAAGAAAATGTGAACGTAACTATGATAGCTTTTCCTCAATCTCAATGCAGGAAGACCTTTGGCTGCATATGACGCATGAAGCCCATGCGATGGTTGTACACTAGATATGCACCTCAATAATAAGACGTATGCTCACGTACGTATACCTGTCATATATAATGGCCGTGGACACAAGTTGGGACCTCGAACCGAAAACTCGTGGGCCTCCAAAGGCCCGCTTGCCAAGGAATTACAGGTTTTCCGCGGTCAACGGCAACTGCCGCCCTTGAGGTCTGAATAAGCCGCAATTGCACCAGAACCTCGATTTGGCCACCGATTCTCTATAACTTTTCTTGATACGGAGTTGTAGAATGAAGGGAGAGCCTTATTAAATCTTCTTTGGTCCGCTCTGTATATTTTCACCGACAGCTCCCTCCCAAGTAAAGAAGCCAGTGCTGGTATTTACTTTATTGAGCCTTACATTTGGTTGGTGTACTCACCTGGAATGAACACTACTATCTACCTGGCTAAGGTCTACGGCAACGCAATGGTAGCAAATTTAGCTTTTGATAAGAAAATCAAGGGGTAGGACATTGCTATCCTTTCAGACATTCAGGCATCCTTAATATCTCTGAATCACCCTAGGATAACATCCAAGTTACTGCGTGACTGCAGGTCGTCTTTAAATAAGCTGGATAGCCATGGAAGTATGTCCCTACAATAGGTACCTGGGCACAAAAGAAAGCTGAGGAATGACAGGGCGGACTTGGTAGCCAGTTCCCGTTCTAGTTCTCCCATCTTTGGACTAGAAACCTATGTTGATGATATCACCTCGGTGATCACGTCTCTCATCAAAACAGATATTCGCATGAAGCATCCGCAGCGATAGGCAGACTTAGAGATTTGCAGATTTACAAAACTTTCTCTTGATGTGCCCAGTAACAGATTCGCTGACTTTTTGTTGCGGAAGAAAAAAATACAGAAATATGGTTGGCATTATCACTGGCTATAGAAGAAAACAATACAGAATGTTGTTGGCATCACTGGCTACAGGTCGCTTCATGCTTATCTAAATGGGGGATGGGACAGCTTTGAGTATCTCCCTTACCCGGAAGAGGAGCCTTAAACGACTTAACACTTTTTGTTCACTTGCCCGGCCTTTAAATATCACAGGGTGGATACGATTGTGTCTGCCGTCCTACCTGGGAATGAGCTGAGAAGCTTAGCTTAGCTGGACTGGATGCGCTTCATTAAAAAAACAGGAAGGTGAAAGATCTCTTCTCTTTTTTTTTTTTTGTATACCCTAGATGAAATCATAATGTATACTAAGTTTGTTATTCCATTTGTAACGAACATAACTAAGGCTGATAGAGAAAAATATGTTGGACAGGACGAATTAGTTGGGCTTGATTCTTGGCCGTCTCACCTTTCGTTTCCCCGGGAATTCCATTCTAATGCTTGTGGGATGATGTCTTGTGTAGCTCCTCGAGAGCGCGTTCACTTAGTGTGCTGAAATTTTGTACACTAGATATAGTAAAAGTTAATATGAGCTCAAAAGTGGGACGAACCGGGCAACACCTTCGTAGAGTTATATTTATTTGGGCTCTACCTGAGAACTTGTCAACGTAGAGAAAAGCTGAAATTTGATACGTGGTGTTTTCATAGCAATACTAAGTAATACTTCAAAAATGAACTAAATTTCGCAACTCCGTTTTGGTGTTGCCATGTAAAACTTTGGGTTTTCACCATATATTTGTAAACTACCTAACAACGTATCGACGTGGATAGCTCAAATTTTGAAGGTAAAAATTAACCAAATCGGGCGACTTTTTCTTCGTGTTGCCATACAACACTTTAGTTTTTCACTGTATATTTAGACAGGACCTAAAAACGCGCCGACGTAGATAGCTAAAATTTTTTACATAGCGTTTTCATAAAATTGGTAAATAAAATTTCAAAAACGAAATAAATCGGCTAACCCTTTTTTAGAGTTGCTATACAGAACTCTAGGTTTTGTCTTTATGTAACTTTTATTTTCATCTAGGGAATAATATTATTGGTCTTATACCAATTGAATTTTAGCTTTTCTTCTTATTAAAATTAATATATATATTTTTTTCCTATTTACTAATAATAATAAAATATATATTTATCACACCTAAAGCACTATTTCAATAATATAAGATAATATATGGTGAAATCTTTTCTGCGGGTCGGTGTAACCACCGCCATCAAATCTGTTATTTCCCGACTCTTTTCTTTCCACCACAACAGTAGAGAAGAAAAGAGCACGAGAATGGCTGATTCGGTGGCAGTGTTAACACCAAGTCACAGAAAAGAATTCAATATTAGATAAAGTACAGGTTGAGGTAAAATTATTGACATGCCGCCTCAAGCTTCCCTCTCGTTTTTGCAAATTGATTCCGCGGCGTTCGAAAGTAAGACGAATCTCAAACATGAAATCTATTAAATCTAGCATTTCTCTCGATAAACAACTTATATTCTAACCAGTGGCGTAATTACCGGGGGTCTTGGGTATGCCCAGAACATAGGCCCATGAAATCCCATCGGCCACGTTCCAAAGAGAGAAAAAATATGATTTGCAGGCAAAGACACCCCACATCGTTGCATACTCCTTCTTTATTATTCAACTTTTTATTTATTATACAGACTTAAAATTAACCTTAAATTCTAATTGATATATTTTTTCGTTAAAGTGAAACTCATCTTTTAGGAAAGCAACGGTGACAATTATATTTCTGATGACCATTTCCTGCATTTCATTTCTTTCAATGGAAAGTATAGCCAGGAGTATCGACCTTGTTTTGGGCCATTGTGCTTCTTTTTAATTATTTACAGTTTAGAAAAAGACCATTCCGCACTCGATGTTGCAACCGACAGAGTAAAAAATAAAATCAGAGCTGAACATAAATCCGTAAAGGATGTCTCAATAATCAAAAATCTAGCAAACTCATATACCGAGTTTATTTTTTCAAATTTTTTGTTGGTTGCTTCGGTTTGAAATGATATGAGCTGTTTACAAAAGTTAGATGAAAAATCAAAAGGATACTTAACTGATAACGGCGCAGGGTGCCGAGTTTTATCAATTCTTCGTCAGAAGCTGTTCGTAAAGCTTGTGGCAGAATTGAATCGAACAGACGGACCACATTATTTAATCCTGTAAAGCGGTCATTCTTCCGTATTTGTTGATCGTTCATCGCTGCCAAGTTCGTCAATTTTTCTTTTATTTAAACAACTCTTATTCTCTTTTTTAACTTTTATGTTGCACGACTTTGCCAGTTATGCAGCAACAGTTTTAACTGAATGAAACTCCCCTCGCAATGCTGATATTTTATCTTACGCATTTTTCAAACGATCACATGCTTTTGCAAATCAAAATTGGGGGTTTGGAGTAATTGAGATACGATATCTAAGGTAATTAACATTTGGGATTGTATCACAATATGAAGGGCAGTTTCAAGACTTTCCGTCTTATTTTTATGCTTATTGCTTATTATTGGAGTTCTATAATTTTATTTTGTATCTTAGCAATCAAATATTTAATTTATTATTGTTATCTGCTAAAAGCTCCTTGAAAATTGGAGATCATACTTTGCTAAAATTTTTACGATGTTTAAGAAATTTCCTGAATTCGCGTTCTTATTTTTGAGACTTACGTTATGTCCTCTAAATCGTAAATTATCAATGGGTAAAGTACCCAAGGAACAATTTATACTTAAATATGGCCACGAAAATGTTCTAACAACACTTTATAAAACTTACTGTTTTATAAGATTGTTGTTTAAAAAATTGTAGAAATTAAAAAAAAAACCTTTACAGAGCTAATTGGGCACACTGTATGACAGTTGTGGAAACTAATCTATAAAGCAATAATAGAACTTTTTAGCTGTCTACAAGAAAATGTTTAAAAGCCTTATAAAACAAATTATTAAACCGCTTTTATCTGCGGGGATATTTTATAGTAGTTGTGAAAACTTCCTTCCTGAAGCCATATGTTATAACTTATATGTATTCGTGTAGTGTTGCTTTGTTGTTGTCTTATTCTTTCTTCATGAAAAATGCATTACAAATGTTCTTCAGAAATGTATGACCCTTTGTAATATCAGACTTTATGCAATATAATTCTTATATCAACAATAGTTTGTTCGAAACCTTTATGTATAATATTAATTAATTAATCAATTTTTTCGATCATTATTGAAATAAAGCTTCATGCAACATTAATCTTATTGTAAAAATTATACTTTTATCTCAAAAACGTGCAACACGCCTACAAAATTATAAAAATGAATGAACTAAAAATAAATATTTATCATTAAATATATTTTTATATTAAGTTTTAATTAGTTTAAAAAAATTAATAATTGAAAAGGAAAATATCAAAATTTTTAATTTCGTTAGCAAAAGAGATCTGTGTGTTAGTAAACGAAAAAAAATAAATATTCAAGTGTTGGTCGTTGCAATATATTCATTTCTTTTAATAATAAAATGGCCGAATACTTTCAGTTCACTTTGAAACTCTCATAAAAAAATTTCGATTTGTGTCAAACTTTTATGAAAGAACTAAACATTTTTATTTTCATATTAACTTTAAGAAAACTTTTAAAAATTTTCGCAGGCCATTTTGTTTCACAATAAACTATTACAAAACGTATAAGTTTCTAATGTTATTAGTTACAATGATAAAAATATATGTATCTTGTTTATATAAATATATGTCGTTTAAAATTATTAAAAAAAAATAGATGTCTTGAAAAGTCTTACGATAACCAAAACAAGGAGATGTCTCCACGCTGATCACTAATAAGCCACTCAGCCTCAACGTGACTTGTCTTATCAATCATGTAATAGAAAACGAGAAAATTTTTCCCCGTTCGACGCAGCAAACAAGGATTTGGATAGAACTGTTATACTTAGAAGACGCTTGCTCCAGATTTTACATAACTTCTGTAAAGCCATAAAAAATACACATAATAAATAAAGCTTTTCTTTAAGAGTAATTTCAGGACGAATGGACTTAAGTTTTCCAGAAATTAAAAATTTATTTTTCCTTTGTCTGATGTTGATTTTTATTGTCCATTTTTTCATTTGTTCCTGAATGTCCTTATTTTGCATGCCGTCGTCGATTTCATTGTATGACGATTTTGTGTTTGCTGATGAGGAATATCAGTTGCTGAAGTTCAATATTCTAATATTCCCTCACTTCATGCTCTTCAAGATCAGAAATCGAAAAATCACTGTTCAGACTATTTTTATCAATCTTGACATTTTGTTGGTTACTTTGGCACAATGATTTTAAAGTATTTGAAATTCACGAAAAACAATGAAAGGAGTATCTTGTAGAAATTGGACTACTTTCCAAATTATTTTCTATTTTTCTTCGCACCTTTTCATCTTCTTCCACATTTTTTTTAAATCCATATATATTCAATTGTATCATATGATATCAGCAGGACTGCAAATGTCAATTTACACTCCATTATAAATTTTACACAGATTAATTGATATTTGTGGAGAATAGTCTTTTTAAAGTATTTTATACGAAGCAAGTAGCTGCCGTGTTTTATAAGATTTTTATAAAAGCTCAAATACAGTTAGTTTTACAAAAGGAAAATCCTTTGCTCAATTCAAGTCGCAACTAAATAGTTTTATAAGTTGTGATAACCCTCTTTTATTCGGCAGCCCAAAGGCATTAACTCTTTTGGAGCTCTAACTCCTGTCTGGATGTTGGGAGAAGCTAAATAGCAGAACTCCTTCATTAAAACGACGTTTAGGTCTTGTACCTTACTTTACTGAACTTGTACTTCAACTTCTGTTTATTTCGTTTTTTCAGTCTATGTGCATATAAAAATGTATGCTAAGTTGCACTGCTTGTTATTTCATAATAACATTTAAATCAAGGTGCAATATGCCCGAATTGCATTCTTGCTTTATATTAACACATGACCCATATCCGGCGCATTGTTTATACGAGCTTAATGTTGCTGACCGCACTTTCATGAATCGAAAATGGTTAGTTGCACATTCTTATGATTTTGGGTATTGCGTCACATTTAGTGTATTGCAAGATATTGCACCCATCATTGTTTGTTTGTGGAAATGGTGCAGTGCAACTTTTTGTGTTGCAAGAAATTGCTAGGTAATTGCTAGGAATATTACAAAGTTCTCTAATGGTTTAATATCTTTACAAAACTTTCCGACAACTAAATCGCTCCAAAAGCTAAATTGTTTTAAAAGGCCTTTAAAAAATTTTGTCTTAAACTGTAATCAAATACTTATATAATAATTAGTCTCCGGAAAAAAAACAGTTTTATAAGAGGTTTGGGAAGAGTTCTCAGTGTTACATTATAAAACAATTTAGCACCGGAACCCCATAGGAAAAGACTGTACCTGTATAAAATATTTTAGTATTTGTGTAGCTGTCAGAAAATCCTTATAAAACAAACATCTAATTCCTGCAACTGAATAGCTAGAAAAATGTTCATTGGGTAAAGGTCACTTTCAACATCTTTGTCGAGTATCCTTTTATTTTTCCATAGACGCATGTTATGACTTAAGGATCGATTTTAATGTGTGAATGGTCGTGTCTTATAATACCCTAGTTGAGTGCTGGCAATCATTATTTTCGTTTATCAATACAAATTCCGAAATACTTATTTTTGATTTAAGCAGGATTTACATTATGATGTCATGCAAGTTTTACAGAAATTGTGAGGGAGATAGTACATCGTATACGGAAATTTATTTATGAGTGACGAGAGAAACAAACACACACTGCATTTTTTTCACACCTCGATTTGTCAATGTGTGCGTGTCCGGAACCATAGAAAGACGTCAAGCATAGTAAGCTTTTATAGTTACTGAAACTAAAACATTGTTATTGGCAACCCTAATTTGTCAAATTCGACTACTCGTGCTCGTGAGTGGATCGAAGTGGATTAACATTTACATATTAGCAGATTACTTACTGAATTTTTAGTTCACTACGAAATAAATAATAAATAAAAATTTTGTTATCGTACAAAATGTTGATTGTAAAACTGAATTACAGCACCATCTGATATTTTGCGAGAAATTTTTTCTATATACTCTCATCCTGTGCTTCGAACTATTTCGTGCTTTCATTCAATATTTTAGAAATTGTAAAATTATACTTCTTTCCATGATCCGTCTGTCAATATCTACGAGAAAATGATTAAAACTTGACAATTTACAATTTGACAGTTTGCGATTTTTACCATTAAAACTAGAGGGGAGCGTACGTGTGAGGTATTGCAATGATTGCTTCGGCAGCATTTAAATTTCAATAAGCTACCTCCCTCACAATTTCTGTAAGAAATTCATGTCATCATAATGAAAATCCTGCTTTATCTGCAAATAACCAACAAGGCAAGCTACATTTGATTTTAAGGAATAACATAGCCAAGTTCTCGCATGCTTAATTTCGTTTTGTGATAGATTTGTATAATTTGACACATTGAAGATTTTGTTGTTGTGATCTCTTGGAAAAAGTCCAGTTGGTTGACAAGGTCTGTGCGTTTATATTTAGTTAAGAGATCTTGGAAATTTGCTCACGGTGAGTAGGAAACTGTACGCTGGCACAGGTCACTAATGTCTCGTGATAGTTGGGTTTGAATTGTCTTCACTCTCGAAGTTTGACTCTGTAATGGTCATCATATTATCTTCTATAACGACTTCTTCCATTCCACTACAGTTTAAAGTCGCCAAAGTACATCCGATAATGAAAACATCATATCCTTCCAGGCAACAGGATTTTACGCCAATAAGTATGCTTCCGGTACTATCCAAGGTTACAGAACGATTAATCTATGAGCAAATTCAGATCTTTACCGATGCTGACAACTTAATTCTCTAAATAGCAATCATTCTTTAGATCCAAACATAGTACTATTTCCTCACTATTGCACCTTACTGGATCTGTTAGACGTAGTACTGAGCTAAGGCAGGCCACGATTTTGTGCTCGTCAGATTTTTTAAGGCATTTGATTCGGCTGGCCTTTCTATCCTTTATGAGAAACTATTAACACAGTTCTATTTTAGTCCGTCTTCGACTAATTTCATATTGTCATATTTAACTGACCGTAAACAGGACACTGTAGTAAAAAATTGCTCCTCAAAACTTCCTGCACTTTGTTCGAACGTTCCACAAGGATTAATATTAGGCCCGCTTTTATTCACGATTTTTGTTAATGATATCGGTGTAATTCCTAAATAATGCTCAATTTTACTATATGCTGACGACATTCAATTGTTTCTTCCTTCCTCCGTAAACCAAGTTGCCAATAATATTAGTAAATTTAATAGCGACTTGGCTTGCATAGTTGATTGATCAAAAAGAAACAGACTGTTTTTGAACCCAAGCAAAGTGCAGAGCATAATTCTTTTTAACTGTGAAATTGATGTCTCCTTGTTTCGTTCTTTGCATATAAATAACATCAGTATCGATTATAGGCCTGAATTAAAAAATTTGGAGATGATCATTAACAGTGTCTTGTCATGGAGAGGTCTTTACGGTCTTTACGGTCTCGAAGATCTATCTTGAATTTCTTGCTTAGTTCTCGCTCATTCTTCGTTCATGGTGTCAGAGTCTGGAATAGTCTTCCTGTAAACCTTAGGATAATACAAAGTCATATGGGTTTCAAGATGAAAACTTTTCGTATTTTAAAAATTTATAGATCCTATGCTCTACAACATGCATAGCCTCTTCCATCTTTTTATTTATAATATCTTAAATAATCTCAAATTATAATTACTATTGTACTTCGTTTTCTCTTTTTCATATTGATTTTATGTTTTCCTAGCTTTGAAATTACTTTATCCAATTTCATACATTCTTTTAGTTTGATAATAATTTGCTAATTATAGTCGCTTCGAAATTAATTTTTGTCATTAACATTGTACATACTTGCTTTTATTTGTTTACCATAAATTTTAGAGAATTGCACAGTATAAGGAGATTTGTATCTCAATTGTGTATGCTAATAAAGAAATATTATTATTATTATCTCAACAGCTGAATTTGCACTCTTATTTGACGAATCTTCCGAACTCTTCATTTTCTGTGATTCGTCCTCTTGAATTGGAATCCATCTTACATCTTGTGAATCCCGTTCTTCCTGTGCTTCTATATCATCCAACTAAATAATATTTTCTCCCGATTCCGTGAAATCTGTGTTATTAGTTTTAGATGCAGATCCTTGAAGAAACTTTCAGTTTTCGGATGTTTTTTTATCCTGTTATTTAGAAGTTTCTTCTTATTTCTTTTGGCAGCTTCGCTGACATTTTTCTAGCGGAAAAATACAAACTTATATTTTACACAACTTAATTTTCTTCAAGAAAGAATTTTTTGGGATATCTCCGGTATATAGCAAAAGCTAAAAAATGTTCTAATTTGTTATTTCATCACACAACCCATTAATTTTTGGTGACAAGTTTCAAGTCTTGGTTTGACTCATCAACAGGTCCCAAATAGCGAAATTGGGTGATTAGAAAAACAAATGAAAAAATGAAAAAAGAAGAAAGAAATGAAAAGTTTAAGAAAAATAGAAAAAAAACAATTTTTTTATTTATTAAAAAAATTTTTAAAAAATTTAAAAAAACAGATTCATTCGAAGCGAATCGAACCTGTATACGCCACGCAGTGGTCTGAAAAATGAAGAAGAAAAAGGAAGAAGAAGAAGCGTTTCGTATCAGCAGAAAACCTTCCACTCATCGGTGCAGCTTGGTTTTCTGCCTGCTGCAGACGCTTGAAAATAGATCAAACCGATCTCTTCTCATATAAACTCAGAATAAATTCTGGGTGTGAATTATATGAGGAAAAAACACTCCTATACAAGCCCAGGAGGAATAATAAATAAAAAGAGATTACTCTTTTGGGCTTTTTACCGGGTTAAACTTAATTTTCTTCAAGAAAGAATTTTTTTTGGGATATCTCCGGTATATAGCAAAAGCTAAAAAATGTTCTAATTTGTTATTTCATCACACAACCCATTAATTTTTGGTGACAAGTTTCAAGTCTTGGTTTGACTCATCAACAGGTCCCAAATAGCGAAATTGGGTGATTAGAAAAACAAATGAAAAAATGAAAAAAGAAGAAAGAAATGAAAAGTTTAAGAAAAATAGAAAAAAAACAATTTTTTTTATTTATTAAAAAATTTTTAAAAAATTTAAAAAAACAGATTCATTCGAAGCGAATCGAACCTGTATACGCCACGCAGTGGTCTGAAAATGAAGAAGAAAAAGGAAGAAGAAGAAGCGTTTCGTGTCAGCAGAAAACCTTCCACTCATCGGTGCAGCTTGGTTTTCTGCCTGCTGCAGACGCTTGAAAATAGATCAAACCGATCTCTTCTCATATAAACTCAGAATAAATTCTGGGTGTGAATTATATGAGGAAAAAAACACTCCTATACAAGCCCAGGAGGAATAATAAATAAAAAGAGATTACTCTTTTGGACTTTTTACCGGGTTAAACTTAATTTTCTTCAAGAAAGAATTTTTTGGGATATCTCCGGTATATAGCAAAAGCTAAAAATGTTCTAATTTGTTATTTCATCACACAACCCATTAATTTTTGGTGACAAGTTTCAAGTCTTGGTTTGACTCATCAACAGGTCCCAAATAGCGAAATTGGGTGATTAGAAAATCAAATGAAAAAATGAAAAAAGAAGAAAGAAATGAAAAGTTTAAGAAAAATAGAAAAAAAACAATTTTTTTTATTTATTAAAAAAATTTTTAAAAAATTTAAAAAAATTTAAAAAAACAGATTCATTCGAAGCGAATCGAACCTGTATACGCCACGCAGTGGTCTGAAAAATGAAGAAGAAAAAGGAAGAAGAAGAAGCGTTTCGTGTCAGCAGAAAACCTTCCACTCATCGGTGCAGCTTGGTTTTCTGCCTGCTGCAGACGCTTGAAAATAGATCAAACCGATCTCTTCTCATATAAACTCAGAATAAATTCTGGGTGTGAATTATATGCTATATACCGGAGATATCCCAAAAAATTCTTTCTTGAAGAAAATTAAGTTTAACCCGGTAAAAAGTCCAAAAGAGTAATCTCTTTTTATTTATTTTACACAACGTGTGATTTAATAAACGAAATTCTATATAAATTATTAATACAAAGTATAATCTTTCTTTATAGGTCGAATGTGTTGAATGAAAACATTAAGTTTTTAGTAGTGGTGCGTATGTAGAATCTTACATACCTGAACATCTGGGTAATTAGATGTTCCCACTCAAACCGAAAATTTTAAATTTATATAACACTTGGCCTGTTAGCTCTCAAAATAGTCTAAATCACCATACGAGAATAAACTGACTGAAAATCATTGCGGCTGCCGGGTAACGCAATTTCGCGGTCTCGGACAAGTTAATGCAAAAAAGTGAACTGGATGAGCCCTGCAGAGACAAACGTCTCTATGTGTTGTAGTGTTCGATAGATGCTGCATAAATAAGCAATTAACATATAAAATAAATCATTCACCATTTAACAACGTTGGTCTTCGTTTATGAATTAAGAAGAATGATCACTGTTCGTGAGAAAATGGTGGGTTTGATTCAATCAGTGGCATTGATTATTTTGTTTGACTGATAAGGATAATTAATGAATGACTTTCAAATTACGTATACTCGCGCTGCCTGAAATTCATAGATTGCGCTCTTAAAATTGTATATGCATTTGAAAATGTGAGTAAAGGTACTCTTACATCAAAAACAAGAACCGAAAAATTCAATTTATTTCACTTTAAAACAAGATTTTTTTAAGAAAAACACAACTTTTATGTATTATCGGCCGATAAAACATTAAAATTGTGTTTTTTTTAAAATCTGAAATAAATATAACTATTTTCTCAGTCATATTAATAATTAAAAATTGGAGCTGAATCTTATTTTAAAGTGAAATAAATTGAGTTTTTCGGTTTGTATTTTTTCGATTCTTGTTTTTGATGTGATGTGAAAATGCCTTAAATACAGGGGCCCAGATTGAATAATTGCACACGGGTCCACGGAGACATGGGTACGCTACAAGGTATACAGGGTGTTTCCCCTTAAGAGGTCCATAGAGCGGGGAGGTGATAGTACTCACCTAGACGAACCAAGAATTGTATGGCAGGGGGCGGCAATATCAACCGTTTAGGAGTTACAGGGTGATTCATAAAAAAAGCTAGGTTATCACAAAACACCCTGTATCTTAAAAACTGCAGGGCGTATGGTCACAGTTAAGAGCTCACTGTATGCAGAACTTCATGGCCTTTCAACCAGCCCCGTACCCCTCTCCCCTCAGAAGTTATGAAGGTCTAAACTAAAAATTTCGGATTTTCTTTCCTTTTTTTTTACTTTGACTTCTATTATTTTTGCAAAAAGGTCATTAACATAACCTTTTTTTATAAAAACTGTAAACTGTGGAGCCTCCTCTTTAATTTGACCTAGTATACCCTATGTGCTATCTGTATCCGTTAAAGAGTTATTAGCTCTTAACCTATTCTCAAACCTATTTTCAAACGTATTCTCAATGATAATTTGTTTCCTTACCACGTCATTTAAAAAAATATTGTCTAATTTCGGTGTGACCTGAGTAGGTCATGAGTTATTAACTGTTTAACGGCTACAGTTAACACATGGGGTGTAATAGGTCAAATTAAAGAGGAGAGTCTACAGTTTACAGTTTTTATAAAAAAAAGTTATGTTAATGACCTTTTTGCAAAAATAATAGAGGTCAAAGTAAAAAAAAAGGAAAGAAAATCCGAAATTTTTAGTTTAGACCTTCATAACTTCGAGGCTGGTTGAGCTTTCATTGGAAAGGCCATGAAGTTCTGCATACAGTGAGCCCTTAACTGTGACCATACGCCCTGTAGTTTTTAAGATACAGGGTGTGTTGTGAAAACCTAGCTTTTTTTATGAATCACCCTGTAACCCCTAAACGGTTGATATTGCCCCCCCCCCCCTGCCATACAATTTTTGGTTCGTCTAGGTGAGTACTATCACCTCCCGCTCTATGGACCTCCTAAGGGGAAACACCCTGTATAGAACACAAGGTATATATTTATTTATTTATTTTTAAGTTAATAAGATAGTACACAGATTACAAGTCCATTAGGATACTACCTTAAAAGTAAGTAATTTGAGTAGATTACAAAAATAAAAAAGAAGAGAAGCAGAAACAAAAATTCAAGAAAATAATATATATACTTATAGGTAAGGAAAAAAAGTTGAAAATTATACATTACAAAAGAATACAAAAAAAAAAGAAAAAGAGAAAAAAGAAAATAAAAACCAAAAAAAAGAAAATACAACTAAAAAACTACAAAATACTAAACTACTAAGTAATTACAAACTGAAAAAATAAAAATATAATTCAGGAAAAGAAAATAAGAGCAAAGCAAAGCAAAAATAGAAAGAAAATAATCAAACAAATCGAGATATGTAAATTATGACTGTTACGATCAGTGATCAATCTCATTCAAGATTAGTCTTTTAAACGTCGATGATACTGAAATTCAAATTGTATGCCTTCTGAATTTGATATAGTGGAGACTTTTCTCGCAGATTTGTCCTAGAAAATGGCAATCTAAAAGGAATATATTGTCTTGCGTATCTTGAGGGAATATTTATACCAATTCTGGATAGCAAGTCAGGACAGTGTACATCGCCGTTCAGAATTTTCTACAAAAACACGCTATCGAGAAAGACACGACGACGCTCTAAAGATAAGATGTTGAATGAGGTTAATCTCGCATTATACTCTAACTCATTATGTTCCAATTTGTACAATAATAATCTGGTAAATTTTCGCTGGACAGATTCGAGTAGATTATTATAGCAAGTGTAAAAGGGGCTCCAAATTTGACAGGCATATTCTAAGGTGCTTCTCACCAGTGAATTATATAGAGAAATAAAAGAGATTTGAAAGATTTACATATTCTAAAAATGAAACCCAGAAGACGATAAGCTTTGGTAGTAATAAGGTTCAAGTGGGAAGCGAAGAGAAATTTGTTATCGAAAGTAACTCCCAAATCTTTTATTTCGTTGACATATGATAAGGAAGTCTCGTTTATTTTATAGTGGAATAGGATTGTGTCACGTTTTCTAGAGGAAGTTATGCTTTTACATTTGTCTACGTTAAGGTCCAAATGGTTATTTTTACACCAATTTTCTAGTTTTCTAATATCATTTTGCAAGCTCTCACAGTCATTAATGTCATTAATTACTCAAAAAATTTTAGCGTCATCAGCGTACAACAAAATGTCCGAAGTAATTTCAGTCGGTAAATCATTGATACAGATTAAAAAAATAAAGGGACCGAGTATTGTGCCCTGGGGTACACCAGATGGCTGTTCTAAAGAAATAGATTGGGAGCCGTTGAAGACAACCATACTCACTCTTTCTTTTAAGTATGACTGGAAGAAAAGGACATGTCCATATTGAAGCCTATTTTTAACATTTTTATTGAACACTGGTTGTGGTGGATATTATCAAATGCCTTAGCAGCATCAGTGTGTATGGAATCAACTTGTTGATTCTCATCCAGATCATAAGCAATGGTATCAGTGAAAAGAGCTAATTTTGTAACCGTCGAGCGCCCAGGGAGGAATCCGTGCTGCAAATTTGATATGAAAGACATAGTTTGATAAAGGAGCTGATTGTACATAACTCTTTCAAATATTAAAGCCAGTGCATTGGAGATTGATATTGGACGATAGTTAGTAACTAATATGGGATCTCCCTCATAATTGGGGTAACGAACCCGTTCTTTAATATAGGTGGAAAAATCTTTCTAAGTATTGATAAATTAAATAAAGAACTTAACGACTTCGCTAAGCTAGTAAAACATCGCTTATAAAAGAGGTTAGCAATACCATCAGGTCCGGAATTTTTATTACAATTAAGGTTATTTAATACTTCGAGTACATCATCAGAAGAGATGAAACTCAAGTTAATGTTAACAGAGTTACAGTTAGTCTGAAAATATGTGCAATCAAGATTGGATTCCTTGTCAGAATATACAGACGAAAAGTATTCAGAAAAAAATTCACAGATTTGTCTAGAAGACGACGATGTGACTTCTTTGTAGAGCATCTCCTTGGGAGAGGTATTTGAATTCCTGAAATGTTTATTAAAGGCCCAGAAAGCTTTGGGATTCTCGTGGAGTGAAAATTCAGTTACATCCACATATCTCTTGAAACACTGATTTAGCAAGGTCCTAGATAATTTCTTAAGGTAAGAGAAAGTCTTATAGTGCTCCGGGTATTGGTGAGCCTTATATTTACGACGATATTTTTCTTTAACTTGAAGAACTTTAATAAGTTGGTGACTATACCAGTTTGGAAAATGGTTAGTTTTCTTTTTAGTTAATGTAATATATTCTCGAATACCGGTGTTGGCTATATCGTAAAATTTCTCAAAAGACTGTATGGGATCAGTCGAAATAACCGAGGAAAAGTCGATACCATTGAGGTAGCCACACAAACCAGTGTAATCTCGGATTGTGAAATTCCTTTTTTTTTATAAATTCATTACGAGAAGGTTTTGGAAAAGAGATATTCAAATTAATATCTAATGGAGGATGATGAGGGTCAATCCGTGAGAGTCGACGCAGGGATAAAGATATGCAAATGTCGTTCTGAGCGATATCTATCCATACTAAATCAAGAAGCCTATCATTAAAATTTTTGACGTTATTAAATTAATTTAGGTCGCACAGAGACACATTGTTGATGAGAGAATGGGCTACCTGACTGAAAACACCAGAAGACAACATACAGTTCTGGACTCCGTCTAAATACCAAGAAATATATGGGAGGTTGAAGTCCCCCAAGAACAAAACGCGGGAATTTTTGGGTAATTGCAGAATTCTGTCACTAACTCTAGAGAAAAGAGAATTGTAAGACTCGTAAGTGCTATTAGGAGGTATGTAAATACAGCATACGTATAAGTAAGGCGTTGTAATTTAACAGCAACCCACAGAACCTCATCAACGACCTCTTGGTGATGCAAACAGAATGAGCTAAGGGATTTATTAACAGCGATAAGACAACCTCCACCGTCCCTCATACCAGAAAGTTCTAAGTTCCTGTCCTTTCTATACAAATGAAACTCAGTCCCTGACGTTTTGGTAGTAGACGTTAAGTGACATTTAAAAGATTATGAAACTAAGTCTTCTTTCTTTGAAGGAGATCGAGACACTGATCATTTTTAATAATAACAGGATGAGCGTCGTCATCCTTTTTTAGATAGCATTGTTTATCCAAATATATTTTTAGTTATGTTCCTTTTTATATTGCTTTGCTTTGAAAAATAAAGATTTCATTTCTTTAGTTAGAAGTTCATTTATGTAAATAATTAGAGATCCAGAAACCCCTAGAGTACTAGTAGTTAAGTCTCTAGTAAGTTTTGAGGCTAAAAGCAAACGATCTCTTAAACATTTATAGGAATTTTTAACTATTACTGGACTGTTAAAATTGGTACTTTTACACTTATTTACACGATATACCTTGATGATATCACCGTTTTCCAAGGGTAGCTTGAAATGGTCATGAATCTTGCGAATAGTAACCATGAGTTGTTCATCGCGTTATTGCGGAATATTTCTAACCTCCAGAAATGCAGTCAAAGATCTTTGTTCCATCAGTTGAATACGATCCTTCATACACTCCATTTCATTAGCCATTTTTGACTTTTCGATCTCAAGCTTCACTATACGCACTTTATGCTCCTCGACTGTAGCAGCAATTTTCTTGATTTCATCAAATCATGATGCAAAAATCTTGTCGTTTACCATTTCTTGTTTTTATGATAATTCATATAGTGGTAAAAGGTAGCCCAAATTATCTACGCCTCATATATCTTTGTTGCATTAGCGGATTATTTCAAGAAGAGAAATTTTTATATTTTTTTCTTGCTAAGAACCTAAATTTAACTAGTCCATTAGCCAATGCATTACAGCTACACCACTACCGACAATATATTTGACCTTATGGAACCAGTAGGTAACTATTGTATACCTTTTTATACCTTAGATGAAATCTATAGGGTATACTAAGCAGCCGCGTATCCAGACTTGCAGCCTGGGGGGAGAAAAAAGTCAGAAGTAGTCGCTTTTAATTTTTTTTTATCATATTTAAGTTAGATATCACAAAGCCCAATTTTCGGTTTGATTTGGAAAACCTGTCGATAATATTATCCACATCAATGTCGATCTCAGAGTGGACAGACATTAAGGACTCATTTCCAGATACTCGTTCTCGTGCAAAGATTGTAGAAATAGATGTGACGCAACCGATTCTGTCACAGATGAAGTAAATGACTGAGAGTGAGAGCTTTCACCTTGATTTACATTGAAAGGAATAGGAGTAGAAGTGCATGATATGTCACGGACTATTTATTTTGATGGGAACTTAACTGATCTTGCTTTATTCTGAAAAAGGTTATCAATGGTCTTATCAGTCTCCTGATTTCCACTTTCGTTACTATTTCTACCTTCATCGCTAACAAGTGTGGCTAGTTTATTGTTCTCCTATAAATTAAAAGTAAACGTGAAGTTAAATTAAATAACAGTACTTGAATTCATACGAAGGTACAAGGAAAGCAACGGCAAAACTACCGCGCGAATGGTTTTTATTTTTATAGTCTTGCCGTAAAATTGTGAAGAAAAATTGTAGAAACAATTACAGTGGCATGAATCCAACTGATCGTTTTCAGCAACCAATAGTGTATAAAAATTGGAAAGGAAAACGTTCAAGTAAATTTCTAAGAACAAAATGTATGCTTGCCAACGCTCATAAATATATTTAGTGAGCCACCAGAATCGATGTACTAATTCGCTTGGACCGTTGCCAGTGAATAGTTATTTATTCAAATTCTTAAGAACAATTTGCAAGTGTATTTCTAAGAAAAATTTAATGCTCCCCTACAAACGTAAAATTTTAGGCTTGAATCAGTGTCGCTATGAAAAATCAACGGGTGGCTAGACGTTGATTGCATGGAACTAGGATTCTGCTGGCAGAACCATAAAACAAAATTTCTTTAGCCAAGGCTTAAATACAATTGCGACGGGCAACCGCAAACGACGAAAAACTGCTGCTGTCAAACTGCTAAAAATATAGCGTCTTATCCGAATGCCCAAATTACGACGAGTGACGGTCAGCGGTCGACGATCAATTTCTAATTTTGGGGTCGTCGCTGCAGTACTACCAACAAAATCAAATGGAAAAAATTGTTGTGGCATTTATTTTTGTCAAGTTTGTAAGACAACAATGGATTTTGATGAAATATTGATTGAGCATGCGCGAAATCATAAAATAATTTATGATTTACAAGGCAACAAAAAGGACATGGTTTGGATGGATATTTCGAGGTAGGGATGTACACGATATATCGATAACATCGATGTTTCTTAAATGAACCGATGTTTTGGCATCGATTTTCGTCTTTAGAAACATCGCCAACATCGATATTTTATATTTGATACATCGATAAATGGTATGCCATTTAAATTTTTGAACTGACAGCTAATTGCAGTGGAAGATTAGCTCGACGTTAAGAAATTGTAGAATTGCAGTAACACAGCATATTCATGCCTGGTGTTGATTCTAATCTTTTGTCGTACTAATGTCAGAATATACAATAAAATGAAATGATCTTTTCCATTGCTTGTTTTGTGTTATTATTCAGCTCAGCAAGCCTTGCATTACATAGAATGAACTGAAAATGACACATCACATTACAAGTTTAAAAATATTTTTAGAATTTAAGTACTTGTATTGCATGTATTGAAAGTTGATGTAGAATATCAATTTACTATAGTTTATAATTTTTGTCACAACATCGGAAGCGGTTGTTTTTAGGCGTATATTCCGACGTTTATTCATTGAAAATTCAATTTAGTTTATTTTGTAGTTGATGAAAATGATAAATCAAAATGTATATGGCGAATATAAAAGTACGACAAATATGTGGCGAAATGTCAAAATATGTGACAAAAATATACGCCTAAGCTACGAAAAATGATCAGAATCACCATCCTGATGTTCATATGCGATACATGTGAAACATCACAACATACCTTGAGAAATGTAGTTAACAAAGCGGAATGCCGACACATTCACTTCAACTTTATAATTAAGAATGAAATGGACAATAATATTCATACCAGGCTTTTCAGTTTTCGCGAAATTACTCTTGCAAAAAATGTTTACATAAAAAGCATTCTGATTGATTCCACTGAATAATTTTTACTGCATATAGCCTAAATGGTTCTAAGCATTTATGATGTGATTAAATATACGAAATACTTCGGAAAGGAATGTACAGTGATACTTCTCTCTTTCAGTTTTACATAAAATGTTATTGAAAAAGATAATTCTTTTCCTATTGAAAATATGTATATTTTTTAAGATTTCATTTGATTTTTAAAGTACGCACCTATTCCCTTTCAACGAGTAATCCCGTTCTCTTGCGGGGACACCTTTCCTTATAGTTTCTGTTAAAATCATTGTTATTTTATTTTATAGGCAATTGATAAAGAACGCAAAAAGTGTTCATCTGATTTAACTCTGCACGAAGTAGGAGTAAGGTATGCATTCACGTAGCTAGGAAAATACAGTAAATAATTCTTAGAAATTAGGTATTTAGCACTAACCAGAAATTTCAAGGCAAACTAAACCCTCATTATTGAAGGATACTGATGGCCTCGCTTGCATGCATAGGGTAATAAAGAAATCTAAAATAAAAACAAATTTGGTTAAGAAAGGATCTCTGACGCGATCCTTTCTTGTACCTGCCTAGTCGATTGCAAGTGGTTAGTGCGCGTAGTTGAATATTAAATATCCGAGAAAAATAATAAGTAGTGCTAGATTTCATGACAAGTAGAATAAATGTGGGTGTTTGTTATATTTAAATATAATTATGTGACTTAGTTGATTGTAGTTGGGATATATTAGAGAGTGTGTAATATTATCGTTAAATGGGTGTTTATATAAAATATTTGAGTGATTATGTAGATAATTATTAGATTAGATTGTTAATAATATTAATATTAAGTGAGCATTTACTCGGTTACTCATAGGTAGGTCCCGAGAAACCAAAGTTGACATCACACGGAGTGTATTACGTGGGTAGGTCCCGTGTTTGAGTGGAGTTGAATCTCTAGTTGAGATTCCAGCCCGCCCCATAAGAGGACGATTATTTTGCGTTGGTGTGTCCCGCTACCAGTTTATTGTATAATAATGAGTTAGTTTAGTATGTATAGAATATTGTAGGTTTTATTTATACCCACTGAGTATGTCTTACTCACAAGAACCCTTTTCTTTCTCTTACAGACGCTCAGCCTTAAGGTGACATTAATATATAAATATATATGTGTTTAAAGGAATAAATTTTATTGGTGTAAAGACAATTATATTTTTGTTTACTTCCCCTAACAAAATCAACAATACGATCTGTGGAGTGATCGTAACCGAATTGCTAAAAACCATTTTACTTTCGCGAGAAAGAGAAGTGGAGTCAAAGATATCTCGGTATCTTAAAAGTTCAATCACGGGAAAAGTGGCAGATAATCCTATCATGCAGTGGAAAAATATAAAGGAATCCCATCTTAATTTGTCTAAAATAGCACCAAAATACGTATCCATCGTAGGAACCTCTATTCCTTTAGAATGACTCTTCTCAAAGGCGGGCTAAATACTTTATTAGCAGAGAAATCGCCTAAAGGGAAAGTTGTTGTCTGGACTTTTATTTATGAACAGTCTTGCTGAAAATTATTGGGATACTGGGTTGTTTTTCTCTAGTATGTTGATTGTATTTACTCTCTTTTTTTAAATTACGTAGTATTACCTACTATAAGAAAATCATAAATTAATTTGGTGTTTTATTTCCTTCAGTTCTCATGATTTAAACTGAACTTTACTTTGTCGGATTAATTAAAAGATTTTTAATCTCAAATAAATTTATTTGGGAAGCATTTTCGCAATTCGTTCCATCATTGTATCAAAACATCGATGTTTTAACAATATCGAGGTTTACCTTTCAATGTATTATTTGATTTCAACATCGATGTTTTCAAAATTTTGTGCATCCTTATTTCGAGGCATTTAGTGGCATTTAGTGTGATTTTAATTTAGTTAATTTCTGTATTTTAAAAATTTTCCTTTCTATACTTTGGTCCATTGCACTTCTTTCTATAGAATATAAAATATTCTCGATAAAAATCTCTTTCAAAATGCTCTCACTGCTCACTGAATGTCGATGAAATTGTACTCCCGATTTTTCGACTACCACTTTTGACAGCGAATCTCTCGCTGCCGTCTACCGTCGGAAAACCAGATAGGTAAAAAAAAAATTATGATCGCTCACCAATTTCTTAGAAACAATTACACTGCTCGAAAGTTTATAATTTTTTATATATATGACCAATCGGCGCAACAAAAATATAAAAGCACTTTCATAACTGGCCTGCTAAGCTTTAAGTGCCATCTTCTAAACAATCAAACACTAAAATAAATATGTATTCCAAATTACTATCTTGTGATAGATATGATAGATGACTTGACACTATACATAAACGAAAAAAAATTCTAAAAAATTTATACACGTTTAAAATACGAAGAGCTACGGGCGAATGACTACATATTATACCCAATCCACTATTACTACTCATAAGAAGACAAACAAGTCATACAAACCAAACCGTACCATACTAAAATGATCCTGTTAAACCTTTACAGCTCGCTCATTCAATTAACCGCGAAGGTTATGTAGCCCTTGGGGGGGGGGGGGGTCATGACCCGTGACCCCCCCCCCCCCCCCCCCCGCCGCCCAAAGGTATACGCGCCTGATACTAAGTTTGTCATTCCGTTTGTAATTTACAGAAATAATGATAGTAGAGCAAAATGGATTGCACACCCACGCATAATATTAAAATAATATTAAAAGTTATTTTAATTTTTGCATGTCCGTCTGCCCGTCCAACCGTCCATCCGTCTGTCTGCCTGTCCGTCGTAAGGATAACTCGAGAAGGCGTTCACTTAGAGAGATAAAATTAAATCTAAGTTAGAAAATGGGACAAATTGGGAAACTCCTTCGTAGGGTTGACATACAAAAATTTCGTTTTTTTGCTATATATTTGAACACTGCCTGAGAACGCGTGCACATAGGCAGCTGAAATTTGGTACATGGTGTTTTCATCGAGCAACCTCTTCTTGGTGTTGCCATTTAAAATTTTGGTTTTGTACGTATACTGTGAAAACGATCTGTCCTAGACATTTTATTGTACTACAAAACTCTTCAGCGAAATGCTATGAAATTTGTTATAATCATTTTTGATATCCGACAAACCGTTCTAAAAATATAAGCAAAAAACCACTTCAAAAATCAAACTTCCACAGAGAGATCACGGGATTAATACGGGCATTCATCTAGGGTATCATAAGAATTAGTTCTGAGACCACTTCTAGCTTTTTTAATTGTTTCATAATTCACTTAGGAAATGAATGGAATAGTGGGATGATTGTCGAAAGTCACTTTATACCTAAACCTACATAGGTTGTCACGAAAAGCATTCAGCCTCTTAACACTCTTTGACAGAAAAATTGTGACAATTATAGTCAGAAAAATAGCGCTCATGACAATGTTTCTTCCAATAAATTAATTGAATTGCTGCATTTGTTAAACAGAAATTTTTGCATTGTCTGATTGTCATCCTTAGACTTGTCGCTCTGTTCATCTTGTCAATTTTTATGAAACAGGTCAATGCTAAAATTTGTAAGCTAAATGTAGTCAGCTTCCTTAACTTGAATGAGGCCATTCTTTGAATGGTACCATTATTTTATCTTTGGAAAGGAAATCCGGCTTACTAATTTCACACATTTTCCTTAGACGGTGTTAATCAACAGAGAAATTCACCCAGTTTGCCTATTTTGCCCGCGTATGTTGTAAAATGACTGTTGGTTCTTATCACATGAAATCGTTTTCTTGCAAAGGTAAAGGAAATTTTTAAAATCAATGTTTTTTTTCTGTAAAGATTAATGAAAAATAAAGAAAAATAATTCAGTTCAATTGAAAAATTTATTTATTTGATCAAGCAAAACATCAATCAACTCAATACGAGTATTTCTAAAAAGTGCTTTTTAAAGGTATCTTGATAACTGCTCGGGGAAGATTGATTAACCTCAAAATTGACCTGAGGATGCTTGAAATTCATAATTGCGTCTCGTTTCTTCCAATTCTTGACCATCATTACCTCATAGACACTTCCATTTTTAATATTCACTCTTTTTGATACACATATTATCTGGCTAAATCCACAAAATACTATTTATGGGTTAGCTAAAGTCATTATCCTAGTTATAAAAGTAGTCTACTAGTCTAACAATCCAACGTTAAAAATCAGTATTTAAACCCAATTATGCGCTTCTATTTAAATATTTAAAGCAAAAAAAAAAATATCTTGCTTAACCTTAAATACGATTGTGCGGTCCCACAGAACGCTGATAAAATTTATTTATCAAATTCATTACATAAAAACAAAAACAAAATTAGAATCCCGCAATTAATTGACTTATATTCTTATCTTTTCCTCATATAATTTCATAGATTGTATAACTAGTTTTTTGCAACGGTTCCAGGGACCGCAAGGTCGTACTTATTATATGAAAAATTACACTCGATGTTAATGATCAAAATATCTAATTACACTTTCTACCAAAAGCATATGGACTTAAAGAAAATGCGGTAAAATATTTCTTCTCTTATAAAATATTATTTCAGCAGAAGGTAATTAGCAATTTTTCATTTTAAGGTTCTCACTAAGAGATAACCACGTCATCAAATCCGTTGCAAACTCTACCGTTCACAAAAGCTTAAAGCAACTACTATAACAACGAGATAACTCTAATTTCAAAACATCCTCATTACGTGAGGCTACTATGGCGACAGGGGTGAAGGGTGCAACCCGGCAAGATAATAAAACTTTTTGGCTAAATGAAAATTTTCAACAACAGCCTGGGAAACAATGAAAGCATTGTTACGTTCTCATATCCAGCTTCAGATAAGCTTCATTTGGTGCAAATAAATTTCACAGCAAATGGGGAACAATCCTAAAAAGAGGAAAAAGCAAACCAAGAAGAAGAGAGCTGCTATATTTGAACTGAACAGGATTCAGACGACAACATTTCTTTATGGAAAGAGAACGCCCAAAAGTTTATATCTATAGCTACGTATAGGAGGCAAAACACCGAAATGTGATTACAAACAGGAAGCTTAGGGAAGACAATGGAAATGTTCAGTCTTCAATCGGAGATGAGTGAAACGAGTCAAGTGGAACGAGAACCGAGAAGAGAAATGAAAGTTCTATGAAATTTCAACCTGGTAAAATAAAACTGATTCAAAAATGAACCAAAATCCCACTTAGCAGGCGGCGACGTGTTACCTTAGTTACCAGACAGGCAGCATCCCTGGTGATTCTCTCATCTCTGGCATTGATGCTTATTTACAACCAGCTGGAGGAAACCTAGTTCATCCAGACTCAGGAGATTTTAGCTCTCTCAACGTTTATACAATATATATATAGAGAAGCTTTTAGTTAGAGCTACATCTGCATTCGTTGTCTGCATTACTACATATATTCTGGATATTCTGGGCTTCTAGCCATACATGCCTGCTTACCCCTTGATCTGCCATTGAAGTTGGACCATGTTTACTCAAGATAAAACGCATTCTATGGGAGCCATTAAATTCTTACATTTATCCGTCAGCGTTCACTTTTTCAAGACAAAAAAAAACATACTATGTACGAACATTTGAATCATATGTTATCATTTGATAATTCTCTGACAGCATGAATATAGGTACGTAGAAATGGAAATACACATTGCGCTCAAATGCAGACCTCCATTATCTTTTTACTAAAAAGTTTACCCAATGCTATTCTGAATTTTAGATTAGGCTCACACCTATGATAAAAAATAATTGTATTGTTATTCTTAAGATTTGAAAATAAAGCAAATTTATACATAAATTCATATTACAAAACTGCTTGCTTGCTCAGTTTTGTTTGTAGGAGAAGACAAACTAATTTGTAAAAATCTTTTGATAATGTGTTTTTCTTTTTGAAGCAAAGCAGGGGCTATTTAAGAATTTTACTATTTCACATTATCTAAAAAATTTTATACACAACTTCATCTTCTTCATCAAACCGATAATAATTATTATTTTTCATTCCTTGTATAAAAAATCATTTAAAAATGAATATGAAAAATCAGTCTAGGGTCAATTTTGTGAACATAACTTTACATTTACTTTCACTATGTGACAGAATTCGAAAATTTTATTAATAACAGAAAATCTATATACACTCAACTCTTTTTTTACACCGTCTTTTTTTACACGATTTTGTAATAACACGGTCCCAAAAAAAGAAAAATTATTTTTTTTACACGAATTATTTGTTCTAACATGTCCAAAAAACATTATTTAGTGTGTATACAAAAATAAATAAAAAATAAGTTACAAAATAAAATGTAACGGGAATTTCCCGGAATTTTAACGCAGTTACAAAAATAAAATATAATTGGGGAAATTCCCGGAATTTTTATAGTCGCATTTTCTATTTTTCTATTTAAAATTGCGTTAAGATTTCATTAAGCAATTGTATTGAAAAGTGTTAACATTGTGGTGGGTCGAAGAAAAAAATATTTATTTTTGAAAGTTTTAGTGCCAACATAATTTCTGTTTGGATTTTCTTACAACGAAAAGGTAGTAACATTGAAAAAATCTAGTTTAGAAAATTGAAGTGATTTATATTTGAATTTTGCTATAGCCTAATAAGATGTCTCAAAAATCAAAAATTACCTGGAAGAGACAAACGATTTCTTTAGAAACTAAAATTAAAAGCTTAGACTCTCTTAAGAGAGGTGAAGGTTCAAAAATTTTGGTTTGAATGAAGCGATAGTCAGAACAATAAAAAAAATGAAGATTTCATTCGACAATCAGTAATTTCTGGATCGAATGTCAGTTCCAAAACATCATCATACCGTCGAAAAACTATCTTAGAGAAAATGGAAAAACTTTTAATGTTTTGGATAGAGGATCTATTGCAGAAAAAAAATACCTATAGATGGAAAACTTATAAAACAGAAGGGACTTAGAATATACGAACGACTTCAGGAATCGAAGCCATCAACAAGTCTCCAAACAAACAGGAAATTGATATTTAATGCAAGTGAGGGATGGCTGACAGGATTCCTAAAAAGACACGCTTTTCATAATGTAAAAATAAAAGGTGAAGTAGCGTCAGGCGACAAAAATGCTGCAAAAAACTTTCCCGGGAACCTAGTAAAAATAATTCAAGTATTTAATTCTGACGTGGTTTCAAGTCGGCTAAGGATCGCGTAACGTTCTTAATGTGCAGCAACGCATCTGGTGAAAAGATTTTAAAGCCTCTGTTAATCAACCGATCACTCATGCCGCGAGCTTTGAAAAGAAGAAACACTAAACAACTTCCAGTTCATTGGATGGCGAATAATAAGGCATGGATGACGTCAGCTTTATTTAAAAAATGGTTCCACGAGTGCTTCGTTCCTGAAGTAAAAACATATATGGAACAAAAGGGGCTTGAATTCAAAGTACTTTCGCTCGTTTATAATGCACCCAGCCATCCTGTGGTAGATCATCCGAATATTCAGTTGGTGTTTTTGCCGCCTAATACCACTTCTCTAATTCAGCCATTGGATCAGGGTATAATAGCAACATTTAAAATTTATTACATAAAACAAGCATTTAAATATATTTTGGATTCAGTCGAACAAAGGGATTTGACGATCGTACAAGCATGGAAAAGTTATACAATTATGAGTTGTATTACAAATGCTTCTCTTGCCATAAAACAATTGCGGACATCTGCTAAAAAATACTTGTTGGAGAAAAAATTTGCCCAAAATGCGTTAAAATTGGCAATTCTGTAACAGAACCATCAATTGTCTGTTCTGAAATTATTAATCTATCACACGAAATTGGTGGTGAAGGTTTTGAAAACCTTGAATCTACGGACATCGATGAATTAATTATTGACAAACTTTTGGATTAGGGGGATCTAATTGAAACTACAAGGTTTGACGCTATTAATGAGGACCATGATGATGAAGACGAAGTTGAAATTCATCAATTAACAGCTGATATAATTCGCGAGGGCTTGAAATTTTCTGCAAGTATGGAACATCATTTTCTCACATACGATCCCGACATGGAACGTGCATTAAAATTTCAACGTAACCTGCAGATCTGTACGGCTGGGTATCAAGAACTGTATAAGCAACTTGACAAACCAAAAACACAGAAGCTGATAACAGATTTCCTAATTAAAAAAGCCAACATCAGAGAACGTTAATAATGAACCAGACTCTTCACTGGATTCAGTCTCATCAGATGTGTTAGACATCTCAAGTGATGAAAGCGATTTTTGTCCAGTCGGTAATAAACGCTCGCGCTTATAATCAAGGAGCGATGAATAGTCTAAATATGTAAAAATTTTAATTCTATTCTAAGTTGGATTTTTTATAATTACATATGGACTTAAGTTTCTCTTTATTATTTACTTATTTTAAATATTTTTTTTAATAATAATATGTATGAATTCTATTTCGTTTTTGTTATTTATTTTATATTTTTTTAATAATAATATATATTAATTAAATTTTGTTTTTAATTATAATTTGTGTAGTTTTTGGTTTTTAATATTACATATAACTTTTTTGCACGGTTTTTAGGACAACACATTTTTTTTTTCGTCTTACAAGGTTTTTTAAAGTTTTGGAACACATCCTCAATTTTAATATGTGCAGCATAGCTTTTTGTACACGATTTGTTTTTGCACGGTTTTCGGTGGAACGTATCTACCGTGTAAAAAAAGCGTTGGGTGTATAATAATTATATTTGTGTTTTCATTTTTATATCACTTAATAATCATTAAATATGAGTTTCATTCCTTTTTCCCAAGAATAAAACTCACATCTAAGTTTCTCTTCTTAAAATCATCAATAATAATCGCACTTGAATTTTATTCTTTTCGATCAAAAATAAATTCAAAAAAATATAGCAAAAGCTAAGAAAAGCGCGCACACCGATTATTTTTTGAAATAAAGTCGTTAGTAAAACAAAGATAAGTTTGCCAAATGAAAAAAATTTGAAAATAATATAATATTTACAATATGGTATTTTTTGCGAACTAATATTCATGAAAAATACATTTTTTTGATCATATGAACATTTTATTATGCATTCCTGCTACAGTAGATGAGAGAAGAATTTCTTAAACGTTGTAAATGAAGAAACGTAACCGTTATACCTAACAACTTGAGAAAATTTTGATTGCTCTCTACTGCTCAGAAAATTTTAATTTACGTGATCTTTGAGAAAATTAAAACAGTAATCAACAGAGCAATAAGCAAATAGCAAACTGAGTTGATCACAGCTAAATTTGTTACGTTCCCAAAATTCATATGTTGGTGGATTCAATAAATGTTGTATATGTCCTCTTTTGAACTCGCGATACATCTAGAATTTTTTAATTATAATTACAGAATCTTTCATAACGCTATCGATGAGGAGAAAAAAAGAGTTCCGCAGAAAATATATGAAACGGTCGATTAATTATCCACCAAACTTCGAAAAAGTCAGTACATCATAGAATCAATAGAGCTACGGATCAATCCAGCATATGTATTAATTTTCACGTACATACTATACATTAATCCCAACGGAGGACGCAGTTACTATACGCCCAGCTAGCCTAGCACTCGTATCCTACTTTAGGATGGAAAACGCCGTTTTTACGAAATTTCATACTTTAGATCCCCTTTTTTTAAATTGCAAGTATGTTATAATTTCCTTTCTGATCTGTTTATAGTACCACATAAGTAACTACCCCAATACCATGAAGTACAAAGATTCTGCTAGTGACGTTTCGTCTGAAATTTGCAATATGTTTACTTAATTTTTTGAAAATGCATTTTCCTCTTAAAATTTCCAAACTCGTAATAGCAACTTCAGTTATATGAACGATTCTCATAACGTTTCATTCACTATCCCTACAATTACACATCAGGATATACTTGATTATATTAATGGGCTTCCAAATGATTTCACAACGGGTCCTGATGGTACTCCTCCAGCCTTTTTGAAGTCATATTGCCTTTCCCTAGTTGCCCCGCTGAGAATTATTTTCCAAAAATCGCTTGATAGTGGTTGTTTTCCGCAACTGTGGAAAAATTCTTTCATCATACCTATCCACAAAACACGTAGGAAAATGATATTTCTAACTATAGGCCTATTGCGAAATTATCTTGCATGCCCAAATTATTTGAATCAATCATTTACTCTCAGCTATCAGTTTCCTGTAAGAATTTGCTTTCTTCAAACCAACATGGGTTTATTTCGGGCAGGTCTACAACCACCAACTTATTGGAATTCATCTCGGATACAAATGGCGGATTTGCAAACGGCTTCCAGACAGATTGTATTTATACTGACTTTAGTAAAGTTTTCGACAAGTTATCTCACTCCGTGATATTGTTTAAAATGGAAAAGTATGGGCTTCCCCTAACATTCCTAAAATGGACGGAGTGTTATTTAGATAACAGAACATACTATTCCACCATTACATCTCTAGAGTCATGAAAGCTTCGTCTGGTGTATCTCAAGGGTGTCATTTGGGCCCGTTGCTCTTTAATCTATCTATTGACGACATTGTAGCTGTTGTGAAGCACTGCAAAGTCTTGATATATGCTGACGATATTAAACTTTTCTCTCAGATTAAATCTTTTAACGATTGTGATTGTGAACATGTACAGGGTGACCTCCACAAATTTTACGACTGTTGCAAAAGCAATAATTTGGTGCTCAATATCGACAAATGTGAGGTTATGACTTTCCACAGGAAACAGAAACCAATCACTTATAATTATGAAATCTCGGATTCCTCGATTCGCCGTGTTAGTTCTGTCTGTGACTTGGGTGTCAAATGTGACCAAAGATTGAGTTTCGTCGCCCATTCGTGGTATCAAAGAGTAGTTCTATGCTGGGCTTTATAAAACGTTGGTCTCGAGAGTCCTCGAATCCCACCATTACATTGCATTTATACACTTGCTTTGTGAGACGCCATCTTGAATACGCTAGCCAGGTCTGGTCTCCATTTTACGGTATAAAAATTGACCGTATCGAGTCTGTTCAGCGGAAGCTCCTACGATTTGCTCTCAGGCACCCACCCTGGAATAATTCATTAATTCTTCCACCCTATGAGGATCGCATGAAGCTTTTAAATATCCACTCGTTTGAGAAACGTCGTATGATTGCCGATGTAACGTTTGTGCATCAACTCTTAAACGGGAATATTGATTCTCCATTTTTACTTAACAAAATCTCTTTCCGTGATAGTAGGCACAATTTGAGAAGGCTACCTTTGTTACATGTTAACTCCTCAAGGTCTAACTTTAGCATGTATGAATCTGTTAATCGCATGTATATTACTGTTAATAATAATAATAATAATGTTTATTTCATAATTCATGCATGCATACTTAATAATAATAATAAAAATAAACTACAGTAATGGCACTGAAGCCGTCTGCCGGGATTAGCAACTTATCTAGCAACTTATTAGTAACCTAGAACTTACAACTTACAAATTAGCATAAAACCTATTTAATATTAAGTACTTATACCCTATATATTAGAGCGAAAAAAAGACAGAAAAAAAGGTGTATAATTATTTCAATCCAATTTAATTATTAAATTCTTTCACCAAGAAGTCTCGATATTTCCAGGCACTTATGGCATACAAATAAATATCATTGTAATTATTTTTCCCGTTTAATATATCTATAATTTCTTCCTCTGTCAGTTTTCTCTTTCCGAATGCTCTAACACGAAATTCGGTTAGGATGGGACATGTTCCAACAAAATGGATCAAATTTTCCTCCTCGTCTAGATTACACAGAGAACAGATTGCGCTGCCTTCACGCCTAAAGGGATTGGCGTTCAAATTTATAAGACCACCTCTATACCTACAAATTATATTTATTTTTTTAATGGAATACTCATCACAGAAGTAGCTATTTTCATTCAAGTACTCCAGTTTACTGTACAGCTCATGTCGTAGAGAACCCCTTGCTTTATCAATAGCTCTTTGTTTTATTTTGTGTTCTTCCCTTTCTAAAAGATCAGACAAAATATTTCGCATGTCGTCATACCCGCATGTGTGATCCAATAAATTTAGCTCAACGTTATGAGAACTAGCTAATTCCTGCCAGGACTGGTACCAAAATACATGATCGCGAACAGCCCTCCAGGCTAGTTGATAAGAAAGCCTATCTGGAGCGAGGCGGAACAAGAGCTTTAACATATAATCAAAGTGGCACTTCAATGTGTATATATAAATATGAGATAAGCCAAACTCAAGATCTAACATGTAGTTAGGTGTATTTTGAGGTAACCGAAGCAATTTCTTTACAAAAAATCTCAGTAAACTTTCAACAATATCGCTTTGTAGAAACCCCCACACTTGAGCTCCATAGCAAAGCACTGCCCTTGAGACAGAGTTAAATAGAGCGATCTTGTTAGATGGTGTAACTTCATCTTTTCCAATAAAATTCTTCCAGGTCACATTCATCGCAACTTTAGCAGATTCCAATCTATTCTTAAAATTGGAGGTTAAGGCAAGTTTTGGTGTCAATGTAATACCCAAGTAAGAATACTTTGTGACAATCTCTATCTCTGTGTTCATATAAACCCAATATTCATTAGTCTTTCTCGGACCATTTCCGCGTTGGAAGATCATGACCTTAGACTTCTCCAAGTTGACAACTAGGCTCCATAACATGCAGTATTCATGAAGATTATTAATCATACGCTGTAGTTTGCACGGATCATCAGCCAATATGACAATGTCATCAGCATATTTTAGCACTTTTAAGCTAATATCACCAAGAGTAAGACCAACTTCCATAGAGTCTTCCAGGTCATTAATAAATAGCGCGAACAAAAGCGGGCTCAGAATACAACCTTGTTTAACCCCCGATCTGGTATGAAAACCTGTCGACAAATACTCTCCGTTCCAAACCTGAGCAGTCGTACCTTCATACAGCTTTTGAATCGTTCGTACAAACTTACTAGACATGCCAATATTAAATAATTTATAGAAAAGTGCACCGCGGTCTATTGTGTCAAATGCTGCCTTGAAATCCACGAAGAAGGCGTAAACTTTCTTTATATTGAGTGAATGACTAACCTTAACTGCACTCATTAAATTAAAAATATTGTCATACGTCGAATAACCGCTACGAAAACCAGCTTGATTCTCATTCAGAATACTGTAGTACCTTTCCCAGAAAATTGCTCTATTATATAGCATACCCACAAATAGCTTTGAAACTGTATTCATAAACGACAATCCCCGGTAATTTTCAATTCTATTTATATCACCTTTTTTATGAAGAGGAAAAATGATAGATGTGGTAAAGGAATCATGTATCTCACATTGAGTGTAAATATAATTAAAATAGCTTACCAGCTTTACTAAAAAGCATTCTGGAGCATTCTTGTAGAACTCATAAGGAATTCTATCAATCCCCGGTGCTTTATTATCCTTAACTTTATAAAGTACAGCATAAAGTTCGGATAAATGGAAGTCATTATCTAAGATGTCATTGTCTATAAGCGGAGCAGCATAAAGTATCGGTCTATTATCTGTTATCGGATTCAGAAGAACTTTAAAGTAGTTCATTAGAGCATTTACATCAATACGCAAGCCTATTGTAAACCTTTTACCCGTAAGTTCTTTCGCCAAGGTCCACCAGGTCTTCGAGTCTTTCACAGAGTTAAGTTTATCTTTAATCGTCTCATAATACAACCTTCTTTTGGCCATGCACAGCATTTTAAAATATTTATTTATTTTTAAGTAGCATTCCCGCGCATAGGCTGTACTACATCGACGGTACATATTAAGCCACTTGAAGGAAGCTTTCCTTGCCCGAAAACACTCATTGTCAAACCATTTCTCTCTAAATAACGGCCTAGTAGTAGCACCAGTAATAGAAGCATTCATTACCACTCCAATCAAATCTTCAATTGTATCCTCGGAGACAATCGGGCTCAAATTATTACACAATATGGTGACGTTTTTTCTGTATATGTCATTAGTTTGCAATCCCCAGTTTAATTTAGGAACCAAAGTCAAGGGCCTAGCCTCTTCCCTATGTGTAGACCCTACATCAAGTAAAGACATGTTAAGAACAACCGGTAAATGATCTGAGAATACCTGTGATGTGACGTGCAGATCTTGTACCAATGGACACAGATTATAAGATAAAGCTATAATGTCATTTACAGAGGAACCACATCCGCCAATAAACGTATACTCTCCATCATAGTCCCCTTTCGTGCGTCCATTCAGAACTGCTAAACCACAATCATCGCAGAAATCTATAAATTTTTTACCCCTAGCATTGACTGCAGAGTCTTTAGAGTTTCTACAAAAAGTTAGGCCTGCACCGATGTCTAGTTGTTCAGGTAGGTTTTGCATTTGTCCGATTCTTACATTAAAGTCTCCTAAAATTACAATACTATAGCCATCCGCAAATTTTACCACGTCCACAAATCTTTCAAAATCAGATTCCCAGCTATTACAATTAATATAAGCAGGAAGTAAGCGGAAATTCCCTAATTGTTGCTTTAACTCTAAAACGGGCCAATCATTCATCCAGAGAACGTTGACTACATTTCCAAGTATTTTCTTATCAACTCCTATTAACCAACCACCACTCGCTCTGCCATAATGTGAGACTCTAGAAGCGCCGACCCAATACAGTTCAAAACCGCTAAAATACTTACTATATTTACAGGTGTCCTCATCTGCAACGTGAGTTTCATATAAGCAGAAGATATTGTATCCCTTAACATATTGGAAGAAATTTGGAAAAAGCGACTTGTTCCGTAAGCCTGCTATATTATACGACAAAATTCTGAGTTTATTTTCTGTATATTTTTCGCTCTGATCTACACAGAAAGAAGAATCAGTATTACCATGACTATAACTATTACTAACATTAATTTTACTTTTAAATATTGACATAGTTTCCTGGCAGACGGGAGGTTGTTATTGCGTACTTCGAGAAGGTATCGACGATATTAAACTATCACTTTCATACTTTAAAACTATACCCCTAACTGCACACTTATTTGAAAAGAGTTCACTTATTTTGTCTAAAGCTACTCTACCCTCATACAATATTTTACCATTCTCAAAATAAAATAGCATTCCTTCTATACCTAATTTATCATCACGAACATAAATCTTCTTATTTTCATTCAATTTTAACAACTCGTACCTGATTTTAAACAGAATATTACGTTTTTTTCGCATAGCAGGCGGATAGTCCTTCTGAATAAAAATTTTTGAGCCCTTAAGCTTCTTCGAATTTTTCAATATGTTCTGTACTGATGCTGATGATGCAAATTCAACAAGGTAAGAAGAACCTCCTGAGCTTGACGCTGCTGTTAACTGACGGGCACTTACAATTTCCGACAATTTTTGTACACCCAGAACTTCATTGCACACCTTAGAAATTGTAGCCGCTGGATGTTCGTTAATTGCGTTATCGATTCCTTTGAAGATCAAATTATTTCTCCTATGCTTCAACTCAAGGTACTCAAATGAACGCCTAAGCTCCAGTTCCCGTGCAGTCAGATCAGATATCGCTTGTTTTAGCTCTAAATTTTCATTTTTCAATGCTACTAACTGATCTTTCATTTCAGCGAAGTCATCTTTAGTTGCGAGTTGTGCAATTTGCTTTTGGATAACTTGAGTAAAAGCGTCCATGAGATCCCCCACTGTATGATCACCAAGTTTGTCCATTCGATTCATAATGCACTGCCTCTTAATGGTTTCGTTAGAAGTACAATTGTCTGGTGATAATTGTCCAAGCCTCCTCTTGTTTGATTTATTCAATGTAGCAGACAATACTACTGTGAATTCGTTATCACTCATTAAAGCAGATCATGCAAATAAAGAAAAATTTGTGCGGCAGAGTATTTTTTCCCCTTTTTCCAGTTGATGGTAATAATATTTTGGTGTAATGCAAATGACTTGTTTGCTCAAAAATTGAACTTCTTGTTATCCAGTGCAGTTTTCAGGTTATACAAGCGCATTCAATATGCCGAGAACGAAATGGAATTTTTTGTTAGGTACAGAAATTAATTATTTCGGCAGAGCATACACTTTAGAGTGCAAATGTTTTACCTTTGTGACAATAAAGCATCAGTGAAACAGATAAGTTTTTTTCCCGCAAAATCGATCCTCAAATACGATCCTCATATGTAGCTGTCAAACTATTCCTCACCATATATTCTTGCTATCTAGGGTCTTTTCAGCTGATTTTGTAATGAAACTTTAATGAACTTCGGCAGAGTATTCAAAAATAACAAAGTGCCCGTAAATTTTAACTTTTTTTCCGTAATAATTTAGTATTTTTTTGTATAAATTTGTTTAGCTAATGTTTAGGTAATGAGGCCACCGCTTTCTTCAAGCGTCTCCAAGAAGCAGCCAGTAGGACAAGCAGCAGCGCCACGATCCCCGGCGTTAATGTCAGGGATATCATATGCGCAGGTAAGTGGTGGTTCCAAGAACGTTACCACCATCGAAATTCAGAGTAGAGGCATCACTCCTCGTCCAGCCCCATTGGACGCAGGTAAGCCTCGGCCCAAGACCAGTGCGGGTCTCCAGGGCTTCTTTGACGGGAGATGGCAGGACGAGAGCTACGGGATGCAGCTTGAGCACATCAGGGGATGTCCTCAGTCTGCATACCTGAAGGCGATTTTCCGCGTCATCTCTTGTGAGCAGCTGTTCTCTATGGGAATTATAGCTGGAGGAATGGTCGAGGTGTACACCACGACCCTCGAAAGCGCTACCAAGCTCATGCTTGAGGGCATCGAGGTGGAGGGTAGACACCTCGTTCCATTCCCGCTAAAAGAGAAGCTCACGAAGGTCGTGTTTTCGCGGGTCCCTATGCGAGCCCAACATGAAGACCTCGAGAATTTCCTTGGGAGATTCGGGAAGGTTCATGGAAAGGTTCGCGCCATTCCCATCAAAATTGGGGACGAGGGTCTCGGGCGGGGTATCTTCGGTACCAGCCGGGAAGCGTCCGTCACTTTAAATAAGGGATGTACGCTTCCGTCAGGCTTCTACCTGAGCATATCCGGCTCGAGATACTGGATAGACGTGGGCACCGAAGCAAAATGCCATGCTTGCCATTTGGTAGGGCATTTTATTGCTGACTGCCCCAAGAGAAGCGGAAAGAGGGCTGAACAGAAGGCTCCCTCGAAGGAAATCACTGCTACAGTAGTGGCTCCGGAGAAGGAACTTTCTGCCAGCACTCAGCCTGCTATCTTGGAGCAGCCAGTGGCTAAAGTGCCTGAAGTTGTCTTAGAGGCAAAAAAAATTCCGGCTATAAACGGTGCCACGTCGGCACGCGAAAGCATGGCTACTTCCGACGAGGAGTCGATTAGCCATCTAGTAAAAAAAAAGAGGACGAGGAGGAAGAAGGTCGACCGGGTGATGCTGCCTCCTCCAGAGCCAGCAAAGCCAGTCGCACCCAAGCGGCCCCACTCGGAGGAGGACGATAGTGGTGCCCGCGGTTCGAAGGTTGTTGTGAGAGAGGCGGAAGCATCTCTCGAACAGCTTTCGGACTGCGAAATGACCGGCTTGGATGAGACTGGTCTCTCCAGCTTCAGTGGCTACGAATCGTGTGGTAGCACCATGTCGATTGGTAGCCAATTTGAAGTCTCGGAGGGTTTGGAAACCCTTCCTAGGGAGAAGATCTCGAGGATTCTTTCCCGGCTCCTGTACAAGAAGAATTCAGGCAAAATCTGGAGTATTCTTGTGGAGGAGCTGGGGAAGCCGGAATTGCTACTTCCCCAACTTCTACTCCTACAAGAGGAGTGCAAGAAGAAGGGGAAGTACAACGGTATATCCCGGTTAGATCGACTCCATAGGAGGGTGCAGGAGTTGATACAGGAGCATCGCTTGGTTGATTCTCCTAGTCAATAGACGTCGTACCATCATCGTTTCAGCTTTTCATCTCTTTGAATGTGCAAGATAGCTTCTATCAACGCCGGGGGTTTAAGTGCACATACAAGGTTACACAGCACTATCGAACATGTCAAAATGTTCGATATAGACATCGCCCTTCTACAGGAGACGAATTTTACACAAGACACATATACACAACTTGAGCGTTATGCTTATTTGCACACTGGCTATGCAATGTTTGCCACACCTGCACCTCGCCGAGGCTCAGGAGTGGCAATCATTGTATCCAACAAATTTACACTATCGTCTCCTGTATATACAGATATCTTTCCAGGCTTCGCTTCTTCCTTGGACTTTGTCGTTCAAGACAAACATATCAAGGTAGTAAACGTGTACCTTCCTCATGACCAGGACATTACAAGACAAGTTCTTGATAGTGTTCAATCCTGTCTGGTGAATTTTAGTGGCGAAACTATCCTCGGAGGTGATTTCAACTGCACGCTAAATCCCTCAATGGATCGGCATTCCGGAGTTGAGTTCAACTCTGTCAATGCTACTCGGTTGAGGAATTTTGTTCGTGTTTTCAGACTCGTGGATATCTATCGTTGGATGCATCCTACGACTAGATCATACACGAGGGTCTCGCGAAATATCCATGGAAGTCTCGCAGGCTCCAGAATCGATAGACTTTACGTCTCACCTGGAATACTAGAACATTTCGTTGGTGTCACTCATGAAGTGTGTTCCGTTAGCGATCACCTTCTTGTAGGGGCAACCAGCACTCTAGTTGAAAGAAGAACTGCATACTGGATATTCAACAACTATTTGTTGAATTCCGAGTAGTTCATCAATGAATTCACTGAATTCTGGCACGATTGGCAAGGGAGGAAAGGTGACTTTCCTCTTCTTAGTCAATGGTGGGATGTTGGAAAGCTCCAAGTTCGATCTTTTATCGAAGCGAATTTCAATCGAAGTGGGTATCAAGCTTCCAGCTTGTCGGCCGAAGTATCTCGGGTGGCAGCTCTTCTCCCAACTCAGCCGGAGTTGATTCTTTATTTTAACAGAATAAAGGAACGCTTGGCAACACAAACTTACAAGCACAGCTTGGAGTTTGTGCTGCGCAGCCAATCACGCTGGCTGAGGGAAGGCGATTCTCCAACCGAGTACTTCTTTCAGGCAACTAGACGACGTACTGCTTCTTGTGAAGTCGAATCGATAGTTGATGAATCTGGACAAGTCCTCAACGGACAACAGCTATCAGAATTTATTCGAGACTATTACAGTAGTCTCTACTCTGAATCGACGTCGACAACATCCTCGACCACTCATGAATTTCTTGAGAATATTCCCACTTTCTCTGAAGACAGCAAGGAGATCCTGGATACAGTAATCTCATTGGAGGATATGATCGCTGCGACAAAGGATCTAAGGCGACACACTTCACCTGGTTATGACGGCTTGACTCCAGAATTCTTCATACGTTTCAGGGATTTATTAATTCCTGACCTTTTGGAAGTCTTCAATTCGGCGGTTGAGACACATTCAGACTTTCCTTCTAGTTGGAGGAGGTCTGTTATGCGATTGATTCCAAAGAAAGGAGATTTGCAGAGGATGGGGAACTGGAGGCCAGTAACCCTATGCAATGTGGACTACAAAATCGTCTGCAAAGCATTAGGGGCGATACTCCGCTCAGTGATTGCTTCGGTAATACACCCGGAGCAGTCCTATTGTGTTCCTGGTCGTAGTATCTACGACAACATCGCGGTAGCCAAACATTTGTTTGCCTACCATGAACAGACAGGTACACAAATGGCCATGATTTCTCTTGACCAGCAAAAGGCTTTTGATAGCGTCTCGCACGAGTATCTCCTGACTGCTCTCGAGGCATTTGGGTTCCCGCCCAGGTGGCTCGATATCATCGGGAAACTGTATAGAGATTCAGCGATTTTGATTAAGCATCAAGGACAGGTTCTGGCTCCTATCTCGTTTCATCGAGGTATCAGACAGGGCTGTCCATTGTCAGGTATGCTTTATGATCTTTCGTTGGAGCCGCTACTGGTGAATCTTCGTCGAATGCTCGAACAATATTCAGTGCATCTACCATATACCAATGTGAGGCCTCTTATGTTGGCATATGCGGATGACCTTTCTATTTTCGTGACAAGAGATGAAGCTTTTCCGGTCGCTCGTGCTGTTTTCGAACAGTACGAACGTATAGCGGGCGCTAAAATCAACCTTAGCAAGAGTCAAGGCTTGTGGTGTGGAAGGTGGAGAGATCGTACAGATACTCCACTGAATATCCAATGGACTAATACTTGCCTGAAGTATTTAGGTGTGTATATCGGACGCGAGAGTAAATCAAATAATAGCCGCATCGCTCTTGAGAAACTCTCTAGAGCTGTAAACTCATGGCGTAGTGTCGACTGTTTCCACTATCCCTAATGGGAAGGTCAGTCGTGATAAACTATTTGATTACCTCGTCCATCGTTCATCTGCTAAAGTCTGAGACGTTTGATGAAGGCTTCGTAGGTCTTCTTCAAGCAAAAGCGATAGACGCCTTTTGGTGCGGAAGACGATGGGTTGCTGAAAGCACGCTCTGCCTGCCAGTCAAGATAGGTGGATTAGGTCTCACTAACTTGGTTGTGAAATCAAGGTGTCTCCAAGTGCATGCATTCCAACGAGTGTTCTGCCAGAGAGACACCTTGATTTCTCAACTGTGGGTGAATGTACTGGGAGGGATCGGCATAGGGGAGTATTACTACCTGCTCTCTGTTCGACCACCCTATCCTCGTGACTGGCCGCAGGATCTAATCTCAACGATTCAGACCTGGGGCAGAATCAGGCCAGCATTTCACCTTAAGTGGAATGCTCTACGGTACACGCAATTCGCGTCGATTCCAATCAGGTTTAATCCTGAATTAATAGATTCAGTGTTCAGTAATGCTCGAGGTTTTGAAGCTGACACGCATACACTGACAGTTCTCGGAGATATTATTGATATCTCTGGAAACTGTCGAATAAACACGAACACTCCACAACTACACGACCTGGCGACTTCTGCGCGGGAGAGATTTCGCCAACTTGGGACCAGTGACCCTGGCACTAAGTTGGAAGATGCTTTCGTTCTGGACAGACCGCCTCACACACCTTTCAGCACACTTACAACACGTGTGCTCCGTGACGTGCTTATGTCAATAAGACCTCCGGAGTATACAGGATACAACAGATGGCGAACACACCTCGGGGTGAATATGGGCGTGATGGGAGGGATAACTTGCAGAGTAGTCTACAGTTATCCTTCTAGTTACAAAGATGCTGATGTAGCATTCAAATTGCTGCATCACAGTCTTATGCATCCTAATCAGTTGTCACATATCGACCGGCGGGTTCAGAGGATCTGCACAGTTTGTTCTGGTGAAGGCACCTTGTTTCACAGGTTCTTCACTTGTCCAGCTTTGCAGAGTCTGATGGAACTGGTGCGCGATATGTGTCAGTTGATCCACCCGAATTTCAGCATTACTAGGACATCGTTTCTATGGGGACCAAAGGTTTGTAGTCGGGTGAATTGTTTGATTAGCTTTGTGTTGACACTGGCCAAATCTACAATTCACTTGTACTACATGAGAGCCGGAGATGGGAATCAGAACACTGACCCACAACACCACGCACAAGCACTTAAGCGCCACTTCGTTGACAGATTGAAGAGACGTTTACGTCTTGAATATCTGGCAACGAACGCAGACACATTCAACTGCACATGGCAGCCACTATCGTCAGTGCAGGACGGCGCTCTTGTCTTTCGCTGGTGATATCAGGCCACAGCATTTGCAACTCTAGTCCACGGGGCTTCTCCTCGCTTTGGAACCGTTGCAAGTGCTGTGGGAAGGATAAGCGCTCCGTTAGAGATGCTAAGCTGGAGGGATGATGAGGGCAGTTTGTAGAGGTCTATGATACTACAGGCCGCCCTATAACGGTATCGCGCAAATTTTTCGTTCGTTCGGCTATTAAGTTTTTAATTCGGTCTCGGTTTCGGTGCTAAATTTCAAAATTTGATTTTGAAAATTCGTTCGTTTAGGTTATTATTTTTATGAGATTATTTTGGAAATTGGAACTTCTTGGAACTGCCACTTACCCAATTGTCAAAATTGGGACTTTAAATTTTTTGTACAACTTTTAGATCATTTTTCAAAATTCTAGTATCCGTTTATACAGTCTCTTTTGAGAATTTTTTCTTGTTTGCTTTCCTTTTACTTGTGTCATTTTTCTTGTTTTTTAGTTTTTCTAATTGTTTTAATTGTTTAATTGTCCCAATTGACCTTTTATACCTTTTAGATTAGCTAGCGACTTTTTGTTTACACTTTGTAGAGCCTTTTGCCACCCTATTTTTAAGGAATTTTTAAAAGAGCCAATGAGCCAATAAATAAAAGAGACTTATTTACATAAAAAAAAATTATTATTATACTGTTAATAATACGGCTGAGCATTTTGTTCTCGACGTTTCTAAGCATGTTTTAAAAAAACTTCTATATAATATTTAATCTATTTTGTTTAATGTTTTGTGCATGTTATTTCATCTGGTGCTTGGTTTACGTTTAGTGTAACATACTAATACTAACACCGACAAAGTGATGACACGCATGTATTTTTGACTGTTTATTTATTAAACGTATCCATGCAACGAGCTTGTGTTAAGTTGGTTCTGATAGTCATTAAAATAAGTAATAATTAGAAGTTATCACTATTCCTAAATTCCTTTAAATTTAAAATCATGTGAAACTATGATCAATTGTTTAATCACCATATTTAGCTTAAAGTATGAAGTATAGAAAATTTAGTTATAAGCATACAAAAATATGTATCATCTTAGATTAATAAATAATTTTCATAGAGCCGTTGATATCCATGAGCCATTCTTCCACACTAACAGATTTAATAATCGCGAAGTATGTTGTCATACAAAGAAAACAAGTCCAAGTTCCCTCGACTGAATCAATGATAAAACAAAACGATGACAGTAAAACAAAACGATAATAATAAAACAAAACAAAATTAATAACTAACCGCAACGTTAATAATAAACAAAAAATAAATAAAAGTATCAAGAGGGCACATTGATCCATACAATTGAGACTTTCAAAATTTTAATAATTTTAATGGAATAAAAAGGAAAGTAGACACTATTAAACGTATAACAAAAAACATTCAAGACATGTAAAATATTATTATAAATTTATAAAATGTGCAAACTGATTACTATTTACACCCACTAGAAACATGCCTGAATCAAGGTGTACTATTCTTCGTTATTAGAACACTTTCCAAAATCATTGAATGCGCTCCCTCAAGCGGATCAGTGATCGAAAAATAGACAAGAGGCCAATCGATCTCTTTTGTCGTTGTACTGTGAAATAGTGAAGAGGAACTTAGTATCAATAATTAAAGTACAAGCACATAAAATAACATAAAAATTTAAAGTAAAGAGCTAAGGGTTTGGTTAAAAGTAAAAAGTTAAAAAGTGAATAAGTTAAAAAAAAGGTTAACAAATAAAGCTAAATGAAGAGGAAGGATAAGGAGGCATAGGCTTCGCATGAAAGATGGAAAGGTTTTATTTATTTTACTGCAACGTTTCAGGAAGAGCCATGGAGTGAAAGTTGAGTACATATTTTAAGTTTGCACAAAATTACATATTGAATATTTTTCTTTTCCATTATCTTTGGTTATGGGTATATGATGGCTTAATGGTGGCAGCAATTCGCTCCATTCTTTTGGATTACCTACAATTACGTTTTTAATTTGTGACCTAGGTTTCGTGATCTACCCTGTGTGAAACAAAAGATCACGTGGCGCCCAAAATCTTTATCTTTTTCAGCTTTGAGCCTACTCCCATCTACTGAACTAGAAGTAATGCACTTTGGATTGCACATCATGTTGACCATATAAGCACCTTGCGAAACATTTTGACTCGTCGCTTCAGATACGCAGAGCCGAACTGTGAGGACGGGCGATCGGGGGCTAGCCCGATTGGCCGGTGGTCTTCGGGCCGATAGTCTCCGCGTTAATCGCATCCATACATCTTTACCACAGACTTTAAACGACCATTCGGTTACGGTGGGAGGAGAAACAAGATTTTTTTGAAACAAGAATATTTATTGCCTAATCGTTAACATTCTTAATTTCTAGGTTTACATCATTGGCATAACTGTTTTTTACATGTATAGGGTACATTTATCAAAAAACTATATTGATTGTTTTTTAGGTTTTGGGTTAGTGCGTTTATTAGGTTACTTTAGGGTTTAGGATTTATTGCTATTTTCTACAAAAAAAAGGCGTAAAAGTAGATGTAATATAATGAATTTTGGTTAGGGTGTAGTAGTTTAGGATCCAGTTTTATTTATATTAAAAACATTAAATATGTGTTAATGTTACTTTAAGAATTAGTGTCGTATCAGGTGTAGTTTAATATTTAGCTATGAGTTGAGTTATTGGGGGTATGACGACAATAATTCTGGAGTGGCTGTTGTGCATTGAGGTATGGGTGGGCATATCTGAATTTTTTGGTTGTATTTGTTTTATTATCGCAATATTATATGCGTTTATTGATTGGGAGCCTTAGTTTCGCTTGATGTATTAAGTGGTGTTATAGACTAGTTGATTGACATCTCTGTGAGTTTTATGATAATATAGTAGAATGTCTCCCGGGGAAACTAGGTCATGAGTGATCAGCTACTTCAAATGAAGCGGGGGATGGTATTTGATGTTGGTGAAGGGGTCATATAATCTATTGATATCTTGGATAAGTGTATTTTCTATGTATTCTAACTTAGGTTTAAGTTTGGTCGCAAGTTTTATTAAGAAACGGTCAATTCTATCAACTTTGGTCTTGTTATAGAGTTTCCTGTTGCTGATCCATTTATATGACCCTGATTTACGTTTATAGTTGATGCAGTCTCTTAGGATTTTACGTTCTAGTATTCTTAGTTTCTCCATTTGAGCAGAGTTTACGTTGTTCCATATCAGGAATGCGTAGCTTAGCGTTGGCATGATTATTTGTTTGTAGAGGACGGTTTTTAATTTGGTAGACAGCATGGGATTGGGTTCGAAGGCTCTTTTTAGCGCCCAAAAGCAATTTGTGGCTTTTTTGAGTATGTACTCCATGTGTCTATAGAAAAGTAAATTATCGGTAAAAATGATGCCCAAGTATTTAATTTGACTTTTAACTGGAATAATATGGTTATTGAGTTTTAGGTGGATGTTTTGGAGACCCAACCAAGCATTAGGTGAAGAATCTTTTTTTCTGCCTTTAAAGAATATTGCCTCACATTTGGCGGAGTTGATTTTGATTTTCCAGGTAAGAAGAGTTTTTAGGTGGTTATTGATTTGAACTTTTAGTGAGTACCTTTTCGAGCCGAAAGCAAATAAGAAAGTGTCGTCTGCATGACATATTATATTAACCTTGCTTTCATTGGATTGCTTACTCAAAGTTTATTTTATTGAATGAAAACGGATATCGATTGAAGAAGTAAAGTTCTGTAAGCCATACCTCTTGAGTGGATGGAAAATAGCATTATTTTTATTTCGATGTAGTTAGCCCCACAAAAGCTCATTTCCACGAGCCGCCTCTTCAATAGCTATACTTATTTATACAGAGCAGTGGAGTGCAACAAAAAGTAATTTTTTAATATTAATAACATTACCACTGTGCATCCAGCATTACATCATGAAGGTCATAAAAATACATGCAAAATAGTAGGGGCCCGAGAGTTGATCCTTGTGGAAAACCTTACGACAACGACAATAGGGAAGATAAACAACCATTATCTTTAACATGCTGAGATCTATTTGTAAGAAAACTGTCAATAAGACCAACAGCAGAGGTAGTGAAACCGAAACTCCTACTCAATTTGGCACGCAGTGTCGAGTGATTAACCATATCGAACGCGTCAGATAAATCAAATAGGATCAAGATAAGCATTATCCACATTGAGGGCCAGTAGCAAATCGAAGGTAATTTTAAGCAGAGGAGTTTCGCAATTATACTTGAAGCACAAACTGGACTGAAATCTACTCAGGAAGTTATAAGAGTTTAGGAACTGCTGAATTTAAGCAACCATAATCTTTTCCAGTACTTTCGCAATAAAATAAGGAATACTATATTACTCTTTTTAGGGATCGGCAAGTCACAAACGATTTTCCAAAATTAAGAAAAAAGAATGACATAAGGCAACAGTTTATTAAATTTAAGATATACATCGAAATGTACGACAACATCACTTTAATAAATCGAAGATTGATATCATCAAAACCAAAAGGACTTGATTTAATAGAGTAAGTAGCTTGGCATAGCTCAATATCTTCTTCGTATAGCTCAATGTGGTCAATATACCGAAAAGAATGATGAGCTGTTTATATCAGTCTCATTTGATAAGGAAGTGGCGCTGTCATGTCAGATATCAATTTGAGATAAAAAAGTGAAGTATCGGCTCATATCGTCAGGGTCAAAAGGATACTCAGAAACACGCTCTTTATGTATACAATAGCACTTAAGATTATCATAAGACTTTAGGGGGTATTGGGATCCAATTGATATCTTCTACTTACTCACTTACTTCTCTTAGGATCCATGTAATACCTTCTACAAATGCTGATACTTGTAATCAATCTAAACCTATATAATTTTCCTTTCTTTATATTTATCCGTTAGCAAATAACGTGTAGCGACCTTCTAACGAATTTAGATATCGCAGTGAACTGCTGTTCAATCCTGGATCAATTAAAATTAATATTCAATTTGTAATTTATAGATTTGCTTAACATAACGTCATGTTTAATTTGTCTTAATTAAAATCAATATTTAACATTGTGATTTCACTTAATGATTTGCTCAATTATACACTCCATTGTGAATTTGCTTAATCTGTCTACAACACATTGTTAAATTGTTATATTACCATGTGAGTATTGGTGTGAGCTTCACTCACGAAAGGATACTCTTTGGACAGCTTTCAACGAGACCAGAGCAGCGTGTTAAATTGTAAAATAAAATTTGTTAAAGTTGAACTACTTTGTTTAAATTACGGTCCTTCGAAAAATACTACAAATTCGTCGACAGTCAAAAAGGCTTGACTCAACATTTGGTCCATACGAGCCGGATTGTAAAAAATAAAATAGGAAACTATCCAAGAATTTCGTTCGAGCTTGGATATCATCGAGTACACGTGTCTGGTCTGGAAATTGGAAATTTCAACATATTAAAAGCAAGATCGGAGTCATCAAAGTGCTGTGCATCGAATTGATTAAAATTTCGCATTTGTGCATATCATATCTCCAGTCCTACATTTATCAGAAGATATTGTATCATCATAGCATCATTAGCATACCAACATACTATCGCCTTGCCAGAAGTACCGCTAGCCGGAAATGAGCTGCTGTAAGTACAAGTGGTCACATTGTTTCGAGGTAAATTTTTAATATCTGGAAAAATATTTTAAAAAAACTTGGAGCTACATCAACAATATTTCGTATTTGAGGTTCATTCAATGGATGCGCTGATTACACATATACCATCAATTTATTCGCATTAAAGAACAACAATATTCGATGATTCTGTAATTAGATGGTCAGCATAAGTTCGAGTTCAATCCAATTAATTCATCGGCAACCTTTGACTTTGTGTGTTGCAAACAATTGGCTGGTAAACTAGAATATTATATGCATAACATCATTGAGTTTTCTGAGGATAAGGCGGCATACAACTTTATGGATAAATGCAGTAATCGAAACGGAGAAAACTTCTATCCGACAAGGTACAGTGATTATTTACGATAAAGTGCATTAGTAATTAAATACATACATATATTGAGGTTATATTTGATTTGAACATTTTATATTTGACATTTGTTTGAATTATTTTTGCGAAATCGGATGCATATATATATATACATATATAATCAATAAGCTATTGGATTTGATTTGGTCATTTGAATTGATTTAACAATTATATTTAATTAAATAAATCGAATTAATATAAGTACCTATATTGAAAGGATTGTGCTCCGCGATATTGAGAACTATTTACATTAAAATGACTGAACCTAGCGAAAAAGATAGAGACAGGATTTATACTGAACTAAAAACAAAACGTGCTTCGATGCAAGGATTTATCACACGGCATAAAAATTATATTGAAACAAACGCGGAATCGATGAATATGTTTGATTTTGAAACGCGATTAGGTTTGTTAGAATCGTACTTCCAACAATTTCTGGATCTTCAATCTGAAATGGAAAGATTAACAGAAGATTGCGCCGCTGAGGATATAAAGCGGGAAGAAGTAGAAAAATCGTATTGCACGGCAAAATCTAAGATTCTTTGTCATATTGCGAAGTTCAAGGCTAGGCGTTCAATTGCTAATGTCTTAGATACCACTACGAGTCGCATAGTTCGGTTACCAAAGTTGCAACTACCTCATTTCTCGGGAAATCTTACAGAGTGGTTAGATTTTTATGGAACCTTTACAAAGTTAGTCCATGATGATCCTGAATTGACAGAGATAGAGAAATTTCAACATTTGCGTTCACGCTTAGGCGAAAGGCCGTTACGTACAATTAAGGCTTTAGAAACTACTGACAGTAACTATGCAAAGGCACTGAGTTTACTTAAATCTAGATACGACAATACAGCGATAATTTTCCAAGCTCACATTAAAGAGCTTTTTGAGCTACCTCGACTAAAAAGCACTTCATCATCGCACCTAAGAGATTTAGTAGATTCGGTCAATGCTCATCTTCGCGCTTTGAATTCATTCGGTAATGCACAAGACATATTAGGTGGAATTCTACTGCATCTTGTTTCGTCAAAACTCGATATTGATACCCAAATTAAATGGGAGGACGAAATTACTCTTGAGAAGTTCCCATCGTGGGACTCCTTTGAAAAATTTTTAAATAATCGTTGCATTAATCTCGAAAATAGAGACATCAATTCAAGGCACAATGCTAGTTCCATATCCTTTTCTAAAGCATTGAAAGCTATTCCAAGCAAACGAAATGCATCGTTTTTGTCCGCGTCCAAAGGGAGTTGCCGTTGCTGTAAGGGCAATTGTCTCTTTATGGTAAAATGCCAAAGGTTCTTAAAAATGTCCCCAAGAGAGAGATACTTTGAAACAAAGAGATTGTCGCTTTGCCTACTATGTTTGAATAAAGGTCATTCAATAAAAACTTGCGCTTCCCCAAAATGTTCTAAATGCGATCAGCCTCATCATATTCTCCTTCATAGGGCCGAAAATACAGATAGCATTAAGGCTGGTGAAAACCAACAAATCTCAAATTTGGCAGAACCTAGTAAGGCGGCTGCGTCAACTTCCAAAGAATATAGTGGAAGTTATCTGACAGAAATTTCCAAAGTGTCATCAAGTCATAGCACACAGTCGAAGCCTGCCAATGGAGGTAGTGACTACATCTTGTTAGCTACAGCAGTTATTGAAGTCAAAGACAGATTTGGAACTTTCTTACCTTGTCGCGCGTTATTAGATTCAGCTTCTCAGTTGAACTTTATTACTGAAAGAATGACCCAACTCCTAAATCTAAAAAGGGAAAGACATAATGTAGAGGTTAATGGCATAGGCAAAATTAGTACACAACTGAGAAATAAAACTACTACGACCATAAAATCTAGATTAAATGAATATTCAACTTGTCTCGAACTGTGCATATTGCCAAACATTACCGATTTTCAACCTCATTTTACATTGGATATTGAAAACTGGGGAGTTCCAAAAAATATAAAATTGGCGGATCCCTTATTCAACAAGCCCCAACGTATTGATTTGTTAATTGGGGCCGGACTATTTTTTGAGCTTCTAGTAGTTGGGCAAATTCGACTCGGAAACAACTTGCCACTTCTACAAAAGACTCTCCTTGGCTGGGTAGTAACGGGAGAAATAAACGAAGAAAATCGTGACATAGGTAAAAGGAGGCGTAATAGTCTTCAAGTTTTAAAGGAAGGCATATGTGAAGACGAATCACTGGGAAAGCTACTAGAGCGATTTTGGCTAATCGAAAGTGTAAGCCCGTCTTCTCGCATTATAAGTAAGGAGCATAAGGAATGTGAGCGTCATTATCTGGAGAACTTCTCTCGCACTTCTAACGGGCAATACATGGTAAGATTACCATTTCACAAGGATCCATCTCTGTTGGGTGAATCGTTCGAAATAGCTAAAAGAAGGTTTTACAATCTGGAACGAAAGCTAAATAAGCAACCTGAGTTGAAAGTTCAATATGCGAGCTTCATACACGAATATGCGAACTTAGGTCATATGGAACGAATACAAAAATCTGAAATTGCAGATATAAATTATTTTCTTCCTCATCACTGCGTCCTGCGACCGGACAGCTCATCCACCAGTCTAAGGGTAGTATTTGATGGATCATGCCACACCACTTCTGGGTTCTCGTTGAACGACATTATGATGGTAGGACCTATCGTTCAGCCTGAGTTGTTTGACATAGTTGTCAGATTTAGATTTCATCGTTATGTAGTAACTGCAGACATATCAAAGATGTTTCGGCAGATTCTTGTAAGCCCCAGGGACACCAATCTTCAGTGCATAGTCTGGCGTGATAACTCCTTTGATGATCTGGAAATATATCGTTTGAAAACAGTCACTTACGGCACAGCAGCTGCGCCCTTTCTGTCAACACGTTGCCTACTCCACCTCGCAGATAGCAATTCGAAAGGCTTCCCAGTGGGTTCTCGTGTATTAAAAAATGACTTCTATGTGGATGACATGCTTGCTGGTGCAAACACAATCGAAGAAGCCATACAGATTCGAGCTGAAACTAACGAGCTTTTATCTAAAGCTCAGCTCCAGCTGCGAAAATGGTCCTCAAATGACCCTAGCATTCTAAACGGAATTCCAGAAGATAATCGAGAAAAACTGCGCAAGGTAAACGGATCCGATGTTACTAAGACCCTTGGACTATTTTGGGAACCACACAATGACCAGTTTTTATTCTATAATTTACCAAAGGACAATTCATTCCTGGTCTCAAAACGTACGGTGCTATCAGAAATTGCCAGATTCTACGACCCACTTGGTCTTTTAAACCCAGTCATTGTACTCGCAAAAATCTTGCTTCAACAGTTGTGGAAGCTAAAGTTAAACTGGGATGAATCATTACCTGCACATTTACATACGTGGTGGGCAAGATACCGGAGCCAGCTGAAATTAATAAATGACTTTAAAATACCTCGCTTCGTTTTACCTATCGAAGAAGTGGTCAACATGCAATTTCATGGATTTTCCGACGCATCAGAGCAAGCATATGGTTGCTGTATTTATGTTCGGACAGAAGATATTAAACAAAATGTTAAAATTAGCCTCTTGTGTGCTAAATCCAGAGTTGCTCCCGTAAAAACCCAAACTTTGCCTAAACTTGAACTCTGTGGAGCACTTCTATTAGCAGAACTATTATCTCGAGTAGTTAAAACTACAAATTTCCAAGATGCGTCAATATATTGTTGGACTGATTCAACAATCGTACTGGATTGGCTAGCTGGAGATGCATCTACCTACCCTACCTTTATAGCAAATAGAATTGCAAGGATTCAGGAAATGACATCCACTTTCATTTGGAAGCATGTAAGATCGAAAGATAATCCTGCTGACTTAGTATCGCGTGGAACATTACCAGAAAATCTTTTACAATCTCATATTTGGTTCAATGGGCCAGAGTATTTACTGCAGATGCCCAAGCTTTGGCCCAGACGGAATCACTCATACTATTCGTCAATCGATAATCCTGAACAAATCAAGGCGAAGACAACGAAGACAACTAACATCAAGTCTCAAGATTTCTTAGCAACGATGAAATTTTTAAATGACTTTCCCAGGCTACGGCGTATATTTGGCTACATCCTGCGATTCATCACGAACTGCAAGCGGAGAATTTGTAAGAAGGAGAAGATGAAAGGAATGATTTCTGCAGATGAACTGGATACTGCCGTATTGCGTATGGTAGCTATTGTACAGAAACAAGAATTCACAGAAGATTTCGAGCATTTAGAAAGATTTTCAACGGTCTCTTCTAGAAGTCGTCTCAGATCATTATGTCCATTCATGGATAAGCAATCGGAATTTCAACTCATCAGAGTAGGAGGGCGCCTTCGACACTCAGACCTACCATATTCAGTGAAATATCCGGTCCTCCTCCCAAGAAAACATTCCTTCGTTCTATCGTTAATAAATTATTATCATATAAAAAACTTACATGCAGGTCCACAAGCACTCATAGCTTTCATTAGACAAAGATTTTGGCTCATTAATGCGAGAAGTATTGCTAGACAGGTTGTCCATAGGTGTATTCGCTGCTTTCGATCACGACCACAGATGTTCCAGCAAGTTATGGGAAACTTACCACCACATCGTCTTCAACCTTCCAGGCCATTTACCAACTCAGGTGTTGATTTCTGTGGGCCATTTTGGGCCCACTATCGAATTAGAGGAAAGAGACCCTACAAGGTTTACGTTGCAGTCTTTATTTGTTTTGCTACAAAGGCCGTTCATATGGAGCTGGTGTCAGATTTATCAACAGGTGCCTTCATTGCAGCACTCAAACGTTTCATCGCTCGAAGAGGCTACTGCAAAACCCTCTATTGTGATAATGCAACGAATTTTGTTGGGGCTAGAAGAGAGCTAAGTGAACTTCAGAAGCAGCTCAACTCACAACAGTCTAAAGAGCTGATCATGACCTACTGCTCAGAGAATGGTATTGAATTTCGACACATACCCCCCCGCTCCCCACACTTCGGTGGATTGTGGGAAGCAGCCGTAAAGTCTGCAAAGACTCATTTGGTTCGAACTGTAAACGGTGCATCATTATCCTATGAAGAGCTTTTGACCATTGTTACCCAAATTGAAGCAGTATTAAACTCGCGGCCTCTGACTGCCATGTCGTCAGATCCAGCAGATTTAGAAGCCCTTACACCAGGACATTTTTTGATCGGTAGTCCATTAAATTCAATCGCAGAACCCAATTTGATGGAGGAAAATATAAATCGCCTATCCAGATGGCAACAAATTCGGGCCTTGCAACAAGGATTTTGGTCTCGATGGTCAAAGGAATATATTACCTCACTGCAACAAAAATTAAAATGGAATTCCAAGTCATCTGATGTCAAAATTGGTTCTTTGGTGCTCGTCTCTGATGAGAATCTTCCTCCACAAAGGTGGTTACTTGGTCGTATCGTACATACTTATCCTGGTTCAGACGGTATTGTACGAGTTGTCCTATTGAAGACAAAAAATGGCGAAATCAAGCGAGCGGTGCAGAAGCTGTGTCCGTTGCCCATCGATGATGTACATGATGAAGAAAATGAAGGTTGAAAGGAATCCTTTCAAGGCGGCCCTGATGTTCAATCCTGGATCAATTAAAATTAATATTCAATTTGTAATTTATAGATTTGCTTAACATTACGTCATGTTTAATTTGTCTTAATTAAAATCAATATTTAACATTGTGATTTCACTTAATGATTTGCTCAATTATACACTCCATTGTGAATTTGCTTAATCTGTCTACAACACATTGTTAAATTGTTATATTACCATGTGAGTATTGGTGTGAGCTTCACTCACGAAAAGATACTCTTTGGACAGCTTTCAACGAGACCAGAGCAGCGTGTTAAATTGTAAAATAAAATTTGTTAAAGTTGAACTACTTTGTTTAAATTACGGTCCTTCGAAAAATACCACAAATTCGTCGACAGTCAAAAAGGCTTGACTCAACAACTGCTAAATAGTAATAGTAAACAAATTGAACGAACTTAACACCACGAATGCACCCTACTAGAGAGATTAAGACACGAAAAAGTCATAAGAGCCAACTCATTAAAGTTGTCAAGCACTCGTCACTTGCCTTCGCTTCATACTCAAATTAAGTAACATTGAACCATTATTTTATATTGTAACTTTATTTTGTAGAATAAGTTTTGCGAAGTTGGATTAAATATGTAGTACATGATTTTCTTACGGGAATTTTTTTATTAAAAACCCCAAAAGCATATTAAAAACGTCCCCTAAGCAACGAATTTATGCCTGTAATACTTGTCTATAATACTTTTATAAACAGGGGTGGCTTATAGCTGACTGAAGGTTTACAGCTGGTTGTGTTATTGATCACGTCTATTATGAAAAAAAACCAGAGATATGACAATCTCCAGAGTAACTTAAAACGTTGTAGAACGCAAATTAAATTTCAAACTAGAAATTGGTAATTGGGACATTTTAATAGAACAGTTCCAAACTGTTCCAAGTATCAAAAGACTTGTTGCAAAGTATCATTTACAAGTCATAATTGTGGTACAAACAATAAAAGAAGATTGTTTTTAGATTAGCGTACACAAAAGATGTGTTAAAAAAATTACAACAACTCTGTATACCTTTTCTGGTTTTATTCTTCAGTGAAATTTTATTTCCCCAAAAAAAAAAAATATACATTTAAATTTATTTCAGAAATCAAATTGCAATATGGAAACTGAACCGAAAATGTAGCTCTTCGTTTTTTTACGATAGATACCCACAGAAAAAAAACAAAATTAGATATCACTCTTTAAGATTTCTTACCGGGGCAAACTTATATTTGTTCAAGAAGGCATTTTTTTGGATTCTTCGGTATATAGCAAAAGCTAAAAAAAATTTATTTGTAATTTCATCACACAACCCATTCGATTTTGGGTCACAAGTTTCAAGTCTTGGTTTTGACTCATCAACAGGTCCCAAATAGCGAAAACCGTACCGATGAGTGTAAGGTTTTCTGTTAACACGAAACGCTTCTTCTTCTTCTTCTTCCTATTCGTTTTTCTTTTTTCAGCTCACTGAGGGCGTACACAGGTTCGATTCGTTTCGAATGAATCTGGTTTTTTTTAATTTTTTTAATAACAATTTTTCTTCTATTTTTATCATTTCTTTGGTTTTTTTAATTTTTTAATTTTGTTTTTCTTTGTTCTATTTCTTCATTTGTTTTTCAAGCCACTCAATTTCGCTATTTGGGACCTGTGGATAAGTCAAAACCAAGACTTGAAACTTGTCAGACAAAATCAAATGGGTTGTGTGATGAAATAACAAATATATAATTTTTTAGCTTTTGCTGTATACCGGAAATCCAAAAAAATGTCTTCTTGAACAAACTACAGAAAAAGTAAAATATAAATTACAGAAACATATCTGTAAATAAAACACATTTTCTTCCATAACTTCTATACAGATACACGACTGGGTCAATTGTAATTAAAAATATGTTATACCTACATAAGTAGAATTTAATGCAGGCTAAATCAACTGTATTTTATATATTGTATATCTATTGTGTCACATGTAGTCACTGCTGCATGATAGTTCTGTTTTGGCTTCCTACGATACATTGCAGTCACTAGCCAAGCCACCCTACCCTATGATATCGTACTCTTAACTTCCTGTTGCATAAAGTTAAAAGTTTAAGGCTGTATAATACAAAATTTATTTGGAATTTATAAACTGCATAATTCAGAAATATTAGATTTGGTATTCGTACTGTCACAGCTAGTTTGAAAAAGTTGGAACAGGTACAGATTGGGACCGGGCTGTACAGCTAGTCTGAAAAAATTGGAACAGGTTCAGATTGGGACCGGGCTTTACCTGTTCCAAAGTAACAGGTTGTTCCAATTTTACCCATCTCTATTCCAAACCAAGTTTATTATGATAATTACAGAAGATTGTGCAGAGAGCTGCATATTCTGCATAATTTTCTCCATAGGAGGCGTAAGTTAATTATGACTATTAAATCCAACATAAGAACTGATCGTAGAACCTTCTATCTTAACATTAAAAGATCTTCTACCGGTTTGCTTATACCAATGGTCTTAGATAATAATAGTTTCTTTCTTCTTATGTAAGTGTTATATAAGTGATATATTGCAAATTATTCAATTTCTAGAAATGATATAATAAATGTTATTCACGACTCGCCTCTTTCTAGATGATGATAATGTCTGAAAAATGCTACAAAGATATTTCGTATACTCCTTAAACAGATATAGGTATTTCTCTGACAGCATAAAAAGGATTCTAAATCAGAAAATTTAAAATCAGTAAATGATATTATGTGCAAAAATAAGAAAACTAATAGCAAAAGGGATAAACTAATTAATATCAGCATAAGAAAAACTAAAAAGTTCCTTATTATGTATGTTAAAAAAATTAAAAGCAGACGTCTGAAAGTGCCGATCGAGTTAACCTTCTGACTTTAGTTCGGTAAAGAATTCCAGATTCGAGTGAGTTGAGCAATATAATATGTATCGAATGCAGAGGGCTGAAAACGAGGAATTAACAGATTGTTACCTCTGGTGGTTCAAAGGATGAAGCCTGGTCATAAAATAAACGGGCTGTTGCTTACAGTAAGTTGTATAGGAAGTCTAATGCTCTAAGCTTTAGATATTCTTCAATGCAGCAACCAAGCAGTGTAAAATTCAGATCAGATACACGGTTAAAAATTCGAGATTAAATGAAGAATTTTGGGTTTGTAGGTAATTCCATTCCGAAAAAGTTCGACATTAAAATTTGCACAAAATCTTAACATTATTAAGACGAATCAGTTTTATATCGATATTGCAACATAGTCTGAAATTAAAACTGTTAACTTGTTATGGATCTATGTAGATTGATTGACTTCGGACGTAAAGTCCAGACTGTCAGCATGCCTCGGCTATTGGCGGAGAGTGTGGGGAGGTTCCACAAAAACCTGCCGCTGCGCCACTAGCCATATACAAAAAAATTCGTGCCTGTCAAATCAAAGGCCGTCGCACACCTCCAGTCCTGAAGGGACTTTTACACTACTTACCGCTTACTTATTTGAAGGCGCAGATGTTCGATTATCTATCGTCTATCGTAGTGGTGTTGCACCAATAAAATGTGATGTATCTGTCGCTACCTAATCATGATAGTCGAATATAGTCGTAATTAAAAAAAAACTGTTACTTGAAATATAATGGTAAGTTATCAAAAAATATAACTTCTCTGTTGTTATTTACTCATAATTCAAATATAATTGTATTCTATCGGAAAAAATGTGTGAAATAGGTGACTTATTTAAGCATGATCCAAATATAATCGTATTCTATCGAATAATATATGAAATATGTGACTTACTTAAGCATAATAAATAAATAAATAAATAATAAATAAATACTATTATAATGGAATCCTATCGAAAAATATATGAAATATGTGATCTTTTTAAGAATAATTCAAATATTATCACAAAAAAATTAATAAGATTTAGGCGTCAACTTACATGCAATTTTTGATAGCGGTCCCCGCATAGGCCTCCGTGGTGATCCGCTTTGTCCTACATTTAAAAAAACGTTACAATCTCAAACTCTAGGCCACTAAAATGCTAGACTAAAATCAACTGAATCCTACACTGATTGCTTGTGACTAAGTAACAAGATTTAACTGGCACATAATCATCGTGGTTCCCTCAGTAACATTGGACTGGATATAAATCGATGCTGACCAGGATTGACTGGATGCCACTGTAACCGTAATGATGGCTAAAGTTTCAGAATTCGTGACTGAATTTCACTTTGCTTAATTTTCCAGAATGTGGTGACTGGGTGTCTCAAAATATATTAGAATTGGTGACTGGATGCTGTTTTACTCATTGACGATTAATATTTTATAAAATATTCAGGTTGCGTCGGTGACTGTACGTCACTGTAAGCTTAAAGATGAACCCTTTTTGCCAAAATTTTAGAATTTGTGGCTGGATGTTGCTTTTCTTATTTTTTCCAAGAATCTTGTGACTGGATGTCGCAAATATTCCTTTTAATTGATGACTGGCCACTGTAATCTTGAAGATGAAAAAATTTTTTAGAATTTATGGTGGAGATTTTTCGGGATCTCTGAGATTGTCAGGAGTCCCCTAAAACTTTTCCGAACTCGTTGGTGGCTTCTTTCTTAGCTCCGCCTTTGCCACAAAACTGTTCTTCTTTTTCTCTTATTTTTTTCATCTGCCCACACTATTTTTCTGCGCAACTCTCTGAACTTTCTTTTTGTACCCCATGCATCTAACGAACCCAAAAAAAACAACTCGTCAAAAAATCCACAACCTTTCGATCTTCTTCTTCTTTTTTTCCTCTCATCCAACTCTTTTTCTATCTGGAAGCGCTGCCCTGTCAGTTAGGTGGCGTTCGGTACGTACAGCCGCCTCGTCCATACATGACGCAGCTAGCCTCAGTGTAGCATAATGCTGCATGCAATATGCTACGACCATAACTAACTGTCTTAAGTTTAAGCCTGTAAGTTTCAATTTAAGTTAATTAAAATTTTCTGAATTTGAAGCAGTCGACTCTAAATTTTTATAGAAAATATTTGTTTTCTAACAAAAATAAAGTTTTCTCAATTTGAGGCAGTGAAGCTTAAATTTTGGAGAAAATCCGTTTTAATTGTATTCGTTATAGTAGAAATCTTCTTAAAATATTACATGAAAGTTTCGAAATAAAATGAAAATTTCAGTGGTTTCAATTTTATTATTTAATTAATTATTTATTATTTATTTGTTGAAGTTTTAAATTCATGTATTTGGACTTTTATTCGGTATTGAAATTTGTTTTGAAAACTGTATTGTCGATACACAAAAAATGTTTTTTGACTTTTATTTGGCATTATTAAAATAATTTCAGAATTCCAGTTATGCACGTGGTTACGGTATCTCAATCTCGTATACTATAAACTGTTGTAAAAAAAGATATTATCTTCTCAAGTTTACTTCATATTTAAGATTAAATGCAAAAAATAAGTCCATTGCTTTAGTAATATTGAAATTATTTGGTACCCTTATAAATTGCTTGTCAACATAAATTAAATAATATGAAATTGCTGATCCGTTTGGTCCATGTACCTGCCTGCCCCTTGATATTTTTTAACGATTTCTTCTTTGGGAGCGTTAATCTAGATATATTGAAACATTTAAAATTATTTACAAAAATAACGTTTTAATATTCTTTAAATTACTTACATTTCCAAATATCATTAATTTGAGCTTCACTTGAGAAAATGATTCTCGATATTTTGATTTACTTCCCGTAGAAGCTGGAGGTAACATTTTCAGCAGAGCTATAAATGATTTCGTAGAATTATTCTATTCTACAATATTGAAAGGAAATAGATTTAGTGTCAATTAAATTAATTATTATAACATTTTTATTATACCTCCGCAATCCTGCAAAGAAATTTTTGTATCTAAACTTAAAAAAAAAAATGTTTTCATATCTTTTCTAATTTAAAATCAATTTGTCTGGATACATTAGCTCAAAAGCAAATACAGAAAATTTTATTTATTATTTCATATGATACTAAATATCAATTTACTATAGTTTGACTTAAATTTCAACAGCTCTAACAATTTGTGGATCATAGTAGTAAAATGGAAAATTTAAAATCTCCTCTGAATGTATTTCCTTTAAGCTTTTACGGTATTTGACTGTTATTCTAAAATTTTCCTTAATTTCATTTCTTTACGCAAAAACGACTGCATTTTGTAAGAAATGTATTTAATTTTTCATTTCTTCATTACTACTTTCCAATAATGATATTGTTGTCTCGGTTAGGGTGCTAACAATTAACATATATAATAAAAATAGTTTTTACTTACATGATAAATAAGGATCACCTGCAACCACTAAATAAAAATTAATTTACTCTGCGGATGCGTACTTATGAATAACTGCCTTACAAAAGTCGCACTAGCTCTAAATATTAAAACCGTTTCAGTTTCATTATATGAACAATTTCGTTAGTTTTTATTATTTAAGATGAAAAAGGTATAAAAATAAAACTTCATTGGTTTTAATTCTTTTCTATGAAAAATTTCGGACTAATTTTAAAACTATTTGAGTTCAGAAAAAATTGAGACTTTTATGAGTTTTAAGTTGATATAAACGTGACTGTTTGCAATTCGGACTAGAAGATACTTAAAAATAAATGCTTTCGGTATGAATTGAAAAATAAGGAAACATTTGACCTAATTTTAAACTTACAGGTTCACAGAGAAGTTAAGAAGTTTAAAACTTTCACGTTTTCTTGTTTTTATTCAACGAATGTGTTAAAATATCTGAAAACTTTCTGCAGGTTCTAAAAATAAACTCAAATTTTTAACCATATACATAATCGAATATTCGCAACCTAAAAACAAACCTAACACAATCGTTAAATGCAAAGGGTTATTCAGGGCATTGCTAAGAGTGCGTCATACTTAGTTCTTATAACAAATGCTTTTAGGCTTGGTTGATTGACGAGTTCAAGTTGGCATAAAAAAAAGGAGTATTATTAATTGCTAGATTTAGATATTTGGTATAATTTAAAGATTTTTAGTCATATGTTATGATCTCGGTATCATTTTACATTCTGAATCAACTGTTCTGAGCCATTGTAAACGTATTTTTACGAAATGATGCAGGAATGATGTTTCTTGAAGCGAAATTCTCATGAGTTGCCAAATCCCTTTAAATGAAAATATTTTACATTTCGTAAGTATGCTCTCCTTTTAAATATTCATCTGTTGTATGGAACCTCACTGAAATCTCCCATATAAACAGAACTGAACTTATTTGAAAAAGCCTTGTTACAAACTATCATAACAGATATCTCTTTCTAAGATTGGAATCCCTTCTATCTAGAAGATTGAAGTGCTGATATAATTTTTACACTAGATTGCTCTTTTAAAACGCAGTTTTATGTGTTTAAACTGATTTAAAGTTGCAGTGACTTCCTTTATATTCAACATCATAGTCCAAAATAAAATAAACCTTTAACTAAATAATAGATATCGGCTGGCCTTAAAGATGCATGTAAGGCACTATCAATGTAATTTATAATTACAGTTTCTGTTACAATTAATACCGTCTAAGAAATAAATAAACAGATAAGGAATTAATGAAAGTACTAGTTTGATTGATGCATTTTGCATAGCTACTCCATAAAAAAATAGCTATTTTATCAAAAACTTCAACTAGAGAATACTTGAAACGTACAATACCAATTTTCCTCACAACAGAGCTGATTTAGTTTGCATTCTTAAGATTCCACACTGATGCGTCTTCGTTAAATTCCCATTAGCATCATTAGCAAACATTTTTACCATCAAAGGTTATTCTATATAGGAGATCTATATTTATTCACGCATATTTATATATGTACATATATATATATATATATTATTTTAATAATTAAGAATTAGCAGTAACCCAGCAACAACAGACCCTTCCCAATAGGGTAGTTTTTTTTAATTATGACATTTAATTTTAAGAAAAATTAAAGGAAGATATCAAAATATTATTTGTCATCAATTTTACGTCATTGTAGATAATATACCTAATGCACGGTGGTATTTCACAGGCTGTGCAAATCATTCACTTATACTATAAAATATTTATTTATACATATATATGCATGTACCATAGCAAGCAATCCACATACCTGTCTTGCATATTTAAAATAAAACATCATAAAACGAGGAAAAAAATAACAAAAGATCTCTAAGAGGTGAAGTAGGCAAGAGAATCTGTCCACTCCCCCTTTACAACCAGAAAGTCCTTTCTAGTCTCTAGTTCAGTATAAATGTTCTCCCCAAGAGGAAATTTTAAAGGCCACCCTAAGCTTTATGTCACAACCAAAAATGTCTGCATTTGATGTGATTGAAATGAAGAATCCCTGATAAAAGAGGTCGTTTATACTACGTGCTGCTGTTTTTCTGCTGTCCCTAGCTGTTTCCTTTCTGATCCCAAACTCGATGTACGTCCTTTACCCTTCGAAATGTTTAGTCCTTAAATGCCCCCGAACAACGCAAAGGTGCAATCTTTGGAACTAAATCAATAGGACAAAAAAATGTTCAAGCAATTTATATATTTATATACACATACTATATATGTCTGTACATATCTTGCAAATCGTTGGAGTTATTAGACTCTAACTTAATGAATTATCAAGCATTTGTCTCAAAGTAAAAAAGTGTATGAGAATCCAGGACATAAAATATTTTCGAACTTACAAATCCAGTGAAAACTGCCATCAACAGAAAAAGGTCTTGTTGTAGAAGAAGAACTGTGTATTTTTGAATGTAAACATCATTATGTTAATCCTGTAAACGAACGATTAAAGTAATACCCATAAAAGACCATAGACGACGAATTTCTCAATTTTATTTCCAAATTTAACTCACTTTTGACATGTCGTTCAACAAATTTAATTTCAAGCTAAACTGAGAATTTGGAATATTGAGAGGTAGATGGCATGAACAGAGTTAAATCTCTCTTCAAACCTCCAATTCTTTAATTCTTTTTCACCTTTAATTTTCTAAAATTTATTCTCTATCAACATTAACGTTACTATATTGAAAAACTCTGTTGATTGTTGCTTGGATTAAATTTAAGATCAACTTATGTTCATTTTCTTCTTTAATATTTAAAATTAAAAAAGTAAATTTGACTTATTAAATTAAAAAAGCAAATAATGTGTCAGAAGGTCACGTAATTTAAGGCCGAGTTTCCAAATTTCATTTCATGTTGCAGTGATTATATGTACATATAAGAGTTACTAATTCGTGTGCTTTCTATCTTATTTTAATTTTTATTTATATATTATTAAGCCAAACTCTGGGGATACCCTATGATACAAAGCACAGCATGGCAGGTCGGAGATAGGGAAAGGATTAGCCGACATGAAGAAAGTGACGGAGGTGCTGATGTATGTCACTCTTAAATCTTCGCAGATTGTAAGCCTAAGGAAAAACAAAAGATAGTATATTGTTCCACATTCGCTCGGTCTTGCATTACAGGAATTAATCTACAAGAGATCACACTAGATATTTCATAGGAGCATAAACCATGCATACTATAAAGGATGTGAAAGGCATTCAACATTACAGCGATGCTCGAGTGAATCGATATAACAAGTTTAGAAATATAGCCAATGAGTTCGAATGTGCCCGTTTGGATAATATCCGACGAAGCTAAAGCTATACAACCAGCCGCGGCCAAAATGTGAGAGTAAGATTCCATTCAAAGTCTTTTCAGAATCCACGATATTTCCATTCTTCTTTGGCATCAGAGAAGATGTGGTCAGCCATAAGTTACTGTAAATATTAATGCCCAATGAAATAAGAGGAGGTGATCTTGTTTTAAAAAGATATTGTTAAGATCGTTTTTTAATAATTTAGTCATGTAATCAGATTTTACACATGTGGCGTTCCCTCTGGAGTCTCTGCAAGAGTACAAAGAAGTAAGCGAAATCAAGGGTACTGTCACCGGAAAAACTATGGATGGAATTGAAAGTAAGGGAAAACAGATCATTAAAGTGGGAAGAAAGGCGGAGAGATAAACGCGTTCTAATACAAAGCGAATTAAACGATCAGATATAAAACTCAATCCATAATAGAAGAGGAGAGGAGATACCAAGTGCTTTAAATTTGACTAAAAGGACAAGATCCAAGACTCTATCAAAGGCCTTTGAAACATCCAAGGCAACGATTTTGGACTCATCAACATTGTAAAGACTACGGTTTCAACATTCTGTAAGAAAAGTCATCAAGTCTCCAGATGATCATCCAGTCCGGAAGCCATATTGGCGACCCTTAATGAGTTGATTATTTTCTATATACCTCATTAATTTGGAATTAATGTTAGATTCAAAAACTTTCGAAAGAATCGAAGTAATTGCAATTGGTCGACAATTTGAGGGATCGGTACTGTCTGCTTTCTTGGGAATAGGCTGAAAGTAAGCTAGTTTCCGACCAGTTGGAAATTTTGCTGTCGAATCAGACAAGTAGAATAGTTTGCGCAGGTGAGAAACCATTAGAACATACGTCTTTATCTCTAAAGGCAACGTCTGCTGATCCCCTCAACTTGAAAACATCTCTCCTGTGGATGTATTAGCTCTTGTATACATCCACACGGGAGATGCAACATAGGTGTCTGTAAAGTGAATGGAAAATGAGAAATTTTATTGTAAATTTCAATCAAACGAACGGAAATCAGGATCGATGCCGCTTTGTGTATTTATAGACGTTCCTAATATCAGTTAATGACGATAATTCAAAGTGTTGTTTTCAACAGGAACACTACCCAAATGTAAACTCAAGCGACGCCATTTTATGCACCAAAAATTGATCATTTCTGATACCATTTTGTCTATATGGTGACGTGTCGTGAGAATTCTCGTCTAAAATACGACATGCCGTCGTTTATTACATAAACTTCGATCAAAGTACCGAATATGAACTTTATAAGGAATTTTGAAGTTAAAGAGGCAGAAGTATGGTTAGCTACCTTTATTTAAAATATTAAGGAAAGCTTTCGGTTGAACATTGTGTCAATTTTTCGATTATGTTATGCCAAGTTAGGCAGAGAGATTGATAAAGACAAGCATTGATCTGTTAAAAATATAACAAAAAACTGCATTTAATAAAATACAGCACTACTACTAAAAAGCAAAAAAAAAATTAATTCATTTATCAAACTAAGTAAACTATTCATCTCATAAAACTATTTATCTTATTACATATTATGTAAATATTCGCATTTTTTTTTTATCAACATATTTGCTTTGAACAACATTTCAGTATTGTTCTTCTTTATTAAGCCTTACTGGCAATGTTTTAAACAATTTTTTATGTTGTGGTTAGGTTAGGGTTAGGTTAGGTAAGAGGGGTGCCGCTACCCAAGTAACCTGCATCACTTAGACCTCTAGTGGGTCCGTTGTGCCTCTACACCTCATGAGTTAACCTTCCGAGCCACCCCAGATCCATCCTGCTTCCCTTACGAAGCTCAGGATATTTCCAAGAATCTCTACCTAGATCCATCCTGCTTCTATCAGAAAACTCAGGATATATCTAAATTCTTTACTCTGAGCTTCCCCAAACTTGCAAAGAAGTAGCTAACCAATAGCCTACTTCTTTTATGCATCAAATCGAGTCATTTGCAAAACACATCTTGGACGGATTCGATTTCCTCCAAGTCCTTACAGCTCCTGCAGATATCGCTTGCCGATATACCCATTTTCTAGTAGATTCCTGGTATTTGTTCTGCTACCGTTAAGTAGTTCCCTTATCCTTTTCCTGTCATATGCAGGCCACACTTGCCTCGCAATAAGACAGGTATCCCTGCTGGTTCACCGGGGGCTTGCCTTTTGATGGGCGCCCCTGACGATTTCCTCTTTTAAAGCTCCGATTGGGATCCTCACATAAGCTACCGCTGTGGAACTATCCAATTCAGAGCCCTTTTTGGCAAACTCAGTAGCTACCTCATTGCCTGAGATAAGTCGCAAAATTTCAATTTATTGCTTATGCCAACTTATGAGAACTGAGCTAAGGTTTCGTCGGCTCCAGGATTTCTGGGGCATTTTCTCAGCGGGGGACCAACACATCCACACTGATTTGCTGACATATTTCATTCTCAAAATATACATAAAACATAATATCCATAGCTTTATTAAAATTCATTTTAATATCATTTATCAGTTGTTATTTTTATGCAGATAATTCGCCCTAAAAATAAGTTAACTGTTCAGGTGATGTAAATGACCTTTTAGATAGTAGATGAAAAGTCGTTGTTACTGCATAACTGTCATACAACATTTTTAGTCATATTAAAATTTCCTGTTAGTTTAAATGCAAAATTATTTTAATAACACATTGAAAGCTACAATTTTGGGAATCGCAGCACTGGAGACAGCTTTTGTTAAAAGTTACAGATTTTTTTGCATTCATGAAATATTTTCTAACTATACATATAAATTATATATTTTGTTAGTTTTTAAGGGAAGAAAATATTAATATTAATAAGGCCCTTTGTAGGTAACGGCATAATTATTTTGACATTTTTGACATTAGTTAATACTATTGATGAAGGATAAATTTCTGTAAGTCAAAGGAAAATCTATATATAAGAATAATATCTCTTAAATTACTGTGTTTATATCCAAGTAGTTTTGGAATCTGAGAAGTTTCTGTGGTAGCATCACTGTTTAATCCAGTGGTCTGAATATAGGCGTAACATGCTTCTCAGACCTTTTGCTTGCAGATAACACTAGAATAGGATGATTATTTCCTAAAAAAAAAACTATACATATAAGGATATGATTTCTGCAGTATAATAATTCCAGCTCTCCAATAAAAAATATAATCTTAAATTATATTATAAAAATAGTATCATAAATCCCCAACTACCCCTATTTTGTGTTGTGTTGGATACTAAATTGGTAATAATATCATGCTTACCACTAAAACAGTTTTGCGGAAAACTAGAGTTGTCCGATAATATTTTGGATGCACAGATTTTATTTATTTATTTATTTTAATTGTCTACAGATTATATTATCTTACAGACCTGCCTTAATGTATTAAATTACTCTAAGAAGAATTAACACATCTATAATTATCAAAAATACAGAGCTTAAAATTATTCCACGGCATAGAAATATCAACGATTGACGAAAATTTATTAAACATTGAGGAACAATTGGAAATAGGCTCGTGATTACCATAATTTGTTCTGTGATGAGGAATATATAGGAAGCATCTAGAGCGAATTGGTCCTTTCGGAGCATATATAGTAATCAATGATAATAACTCTAATTCCAATTGGGATAAACCCAACAGTAAACATGAAGGTAAATCATCATATTGGTAGTTGCATTTGTAAAGCTCATATCTGGTGATTCAAGACGATCAATATGAACCTTGTAGCAGGGCACCAAACCACACATGTATATCCTAAAATAGATCCGACTAAAGCAAAGTAGAGAACTCTAAGAATGTGAGCATCTCTGAACTCTATAGAATTACGCTTAACGAGTCCTGGGCATCGCCGAGAAATACAAACTATCAACTCAACATGTGGAACGTTACTCAGTTTAGTATCATGTATAACCTCCAAGTCTTTAATTTCAAAAACCCTAGGAAGAGTACAGCTATTTATAAGATAATCAAAGACTATTGAATTGGATAATCGATGAAATGTCATAGTCTTACATTTACCAATGTTTGAGTGAAAATTGTTCACAGAACACCAATCAGAGAGACTATTAAGGTCTCTAAGATGCTTAAAATATCTTCGTATATAAAAACTTACAGAGCACTCCCGTTAGTGTATACACCAATATTAGCCCTCGAACCAGTGGTGGTTCCAGGGGGTCCTAGGGGGGGTGGGTCCTGCCCCGCTGCCCCTAAATTCAAGTCAAAATATTTAATTAATTGAGTTATTTAAAAAAATATATTTTTTATTTTATATTCTTTTTATTTCTATAATTCAACTTCAAAAAATTATACAAAATATTTTTATTCCAAAATATAAAAAATAAAAATTTATTTCGATGAATATTATTGTATGCATGTGATGTATGCGTATAGGTTTTTCTCAGAATTTGAGTTTGGGACCCTAACTTTGGGTGATCAGAGCCCTAACATAATCCTAGCTCCTAACGTTCTAAAATGTTTGCAGCGTTCTTATGTAAAACCACTGAAATGTATAATATCGACTGACTACGTCTATAGAAATACACTACAAAAAGTGGGCTCACTTCAGTATAGCGTTCTCTTTCAGTCTAAGACCCAAGTACCAACTGAGAAAGAACTGTAAACAACAAATAAATAAGTGGGTTCGTCGAAATAAATGTATTTAAATTAATTATCTGAGTTAATTAGTGATAAAAAGTGTTTTACCAAAGGCAATATATTCATAGATACTCAACAGAAATTCGAAACGTTTTATTAAACTCACTTTTCAATGGTTTTTTCAATGTTGGCACCGACGTAAGAACTATTTTTGACACAGAAAATTGTACTCGCATGAAATAGCCTTAGAATATAGAGACAGCAGGAAGTGTTGATACTTGTAAAATTCGTGTGCATGAGCGTGGATTTTTCAGCGTGCCGCGAAGTAGCTCAGCATTATATTGAAGAAAGAGACAAATCTATGTTTAGCTGTCAAACGAAGTTTGTTTAATTTGCGAAAGATTTGCAACAATTTAAATATAATTTAAAACTTGTGAAAAGTGATTTAAAAATAGTGCTAAATAAAGTAAAGCGTGTAAGTAATTATCTGTTGATATTATAGTGAGAAATTTCTATGTGATGTTCATGTAATTTCAGAATGAATTGTTCGGTGAAAAATTGCTACAACAACACCAAGGAATGACGTGAGAAATCATTTTTTAGGCAAGTATAGTTATAAAATATTATTTTGTGTACTTTACATACCTTTGTATATTAAATTAAATTAAAAATGCACAATAAAAGCGATGAAATATCGAAAAAATCCTTGCTCCACCGAGATTTGTTTACGTTTGTGACAGTTGCGAAATTCCCTGGGTATGTTGCCGTAGTGACAGCGAATAAGAACATTTTCGATGGGAGCAAACATAATATTTTCAACCATATATTTTGTTGCCCAGCTCTCTATATTGATTCTACTACACGGCTGCACGGAGCGGTGACCGATACTAACACAACCAGAATTTGACTACACCAAATTTAGCTTATCACACTTCCTGTACTCTCTATATTCTAAGGAAATAGCATATCGAGCAATCCATATTATATATGCGAGTGTCTAAAACTGAGAAAAGTTTGGTTTGAATGACTCTTGCAGTTTGCACCCTAAACTACTATTCTTTAAAAAAATGATTTTTTATACAAAAATTATATTAAAAAATGACACATCATCCACACCGCTTAATGTGGAAACGCTCCTCACTCTAGTACTGCGGTGGCTAAACTAAGCTACTCACGGCGCTGGACAAGTTGTATACCCATTTGATTTTTTTTCTAAATTTAATTGCCTGATGCACCCCCCCCCCCTCCCTAATTGCAATGCCAAGTCCGCGCCTGCCTCGTACCGACATTAAATCTTTTTTTTTTCAAAAATATTATTTGCATTGAAGTCGTGCTCACTAGTACAATCCAAGTAGATCGCATTTTGATTTTTTCAAAATTTTGTTGTTTTTAAGTGTTCCAACTCGCTGTTAGAAATTCTTTCAAGGAGTCTTACTTTTTTCCTAGCTTCTGTCATACAAAACAAAATACGTGAGTTGTACATAAATTAAATTTATTTTAAAAATTTTACCAGTTAACTGAGATACAATTCTTGATATTGGATATTCCTCCCAATCATCATACTTCAAATAATTTACCCGTCCTGGCCACTTCAAGATATTATCACCTACAAAACAACATTCAGGTATAACAACGCTCAAGTATTCTTCGTCTTCAATTGCTTTCATCACAATATAGACCATTTTCTTAATTTGAATTTGTATAGGTATTGCATGTATATTTTCTTAGTGCGATTATTACCATTATCATACCACAATAATTGAGTTCTGGTGAATAAACTATTCCCCAGATGGCGGCGTAGTAGATTTGTCATTTTGTTAAAAATTACTTTTTCCAAGATTGTTTTTTAATAGAATTGTGTTCATTACTAAAATTTTCACTTAATTTGGATATAAAAATCAATGTCACTCATTTGAAAATAATTAAAAACCTTACTACTGGCCCAAAGTTTGAAACAGATTATTTACGTATTAGACACTCAATAACTGTGTACGAATATTCATATGAAATTCAGTAAAATTTCTTTCCAATCATTGGGTAACAAACTACATTTATTTTCGCCTTTGTATTGAATTGTGAGCATCTTACAAAATATTGTCTTCAGACTCCCAGCAGTGATCTGCTGGATATAATAATTCCCAAGTGCAAAGACTTTATTGATTGGAGTTTTGAAAAAAACAAAAGTTTTTTTTCTAGGCTTTACCAAAAATCGAACTTTTTACCTACTATGTACTATATTAGCAGATTTCACCTAAAACCATTGTTTAAATTAAATAAAGAGTAAAGCACTTTTGGGTTGAGACATGTGGACTTAGAGCAACCAAGAAGCTTAATTTATAGGAAGAAACATGGTCGAACATGGCGTAGAACAAAGATAAATCTGATGCAGTCGTTGAAGGCAACTTGAAGATTACGTTTACAAGTGCTGTCAAGCTTAGGAAATACCAAGCTACCAAACGTGAAGCATGGCAAAGGAGGAATTTTAACAAGCCATAGTCGCATTTCTTTGCTTAATATGTCGGCGTACACGCAAAGCTGCCAAGGTATACAATAAATTTTACTTATAACAGCATTAACATGACCACAGCATGGAGTTGCTAATCACGCCTCGATTTCTAACATTATTTACTAATGTAAGAGTAGTTCCGTAGAGCTCAGCCTCTTGAAGTTCATCAGTATGAATATTATTATTATGGAGTATCATACTTTGCAATATTGACGGATTCAGCTTTAGCTCTTTGTTTAATGACCATTTGTGTATATTTTTGTGGTCGTTATTTAAGCGAACAAAGCAATACTCTATTAGCTCAATCGGCCTGCCTAGGCATATCTGAATATCGTCAGCATACATGTGAATTTTTGCATCCATTATAACTTCCGGTATGTCATTAATAAAGATACTGAACAAAAGAGAGCCAAGTACTGATACCTGAGGAACCCCGGAATAGAGCAGTAGAAGAGCAGATAAAGTATTTTCCACTTTAACTTGCTGCCACCTATCAGTTAGGGATTTCCAGATTAGTTCAACAGTACAAGAACAAAAGCCAATATTTGAAGACAGCTTATCCAAAAGCTTATGGTGCATAATACTGTCGAATGCCTTAGAAAAATGCAAGAGTACAAGAAAGCTAATGTGATCCTTATGAAGTGAATATCGTAGATGATTGGTCACTTTTAGCACAGCTGATTCAAAGCTATGCTGAGAACGGAAACCGGACTGCCACTCAGATCATATCTTCCAATTACTCCTGTACCTGCGTGGTCATCAACTTTTCTAATACTTTAGAGAAAAAAAAAATACAAAATGCTAATCGGCCGCATATCATTCATATCCTTCGGAGATATATTTTTTGTAGTGCCAGCACCGTGGCAGTCCACCACAAGCGCGGAAAAGCTGAGAAGGTGAAGCAGGAATTAAAGGCATGTAATAAAGGTCTAATATTAAAAAGCAGAACAATTTTAATGAAATGTGGAGAAACTTCATCTGCTTCTATTGCATCTGATCGTATCACATGGATAGCCCTTAATACATACGTCACTTGCATCAACACAACGGAAATAGAAAGTTATTTCGTGTTCAGTTGGAGGAGGAGTGTGATCAGAGAGATTTACTTGATTTTGAGGAGCTGGCAGAACGGAAGTGAAGAAAGTATTTAGGTTATCCGGGTTGAATTCGCACGAAGAACTAACCTCCTTTCCACTAATTCCGACCCTCTTAAGATTTTTCCACAATATCCTTGGCGATTTGACCTTCGAATTTCTGCAGTAACTCGAGTAGAGTAGAGAGTAGATATTTCAGCATAAAACTATGGACATCCAGTGGCCAAACTGCGCTTTATTTTCAGCAGAGCATGTCTCTCATACAAATATTTTATTCGATTATTCAGAATATTTGCTTGTTCGTATATTGAAGAAGTATTATATAGGGCAGACCAATCTACAGAATCACAATCGATAGCAACATCTCGCAGATTGATATTGTTATAGTCCCCAAATTGGATCACCTCGGCCTCTGGAGGTCTCAGGGGAATGACACAGCTTAAAAAAAGTATGTCGTGATCGAAAATATTGGGAGGACTAAGCTGGCAGTGAAAACAGACTTGCTTTGGATCTGATGTCAGAAAGAAGTCAAGCAGGGAGGGACTAGGTGTATAAAAAACGTAGGAAAGCAGGTGTTTACAATGGTGGGGTGAAGATTAGTACTTAGGGTTAAAATTCACTAGAAGGATCACAATGACGATGAATATCAACATTTAAATCACCACCTAAAACAATATGCTGATATCTACGAGTTAGTTGAGCTATGATTCCTTCAAACTCATCAAAATTGCTACCATTTAAACTTCCCGTTGGACAATATATAGCACCGATTATGTATTACGTAGCACCCAAATTAACCTCCAACAAAAGAAATTCTAGACCGGACATCTCTGAAACTCCTACTATCTTTGCCGTATATCAATCTCTTATGTATATTGCTACGCCACCATCAGCTTTATGCCTTCTATCATTGCGAAATAGCTTATTTCCTTGTAACCCAACTGAAGAGGAGAGAATATGTTCCCGTAGCCAAGTCTCGCAGACCGAAATATCATAACACTTGGCCTAGAAATATTTACGGAATTTCATCAATTTTATTTCTAATGCTTCTAGCATTGAATGAATGAACATACTACTGTGCCCAAAAAATAAGGTGACATTTGAATTTAAACTGCGCGCGTCAAAGAGGTTGGCGAATTGGTTTCTTGTTTAGGTTGGTAGGACTGTCTTTGACATCCCTGCCAAATCACACGTCAAAATATTCATTAGTGTTTGAGATACGCTTCATTTTGTGAGCTGCTAAAAGTGAATTTCTCGTTTTTTGCTATGTCGAAATTTCTTGAGCAAAGAATTTGCATTAAATTTTGTTTGCGGAATCAATTTTCTGCTGCGGATTCATTGAGGATGGTGCAGAAAGCCTTTGGTGATGAGGCTATGTCGAAAAAAAATGTTTACAAGTGGTATAGTGAGTTCCAAGCAGGCCGTGAACGTATCGAAGACGAAGAGCGCCCTGGACGACCATCAACCTCAACCGACGAAGCTCACGTCCAAAAAATTAAAGATTTGGTGTTTGAAAACCATCGATTAACGATTAGAGACCTTGTTGATGATATTGGCATATCGAAAGGCTCAGTCAATACCATTTTGAAGGATGCTTTGGGCCTCAAACCCGTCAAATCTCGACTGGTACCGAAATCATTGAATTTTTTGGAAAAAAGGCGTCGCGTTGAAGTGTGTGAAACAATGCTTTCTGACTACATTGACAAGACGAAATGTATGATCACTGGAGACGAGACTTGGATCTATGCTTACGACCCCGAAACGACCCATCAATCGAGCGAATATCGTGCCAAGGGTGTGCCGAGACCAAAAAAACCCCGCCAAAGTCGCTCAAAAATCAAGGTGATGTTGACTGTTTTTTCCTCAGGTCAAACAGTCAACAAAGAATATTATCTGAACGTTATGCGTCGTTTGCGTAACGATATCCGCCAAAAGAGGCCGGAATTGTGGAAAGACAACTCTTGGTTTTTGCACCACGATAATGCGCCGTCTCACACTGCACTCGTTCTTCGTGACCATTTCGCCAAAAACTCGACTCATATCGTTCCACAACCACCGTATTCACCTGATTTGGCGCCGTGCGACTTCTGGCTGTTCAGCAAGCTCAAAAGACCGCTCCGAGGACACCGTTTTGAGACGATAGAGCAGATTCAAGCCGCCGCGAAGAAGGAGCTGAAGGCCATCCCTGAAATCGACTTTTTCAACTGTTTCGAAGATTGGAAAATTCGTTGGCATAATTGCATTGCATCGGGAGGGGATTACTTTGAAGGCGATGAAATTGATTTGGAAGAATAAATAAAGAATTATCAATATAAATTCAATGTCACCTTATTTTTTGGACACAGACATTAAAGCCAGATACCCGATTACATAGAACCCTTAGCATTGTTCCCACCATGTTCAGGGAATACATGTTACTCATATCGAAAATACGAGTAACTAACACATCGGGTGCAAGTAACACAACAGAGCAACTTCACCATAGTCTAACAAGAAGCACACCAAAAGAACGCTGACAACATTTTCGATTTGACAAGAAATAGAGATATAATTAACCTGCAAATTTAGGAGTAATACAGAGCTATAAAGAGATATAGATTTAGATCGGTTGCGAAAATTAGGAAAGAGTAAACAAAAAAGAAAATGTAGAGAAGAGAAAAATATAACATTATTAATAGCTACTGAATTCTGAATGCTCTGATATTAATTTTAAAGGTTTTTCCTTGTATTTTGTAAGATATTAGAAATGAAAACCTTTGGATTTAAAATATCCGTGAAAAACTCCAATAATGAATGGTGCCCTAAAATTGGCCACAATTGAATTTCAGAACTTATGCTTATTGGGAGGTAATCTAAATTGATATCAATATATAAATTACTATTTCGAAAAGTCAACAAATTTTCTGGTTCCATAAGATGGCAGTACAATAAGCTTCTGAGAATCATTATATATCGGGGATGATTCGCAAAGATCAACAATACAGGAATAAACAAATTATCTTTTTCTATGCATTCTTTAAAAACCGAAGCCAACAAAATTTAAAAAATATCCAAAATCAAAACCAAGTCTTAACCAAAAGAACAATATCTAAAAAATGTTAGAATGTTCTAAATCAGGATCAAAAACAACGCCATAGTCGAATAGAAGTTGTAACCAGAAAATCAAATTCAATTGCGAAAATGTGAAATGCGTAAAAAGTAAAGAGAAGTTCCAAGGTACAAAGCCAAGTCAGAAAATATTAATAGTCAACACAATGGCCGAAGAAAAAAAATTTTGAAATACGAAAATCGCCCCATATCAAGACACACCCGTAGTACTAATTACTCATAGTTTTACCTCGTCTCTTGCCCCGCAAGGGGCAGTTATTATGTAAACCAATACTAATTTGACTGAAAAGCATTCACGTGTTTACAATTCATGAAGAAACATATAGAAAATAAAGTCTCGATGAGCGTTGTGATGAGTTTTAATTAAATCTCTTCGAAGGGTTCATTCGATATAATGAAACTGCTCCCTATATACTAAACCAGCAATAAATAAATATTTATTCTTGTCATTACCGTATCAGATGACATTTCTACCAGGAAAATTTTAACTGATTTTTGTGATTAATTTATTTAAATTTTTAAATTATTTATTTTAAATTAATCTGTTGATTTGTTTTTCCGCGTAAAGACGTTCTGCCCAAATCCTGACGCCTCAGTGTCTCAAAATTTGATTTGCAACCAAAGTTTTCAATTCGGAAAAATATATGAATGCAATCGGAGAATCACATTCTCATTTATGAACTCATCATGACACTCATTGACATGGTCATTAATAAGCTTATCGTGACACTCATTGCTCTCATTGCTATGCTCATTAATAAGCTCATCGTGACACTCATTGCTATACTCATTAATAAGCTCATCGTGACACTGATTGACATACTCATTAATAAGCTCATCGTGACACTGATTATGTACTCATCGAAGTGCTCATCTAATATTGTAAAATGCACAAAAGAGAAGCAAAGTATACATTTCTAAATAAATGAAAGAGATGCAATATCTCATGCACACTATCTGTGGAAAAGTAAATAAATGATTTTTTTCCCGATTTTGATTCAAACACGAACAAATTTCATCAGGATGTTCATCTGATTACTCATGAGGAGCTCATTGATGAGCTCATCATGACTTGTCTACCAGGGACTCTTATCGTTTAACCAGCAGCACCTCTATATTATACATAAAATGTATAACACTACACAACTTTATTTTATCTGTGTTTATACAATTTTATTAGTAATTCATTCCCCTGCCTTAATAGACATATCATGATGAGCTCATCAATGAGCTCCTCATGAGTAATCAGATGAACGTACTAATGAAATTTATTCGCGTTTGAGTCAAATCCGGGAAAAAACTCATTTATTTACTTATTCACAGATAGTGTGCATGAGAATTGCATCTCTTTCATTTATTTAGAAATGTATGCTGTCCTTCTCTTTTGTGCATTTTACAATATTAGATGAGCACTTCGATGAGTAAGTAATGAGCTTTACGATGAGCTTATTAATGAGTATGTCAATGAGGGTCACGATGAGCTTCTTAATGATCATGTCAATGAGTGTCACGATGAGCTTATTAATGAGCGTAGCACTGAGTGTCACGATGAGTTTATTAAGGAGCATGTCAATGAATGTCATGATAAATTCATAAATGATAATCTGCATTTACGATTGATTTCAAATTTTTTTCCGAATTCAAACTATAAGACGCTGAAGCGTAAGGATTTGGACATAACGTCTTGTTCAGCATACCGGGGACAGTCTTCCCGCGGAAAAAAATTCTAAAAATTAATTTAAAATAAATAATTTAAAAATTTAAATAAATAAATCACAAAAATCAATTCAAATTTTCCTAGTAGAATGTCATCTGACAAGGTGATGACAATAATAAGTATTTATTTATTGCTGGTTTAGTACATAGTATAGGGAGCAGTTTCATGCTATCAAATCAGCCCTGCGATTAGATTTAATGAATGCTCATCAGGAGGCTCATCGGGACTTAATTTGCTATATGTTTCTTTATGAACTACAAACAGCTTAATACTTTTCAGTCAAATTAGTATGGTTTACATAAGAACTGCCCCTTGCGGGCAAGAGACAAGGTAAAACTGTGAGCAGTTTCTACTAGGGTGGTAGCGCAATCATCATTAGCGCACTGATGAGGTCATAATGATTGGTTATATGAATATAATGCTGATTTTGTTCTAGCACCGGGACTAAACTCATTTATATACTTCGTAATTCAATGATTAATCAACATCATTTATCTCCCTTTCGCTCTAACATTAGATGCACTAGACATACAGATCAGTATCCATGCCTACTATTGATGAGCTGATAGATAAGTTGGCGAAGAAAGTCACCGAGGCTCTTAGTAAAAAAGTTGCTTGTCGAACAACCACTCACTTGACTAACAAGTTTTGTTAGTTAACATAAAAGCCCCTGCCCGCACCAGTACTAAAATTTTGTAAACTAAAATTAAATCGCGTGAAGGTATCTAAATGCCTAGAGGTAGGCAAATTGCAATTATTTATAGTGAAATTGAAACTGGCAGAATCGCCATGTAGAAAGAATAATTTATTTGCGTACGCCAGATGATAATATGTGAGGTTTCGTTAATTAGTAAATGTGGTAATGAGATCACTATCGCTTTGAGGGATTAGCATACTAAAGCATAACTCCACAGAATAAATGAAGGAGTAGCTAATGTAGCATAGCTCCTATTATTGCTGGGAGTAGCTAAACAGCATTACTCATCAAAATAAATAAAACTCGCAGAAAATCTTGTCAAGATTGTCTATATGACTCTGAATTATTTTACTAACATTCTTATCTTATTTATACACGTTAAAACTATCTTACGATTAATTATTTGTTCATTTTTACTTCATCGAAGCCCTCATGCTTGATCGCGGTTAGCGATCGATATTTCGCCACTGCTGTTTCTTTTGAGCATCTTCAGTGGGTCACATTATTCCTGATCTAGTCTCTTTACTTTGGATGCACTAGGTGCATGTAGTGTACAGTGGAATTTGCTGTGTCACATATTTCTTCATGTACGTTAATTGTTTATTATTTCATAATACATCGGAATTACTGTGATGTTATGATTACTTTGTTGTGCTTGGCCAATAAGTATGTCACTATGATGTCACAATATTATTAATTTTGTTCAAGAAAGAATTTTTTTGGGATTATCCGGTATATAGCAAAAGCTAAAAAATGTTCTAATTTGTTATTTCATCACACAACCCATTAATTTTTGGTGACAAGTTTCAAGTCTTGGTTTGACTCATCAACAGGTCCCACATAGCGAAATTTGGTGATTTGAAAAACAAATGAAAAAATGAAAAAAGAAGAAAGAAATGAAAAGTTTGAGAAAAATAGAACAAAACATTTTTTTTATTTATTAAAAAAAATTAAAAAACAAATTTTAAAGAAACAGATTCATTCGAAGCGAATCGAACCTGTATACGCCAAACTCAAACTTTTCATTTCTTTCTTCTTTTTTCATTTGTTTTTCTAATCACCCAATTTCGCTATTTGGGACCTGTTGATGAGTCAAACCAAGACTTGAAACTTGTCACCAAAAATTAATGGGTTGTGTGATGAAATAACAAATTAGAACATTTTTTAGCCTTTGCTATATACCGGAGAATCCCAAAAAAATTCTTTCTTGAACAAAATTAAGTTTAACCCGGTAAAAAGTCCAAAAGAGTAATCTTTTTATTTAATAGTATTAATGTAAATAGGTATGTATGTAAGTATGTAGGTAAAACACACGACCACAAGCGAGCATACCACCATCTATCCACCGGCATAGAATGCGACAGGCATGCATTGGAAAAGACTGCAGGAAGCCTGCAGGCAACTAGCCTGGCACGGCTCTAACGATTTGCTGGCCAGCGACCACAAATCAATCCACCGGCCTGATATGTGCGAATACCGCAGCCGCAATATGATCGAGATGGCTAGAGTCAGACTGGGGTATTTCCTAGCCATCCAGGAACATATTTTCGGAAGGCAACTAGGGGCCGGATTCTGCAACCACGGCGCATCTGGGAATTTAATTTTATTCTCCATTCCCAATTCACGAACATAGTTTGGGAATTAAGGAAAATGAATGTGAATTAGGAAAAACGCGAGAGAAATGAGAAAAGAATGATTGCAATCCCGACCGGCTAGAGCGCTGTTTTCAGTAAATTTCAAATAATTCCACATTTTACGGGTGACAGTTCGGAATGTAATTATTATTTTATAATTTTATATTATTAAAAGTGCTGTGCATAATAAATTTGCGGAAACAAAATTGTCTATACTTTTAAACTTTTGTAATTAGTTGATTTTAATTACTTGCTTCGGTAAATGTAATTTGAAAATTCCTCGGTACAAAATACAACAAAAACAGACAATTCTCTCAGTTGAGAATTATTCTCCTCACTTCTTCCCACATCTTCTTTTAGTGTGAGGAGCTGACCAGACTACTCAACGAATGAGGAATCACGACTAGACCAACGGACCTAATGATCTACTCCAGAGAGGATACTAATATACTTATCCTTGCACTCAAACAACTACTGACCTTAAACGGTCTAACTAACAGACTCTAGCGAACCGAACGAACAGCACAAGTACTACGGACGGCACCGGGAGCACCAGTAACCCCACCCAATAAAATATTATTAAACAACAACAAAATAATAATAGTAAAAAGAACAGGAAGGAAGGAAAAAAATAATAAAGAATTGTAACTACAAATGTAAAAGTTTCTAACTAGGATCTAACAAACTTTGAATTCAATTATTTCTTAGATATAGTCATTCCCTTAAGAATAATGTACAAGCAAACCATGAATTATAATAAATAATAAAACAAAAAACAAAAACAAGTAGATTAAGTCAAGCAAAATGAAACATCTCCTAGAAATAAAACATTAGTTTTAGGTATACATCTAGGCACTTGGAATGAGCCTCCGAGCAATCCACTGAAACAATAGGAACTTGAAACCCTTAATTAAGCAAAGGCACTTAAAAAACTTATAAGGAAATACAGGAAAAAATAAATAAAATGGAATCTAAATATTTAGCAAGTTGACAGGCACAGGATAATTTAATAACACTAAGTCCAGCGGAGCCCAGATGGCCTAGTATTCGTGGGCCAAGTAACTTTATTGTATTAGGCTTAGATACTAAGGTTATTCTATAAAGTAATATTCAATTCAATTCAATTCAATTAAAGTTTCATCTCTGTTTCATCTCGGATGACTCTTGAGGTCAGAAATCTGGCGGGGGCTTTACGGGAGCACCTAGCTCTTAGACTTAATCTCACGGCTGTCTTAATGCACGGATTAGTAGACAAGCGACAATCAGCGCCCTCAAAAGAGTCAGTGCATGCTTGACATTGGACTTACTGGTCGAAGCGAGACTTATCTAAAATCTCTATCGATCTCTAGATCACGGCAGCCGGTTGATTTAGCCCAACTCCACGCCGAAAGCCAATCCATTAAGCATATGGGCTACCACGACCACCACGATGCTCCCACAAGGATGTTGAGGCGAATAACATTACTATAGCAGCACTATCCGGGGCTGCTCAACCCCGTGGCACCAAGTTAGCAATATCGGCTACCCAATTTGTATGGATTCGTAGCACATGACCATAAGGTCATGAGTACTACCAGTGGTATATTTGCATGTAGATATCCTTGTGGTAATGGGACTGGTTACTACATTTGGGCATAAGACATTATTTGCAACGTGTAAAAAGACTACATATATCCTATACAGGCAAAACACAACCTTAATAGGCACTGTCAGCGGGCACCATGTGAAGGTTAAAATATGCCCGTATTCAAGACTAGAGAGGCTAAGATTTAACACCATTAATCTTATAGCATACCATGCATACTAAGTATATAAGCACTACTAACATACATATACGATTTCCAATTTTCATCAACATTCATAACTTCGTTTCTTCGCTTTTCGCCCCGCGCCATTGGGACTATGTCGAGATTTTATTTTTCTGACTATCTTGAGCACTTAACTTCTTTGTATAATAACGTCTTTGGCATTTGTGCCCTACTACAGTACCCACAGAATCAAAAATCTCAATTTAATTTAACAATCGGAATCGCGCATATGAGCACTTAACTACTTTGTACGTGACATAAATGTCTAACTCCAGGCGCCCAACGCCATATTCAATACAACTAAACTCCAATACTCCGAATTCGCATCCCTGCGCTTCACAGTCTTCTTTTTCGTCGCCACTCTAGAGGTCAATACAAATATAGTATGACCAAGTGCAATATATGTCATATGAAGAACGAGTTAAATCTGAAGCAGAATGGAATCTGTTTTCAACCTGCCATGGGCCTTGCGATGCTTTAGGATGAGTTTTGAAAAAATACAGCAAAAGCTAACTTGCAAAATAGTGAAATTCAAATATCGAAACATCTGTACTGTTGTAATGTTCACGTTTCAAAAAAGATTACAGCAATATTAAAAAATAAAATAAAATAAAAAAAAAATTTAAAATAGATATACTCAAAAGAACCACAGTTTTATACCTGACAATAGCGTTAGTGTTATAGAATACTCGTTTTTATTATAAAATGAGTATTCTTTAATACTTATAAAATTTATGAAATAACAAAAAGGAACTATTAGTATAAAATTTGTTAATCACATATTTTATTAAATATCTAAAAAAAATTAAATTTTTTTTTCTGAGTGTATTCTAAAATTTTCAAATGAAAACAGAGATGCTAATAATCTTGTTGCCTCCTTGTGGATAGATACCTAGTATAGGGTCACCTTATGCGGTGTAGTCAATTCCTCAAGGCTGGTCTTGCATAACTGCATAATTTTTGCTTTACCAGCAAAGCATCCAGCGCCTTAATGGCCTCCTGGCTGTCAATACATATACAGTTTTGCTGTGCGGACTCTGCACATAGATACCAATATTACCACCTGGTAAATCGCTGCGAACTCTGCCTAAAAGACACTACATTGGTCCGGAAGTCTATAAGATTCGTGTCATTGACATTTTGTGAAGTATATTCCAGCCCCTGTGCCCGCACTCGTCTTAGATTCATCCGTAAAGATAGAAATATCAGATGTTACCACCATATTCTTCCCATCTCAATCACTACTAGTAGGCATCATTGCATTAACACCCCCACCAAAAGTTAGGAAAGGTATTTCATAGTCAGTTTCTTCCGTGCAACAACTGCAGTCTATCTTCTGGAGTATATTGGAATGCTCAAAACTCATATTCATCGACTAACCCCCTCTCTCAACGTAATAGCGCTGATTGCCGCTACACTCCTCCAATAGAAATCTAGCGGCAATAAATCACGCATGACCTCCAGTGTCGCCGTGGACGTTGTGCGCGTGCGCAGACACCCAGTTATTCTCAGGCAAGCGGACCTCTGAGTTCTTGACAGCACATCTAGGCTATATTTCCTCGTCAGTGCCGTCCACTAGATCCAGGAGCCGTAGCAGAGGATCGGCTACGTCAAACGAAGTGTTATATTTTCCCACTATCCTTAAATTTCTTATACATATAACAAACACCATTTAAAATAAACACACATTGTTAAAATTTGCCTCTATGTAGTGAAATTCTTAATTATAAGGGAGATCTTCTAACATTGAAGGCCAGTCTATGGAGAACAATCTCACTAGAAGATATTCAAATTTTATATATCAGATCAAAAGCAATATACATTTCTGAGTATATTTCTTTTTGAATGACTCATATCCGTCAAAAAACGACAAAGTTGTTGAAGTTTAAAACAACGGAAATTGAAAACGGCCGCGGCTCGCGAATCTGATGATGACGTCACGATACACAATACGCACGATGCCAGTCTGCACAATATAATATTTATAAGACGACATTTTATGAAATAAATCCAAAACAAATCCAATCACGAGCGCGTTCTATCACGGCGGCGCAGCGACTACACTCGCGCTGCGCTAGACCGCGAATTGTCTTGTGTGTCGTGACGTCATCAGCCCATTGTTCATATTAGAGCGCGTTTTTGAGAATGCGACACTAAAATCGCTAAAACTTCGTCGTTTTTTATCCGATTTCAATGATTCTTTCACTGAATTAATTGTTTTTTTGTGACTATGATTCTGCATAATTAACTAAAATAGTCGTTGTTCCTCATTGCTCTTCCTCTCACTGTGAATCCACAGCAGCTCCAGATCTTAGAATAGCAGTGGTGGATAAGAAAAATGGTAAAATTGTCTTATCCAGTGGCTTCTGGATTTTTCGACGGCATTTGACAGATCATCACATTCTCAATCAAAAGCTTTCCAACTCCTTTAAGTTCACTACATCTGTAGTTTCTATGATCGGTGGCTCTTAAACAAAACATAATCAATGTGTGAAGATATAGTATATAATATAATATCAAATTGGTTACCGTTACTATGTGAAGTACTTCAAGAATCCATATTAGGTTCATTGTTCTTTAGTATATATGTAACAGTCAAAACACGAACTCCGTCAAAATCTCATCTTCCTAGTTCTAACAAAGTTCTCTCGGTAATTCTAGTTTTTACTAATATAAGTCAGTCAAACCTGGAATTAACGAATGCAATTGATACTACTTGAAGTATTAACTAAAGATTATTTAGTTAACTCTGTGTCGGGCTGAATTCTCGCACAGTTTTTAATTTAATTTAAAACTGCCTGGCTGCCTCAGTAAATGCGCGTTACGACTGAAATATCTCACTCTTAAACCTTGATGTTTATTAAAACTATTTAGTTATAACTAAGTATGTACTCGTAAATATACCTTAATTACGCCTTTAAATCATAAGAATTGGTCTTACACCAATTTTAGCTTTTTGACTAATTTTTTAAGACTTGAAGTAATGTAATGTGAAGTAATAACATTAGTTACAAGAAGAGGATATGGTAAATGCATGATGGTGCGCTAAACTTTTTATTGTTTGTGCAATTTAGTCAATTTTCATAGGACGTTTATATAGTTCCTGTCCAAATTATTACACGCACTTGAAGTGTTAACCAAGAAATGTATTCAAATCCTTCTAAATCGCTCTATTGCACTCGATGTTTGGCATTCATTACGCCATCTACCTGGATTCATATTCCTTTTAACTATTTGGTATCACCGACAATGTTGCTATCTCGTTCAGACTCGCTTGTATAGGACATAAAACAAGTGCGAGTACCTGGCTCAGATTGCGCGCCGGTTTTGAATCAGAAAGACATATTTTTATTTTTATTTTATTATTGCAGTATTTTTGTGTTTTTATGAACGGGTGTTAAAATTTAGAAGTGTTTTTTATTATTTTGAAAGACATTTAAGATTTGTATTATGCTTAAATAAAAATTAATCAAATGAGTAAAAGAGTAGACGAGAGAAAAAATTCACGAAGTGAAGGCCTTGACCGATGTGAAAATGTTTATGAATCGAGAAATTTCCAGGAGATTGAATATTTCTGAGGCTTCTGTAAGATGGATCAAAGGTTAAATTGAAGATAATAAGGATTTTGGTCCTCAAAAGACGAGAAAGTGTGGCCGCAAATCAATATTTTCACCACGGGCTGAACGACTCATCAAGGAAATATGGGTAGAAAATCGGTTTGCTTCCACGAATGAGATTAGAACTGAATTAAATCAGAGCAATGTACTAACTAGCCAATCAGATAACTGTTTGCCGTAAGCTTCTTCAGCTGAATATGAAAACCTGTAGACCCGCTCGCAAGCCTAAAAAGACCCCTGCGATGAAAGCAAAACGTTTGCTATAGGCAAGGAAACATCAGAACAAAGACCTACACGGAAAGAAAAAAAAAGCATTCAAACCAATAGTTTTCTGCGTTTGAACGCATTTTAAAATTTTCCCGTTTAATCCAACCATTTTTCTTTCATATTAAATCAAATGGCATTTAAATCAAATAAAAATTAAAAAGTTAAGTATTTAATAAATGCTTTTGAACTGAGAAGCATTCAATATAAATGGGTACGCATTTACTTCAAATGATTTTTACTGTTAAATTTTTACCGAACAAAGATAGTTTTCAATTTGAATGTCCTTAGCTTTTGAACCAAAAGGTACAGCAGTTCATACAAACAAAAAAACTTTTGTTCTAAAAGTATCCACATTTGAGTGGCTTCTGGGAAAAAATACAACTAATTTCAAAGTATGTATATGCATTTGTATAAACAGCATGGAGCCACTCAAAGGTGAATACTTTTAGAACAAAAGTTTTTTGTTTTGATCAACTGCTGCTCCTTTTGGTTCAAAAGTTATCACATTTAAATGAAAAACTATCATTGTTCATACAAGTAAGTGACAAAATGCAACTGGCGTTGCGCTTTGTAATACAGTACTAAAATACCAGTGTGTGTTGATTAAAATAAAATGCGTTTGCTCACTCTGTGGCTAACGCTTTACGGATACGGATTTAAATCGAGAAATTCAATATGATTTTCATAACACGTTACCGTTATTTGTTGTAGTTTTGTGCAACTTATTGTGATTAGCGCGGTTTTTTTTTTATTAATACCTTTAAAAGGTGAATAAGGAGTTTGTGGAAAATTTATTCACGTTTTAATTATACTATTTTTCACAGTAATATAATGTTACAAGATCCATTTTATCTTATGTCGAATTCTTTTCAAACCGTTCTACACTAGTTGAGTGGAGCTCTATGGGTTTTGTTGTTTTATTAGAAACACTAGAACTCGTAAACCTAATTGTATCAGTGTAGAACTCGTTGAAAACAATTAGACATTAGTTATTAGTATAGTAATGGTATTTTATAACATTGCTCTTGTTAATTCTTAAACTTAACTTTCATAAAATTCAGTCCAACGAAGTGTTTAGTTTCTTTAAAATGGAACAAACAGAAAATGTTGGAATAGGATTAGTTCATATTGACAAAAGTGCATTGAATAATGAAAAAGATGAAGAATTATTAGACTTGTTAAAGTCTTGGGATTTGGAGTCAAAAATGGTTCTATAGATCATATTATACGAAGTGATAAACTGTATCTTTATCCTTGACAAGCCTGATTATAATAACTGAATACTGAATAAATTTTTTGTTATCATTCAAAATGTTATATGTGTTTTAAATACCCCTTGAATACTGAGTTCTAAAACAAGCTAATAACGCACATAGCTTTAATTGGAATTTCGGATGTCGAGATTTCAATTCCTTATATTTACCAAATATATTTTAATTCAATAATTTCCGCAGAAAGAAGATATATTAATTTCCATTACAAAAGACAAATATTTCGATATTAAATCAAATTCATTTTATTTATTTAGTCAAAAATTAAACGCGAAATATTTTGAATCAAATGGTATAAATTGAAAAGTTCATTTCAGTTCAAACTAATGTTTGTTTAATTGAACAAAATAAACATTTGAATACATTCATTTGAATCAAAAATTTAGTTTTTAATTCAAATGGATTAATTGTCGGTTTAAATGTTTATTTGTTTAAAATTTAACGCATTTAATTTAAACACTCTTTTCTTCAGAATATTCAAAACAAGCATTTGATTACGTAACGTTTGTATTAAACGCAGGATGCATTCAAAACCAAATAAACCAAATAAAAATTGTTGTTTCAAATAGTGTTTTTTTTTTTTCTGACTAGTTCTTTTCTCTCCGTGTATATTTCTCGAAATCAGTAAATATACCTTATGATTTTAGTTTTATACTTTATTAATTGCGTTTGTTTGTAAGTTAATTAATATTACATAAATTTTCATAGGTTTGAATAATATTTCAGGTGTGCTTTAGTGATGAAAGCACTTTCGAAATTCTGGCTAATAAAGCGCAATACGTCAGAAGTCATCCAGGTAAGAGATTTCATACAGAATGCGTAATACCGACAATGAATCACCTTTTAAAAGTGATGATTTGGTCAGTCATCTCTGCAAAAGTAACTGGACGTCTGTACATCGTAAAGGGTACAATGAAACAAAACCAATACAAGATGTCCTCCAGACAAGATTTCTTCTTTAGTTATGGGAGTGGTTTCGGATTGGAGAAGACCTTATTTTCATGCAGGATGGTTCTCCCTACCACATGGCAAAGTCTGTCAAAACTTTTCTTCGCGAAGCAAATTTATCCCTTTTGTATTGGCCGGACAATTCTATGGACATGAATCCAATTGAGAATGTGTGGGCACTCATCAAAAGAGAATTATCAAAAGAGGTTATTACAACAAAAATCCGGCTGATAGAAAGAACAATAGATGTTTGGAATCAAAGTCCAGACCTTCAGGAAACTGTGCAATCATTCATAAACAGTATGCCGAATATACATATAGGCGTTAATTGCTTCCAAAGGAGGAAACACAAAATATTAAAAAATTTAAAAAATCTGGGAGTTTTTTCCACTTTTCTTATTATATATTTTTTTTAAATACATGTCCTAAAACATTTTATCGCAGTTATGAGTTTTATTTACTTAATAGCCTGCAAAATGCAAAAATATAAATTTTAGTAGAGACTTCTATAGAAAGTTTTAAATTAACTCTGTAAAGATAAAGTTAAAAAAAACTTCTGGGTGCGTCTAATAATTTGGCCATGGACTGTAGTCTTTGTAAGGCGTGCAGATAATTACTAAGTTGGAATGTTAAAATGAAACGAAACTTAGTTCGTATGTTCATTTTGAGCATGTGTTGTAAATATATATAAAAAAAAAAAAAAACAAAAAAAAACAGAATGTCTTCCCGCTATATCCATTACCCTAAAACTGATTTTTTTACCAATATTTCTTCCGGCCGACCAGACTGACTTTAAACCTATACAAACCAACTTCTGTTTGGTTTTTCATTTTTTTTTTAAATCCAATAACCTTTAACTAGCCTTTGGGCAATTCCACAATGATTCGACCAACTTTCTGAAGTGACGCCACCGATTTGACTAAAATTTTGTCAAGTTATTGTCTTATATAAGTTATCAATACAATATAAATATTTTCATAAAATTACACTTATTGCAGAAGTTACAGCTCTTTGAAGAAAGGCTCCAATTTTTATCCTTTCGATTTAATTACAAAAATTCATATATCCGGTAATGCTAGGGCGATTTTAATGATTTGCAGCGTTGATCTGCCAGTTTAGTAGAAAAACTTTCTCGGTAAAATTTCGTGCAGCAAAACCACTCTTTTTTTTCGACATAGCGAAATAAATAAATTAACAATCTATTTAAGGGCTTAAAATTAGTTATTGTGTTTGTTAATAAGGCTCTGGCTAGAGGTTAAAAAAGTATCAGAATTCAAATGCATGGAACTCATTATGAAACGTAAAACACTCAAATTGAATAATTTAATTTAGTCTAATCTTAGAAATAATCACCATACTAGAGATAAGTATACCTTCTTCACTTTCCATAGCAATGTATGCAGAACCTTTAATTAACGTGTAATAATGCAAAGAACTTTTACCAAGTTGATAATTTTCCATCATTTTGCGGCAAAGTTGCATAACACCGAACTAACCTTGTACTTCTCAGAGCATGTCAGTAGTGATATGTTTTCCCAGTTTAAATCAAGTTTATCTCAAAAGTTACACTACATTCTCACAGTTCATGCACCCCCTACTCACAAATTCCTTCATATTTCAGATTATTTTGGGTACGAGGATGACTACACTTAAAAGTTTGCAAGTAGTTTTCTCTATAAATTGAGGTGGTTTTCTCAAAGCACCCTTTACTTAGGTTATCTCAAGGAAGCCATGCAGCTCGGATTTTGCTTTTGTGTAAATAACTTTACTATTCAAGATTAGTTTTAAGATATTATTTTTCTGTGAATTTTCATGTTGACATTTTCCAGTTCTCCATTGCTAAATACGTCTAAAAATTAAACTATTATATATTAGACTAGATTTTAAAAAATAATCTGTGTAAGATTGTAAGTGATCTTATAGCAAAGTCAATAATAATAATTAATTAAATTTATCTATCTCAAAATATACAGAAGTTTTCCAATTTTTCTTTTATATTGTTTATTAAACAAACTTCTCGATTGACTAATAATAAGAGTAAGAGTACCACGATAGTTTTAATATTAATATTTATTTTATCCTCATTAAGTGAACTAACTTTCTATTTGGGACATAATTAAAAAAGTATAACCAATAAAATGAAAATATGAACTTAATGAGAAATTTTTGATTAACTTTCTTCTTTTTAATAAGATTTATCGATAACTTTTTAATTTTTCTCAAAATTAGACTTATTTATCGATTTATTTTTAGGTTATAGTATAGCCATTATTTCAAAATTAAATATAAAATAAGATTTGTCAATCAACTTTGGGGTCATTCCATTACAAATCGACCAAAAATCAAATAAACCAAAAATCACATGACCTTTACCAATTGTTCTGACATTTTACATACTTGAAGGGATTTTGAAAACAAAATTATGAATTACAAATTTTCCCTATGCATTGCGTATTTTAAGAGTTATAGCATTTTTATAATTTAAAAAAAAGCGGCCACGATATATATTTTTCTAATCCTGTTAGGATAATGAAATATGACTCGTTTGAAAGATAGTATTTGAAGCTATTTAGATTTAGATTTATTTATATAGCGGGACGAATGGCCGTTGCACTGCAGCCATTATTGGCTTATTTCGCACCGCTTGCTTTACAGTTCCTCCAGCAAGACCAATATTCCCAGGAAGAGCGGTATTTTTTTTTTTTAAGAGATTTCTTCGAAGTCGGCAAGCTTTAAGAAGTATGAGCTTAAAGCCTGATATCTATATTGTGCAATGGCTTCGCATGCACACAGCACGTGTTCCGATGGTTCATCCTCTTCGAGACATAGTCTACATATATCATACATGCCTATCCGATGCATGTGTTACTCTGAGTTGATTTCTAGATAGCCTTAAAATATCTATGCTCTTCTTTGTGGAAGGTCTTTGGATGAATCTTTTGGCTTGTCTGGATCCTGTTAATGACGTTCATTTCTGGTCCATCTGGCTCTGGATCCAGTCTTGCATGGTAAGCTTCGCGGTATTGTAGGAAATACCGCAAAAGGTTTCTGATCTTATGAGGGGCAATGACGCTCCTTTTTTGGCCAGTAAGTCTGCATTTTCATTCCCATAAATTCGAGTGTCCTCGCACCCACTAAAGTGTTAGATTGTTGCATGTACCAAGGTTCGTTAATGCTTGGATACATTCCCACATTAACTTAGTTTTAATCTCCGGTGATGAGATGACTCTCAGAGCCGCTTGGTTATCTGTAAGGATATAAACATTTTTATTCGTGTAGGATCGGCTGAGGTTTTCGTATGCACACCTAGTGATGGCATAAGCTCTTGCCTGAAATATTAAAGCGAATTTTCCTAGACTTTTGTATATGTTAGCTCTTGGCCTAATGCCATATATTTCTGCTAACTCCTTTCTCGGCTTTAGACCCGTCGTTGTACCAGATTAGGGCTTGATTTGCTAGATTTGTATCTATTTCTTCCCTATCTGGTATTATGACCTTGAAGGGCACACAGAGATTGTGCTCAATAACCATTCTGTCTGGCATCGTATCCAGTATTTTATTTGCTTAATTATTTTGGTTAGAATGCGTAAATTTTTAGAGTTCCATTCCATCTGTCCGGGCTCTGTACACCATGAGTCCAGCCTCTTTTACAGCAACGTGGTCGAGTGCCGGTAGATTCAATAGTACCTCTAGAGCGCTGGTAGATGTTGTGCGCATGGAACCAATTATGTACACTAAGACAGGCCATCCTTTGAAGTTTTTTCTGCTTCTTGGTGGTTTTGTTTTGTGTACATTTATTCCCCCATGCTGCTGCAACATAGGTGACTATGGGTCTGACTACCGATATGTAAAGCTAAATTATGATATTTGGCTTAAGTCCCCATGTTAAGCCGGCTAGTTTCCTGCAGTTTGACAAAATTAGTGTACCTTTCTGGACTATCTTATCAATATCTTTGTTCTAATTCAGCTTATCAGCAAGAGTTATCCCGAGATATTTAGCTTCTTTGGACATTGAGACCTCTCTACCAAAGAGAATAGGGGTAGTTAAGAAGCTATCTAAGAAATATAGCATTTTAAAAATATATGCGAAAAAGGACATGAGCAATAAGGATTTTATCTTTTATCCTTGAATATCCTTGAAAACATACTTTTATCTTTATTCATTTTTTTTATACCTTATATTATCCTCGAAATTATATCAAAATTTAAGATTGTAATCTTAACGGAAATTCACCAAATCACTTTGTAGTCGTATCGGATGAAACGTTTTTAGATCTGTACAATTTTCCAAAACATTTTTCTAGTGATGTGTTGTACGAATTAAGCCCACATTTGAAATAAACTCAATATATTCATGGTAGACCAACATCATGCATTTGGTCACAATTTAGTGAAACCTACCGTAGAAGTGGAGTTCAAGGCGCGTTCTGTTTTCCCTGGGGAAAGCAGGCCTTATACACGATGTTTCCTCATTGCCTTACATTTTATATTTTGAAGATATTTATTTTGTTGACTAGTAATAAATGTATTCCCAAGTAAAAATGGTAGACGCTAATTTTCTTTCGACCGATCTGTATGTGTCCATTGACCAAAACGTAGTATACTTTAAATTCCGCTTTTTCAAAAAATTATTCTAAAAGACCTTTTAGCCCTAAATTTCCTGTATAGTTTTCTAAGCAAGGCATGTCCAATAGTTTAGTATTTGAATGTCCTCATTAATTGTTAAATATTTTCCTGGAGACATCTATGATAAATTTGACATTCTGGTGTATTACATATATACGCATGCTGAATGTATTCCGAATGATTCTTCTAACACATAAAATTTTAGACGAAGTTTTCCTTTAAAATAACCATGAATTTCTTTTAAATTTTCCAAAATTAAGTGCTTTTGCATGTGGTTCTTTTTTCCTTCAACCTGAATATACGAGTTTTTTTACCAATATAATATGATATTATAATATCAACCATAACAGATACTAAATCCTACCTCACCCCTACAGAAAAACTGGTCTACTGCTTCAAAGAAATCAGTATAAATCAGTATTAAGCCGCTTTGGAAACGTTTTTGATATTTAATTTGATACGTTTACTTATTGGGAGATTCTTCCACTATTGTTTTTATACTCTACTCTTCTCGGGGATCAATATGGAAAGGAATGACCTTACATCTCAATCGCTTGATTATATTTGGTTTTTAATTTGCGAACTAGATCGTTCTCTTCCGAAGACGGCTACTTCATCTTTTAATCCGAAATTTTTTCCGAAAATGATCTTTGTATTTTTTACAAGATTTTTCAGTACATAAATTTCAGTGGGAAGCCTTCTTCTATCAAATGGTTCTTCCTCCAAATATCAAAGGCACTCATTGAGTGATTTTAATACTGCCTCCTGATCGGTAAGCGCTTTGTTTGTACCTTCTTCTTCAACTTGTTTATCCTTAATTTCAACATCAACAACGTCTTCATCCATATTAATGTTTGCATTAATTAGAAAACTGTTCTCTATGTTGAATACGACCTGAAACTGATTTTAGGTATCTCGCAAATTTCTTTTTATTCTTCATAAATTGACTCTAAAAGTTATCATCATTATTAGGAATCAGAAAAATTATGGAAATTTATAAATTTCAATTTCTATGGAATCTAGAATCCAGTTTAATCAACTCATATCACTTTCCCAGATAATTATTTACTAACTTTCATGAAATTTTCATGCAACTAAGAACTTATGATGAGCATATGATGGTGAAACTTTCATGGTGTTTTACTCCTTAATCCCGCTGAGATCCCATTTTAGTGGATAATATAAAGTAAAAAATGCAAAATAAATATTAAAATCAAAAGTACGTCTTACAGGATGGATAAAATTTTTATTCCTGATGTCCTTTTTAGGATATCTTTTTAAGATGTTATTTTTCTTGGATACCTTGATATTCTATATCTTTCAAATAAGGACAGCATCTTTGCAAAATTTTTAAAATAACATAACTCGCGGAATACGCATTGTATAGGGAAAAGTTTTAAAAATATTGTTACGAGCGTGGCTTTAGTTCGTTATTTAACACAATATTTCGGATATAATTCAAAAGTTCCTTCTTTTTTTAATTTCACTGTTTACTCTAACAAATTCACAAATAATTATCAAATCAACTCTTTAGTTATCTCTAGTACTGTACTGCTAATTATCGCAAACCAAATAGTTTACTTCGTTCACCTCACTGTCTAAAATAAGACTCGCCTCCTAGATGTGAGAAGCGTCGTATTTATACTCTACGAGTTATCCTAGAACCTTCCTGAATATTCCGTTCTCCGAACCCAAAGTTTACTAAGATGCTACTAGCCCAAAGCTGTTTCCATTTCCAACAGATGTCGCTTGCGTCACTTTGTGGCGCGTAACACTGCCCCCTTCTTAAAATTATTCGTCACGAACAAAAGGTGGTCCACGCTCTTGATGCTCATAGTATTGACACAAACGATCCAGGTGAATCCTGTATAGTACGTCATTAATTAGTTAGTAATTAGTTCACGGCAACAGGAAGAAAATTTTTAATATAGTGTAGGATGTTCTCAACTTATCTAGTTAATTGCTCTTTTTTTCTCTTTTTTTGTTCTTTTGTTTTTGTTTTGTTTTTTTTTAACGTGTATCGGGTTTTCGAATAAGAGGTGTTATTTTAATTAGCCCGCTATTTCGGTAGATGCCACTTTTGGAGCTGTCATTTTTTGACATTTGACAAGTAGAAACTACGCTACGCCATTAATAAAAATGGAACGATACACGATTCAACAACGCATTGAAATTATTAAAACTCACTATAAAAATGGTGAAAATGTGGCAGAGACGGTTCGGAAAACTCGAACATTTTTAGGTCGTCGTGAAGCACCTTGTCGGACCGCAATACAGAAATTGGTAGAAAAATTCGAGCTGTCGGGACAAGTTTGTGATGTGAAGAATAAAACCCGTGCACGTCGCTCAAGAACAGCCGAGAATATTGCTGCTGTAGCCGAAAGTGTTGAAGAAAACCCAGATTTGTCCCTTCCTCGTCGTTCTTTGGAATTAGGCATTCCACAAACGTCATTACACCGTATTTTGCATAAAGATTTGGGTCTTAAGGCTTATAAAGTTCAGTTAACATAAGAACTCAAGCGGGCCGATCATCAACAACGTCGAGTCTTTGCTGATTGGGTCCTTGAAATGCATGAAAATGATCCGGAATTCCATCGAAAACTCACCTTAAGTGATGAGGCCCATTTCCACCTCGATGGCTTCGTCAACAAGCAAAATTGTCGCATCTGGGGCTTGGAAAACCCAAGAGTTATTGTTGAAAAGCCTCTCTATCCTCAACGTGTGACTGTTTGGTGCGGTTTATGGTCTCGCGGGGTCATTGAACCTTACTTTTTCGAAAATGAGGCTGGAGCAACAGTTACGGTGAATGGATTGCACTATCGACAGATTAATGATTTTTTATGGCCGGAATTGGATGGTATTGATCTGGACAACGTTTACTTTCAACAAGACGGCGCTACGTGCCATACAAGCAACGAAACCATTGATCTTTTACGGGAAAAGTTTCCGGGCCGTGTTATCTCTCGAAGAGGTGATCACAATTGGCCACCAAAATCTTGTGACTTAACACCTTGCGACTTCTTCCTTTGGGGCCACGTGAAAGAGAAGGTCTATCGAGGACATAGGGCAGCCACTTTGCGATTTGGTTATGGAAAATTTTATGAAAAGGATATGGTGCTGTAGGCGTGGTCGTGGTGGTCATTTGGCTGATGCTATTTTCCATTATTAACGGCATACCTTCCTCTTTATCATGAAATAAAGATCCGATCATTTATCTCAAAAAATGGCATTTTTCTTTGAATATCAAAATAACACCTCTTATTGGAAAACCCTTTATTAAGTAATATTTATTTTAAAACAGGTGTTTAGTAAGTAAGCTGTGTTCTAACGGTTCTAGACTCTTTCTCTAGTTAGTATATACATATTCAATTTACAATGCTAGTATTTTCATCCCTATTTTTTGCTAAACTAATAAGTTGTTTATTTTCATGTCAGTCGCAATATCACTGCATATTTGTCACAACCTCTCGCAAATTTGATATTACATACTTTTGCTTTTATATCCACTTGAGAATGTCTTTTCTTCAATATGCCGGGTGCTGGATTGGTAATAAAAAGTTACCATAGGTCATAATTCTGTGCCGTTGAACAGTGTTGGAACTTCAAAGTGTTCTCTGGGTGGACCGAAGGTTTTAACGTATGTCACTTTAATTCACGTAGCATATTTCCGAAGATTGATGAATTGAGGGAAGTCTTCCATTGTGCTCGACTTCACGCAGTTCTTGTAAGTGAACCGTGGTTGCGTGAAGATATACCATCTTCTTTAATATCCATTCCTTCATTCGAAGTTCTCAGAAATGATTGTCATGATAGAATTGGTGGCCGTCTGGTGGTGTATGTGAAAAAGATCTTGCGACCAAAATTATAGCTACTTCATCGAATGGTCCTGTTGATGTGTGGAGGTGAATACTGGAGCTGATGTTTGTGTGTTGTGCGTGGTGTATTCTCCGCCTGATCAGTTCAGCACCGAAAACTTTTCCGAACTTTTCGATGCTCTCTCCGACGTCAGTTGACAATACACTAATGTTATCGTCGGAGGAAACTTTAATGTCAACATTCTTAGAGGCAGCTCTCAGGTCAATTTGTTCCTCTCTAGCATGCAAACTTTAACTTTGAATGTTGTTAGCGATTGTCCCACGTATTATACCGCAGTGAATCCATCCCTATTGGATTTATTTTTTGTTACTGACCTGTTTCAAGTTCTATTTTTTAACCAATTATGTTTAAGCATTCTTAACCATGACATTATGTTTAATTCTTATGACGTAAAAATTATTCGTCGCCCTGAAAAAACGTTTTTCCAATACAGGGATTTTAACAATATTGATTCGGAATCTCATTTTGCTGAATGCGAATTATTTCCATGGGGTCAAATATATGATTTGGTTGCCATTGATAACCAAGTTCGTTTTTTCAACAATTCGATTGCGTATTTATACAACAACTATGTCCCCCTACGCAAAGAAAAAATAAATAATACATCTTGTCCCTGGTTTAGCACAGAAATTCAGATTCTAATAGTGGAGCGGGAATATCTTTATTTCGATATCGAAGACTGAGGAACGTTGAAAGTCGTGAATCCTACAAACGTATTAGAAATAAAACAAATGTAAAAATCCGAGCAGCTAAACGTGCTTATTATAGAAGGAAATTTAACGTTAATGTTCCACTGAAAGTATTGTAGTGCAATCTGTGCAACCCCGGCGTCCATGGTAAGAAAAGATCTCAAAGTAATCTTATTCCTCATGAATTAAACTCATATTTTGCTAGCAATCAACAGTCATCGGATTGTGCTGCAATCACTCCGTCACAATCAGCAATCAGAGAAAGCATTGCTGCATTCAATATACGTGAAGACGTCGATGGCTTTAGTTTTCGAGGAGTTGGTGGTGATGAGGTGCTTAAAGCAATTTTTGCTGTCAAATCGAATTCTTCGAGGCCTAACGACATGTCACCTAAGTTTCTTCGCTCCATTTCTCCACTTCTTGTTGGTCCCATATCTCATATTTTTAATTCATGCATCACAAATTGCCAATTCCCTACAGCCTAGAAATTAGCGAATGGCAATCCAATTCACCAGAGGACCTCAGGCCCATTAGTTTGCTCTGTTTTCTTTCTAAGATTATTGAGAAGTTGTTGTTTAGTGGAAAATGATTTATTGAGTTGCTGGCAGTCTGAATTCCGACCTAGGCATAGTGGTGAAACTGCTCTTGTGAAGGTCGCTAACGACATTCGCGCTGCCTTGGACAAGAGAGAAATTTCCATTCTGGCCCTCCTAGACTTTTCTAAGGCTTTTGACAGTGTTTTCCAAAAGAGCCTGCTCGAAAAATTATCCCACCGCTTTGATTTCTCTAGAAGGTCAATTCGCCTATTGGGAGACTTTCTGAGTGAACGTTTCCAGAGGGTAGTGTTGGATAATAATAACTATTCTGTCTTTCTCCCCCTCGGCAGCGGCGTACAGGAATCTATTCTGGGACCTTTGGTCTTCAGCCTGTACATCAATGATTTGCCGCAAGTAGTACGTGATGTTGATATTCAAATTTATGCTGATGTTGTACAGGTGTATTTAAGTCGTCCAATAGGATTAATCGAAGATTGTGAGGCTCTAATAAACGACGTTTTGAATGAGATCTACAACCGATCAAAAGTAAATAATCAGAAACTTAATTCAAGCAAATCTAAATGCATTGCCTTCTCTTCATTGGCCATTGACTCGTCAGCCCTGCCTGCAATAACGTTGTATGGAATCCCGATTCCTTATGAGAACAAGGTTCGCAATTTAGGCGTTATTCTTAACTCAAATATGACATACTGTGATCACGTTAAAATGAATCTTTCTAAAATTTATACAAATCTTAGACGCTTGTGGTTATCGTCTAGCATGCTTTCGCCGAAAATGCGCTGCCACTCAATTAAGTCTCTAGTATTACAGCACTTTACATTTGGCTCTCTTGTTTTCACAAAACTTGACTCTCACTGCAGTAGAAAGTAAAATGTCGCTTTTAATTACAGATTGGATCATGTCTCCCATCTTAATTAAACGTTACTCGGCTGTTCACTGGACACTTATTTAAAACGGAGGGCCTTATTTTTCTTCTATAACCTATTGGCTACCTCTCAGCCCCATTATCTAAGTAGTATGGTCCTCCCTCTACGGTCAACCAGAGGTTATAAACTCTCGATGCCACGATTTCGTACTGCTATTTATGAGGTTTCTAACATTGTTCAACTAACTCGTCTGTGGAATCTATTGCCCCATAACATTCAAAGAGCCAGGACTATCGGCACATTCAGGAAACTTGTAATTGATTTTCTTAATTGAATTTGTTTTTTTTTTCTCTTTGTCATGCAGTGACACATCTTTACATAGATTAGCATAGTTTTATATCTTGTTTTGTTTTTTTATCTTTATTTTATTTTTATTTTATTTATTTTTTTATTGTATTTTATGGTGTTTTAGTAGTTTCACTCTGTAATGTATGCCTTTAGATGTAGTCTAATTCAATTTATGATCCTGTATTATCTTGATCAGGTATATTATTTATGTAGTTTTACGTTTAGTTTAGGCTTCCTTTTACCCTTGTAGTAACCCACTTTCTGTTACCGATGCAGATAAAAGATTGTAATCTTGTAGCATCCTAATGAAATAAATTTGTATTTGAATTTGAATTCTGGCTGCCACTGAATATGGTCCTTCTCACTGTTGTTGTAATTTTGGAGAACGTTTCTTACGTCGTTTCGGGTTGTGAAGCCAAACAAGGTCACCTTCATTCAATCCTGCTGAATTAGCACGTAAGTCATAGCGGACCGTTATCCGATCGGTATTTGCTGCTAATTTTGCTCTCGTTTCCTCGTACACATCAGCTAATCGTTATTTAAGCTGAGATACATAGTCGTCTGGTAACTTTTGTTCATTTCTGGGTGTACGAAACTCGAGGTCGCTTGGTAAATACATCTCCCTTTTGAATTGACTTCAGATGGAGTTTGTCCGGTGGTATTGTGAATATCTGATCAATAAGCAATATAGAAACACGGGAATATGTCGATCCCAATCGCGTTGATGATAGTCGCCCACTTTCTTAAGATGCTCAACCAATGTTCTGTCCTTTTTCCTTCGTCTCTTATCATCTTCATCATCATTGTCTTTGATTCCTTTGTCCTTACTTTTCTTGCCCTTTTCATCACCGTTGTCATCTTTGTCATTGCCGTCTTTGCGCTTCTCATCATCGCCTTTGTCTTTACCTTTTCCGATGTTCATTATACCCTTACTATTGTCATTATCAGCATCCTTAGACCATTTTTTCATTGTCCTCGTCTTTGCATTTCTTTCCTTTCTTCTTTCGACGTTCGTCATCGCAGTCATCGTCATCCTTTTCTTCCATCCGTCCGCAATGTTTCCATTCAGGATTGCGTGGACGTTGTGAAAAGCTTCTGTATTTCCGTGGATACGTCCTTGCGGTGTGGGATATCAAATTCAAGAGGTTGCAGTCTAGTCTCTCCACGAATAGTTTGCTTTCTAGCTTTCCATCTTCTCCCTACTTCTTCTGTTCACTGCATTTGTCTGCTTTTCTGCAATCGTTTTGAAAGTGTCCCAGTCTACTACATTTCCAGCATCGAAGAAGACCACGCGAAGGGGTGGTGTCTGATGACGGCATTCTGCTGATAGTCTGCTGCCCAGCTCGATATCTTTGCCCTTCTTCTGGCGCTTCCACTCGTCGGCGTTTTCTGCAATCCGTACTGCACTCCGAGTAGCTTATCTCGCAGATTCATACGCTAATGCATGGGCTAGCGCTTCTGCTGTTAACTTCTTTCCTGCTAGCCTTAGCGCTTGATCTGTGATAGCGTTCACAAATGCGTCTGTTGCCACTTCATTAAGGAAATCCGCATTTACGCTAGAAGATGAACGATAAGCTAATCTTTCCATATCAGCTTCAAGTTGTTGTAGTGATTCGTCATGCTTTTGAATCCGATATACTTGCTACATGTGTTCATCTCCATAACGTAATTCTATCCGCTGTACTAATTAAGTGTAACCACGTTGCCTTTCAATCGATATAGTTTGTACTAGCCCTGACACGAGACCTCGAAGTGCTAATACCAGAGCTGTAGCTTTGTGTGCATCATTCCATCCATTGATTACGGAAGCTGCCGAGGTTGTCGATGCTTCGCTCTCTCCAAATCTGCTTTAAAGTTGTCAAGCTTCTCCGTAACATTTTGTTGCACTTCCGATACTTGTTGTTGAACTTCCAGCACTTCCTGCTGGATTCCTTCAACGTTTTGCTCGTCTAATGAATTTTTAAGAAAATTGTTTTGCTTATCCAAACAGGTTTCTAGACAATTTTAATAATTTCAATGCGTTTTTGAATCGCCTATCGTTCCATTTTTATTAATGGCGTAGTTTCTACTTGTCAAATGTCAAAAAATTACAGCTCCAAAAGTGACATCTACCGAAATAGCGGGCTAATTAAAATAACACCTCTTATTGGAAGACCCTTTAGTTGTCAACTTGGAAAAGTCTTAAGTTTAAAGTGAACATTGCGTTTATGGCAATACAGAAATAGAGGTTATTACAAAGTATTCTTACTTGTGTATTACATTAACACAAAAACTTGCATTAACCTCCAATTTTAAGAATAGATTGGAATCTGCGAAAGTCGCAATTAATGTGACATGGAAAAACTTTATTGGAAAAAACGAAATTACAGTATCTAACCAAATCGCTCTGCTTAACTCTGTCCTCAAGGTCAGTACTTTGCTATGGAGCTCAAGTGTGGCGGTTTCCACCAAACGATTTTTTTGAAGGTTTACTAAGATTTTTTGTCAAGAAATCGCTTCCTTTACCTCCAGATACATCTAATTATATGTTAGAATTTGATTTGCCTCATATTTATGTATACACATTGTAGTGCCACTTTCAGTACATGTTAAACATCATATTCTGATTCGCTTCATACGTATGGATATGATAGCTTACGAAATGTTTTCACTAATTTTTTAGAAAAGGAAAAATTAAAATTAAAATAAAGGGCTATTGAAAGGGGAAGGGGCTCTATAAGACATGATGTTGACAGTAAACTGAAGAATACTACAAAAAATATTGTACGGTTCCCTATATTCAGTGCAAGGAATTTCCGTAAAATAAGGCTAGTGTTCCATTATAAATTGGCAATATATACCTTTCGGCTACCTAAAGTTAATCAAATAGTACATAGAAAAACATATTCTGTGTAAATTTCATTTCAAGTGGTGTATAGGACACTTTATAAAAAGAATTTTAAGATGAAAAGTATGTGCTTTTACCTAATCTGTGTTATTTTCCATATATATTAAAAATTTTATAATTATGAAAAGTAAGAACAATTTGTGCAGCAATTCATCACTCTGTGCTATATGTTTTGTCGTTACAATGAGTTTAGTTTTGTTAAAATTTGGAATATAAGTTCATCGATAAAAAAACTTTTGAAAAATTGAAGCTAGAAGTTTATCAGAAATTAGTGAATTCTTTAACCATTTCATTTTATTTTTTTAATTAATATGTAAATGTTATATAATCGTATGTATGTTTCAAGACCTGTATTTAAATTAATTTTTGTTTCGAAAATAATAACATGTTTATTCTGATTTAGTAGGTACCACTTAATTTGTAAAGCATTCTATACATATATTTTGTTTTTTGTTTGAAATAAACTTGTTTATTTTGTTTTGTACAGTCATTTTTTTCTTTCACCTATTCCTAAATAAAGAAATGAATTATTTTAGGAAAACTTAATTTGAGGGAAAAGTACGGCTAATGGAGGTATTTGTGTCTATAGCAAAGAGTTATTTTTAGGCACCAATTATGCAAAATATCATTCATTATGTCTAGAATTCACTACACTTTATGTTTATTTCCATCTATATTAATGTATTATGTACAGTTGTTTAATAGTTCTTCAAACATTGTGTATTGAATGTTGAAATTCAAATCAAATTCAAACTTTATTCAATGTATACAACAAGACGAACTTTTAACTATGTATACGAAAATAGAAAATGGTGACAATTAAGTTAAAAAGGAGAGAAAAAAAATAAGCTATCTTACAACTATGAGGCTTAAAATAATATAAAGATGAGAAAAGAAGAATAAGAGAAAGAAAAGAGAAGAAAGACAATGATAAACTTTACAAATCTACCTAAAATTGTTGTCAGGAGCGGACCCACCTGGACAAAGTAAGAGCGCTGCCCAACTAATATGTGGAATCGGGGTATAAGTAGGCTAAAGTGGCGATACGAGTGCAAGAAACCAAGATACTCGAATAAGTACATCGGTGAACGCGTATTTATTAAACGCTGTAGGAAGCTTAGGGCGGTGGCATCACGATAGGCATTCAACGAATATCCCAGAACTGAGGGAATATTATTGTGACACATGATCGAAGCGACGCAATCTGTAAACAAAACGCACACAATCGTTGAATGCTATATTTAGCTTACGATTACAAACTGCGTCGAGGGAAGAGAAGATAGTGCTGCAGTAAACCCAATGAGGGACAAGCAGAGCCTTAACCAGTTTAAGCCGCAATCCGACCGACAATAATGTTCCCTTGATCCTTTGGAAAGAATTCCTATATGCGGCAGAAAATTACTCAATATGCATCTACTTATGCCCCTTTATCAAAGGTACTTCAAAGACTTGTTTATCCTTAATTTATTCAAAAATTTCTCTAAATTTTATGGCTATTTCTCCACAAACTTTGTCGAAAAATTTACATTAATTTAATGGTGCATTTAGTTAATTTATTGAATATCACCCAACTTATATGTAAACAATTTTCCTTCTCCTGATCGAAAATTCATTAAAGCCTATTGAATTCATACTCCCTATAGATAGGTGAAACTTACCTATCTCCAAAGCTCAAAATGTACTTTTCCTTCAAGTTAGCGAAATATGCCTAACTTTGTGGCCCGAGTTTAGGGAAATATTTTTGATAGTGTACCTGAATAAAAATAGCTACTTCCAAGCTAAATTTTCCCTAAAAAAATTAATATTATCTGTAGGTACAGAGGTGGTCTTATTAATTTGAACGCCAATCCCTTTAGGCGTAAAAGCAGGGCAATCTTTTCACTGTGTAATCTAGACGAAGAGGAGAATTCAATGGATTTTGTTGGAGCATGTTCCAAACTCAAATTCCAACCACTGCAATATAAACTATTATTTAAAGGAACAGATATGTCAAGTCGTCACTGACGAATTTGTAATTCTCTTAATATTGTCCTAAGAAAAAAAAAACCGTTGAAAAATCTGGATTTAAAGGATTCATCTAGTATAACGATAATATTTAAAAAGTAACATTTTTCAGGCATATCTAGATTAACTAAGTGAGAATTTCGAAAATAATTTCGAAATTTTGAATACCTAATTGTTCAGCCGCAGAAATATCATAAAAACTTACAACCTAAATAAAAATTAAACAAACCATACGAACGTATCCCACGTAGAATTCCAGTTTCGCCAAAAGAGCAGTCAAATCCTAGAAGGGATAAAAACATTATATGCTAGCCCATTGGGGCTCCCTATTGTTGTCCCAAAACAGCAAAAACCTACAAAAAACAAAATATTTGCTTACTAAAAGGTAAACAAATTGAATTACAACAAGCTTATCATAAAAATAAACTTACCTCAACGTCTAGAATCCTACTCCCACGCTACACAGCAATACTTCAAGCTGTTCAGTATCTGAAAAATAAAAATATAAATAAATATAAGACAATAAAATGAAAATGTATCCAAGTGTTTATACTGACAACACATCTACCAATTTCACTGTCACTGACATCCAACGTCAGTACAGTCAGATGTTCAGAGCTCTCACTCGTTCTCAGCTGTAATACGCACAGCTGAAGCACAATACATGCAACGCCATGTAACTTTTTTCTGAGCTCCCATTTACTCTGTGCATTTCCACATTATAAATAAGGCAGGGGCTGGAGCTGAAATTCATTGCAGTTCTCATAAAGGAAAACCTTAAATTCGAAGAGGTGAAAATTAGTAACCTTTCCAATATGGAATGCACTGCTGTCAAATTAAAACTTCGAGACAACGAGTCTCTTCTCTTAATCGCCCTATACAATAGATGTCACGCTACGGGAGCTGATATCAAGAATAATTTAAACAGCATTGCTCAGATCTCGGACAATTTAACATACACGGTGCTGGGTGGAGATTTCAACGCCAGGCACCCGTTGTGGAATGATTCTGTCGATGGTCCGTCAGGCAAGGCTGTACATGACTGGCTCCTCTTTAACACCACCCATGATTTTGTCGTCGTCTCGCAAGATACTCCGACCTTCCCGCGATCTGGGTCAACTCTTGACTTCTATATCGCAACCTCTAATCTAATTAATCTCCTACCCCAATTCTCAAATTACGTCTGCACAGCACATATGGCTGAATCCGATCACTTGGCTGTTGAACTCTCAATAACTCCCAGCGCACCGTTAAATATCCTGACTTCTGACCCTCAAGCCTCAACTTCACTCAAAGACGTTAACTGGCAACAATTTCAAGACAGGCTCTCCCAATTTCTCTCAGGAAATCTACCTGACTCGCAACGGAATCTCACGAACTTGAAAATTGACTTCCACATTGACTTCCTCAACAACGCCATTGAAGGAAATATCGCCTTCTTTTCCAGTCTAGTGCCGAGCAAACACTACAAATAAAAAATCTCCCGCCTCAACTGCAAAAATTATATAAATTTAGGCAGAAACTTCGAAAAGTACTTAACCGTATTTTTCACCGAACCCTGAATAGCCACAACCCAGCCTACAGAACTGTGTTGTCGCAAATTAATTGCTTGTCAACAATTATTGAGGAACAAACGAAAATGTTTCTCGATAAGGAGTTTAGGAAGAAACTGGCTTCCATTCAACCTGGTCCACACTGCTTTCAGGACATAAACAGGGTTTGCAACAGAAAAGCAAAACTCCGCAAAACCATTTTAAGCGGCACGACCGCTTACAACCTTCCCCAAGAAAAATGTAACGCTTTCGCGGAATATTTCCAATCCACTTTCAAAGACAACTAAGCATAGATCACTAAGCGATGCAAATCTTAGGACCACTGTAGACTCGACTGTTGATGATTTCACTGCCCAGGCAGTGGGATCCTCCACCACAATCTTCAACTCCACAAACATGTCCTTAAATCCGGATGATTTAAGCATCTTCTCAAATCCTGCTCACGTTTTCGCCCTAATCAGGACTATCAGAGGCAAAAAGTCCGCTGGCCCAGATAACATTTCCAACAAAGTTATCAAAAACCTCCCACCTGTCGCCATAGAATTTCTGACAATTATCTTCAATAATTGCCTCAATAATTCTTACTTGCCCGATGTTTGGAAAACCGCTCGCATAGGTCCAATTCCCAAAAAAGGAAACTCGAAAAACCTTAACGAGTTCCGGCCAATCTCTCTTCTGTCCAACCTGGGCAAACGTTTCGAAAAAATAGTCCGCCAACACATTGAAAATACCTGCCTCGATCTAAATATCAGGCAGCACACCCAATTCGGCTTCAAGCCCCAGCACTCCACTTTTCACGCTTTGCTCAAATTCCTCTCTGATTCTACAAACGCCCTCAACAAAAGGGAGCAGACAGTAGGCTGCTTCCTTGATGTAGAGAAAGCGTTTGACTCAGTTTGGACAAACGGGCTATTTTTCAAAATTATAAACCTCGAGTTCCCGCCTTATCTCACCCGGGTTATACATAGCTTTCTCTCACCTCGAAATTTCTACATAGAAATCGAGGATACCAAATCTCAGGCAACATCAGTCAGTGCTGGTGTCCCCCAAGTTTCGGTCCTCGGACCAATTCTCTTCAATCTTTTCACTTATGATCAGCCTTCCAACGACTCAAATTCCACCACACTACTCTATGCTGATGACTCGCTTACCTACGCCCACTCCATGTCATCCAATTTCGCTGCTATCAAAGTTGAGCGGCATGTTCTCAAACTTGATGAGTTCTACAGAAAATGGGGCATCAAAATTAATCTGAACAAATCTGAAATGATTTGCATCCGAAATCCCTCCACAAGGGGAAGACCCAAAATAGCCACACGAGCCAACAACATTGCAATCGAAGTCAATAATGAAAAGCTTCAGCCTTCAAAGAACACCAAATACCTTGGTGTCTCCTTCAATAATCTGTTGAAATTCAACAATCACGCCAAGCTGACCATGAAGAAAGCCAACTACGCTTACTCCCTACTCAACCCTATTATCAGAAGGAGAAACGGTCTCCCGAAAGATACAAAGCTGCTTATATACAAACAGCTTATCCGCCCAATTATCTGCTATTGCTTCCCCATCTGGCACACCATTTCGCCATCTTATATGAAGCAAATCAGCGCCCTCGAAAGAAAGATCCTAAGGGCCTGTACAGGTGTGTACAGGAAACCTGACCGACACTACTTTCCCAACACCTTCTTGTACGAAAGTGCAAACATCACTCTAATCGAGGAATATCTCCTTTCTCTCGCGGTCAAACAACTTGAGAAGATCTCTCAACATCCTAACCCCCTCATTAGCCAGCTTTCAACGCAACTTCAAGTTGAAAACCTCAACTACCTATCACCTCTTCACCTTATTAACTCGGAAACGAGAAACATTTATTACCTGGGCGAAAGATTTACTTTCTTCACCAATAAAGGAAGCCACAACCGTGGATAGGACACCATCCTGGCATCTCGATCATCGTGGGACTTATCAACGCTGGACCATCCTGGACTTTCGGGATATTTCTCACCATGTTGGAAGAAACGCCAGTCTTCAACACAAAGCAAGTTAGAGAAATCTCTAACATTCCACAACCTCCCACTCCCATCCAACTTCCTATTCCTCTAAATCCACACATCCCAAAATTAAATAACAGACAAGAACACAGCTTGCTGTCGCGCAACAAGCTGTTATTAATTTTCGACATCGCGTAACTTAGAGTTAATAATTATTCGAACATTTAAAGTGTAAAGTGTATCAAAGAAAAAAGTGAAACCTAGGCTAAAATTAAAGTCTGTACGTGTATATTATCAAATATCCCGGAATATCGGTTCGGTTTAAGACAGTCAAAATTCGTTTCGTTTCGTAAATCGCGTGTGAAGAACTCTGATTGATTGATTGATTGAAATTCATTGCAGTTCTGACAGTCTACCGAGACCGATCAAAAACTCTGAATCTGACTTAGTCATGGAAATCTTTGGGCAAATTTGAACCTATATAAAATGCTGCGCTGACTGTAATTTACTCAAAAGGCGCATCAGTGACACTGTCACTGAAAAAGTCTATTTTAATAGAGATTTTGTTTTTTTCAGCTGTCCCATACCGGAAGGTTCGTTCTGAATTCCGCCAAAACTCCTATATAGGCCGCAGTGACGCCTATTCATTTAGCATTGTGAAAAATAAAAATTAATACAGTTTTTTTGTTTTTACAGATTAATATGAAAGAACCTTCGGCATTTCTTGCTGGATTTCCTTCTTTTTCTTTTTTATTTTTTAGTTGAAATTTATTATTATTTACTTGTTAATTTTATTTTTTTTAGTTATTATTTTGTTTATTAGTTTGAATTATCATTTTTCTTGAGTTATTATTTGGATTTGTTTTTTATTTTTAATTTGACTTTCATTTGTTTAAATTTTACATTTTGATTTAAATTAGTGTTTTCTTATCTTTAATTTGAATCACCATTTTATATTGAGCTGAGTAGTCTGTTACAATACAAATTGTACATACAAAACAAATTTATTGAAATAACTAAATATTGAATATTGCATCTATTATCTCAGTCTTGTCATTTATCGGCCCGACACCCCGCCCCCCCTTATTTCGCTTAGACCTGTACAGGCCTAAACACTAATTGTTGTATATATCTCTAAAAAGAGTTTAGTTCTTCCAGGGCTTCTGTAGTCGATACAATTCACATAAGTGGAATTTACTCTATCGACTCCGTTTCGGGTCTATTTTTTACTCATACTTTGGGAGCGCTGAATAAAATGACTCACGTCGAGACTAGTCAAAATAGCTCAGGAACGTGAACCTCGTTCATTATTATGACCTTTTTAGGGTTCCGTACCCAAAGGATAACAACGGAAACACTTGTACTACTGTCCGTCCAACCGTCATCAGGTTGTATCTTATGAACCGTAATAGGTAGACAGTTGACATTTTCACAGACTGTATTTCTATTGCCACTATAACAAAAAATAATAAAAATAAAATAAAATGAAAAATTAAAGGAGGCCCCATAAAAGAAACGTGATTTTTTCTGCGTTTTTGTCCTCGTTTTATTTTCATTCATTATTATTATCATAAGTAGTCATTTTTTTTTTCAAATGACAGCATTATTTTTTCACATGACGCCTACTCTTATTTAAAAAAATAAATAAAAAGTACATAGTTAGTGTTAAATTTTGTACGATGATACGGAACCCTTTGCGCGCGAGTCCGACTCACACTTGGCCGGTTATTTTGATACACATATGAGAAAAATACGTATGATCATAGAGTAAAGAAATCTATAGAGACCGAAAATGTATGGCAGAAATTCTCATAGATATTGATCACAAGAGCCGAATCTAACAGCGCCGCATTTTTGAAACTATACTAAAGAAAATGTATTTGCTTATCATGGTTACCACCATCTGGCTGCCCAGCTCTATATTGGTTCCCTATGCACTTGCGTATATTTTGACATGAAACTTTGAAAGTTCTTTAGTTTATAGAGTAATACTTCATACGAAGCTTGTATTGTGTGAATGCAGATGTATTTAAATCTGTCTTTCTAATGAAATTATTTGTGCCTTGCTTTTTTTTGTGATGACTGGAGAGCTACTGTACTGCATCGACTTACATCGGAGAACTACAACAGCAAGCAATACTAAAAGTTTTTGCTGTGAAATTTTTCGAAACTGTTTTTCGAACAGTGCCATTGATTCAGCTTTATGAATAAAATTATCATTATGTAATTTTTTCAAATTATTTAAAGTATGGATGGCTGCTGCTATAGACCAATTAATATTTGTATAACGGGTTTTGTTTCAAATTTTTGAAAGTAATTTTGTTCTATTCTTATTTGTATTATTTGTTGAATTCTAAGCAAATTTACACAATTTTTGTTGGCATCAGCATCATACAATGATGTAATAATATCGAATGAAGCAATACCATCAAAAGTGTCTTGATCAATTTTAATTATTGTATTTCGCACAGATTTTACTGAGTAAATAGAATCATAAAATGAAGCTATTGAAACAGAATCATGTGAAATGTTAGATGATCCTTAGTAACTCCAAGCCTCTGTCTGTCACAGAAGTTTTTATCGAAAACAACGTGATGTAGGAATTCGAAATTGGGCAGAATGTTAGGTCTTCATGACGGGCACATATTCCAACAGTCAAAGATTATGAAATATTATTTTTTTAATTTTAATGAGGTGGGTTGGGCTCCCTATTTTTTTTTTTTTTTTTGTATCATGTGTTTGTATCGGTTACTTTCAAGGATCCCAAATTTTTTTAGTTAGTAAATCGGTTATAAGGATAAAGCCTAAAATGTTCGACAAAATACCTTTTCCTCTGAATTTCTAGGTTTCTACAGCTAAAAATTTGATACTATCAGGGTTAGTAGGTTCACAGTAAAAAATAGTTCAAGCGGAAAAAATGTTTTTTCGAACATTTTGGGCTTTATCTTTATAACAAATTTACTTAAAATTTGTTGGTATCCTTGAAAGTAACTCTTTGAAACACCCCACAAGATACAAAACAAAAATGTTTTTTAAGGAGCCCAACCCACCTACATTAAAATTAAAAAAAAAAAAATTCATAATCTTTGACAAGTCACGTCCTTTTCGATAAATACTTGTATGACAGATAGACGGACGGACACATGAGAGACTTAAAAGGGTTCCGTTTTTTGTTGTACGGAACCCTGAAAAGATGTAGATGAACCTTGTTGTTACTAAAGATCATCTAACATTTCAAATGATTCTGATTCAATAGCTTAAATTTACGATTCTATGCATTTAGTAAAATCTGTGCGAAATACAATAATTAAATATGATCTAGACCACTTTTGATGGTATTGCTTCATAGCGTATTATTAAAGCATTTTATAAAGCAGATGCACACAAAATTATGAAAATGTGTTTAAAATTTAACATAGAATACACAGAAGAGTAGAACCAACCAACTTTCAAAAATTGAAAACAAAACCCATCCGTGCTTTAAATAAGTTGTAAAACTTAAAGAACATTTTACTCATAAAGCTGAATCAACAGCACAGTTTAAAAAACATTTCACAAAATTTAATAGCTTAACCGATAGTTTTTATTATATTTATATTCTTTTTTTAATATTTTTATTTTTACGCCAAAATGCATGATCACCATAGCATTATTCTCTTGCAAGATTTGGAAACCTGAGAATAGCCACATTCAGTCTTCCTGATCCGGATCAAAGGATATTATTGATTGACGTGAGTGTCAAGAACAAATGAACATAATGTTCTAAATTCATAAGAAATCCTCACATTACAATACTTTTATATAGTAGAAAATTCAAAATTTGAACCAAATCTAATTTAGGCTCAATTTCGACGTTTTGCGAAAATTGAAATCATGGCAATTTGATAATCTTTATATGTAAAATCATATCTACCTACAGACATTTTTAGATCCAACCGTTTTTTAGAGACTCCTAAAAACAGTTTATCGTGGGATCAAATGAAAATATTCGACAAAACAAATTTAACCATCATTAATAGCATAAAGATAGCAATGAAAAATATTAAATCTACCATTCTCTATACTCAGAAGTGAAAAATCGGAGCAAAAACTTTTAGTATTGCTTGCTGTTGTAGTTCTCCGATGTAAGTCGATGCAGTACAGTAGCTCTCCAGTCATCACAAAAAAAAGCAAGGCACAAATAATTTCATTAGAAAGACAGATTTAAATACATCTGCATTCACACAATACAAGCTTCGTATGAAGTATTACTCTATAAACTAAAGAACTTTCAAAGTTTCATGTCAAAATATACGCAAGTGCATAGGGAACCAATATAGAGCTGGGCAGCCAGATGGTGGTAACCATGATAAGCAAATACATTTTCTTTAGTATAGTTTCAAAAATGCGGCGCTGTTAGATTCGGCTCTTGTGATCAATATCTATGAGAATTTCTGCCATACATTTTCGGTCTCTATAGATGGTATGATGCATTTTGCTGAATGAAATTGACGTAGTATTACCGAAACGATTTTATATCATATATAAATTATATAAATATATATATAAATTGACTGGAATCCTCGGGTGGATATACTCCTTTTTGCAGTACCTACATCTTCACATACAAAAATGAAAAGGTACTTTCCAGTTAAATGTTTTTCTAGTCCTGAAAAGACTACTTTGGTTTTTTATTTGCTGCGATCTTAAGTTTTATTCCATACTTGTTTCCAACTTTTCTGTCTCCGTATTTGGGCATTCATCGATTTATATTGCTGTGTTGCGTCCCTCAAACCATGCATGGTATTTTGTCATCCATCAGTTCACCATGTACTTTTATTATTTCAACCAGACAATCCCGTCAGTTGAGAACCTCATCCTAACCATCACTTGCTTCCATCTTTTGATTGCAAATAACTGGATACAACCTTTTCTTGAGCCATATAAGCGGCAACATGTTGTACTATCGTGTGACAATTAAATTTTACAATGGCAAAGATTTGCATTTCCGAAATCTAATTACAAATCTGATATTTTTCCACTGCTGGCAAAATTATTCTAGTGAGACAGTGTAGTCCAGTATTTTCAAAGAATATCAAATATATTGAGCGATTAAATGCGCAGTTCCTGCAACCACATTTAGCCATTATGTAGAGCATTACTGAACTGTGTAATCGGCTGCATGTATAACATGAACGAGTTCAGTAGGAAAATTTGGAATTTATGAATACAGTTATTATCAGTTTATACGAAAACTGCTGAAATATTTTCAGTTTTACATGGCTGTCCGTCCGTCCATTTGTATTCACGATACTTTAATCAAAACCCTGTAAACAGGAAAGAACAGAGATTCCGAAAAAAAAGTCTCTGATACGTTCATAATAATTAAATTTATTTGGCTTGCAAAAACTACAATTGAATCTATCATTTCAAAAAGGGCCCAAATCTGAAAATTTTTACTTTTCAGAACAAAAAAACAAACTGAATACGGCTAACCCAGACGAAGCACGAGCATTTTTCTATAATTGTGTCCAGATGTGTCATCATAATAATTTACTCCGCATTAGTTCCTTATATGATGAGCGAGTTTAAGTGCGTTCCTGTTCAATCAAAGTTACAATTATTGATATAAATAATAATTGTATCATAAATTCACAGCACGTAAAGAGAATTGAATTATTATATTATCGCAGATAAAAAATTGTAATGCCGTCCAATCGGAAATTTCAAAATATCAAAATGGCCAAGACTATTCGCTTACAATAGTATTGCTATGCTGCCCGAATAATTTTCATCCACGACAAGTGTTGCATGCTAGCAACGTCTGGACTTTACCAAAAGTATTGAAGTTTTATGAAATTAAATGTTGCATAACAGAAAATTATGAATAAAAAATTGTGTTAAAATTTCTTATTGATAACAACAAACATAATTTTTATTCATAAACACAAGCATATCTTTTCAGAAGTAAGAAATCGAGTAGGTAAACATTTGATTTGAGGCCTCTCGAAAGAGAAATTAAATGTTTTGTGGAAATATTTCGAAAAGAATTTCTACAGCATCTTATTGGCAAACTGTGGGAAATGATCCGTTTTCGAAATCACTCCAGTCGAACATGTCTTTGAAAATAGTAAGAAAAATATTCAAGTATGGAGCACTTTTGTATTCACACGATAGTTCTACGCCTTCAAAGCATATTTTATTTCACAAAAAAAAAAACAAAATGCTTGAAAATTTTAGTAGACCTCTGTTAGAAATAACTGATTCAATTGCAACTTACATCTTAACTAAAGAAAAACTGGGTTTTTCATAAATAAAACCAGGAAATTAATGAATAATGGTTAATTTATAACCAATGAAATAAAAATCGAAAAGTAACTTTTTTTATTGAGAAGAATTAAAATGGTCATAGATAACTTCAATATCACAATCAAAAAGAAGTTGTGGTGAAATAATAGTTAAACATTAAAAACAAATTAGTCGAGAGATGCAGTTCAATTTTTGTCATAGATCTTATAACAAATATGGTCCCTGATTGAAAGGGATTCGAAAGCAACTAAACTTAAGTGCTGCTTAGTGCCTAGAATTATACAAAAAAATAAAACAGTTGGAATAACTTTATGTCGAATGTACAGATGTTCAGTAAGCAAAAATTTATACAGTGCAAGTAAATATTTTAGTTTTGGTTGATAAAGCCTAAAGCGAAAAACACAATACGGCGGTTATCAGAGTTCATCAGTGCTGAGTAATGTCAAAATGATTAAAAATGCACAGATACAAATTGTCCTGAACTGCTGCCTTCTGTATCAAAAAATCAAAAAGTAAGTTTTCTCAGCTATCCCAGGTCTCTGTTAAAATACAATTGCGGCTGATCACTCTAATCTAAAACAAATAAAAAAGCTAAAATTGGTCTAAGACCAATTCTTATGATACCCAAGATGAATGCCCGTATTTAATTTCGTATGGTCACCGATCTATTCAAGTTTGATTTTGAAGTGGTTTTTCGCATATATTTCTAGAACGGTTTGTCGCACAGAAAAAATTATTGTAACCAATTTTATAGGATGTCGTATTCTGCAGAAGTTTTTAGTACAATAAAAATGTCTTGGACATTATTAAGCATCTATTTAAGTATACAAACAAAATTATTAAAAAAAAATATTATTAATTGGTGACAACAGAGCCATTCCGGCGAGGCTTGTCGAATTTAAAGCACTCTGCGGCACGCAGTGTAGCTGGTGCAATTTTGAATTTGGAAAAAAAACACTTAATCTACATGCTCATAGCTACTAAAGTACGTAGGGGATTTTGAAAATATTCATTTTTGTATGATTGGCGGATATTTAAATAAAATCGTTCAATTTTCGACACAAAAAGCAGTGCAGTAATCATTTGTTAATAAATAATGTCTAAAATGTCCAAAATCTCGTACGTATTTCACTTCAAAATGTTATTTTAAAAATATTGTTAAAAATTCAAATGAAAAGAATGAAAATTGTTGCAGCTATGCTGCGTGCCATTTAAAGTTTTGAAATGAGTTATTGACATGAAAAATTCGACTGTTTATATTTTACATGTACTGACGCTAAACTAACGTACTTTGCTTGGAAATGCTTTTAACTGAACATAAACACTTCCTAACGACCGACATACGTTACTAAATTAGTGTCAGTAAGGTAAGAAAGCACGTTCCCAGTAGGGTTTATTTGACGCAGTTAGTCGTTTCGGAGTAGACCGACGGGCTCGGGAAGGAGCCAAAAATTTCGATGAAGAAAATTTCTTTCAGGTAGAAAGCTTTATTTATGCCTCATATTCTAAAAGGTTCAACGCATCTTTTAAATCAATAAAAAAAATTGATTTTCTCAAAAATTTGCAGTGGTATTACCCCTTAAAGATTATCACACGAAACAGATTTCAATGAAAAACAACCAAAAGGTTAAAGGTAACTGATGATGCTGATGACTTGGTGCACTTTATTAAATCTCCAGGTTTATCTTGATGAGTGTACTGAGAAAAATAAGTTAGTATATTATGAACTACACCTGTGGCTTTCCTCTCCTGTTACGGAAAAAAAAAATTTAATCACACTAGAATATTTACTGCAATGAGTATTTATCGTTGAAAATTGAGATTATCTATTCAAACATGTCGACAAGAAATGGAATGTACATTTCTCTTGCATTTTTCGGATAATTCAATACAAAGGAGTGACCTTGTACTGCGATCAAGTACACTAATTACCAGTTTAGGAGTTTTATTACTTTTACACCACCGCTTAATTGACAGATTTGACTACGCTTTACTATCGTTCAACATAAATTATAAGTGCTCTCTCTATAGCGTAGGCGACCCTAAACAAACAACTTCCCTGCTAAATCACGAACTTTCAACAGGCACATATCGAAAAATAATTACAGCTCTAAAAAATATGCAAATTCTACCAAGAATTATCCTCAGTAGTACCATAAAGATGAACGGAGCATAAACAGAGCATAAATTTGTGTAAAATTACATCGTTTAGGACGGGAGACGAAATCGGAAATACTGTTCCACCATGCCTCTGATGGTCATTCTTGCTATATAGCATAGCAAGTCCCCTTATACCAAACTGTATGAAATGCCTTCCTAGTGCTTAGGGCCAAAAGGCAACCATCCGACCCGACGAACAATCTGAAAATCGACTTCGACAAGAACAGGGAACACAGCTAACGAAAACAACAATAAATGCCTAAATATACTATAAAAAGGTCAAATTTAATGAGAGAAGGAGGAGAGGGTGATAGTCTGATAGACAGGCCAGAGAAAGTTACCGGGTGTGGAGAAATTTAAAACAATCCCCCAATCATTTTCTCCACATTAAGGGGCCGCCATAACATGCCACCAGTGCACGGCAATTTTATTTCGCATTAAGAGATTAAGATCGAAATTAAAATTTAAATTAAACGCACCAACACACTGCCACTCCAAGGATATTTTTGGGTACAGCAAGCTAGAGGAAATGTATCGCTTTGACAATACTGACACAATCACAATATCTCTATGGATGGTGAAATGAGCAACCCTCTTCAGATCAGAATCGGTGGCTGTTTCAGTCAAACCCCAACGTAAAGTGTGTGCTTGGGTAATTTTAACACCCCTTGCTCAATACTTTTTGTGTCTATTGTTTACTTGTGTTAAGCTTGTCCCTATAATATGTTTGTTATGTATTGAAATTCTTTTCATCATTGGAAATTTTATGGATGGGATAAGGATCAGGTGAGAGGTGAGAAGTAAATAATTGGGTGCGCTCGACTGTAGATGTGAATTTTTATGCAAATGCAGGGGGAGTTTGGCACCATTTGTAGGCTTAGATTTTTCCATTAATTTAGGGAACTGGTCATCAAGTACCAGAAGTATGGACAAATATATACATGTGTACATAATATTTATGTAATAAGTGTATATATGTATTACCATGCTGAAGCCATACTGGCTTCTAATAGGTACAGATACTTTAATCGTCATAGTTTCGTCCAATATGATTGTAGCTATGTTTCTTAGTATGTTTTGGATAAACAAGAAAAAGAAGATGACAAACGAATGCCTCGAAAAAACAATGTTCTTATTTGCGTTTAAAGTTTTTTTTTTAATCCTAGATCTGTTAAAGAATTGTAATTCCTAAATTTTTCCCTAATGTAAATAGCGTTAATATTATACAAGTCAATTTGCCAGAATGGAACACGAAGCTACACATTTCAGTTCAGAGAGCGTTACGAACTTTTTTCTGAAAGTTTATGCTACGAATGCTACAATACACATAATTGAAAATTGTAGTAGGAAAATGTTTTATGCTATTTATTGTCTTGTAAATCACATTAAAATGTAAAAAAATTATATAATACCTTTGTGTATGGAGTAGTTGCGAAACGAAGTTTGACTTACCCAGTAGGAAATGGAACGCGTCGTGACTAGTTCCATAACTAGTTACGGTAACTATGGAAGTAGTTCCATGTTGTATTATAACTTGCATTACTTTTAGCACTGCTTGCCATTGCCGGAAACGTCGTTTACAATGTAGACTTTGCAACCAGTTATTGGACTACTTATTGCGAACAGTGGAAGAGTGTAACTAGTTATTGAACCAGTTATTTTGAACTAGTTATATAGCCATTCCCATAACGTTTCAAATAAAAGTATAAATAACAATGGCAAATAGTTTCACAAATTTTATTTAATTCGTTCTTTCTAGTCTAATTTATACATATTATTAAAATCAAAAAGTTATGTACATATATTCTAAAAAAAAAAAAGTTCATTGAGTAAAAGATAAAATCCAGAGTAAACATTTTATGCACGATCCAATCACACGTGTAAATCAAACTTACGCGAACACGTCTGATCATTGTACTTTAAATTACTGCTGCCCGATTCCAAACGGTAACAAAAACATGAGTCATAACAAAGTTCCCGAAGTTAAACGGGAACTCCCCCTATTACATTTTCGAATACATGTAGTGCAGAGTGACGTAATATATGGAGAGTAATGTATAACGTTGGTAGCTAGAGACATAACTAGTTATTTTGGTATCGCATTGTTTTTTTTTCTCTGGTGGGTAGTTTCTACCTTATTGTATTGTAGAAGCGCTACTATTGCAGGCAGAGTGCAGACGTAACCAAAGGGTAAGCCCAACTCCAATATAAAATCAACGATGTTTCGATCTGATGTAGGGAAGGCCGCAATTATTTTTTAAGAAATTTACTGGAAATTTTTTCTTCACAATTTATATGGATTTTTCTAGGCCGACAACGACATACTTTATATCTGAAAATAACTCCAGTAGGCCACCAGACTGAATAAAAATTCTGCCCAACATTTTCTATAAATTTCTAAGAAGAAATGAAAGCTCATTGCTTATCTACGCGTCTACGCTTATAAAAATTGTTAGTGCCCCAAGCACCTGTTTTCGGCCTCCAATAGTGATAAAAATTCTAAGGAAAAATTTCCAGTAAATTTCTAAGAAAACATCAGTCCGAGTCATCGTCAATTTTATATTTGAGCGAAGCCTTGATGGTTAGAAACGGCATCAAGTCGAGGCCTTTGATTTTCTATTCTATCGAAATCCCAGCGAGAATTATGTCAAGCGCTTGTCAAGGGAAGCGCTTCCACAACAAACCCAGAAAATATCTTGTCCGAAGCTCTCTTTTACCATAGCCAAAGGAATCGGTGGAAGCAGATCTCTTCTTTGAGGTTAAGGTTATTTATAACCTATCTGTTTTTTTGTTGTGAAAATATGACCCGTATTCATCTGAAAGTACAGCAATATTTTCATTCTTTAGTAGTCCGTTGAAGTATTCGGTTAATTAATTTAATTTAATTTAATTTAATTAATTAATTAATTTTTAATAATATAATGTAACAATATTGTTTTTTTTTGTTTAGCAAGAACATGCCTTTGTAATTCATATAGATTTAAAATTAAACGAAACGCCTCCAGCATAAAACTGAAATTTTTAGTAAAGCGCCTCTGCGGGCATACTCAATTTAAAACGATATGAACAAGGCGGGGAAGCGCAGCGAACTTCCAAAGAAGCGCTCTTGCATTCATCTTTCAGCAATTCCATTTCCCGATAGGATGTTACTGACTGTTTTACTTACGTCTGTATGATTTATTACCCACTGGAAAAAAGAGCGCTCTAAGTGCCAGCCTGAAGCGCTTCCCTGGAAGTTCATAGAGCTTCTCTTCCCGATCCATCCCAGTTCATTCCTTTTTAACATAGGCACATCCGCAGAGGTAAGCTCTTCAATACTGCTTTTAAGAGACGTTCTAGGAGCGCTCTAAATTATGATAATCATCGAAGTGCTTCTGCCTTAATCTCATAAAAGGCCTTCAAAAGTTCATTCTGAGAACAGCATTGAAGCGCGTGCGCTTGCTTGTGATTATTTGTGGTATTAAATTTTATGCCGTTGATTAAATATATGTATATTATATATTATATTATACTTATGTATATATTATTGTAGATTTTGCAGCAGAAAAAGTAATAGCTCCTTGGAAAGCTACCGCTAATTTAAAAAACATATTTCAATCTAGAAATCTAGAAATTTTGACAGCATAGAGAGTATGATAGTATTTTTTTTTTTGCTAAATTTAAATAAGAACTTATAATCAGAAATGCTTTTATTCGCACAATATTGGAAAAATTCATAGTTTAAATTCGTCAGTCTCTGTTGTTCTGCTGGAGTTCATCAAATAATCTTCTATGGAGTTTCCATAATGGCTCTGGAAACTCTTGAGTTATTTACTTGCGCCTTTGCTTATTTTTCTGAATAGATCAGTGAATATGCTTCTAAAGAGCTGCCAAATGATGGATAGAGAAATGCTTAAATTGTGCTCTTGTCAGAAGCGCTGGTTTTTCGTCCCAATGGGGGTACATGGTTAAAAATTTGAAGATCTATTTTAATACCACTTTAGTATTAAGGTCATATGCAATACATAAAAAATTTGATATGAATAAATGTGGCATATTAAGGGAAAATTTAGTTTCTAATATTTTTAAATAAATTATGTAATTAGCCAACATGAAATACCGAATTGTATTACATTTTAATCAAGAAAAATTTAATCTAATTCAAAGGACGTAGCCAAAAATTTGTATTCCTCCATAATATATTAAAAAGTAATCCGGAAATACTAAAATTTAATAAAAATATATTAAACAGCAATAGACAAGGATTGTGTTCTAATCCGAGACAATATTAAAAGTGACACGAAAGGGAGAGCTTCATAGCGATAGAAGTTGAAATTTGTAAGTAATTATTAACACATTCATTCGATTTCGATCTGAGATACGGAGACATATCAAAAATTTTGTTAGTAAAATGGCTAAATGCTAATATTGCCATTGATGTATTAAAGGAAACGCTTGGAGGTGAAGATTGCTTTCAAGACATGCTTATTTTAAAATCTACATTTTATCCACAATCTTTAAAATTTAATAAAATTTTTAATTGTAGACGGGAATTCTGAAGTAAAACCATTTTTGACATGCCTGAAACTTTTGCCAGGGTCCAAGTCAAAAATAAAGAAAAGACCAAATTTTTCCACTGCGTTATCGAAATTCTTTAAATTTAAGGAGGTTGGCCTTGCTACTTAATTTATAAGGTGATAATAAACTAATTCCACACGTAAAGAAGAGTACGATTTAAGTAAAAAAACAGCCATATAACGGGTTTTCCAATAAGAGGTGTTATTTTGATATTCAAAGAAAAATGCCATTTTTTAAGATAAATGATCGGGTATTTATATCATTATAAAGAGGAAGGTATGCCATTAATAATGGAAAATAACATCAGCCACGACCACGCCTACAGGACCATATCCTTTTCATGAAATTTTCCGTAACCAAATCGCAAAGTGGCTGCCCTATGTCCTCGATAGCCTCACGAATTCCATCTTTGAGGTCTTGAATCGACGCTGGGCTGTTGGCGTAGACCTTCCCTTTCACGTGGCCCCAAAGGAAGAAGTCGCAAGGTATTAAGTCACAAGATCTCGGTGGCCAATTGTGATCACCTCTTCGAGAGATAACACGGTCCGAAAACTTTTCCCGTAAAAGATCAATGGTTTCGTTGCTTGTATGGCACGTAGCGCCGTCTTGTTGAAAGTAAACGTTGTCCAGATCAATACCATCCAATTTCGGCCACAAAAAATCATGAATCATCTGTCGATAGCGCAATCCATTCACCGTAACTGTTGCTCCAGCCTCATTTTCGAAAAAGTAAGGTCTAGTGACCCCGCGGGACCATAAACCGCACCAAACAGTCACACGTTGAGGATAGAGAGGCTTTTCAACAATAACTCTTGCGTTTTCCGAGCCCCAGATGCGACAATTTTGCTTGTTGACGAAGCCATCGAGGTGGAAATGGGCCTCATCACTCAAGATGAGTTTTCGATGGAATACCGGATCATTTTCAAGCATTTCAAGGACCCAATCAGCAAAGACTCGACGTTGTTAATGATCAGCCGGCTTGAGTTCTTGTGTTAACTGAACTTTATAAGCCTTAAGACCCAAATCTTTATGCAAAATACGGTGTAATGACGTTTGTGGAATGCCTAATTCCAAAGAACGACGAGGAATGGACAAACCTGGGTTTTCTTCAACACTTTCGGCTACAGCAGCAATATTCTCGGCTATTCTTGAGCGACGTGCACGGGTTTTATTCTTCACATCACTAACTTGTCCCGACAGCTCGAATTTTTCTACCAATTTCTGTATTGCGGTCCGGTAAGGTGCTTCACGACGACCCAAAAATGTTCAAGTTTTACGAACCGTCTCTGCCACATTTTCACCATTTTTATAGTGAATTTTAATAATTTCAATGCGTTGTTGAATCGTGTATCGTTCCATTTTTATTAATGGCGTAGTTTCTACTTGTCAAATGTCAAAAAATGACAGCTCCAAAAGTGACATCTACCTTTCAATGTACTTTTTTAGAATCTTTGTACATTGGCAGTAATATAATGAAGTTTATCGAGTTCAGTTTATAAATATTAATAAATCAACACATTTCGAAAACTATAGTATGTAGCTACTTTTTATAGTTTTTCATAGTTTGCGGTGCTGCAGGTACAGTAAAATTTTCGCCTCTCCTGGCTAAACTCAGAAAAACTATTAGAGGTCCGCCCAAACACCCATTATCGCCTCCAATAATACATAAAAACTCTAAGGAAAAAATTTCCAGTAAATTTCTAAGATAAAATTGAGGCCTCCCTACATCAGGTCGAGGCATCGTTGATTTTATATTGGAGCGAGGCATTGCTTGCTTACCCTTGGTTATGTATACTGACGTATATAATATGGACTGCTTACGTTTCTATTTCACGTGGGTATAATTGCTTGTGTCAAAAGGGGGGAAACTGAAAAAGTGAGCACGGAACTCGGGAATACATTATTTTTGATAAAACAGTTTTTGTCAGTAACAACCCTAAATGATTAATTTAAAAATATTTATTTCGATGAATCCACTAATTTATTTGTTATTTTCAGTTCTCTCTCAGTTGGTATACTTGGTACTTAGGCCGAAAAAGTCAGCAATATAGAAGTAAACCCACTTTTTGCAATCCATATTATACATGTCAGTGGTTATGTCATCAAGTCGAGGCATCGTCGATTTTATATTCGAGCGAGACGTTACTGGTTTCTGTTCTACTTACCCAGTCTTGTGTGTATGTTATTAGTTTATGTTTGCTTTTCTACGAAGAGTTAGATATTTGTAGGTACTTAATAAACTCAGAAATACCTAAGTAAAAATCTTGGTACTTAAGTACAAAACTAAGTCTTAAGTACAAGTAAATAGAAGCAAGTACTTATGTTCAAGTACTAAGTAGGCGCATTTCAAAAGTATTGAGTAATAAGTCTTAAGTAACGAAAATGTACTTTAAGTAGTACTTAAGTCTTTTTTTACTTAAGTATTGCCCAGCTCTGATTTGTATGTATGGATTTTGTTCTGGATTTGAATACGTTGATATATAATATGATATTTAAAATAAATAAAATAGTTTATTTTAAATTAGTTCAAATATTAAAAGTTACTATCTCATATATTTGAATCTAATATTAAATTATTACATTCTAATAAAAGTTGTCGTGAAATTCATTAGCGGAGAATATTAAATTGTAATAAACTTAATTAAAAAGTAATATAGTAAAATATATTCCTTTTTAATAGTGAAGTTATTAAAATTACGTATTAATATCTCAAAATATTACAATTTAATAAATTTGTGGGTGTTGTCATATATACAAATACCAAAACTATCAAATTTTAATCCCAGATTTTCAACAATGTAGTTTGTATATGCTCTTACGGCCTGTCCATACTTCAGTTGCAGAGCTTTAATCGTCTGACGGTGAACAAAACTGTTCAAAATAATGCAAGTGGACACATCTGACATTATAAAAAGTAAGCATTTTCGCAATCACTATATATATAGTTCTATACACAACGGTAATACCCCACACAGGGTAACAAGATAAAGTAAGAAACATCGATAAAGGTCCCCGGGGTATTGAAAAACAACTTATATGTACATAAAAATTCTATAGAATATCATGGTTATGGTTCCAAAAATATACCTAACAAATTTTTGGCGCAAATGCTTTCTGATAACTTACCCGCCATTTTCTGAATGAGGGCATCACAAATCGAAACTATTTTTCCCTTATGACTTAGAGGAGACTTGCACCACATTTTCTAAATTAAGCTGTCACATCAAAAGTCGATAAGAAAAGGCCAAAAGGATATTAAAGATCAATAATTGAAAAATTGTATTATAGATATACAGGGTGTCCCGTAAATGGTATGAAGTCAGAAGGTTATGGGTAAGTCATACGTAGATAAGCAAAAACTTGTATTTGTGATGGGCGGGAAATCCTAACGGTTTCCGAGATAAAGGTATGTTTTCTTAAATTATCCTGTAAATTCTCCAAGTTACACCCCATGATGATGATTTCAACTTTGGTAGATAGATAATCATTGGACGTTTCCAACGTTCTATAATTTGTTTTTCTCTCCTCCCCTCCATTTTGGAATTATGGCTCAACATTAGCAAAATTAAAATTTTTCATATTGGATTTTAATTAGTTATCATGTAGTGGAAAATACCTTTTGCCAATTAATTTTGAGGAATACACTACTTCTGCCCCACATTCTGATTTCATACTTTTAATGGATAAATGGATGGACGGATTTTTTCTTCCGCTACTCTCGCGTCGAATTACTCAATACTTATATGTGTAATAGGTTTCTGTAATAGCTGCAGCCCTCAAATTTCGGTTCCTATAAATGGGGCAGAAAAAATCCCATAAACGCCGTACTTTCCCAAAAATCTCACAGTTTCCGTACTACACAACTTATCTATTTCACCAGATAGGCCCAGCGGGAAATATTTCGGACCCTGCGTAATAGAAGCATAAGAGAATAAGAATTTTAGAATAATGACATCGCCGCGACCTATTAAATTACCTTGAAGGGTGAGCTCCTCACCTCCCTTAAGAGACCATTCAAGTGCATCTAATTCTACTCGTTTTTCCCCGCTGAGCAAAAATTTTAATGAACATTGGGTGAGAGAACTAATGAAGACATGTCAAACTTACGAATTATATTTCCGTCTCAAAATTAACAGAAATAAACAAAGTTAAGCTTATAAATGAAATCAAAATATAACAAAATTACCAAGTAACGTTTTAACGATTGACTGTTCGCCCCATCAAGTTAAAAGGAATGATCCAATTATATAATCTGTGACCCAACTTTAGTGAGATGGTCTTAATATCTGAGACCAGTTGCTCTTGCAATTGGTATCAAAAACAATTAACTCAAATTGTTTCACTTTAGTTTAATAAAATCAATTTCATGACTTGAAGTATATTAATTATTTCGCGGCCGTACTGGATTTTTATATATATAAATTAGACTAACTTACATTTATTCTAACCGTTTTCATTGCTTTCTTAACTCTACGAGCTTTTTTATGAAAATTTCAGTTGGCGGATTATATTTCACTTAAGTTTGATCATTTACCAATGTGAAAGAACATGTCCGTGACAATTTTAGGTTTTTCAGTTTTGTGTGAAGGGACATTTATAATTCGGATTCTTTATAAATTACATTCAGGAATTACTTGTATGATAATATGATATTTGTAATTTTCAGGCGTAAGCGATTTCGTGCTGTGGAAATACCGGATGATGGAGTAAGGTGTCATGGTCGGATCGTGTGACAATTAGGGCAATGAACGGAGAGGTAATTGGTTATATGTTATATGTTTTGCGACCATCACACTTATGAATGAGTTTGACAGTTTGGTTTAAACTCCGGTTTAAACTAGAGTTTAAAACGTGCCATCCCTCAGTTTAAACTCAAGTTAATAGTATTTCAAATGTGTGATACTTTATTTTGACAGTAGCATTATTTGTTTGTATCAAGAAAATAATTTTATCATGGATTCAGATTTACATATTTTTAGCGATGAAAAAGTCTTTTTTATATTAAATTTAAAATTCTGTCGACGACTGAGAGTAATTTAGAAATCGGCCAAATCATTTTAATGAGGAGGACGACGTTGAATCTAGATTCCGTTTAAATAAAGAACTTTGTCACTTTGTCTTCGAATCTATACTTGTCCATTTTCTTGTGGCGGTGCAAAGGGTAAGTGATGCGCAGTGCTACCAAAGGAGTATACAAACAAAGGAAAGGCTGTGTATATGCTCCGTGTTTCGTGTGATGAACAATTACATACTCTGATTCCTGATGATAATGTGTGTTCATAGTGAAGCCTGGATGTATACGACTTAGTACGACTGCTTGGAATTAGTACTTTGGTAGCTCAAGACTACGTGCTGTGTAGTCTCAAGCCTCTCCTAACCTAAAGGGCAGATCATAACCTTCTCGTGGTCCACTGCTGTCACTTATTTATAAGTGCTAATATGATTAACCCCGAAAGGAATTACCAGTAACGTTTAAGAATCTGAATGAAGGTTCACTGGGAGTACTCATGATCGTACGATCATGTTATACGAAGCCATACCAATTGGGTAGCCGACATTGCTAACTTGGTACTACGGGGTTAAGGAGCCCAGAATAGCGCTGCCTTTAGTAGCAATATTCGCCTCAATATGGGAAGGCTCCCTTGTGGGAGCATCGTAGTGGTTGTGGTTATCCCATATGCGGGCAGAGTGAGATTTTCTGAGTCTGCATGGCTTAGGCGAACATTCTTCTCTGAACAGAGTAGTTTGTTCTTTTATCATAATTGCATACTGCGTCCGTCAATTTGAAGGATGGTCGCTTGGTAATGTATGATTAGAGGATTGGCTCTCGGCGTGGAGTTGCGTTAAATCAACCGGGTGCCGAGACCCACAGATCGGAAGAGATTTTAGATAGGTCTCGCTTCGACCAGTAAGTCCAATGTCAAGCATGCACTGACATAAACTGGTACTTCTGAGACAGAATATAAATCATATTCTGCCCCTCGAGGGCGCTGATTGTCGCTTGTTTTCTAATGCGTGCATTAAGACTGCCGTGAGATTAAGCCATAATGGCAGGTGCTCACGTAAATCCTGACAGATTTCTGTCCATTTTCTTGCACTCTACTATATGTCTGTTTTTATTCACTAGGGAAAGCAATAGCTCAATTTCACTTCTACTAAAATTTGCAGTTGGATGGTAGCATATTTAGAATTAGTTAGTTATTAAAATTATTTTTTATCTTTTGGTCTATTACTTTTTCCGATTGACAGACAGATTAATAGAAAATTTGCTCATAATGGCGGCGATAACTAATTTAGTTGACAATTTAATCAGTACTACGAACGTTACTAAAAGATTGCACTGTGAAACTGGCCATTAGTTTGCCAATTTACTGTGCCCGTATAAATGCCGCTTAAGCATTTTAATATGTATTGCTGTTTTTTTTTTTTCAAACACATTTTGTTTATGCGAGTCTTTTCTATGATTCTATGAATTGTAATCAAAATATAATTTTAAATGATCATAACAAAAACAAAGTACTGGAAAAAGTCTGCACTGAAAACAGGTATCACAAACGAAACTTCACTAAAATGTTTGTTGAATTATAAAGTTAATTTTCAAATAAAAACTCTAAACCTTTTACCAAATGTATCAGCAAATTATTTTGTTTTTAAATATGATTAGTTATCTTACAGATAACTGCATGCGATGAACATATTCCTTTTCCTCTATTTTTTTTTTTTTTATATTTCTCATATAATATATTACCATAATTTCTTTTAACCTTGAAGGTGGGTAACCTTGTTGATCATTTTCATTAAACCCTCGATTCTCAAAGATAATTATATTGCCGCATAGAACGTGTCAAGAGTCACAAGAAAAATCATAAACAACAGGTAGATTAGATTAAATATGTGGAGCTGTGTGCGGGCTCTAACCTCGCAGACAATGCGATTTGAAAGATCTAAAGTGTATTCCCGTTCAAAATATTCCCTTTCTAAGTTAAGGCTGTTAGTAAAGTTTAGAACCATTCCGGGATTGAGATTCCACTTATTATTTGGTGTAGGAAATTCCTATGCGAGGTGGAGTATTCGCCGCCTGTATGTGTTCTGACAGAAGCGTCAGAATGAAATCTCACCCAAACCCATCTTATTTAGGAGTTACCGCAAGGAGCAGTGGACTGAGAAGAGCTCTGTGATTATTTTAAGCTCTGTTTTCCTGAGAAGTAGGAATTCATTTGTTTTTGCGCCAGAGGTGTCGATAAACGTCTCTGCCTGACGAAATCCTTGTAGCTTTCCCCAAAAAAGGGATTTTTGTTTATTCTCCCAGCTATTTAGCGTAGCTCTGAGGTGACATTTAGAAGTGCCACAAGGGAAAGGGAGCTCTGCTCCTTTTTTGGCTAGCCCGTCAGCAATTTTATTGCCTTTATGGCCCCCGTGTCCCGGAACTTTGTTTCTACTCGATAATTTTGTAAGTTATTGCAGACACTCCCAGTTTATCCTTGACTTGATAGTGAAGCAGCTTGCTAATACCTCAGCTTGGAATACGGTAAAAGTAGAGCTCAAGGTCTTTGAGGTATGGCATCTGAGACCGCATACACTCACTCCAGCTCCGCTCCTCGGGTTTGAACCATCTGTATCAGCATTGATCCCTGTTATAAGGACGGTTTAGTTGAACGTTATTTGTAGGTATCCCAAAACGAACACAAATCAAAATCTATCTTGGGTGTGATTATATCAGATATTGTCATCGTTACGAGAAGCATATTTGTTTTAATATACTTAAATTATCAACCAAATAACCCAACATTAACTGTTTGTGCTTTGGCAATCTGATAGCACTGGAGATCGCCTCATTTTAACCTGCAAAAGCAGATGTATGTTAGGTTTAATCAGGCTTCTATTGGTGCTGTAGGACAGGTACTCATCGACCAGATATTCCAAGACAAGAAAGCATCTCGGTTCTTTTTTGATTAGTTGTTGACCACCATGCAAAGGGCGCATAGTGACCATGGGTCCACCAACCATAATGCATATCTAATACATCATTCATGAACTCAGACATGTAGCAGCGACATGTTAAGAGAGATCCTACCTCTCTTTCTATCACTCTTGGTTAACGCGAATTCCAGAAAAATAATTCCAGTTATCGAGAGTGACACCCAGAAATTGGACTTCATTAGAAAGTATCAATTCAGTATTATGAAGAAGTGGAACCATTAATAAAATCTTCGTTCTTCTTGTGAACGGAACAATAACTATTTTGCTGGGGTTTATGCTAAGGCCTCAGTTCAAACACTACATGAACACATGAAGACTTTGAAATGAACTTCTTGCATGAGGTCGGATATGACCTGATTATGATTTCCTTGTACATTATATCTCGCATTGGTCAATTTCACTAGGAGATCCTTAATTACAATCAACCACAAGAACGGTGGAAGGACTACTGCTTGTGGATAGCCTAAAGATGCGTTGATCTTAACTGAGCCGTTACTTAGAGTTGTGGTTATAATTATGTTTCTCAACATGGAATATATCCAGATAACCGTGGAGAACTCAAAGTTCTTATGATAATTGAATTGCATCGAAGGAGTTCTTATCGAATGCTAGTTTTATAACTCGAAATGCACATAAGGCCACCTCTTTTGTTTCAAAAGGTTTCGAGATGTTTGTGATTGGCAGTCTCAATAAGCTTGCCAGTGGTGACTTTATTCAGAGTCTAGAATTTTGCTCATGAACTTAAATATAAATTTAGTGAAGCTAATGGGACGAAAGTATTTGGCCAGTGAACTAGCCCTTTTTCCTGTTATAGATTAAACATCAACCTGACGCCTCCCCAGCATTGGATAATTTACCCTAAAGCATAACTGGCTCGCAAATTCTTTTAAATTGAAGAAGTATTTTTTCACCATTTATCTGTAGTAAGGCTGGGAGACTTCTGTCACCTCCAGCAGATTTACAGTATTTGAATGTCCCAGTGATCCATCTAACCTTGTTAGAAGGGAAGGCAGGGCCCAACTTCTGATAAAGATCCCGTAATTGTCCACCTCAATTGGGTTTGGAGCTGCTATTTCTTGTACGGAAATGGGAGAGTCTGGAAAATGAGTTTCTATTAAGAACCAGACTGTTTCCTCACAACTCGCGGTGTAGTTCCCACTTTCTTTTTGAAGTAAGCCTACACCATTTGGGTAATCCTTGGAAAGTACCTTATGGAGCCTATTAGCTGCGGGTGATTATTCTACACCAGCACAAAAAATCCGTCCGGTTTTTTTTTTAGGGTCTTCTTAATTCCTTATTATATTCCGTTAGAGCCTTTTTGTATTCTCCCTAGATGCCAGAGTCCAACCTTAGGATAACCAACAGGAGTATATTCCCCACACGAATGCTCTCTGCATCCTCCTATGTATGAAGCCTCAGGGGCGCTCCAAGCGGGCGTTCAACGCGTGCGTTGCACGCAGGCGGCCGTTTGAAAAGAGCGGCAAATTTAAAATAAAAACCATTTGCAAAAACTACAAAAAAAAATTTTCATTTTGTAAAATTAAAAAAAAAACGACTATTTTGTCATTGAACGCACCCATTGGGCACACTCCAGCTTAATTGAACGCACTCCAGCTTAATTTTCATTGAACGCACTCCAGCTTAATTTTCATATATCTGTCACTGTCATTATCTTATCAAAGTCATTTAGTGTTTTAATTTTTGAACCAAATCAACATTTCAAGTTTGCGACCTAATACAAAAGTAATTTAAATTTGTTTTATTATTTTATCGGTATTAATTCATAGATTTGTTAGATTAGAAAGCAGAATAATATTATAGAATTTGGTAAGTATAATGCAATGTTTTCTATATTTTTGTTAACCAATATTGTTATGATGAACGTTAGATATTTATTATTTGTATGATTTGCACCCTTAGATATGACCGGAAGAAAAACTAAACGTTTATCTGGAGCGCAATATAAAAAGCAGCGTTTAAATAAAGTGAAATCTATCCATAGTTTGAAGACTTCGCTTTCAAAATATTTTCAAAATACACCAACAGCGTCGTCAAGCAATCAAATACGAACTATAGAAATAGAAAATAACGTTATCATAGATAGTGAAAGTGATGAAATATCTGTTGTAAATAATGAAAAAGAAAACTCTATTGACGATAATGAAAATTCTAGCGATGCGAATGAATATGAAATTTGTACAGAAATTCGGCCTGAAAATTCATCTGGCGAAAATTTTGAAACAAATATAATATTGGACGATCCAGGTATGTGGGCAAATAATATATCAAGTATTACCGCACGAAACCTTGTTGAAAAAAGACCGCATCAAGTAAAAAATTTCGATTTTCCGTTGTCAAGTGGGCGTAAATTTTCAAAAAAATATTACTTAAGACAATTACCGAACGGAGAAGAAACACAACGCGAATGGCTTGTGTATTCCATTAAAAAAAATTCTGTGTATTGTTTTTGTTGTAGGATATTTGGTTTCGGTGATAAAAGCAGTCTAGCCGATTCATCTGGTTTTTCTGATTGGCAACATTTATCGTTAACTTTGTCTCGACATGAAAAAAGTCAGTTTCATAATGAAAATATAAAAAAATGGATATTGTTAAATAAATCATTAAAAAATAATACTACAGTTGATGCTGCGAACCAAAGACTATTACAAGCCGAACGAAAGTATTGGTATGAAGTAATTCAACGAATTATATCAATTATTCAATATCTTTCTAGACAATGTCTTGCCATCAGAGGAAAGTCAAATCAATTATATGCAAATAACAATGGAAACTTTTTGAAAGCAGTAGAAATGGTTGCTAGATTTGACCCTATTATGCAAGAGCATGTACAACGGATTGAAAAGTCTCGGAACAATTTGAAATATATGCCTCATTATTTGGGGGATAAAATACAAAACGAAATTATCAATATTATTAGCACAAGTATTAAAAACGCTATATTAGATTTAATTAGAAAAGCAAAATATTTTTCAATTATATTGGATTGCACACCAGATGTGAGTCATACCGAGCAATTAACTATTGTAATAAGAATTGTGAATTTGGAATCAAAAAAAATTGAATTACGTGAACATTTCTTGGGTTTCTATCCAATAACAAATACTACCGGCGAGGGGTTAACCGAATTTGTTTCAAAAGAACTTTCAAATCTCAATTTAAATATTCATAATATGCGTGGACAGGGATATGACAATGGTGCCAATATGCGAGGAAAGCATAATGGCTTACAAAAAAGAATTTTAAATATAAATCCGCGAGCATTTTTTGTACCATGTTCTGCTCATAGCTTAAATTTAGTTGTTAATGATGCGGCACATATTTCACATGAAACAGTAACATTTTTTGATTTAGTACAAGAAATATATGTATTTTTTTCGGCGTCAACTAAAAGATGGGCGATAATAGTAAAATATTTAACGAATTTAAAATTAAAACCACTGAGCGATACAAGGTGGTCAAGTAGAATTGATGCCATCCAACCACTAAGGTATCATACTGAACAAATTTATAAATCTCTTCTTGAAATATCAAATGATCAACTGATTGACTTTAAAACCAGACATGTGGCAAATTCACTTTCACTAAAAATATCATGTTATCGTTATTTATGTTCCATTGTTATTTGGTATGAAATTTTGATGAAAATTAATGTTGTTAGTCAAATATTACAGAACCCAAACACCGATATCAAGAGAAGCGTTACCGCGTTAGATGATTTAATAGAGTTTTTTAAAAATTGTCGTAATGATAATGGATTTGAAAAAATGCTTACATCAGCTAGTGAATTAGCCCAAAAATTACACATAGAACCTAAATTTCCAGAAGTTGCAAGTTTAAGAATAAGAAAAAAACCCACAAATTTTGATTATGAAGGCAAGGATGAACCAATATTAGATCCAAAAGCAAATTTTAAAATTAACTTTTATTTCTGCATTATAGACCAAGCATTAGTATCAATTACAACAAGATTCGAAGCGTTAAAATTGTATAATGATATGTTTGGATTTATGTATAATATTAAAGATGAAACAGAAGAAATACTTTTGCAAAGCTGCAAAGATTTGCATTTGAAATTAACTGACGAACAAAGAAATGAGTCCGATATTAATGGAATTGATTTATTCGAAGAGATAAAAACTATAAAGGTATTTTTAAAAGAAGAAGATATTAAACCTCAATCTATATTATTATATATTTTACAAAATGATCTTCAGGCAACATTCCCAAATATATTTATTGTGACCAGAATTTTATTAACATTACCAATCTCAGTTGCAACAGGTGAAAGATCGTTTTCAAAATTAAAGATAATTAAAAATTATTTAAGATCATCTATGCTCCAGGAACGTCTAAGTAATATATCAATAATTTCAATTGAACATGAAATCCTAGATAATTTAGATATGCATGACTTAATTTCACAATTTGCTTTGCACAAGGCAAGAAAAGTCTCTTTTTTGTGAGTAGTAAACTATTAATTTCATAAACTTTCTATTTTTTGTGTATACTAAACTATAACTTTCCTAAACTACTGTGTTTTGTGATTAATAAAGTATAATTTTCATAAACTATTGCATGTGCTATGTGTGTTCTTCCGTAGTTAGTTAAATTTTTACTTTAATTAAAATGTTATTTTTATTTTGGATTATAGAAAAAAAATTTACAGAAAGGACGAGGAGCGGCAGGAAATTATTTTGCACGCAGGCGGCCTAACAGCTCGGCGCGCCCCTGTGAAGCCTGCTTACACGGAGGTAGGCAGACGTCTTTGAAGCATTGTCCTTTGTTGCCTTACTGCGTTTAGCATTGGCTTGCTTCACTTTCGATGTCGAGTCGTCAGACCAAGGCCGTTTTTTGAGTGTAGCAATCCTCCTAACCTCTATCTCCGTGTGACCTTAGTTTAAAAGCAATTGAAACCTTTCTTTGGGCGCCCCAGAGAGTTTGGACATGCGCTCTTTGTTTTTAGAAATTTCAATGTACTTGCTATCAGGCTGACTATGCTCTGGTATCCTAAGAAGGTCCTCCTCATCTTAGGGAGCATGTCCATCGCATGACCAGCAGATAAAGAACTTGTAATATCACAGCATTTTTAAAGCCGTATGGCTTGGTGGTTTCTCATCCCTGTTAATAAAAGCAGTGCCTCATCCGTGGCTACACTTCTGCGCAAACTATTCTACTTGTCTTATTCGACAGGAAAATTTCCTACTGGTTGGAAACTAGCTCACGTTCAGCCTATTCCAAAGAAAGAAGAGGGTGGGCCATCCCTCAAATTATCGTAATTCTGTAATCAATTCGATTCTTTCAAAGGATTTTGAATATATTATTAACTCTAAATGAATGAAGTATCTATAAAGAAAACAACTCATCAATGATCGCTAATATGGCCCAGAAAAGACACTCATTTGGATACTTGCTGACTTTTCTTACAGAACGTTAAAACCGTAGTCTTCACAATTTTGGTGAGTCCAAGATTGTTCCCAAGGTCTTTGATAGAGTCTGGCATCCAGCCATTGTAGTTACACTTAAAACACTTGGTCTCTCTCCTGCTCTATTATAGATTGGAAGTTTTTTATCTGATCGCCTAATACCGGTTGTACTAGAAGGCGTTTCACCAACACCTCACACTATAAATCCCGATATCTCCAGGGCTCTGTTATCTCTTCTTTTCGCTTCTTAATTTTCTTTAATGATCTGCTTTTTCTTACCATAGTTTTGGCTGTCACAGTATCCTTAATTTCGCTTACTTTCTTGACACTCTTAGGACTCCTTGCAGAGGGAATGTCACATCTGTAAAACGAAGTTGCATGGTTAGATCATAGAATATTGACAGTTTAGTCGATGAGAGTACCTTTGAATTCGCTTACTCCTTTAACACTCTCAGGGACTTCAATTCCCATATCTGGTCACACATTTTTAGCTTTTGGAGCCTTCAAGCGCATTGATCATTTGGCAATAACCGTCGCAATGTTGGATGACTTTCGCTATCTTCTTAGCTTGCCTTATTAGTCAAGCTTTCTTAACTTTTCCACAAGAACTGTATTGCATCTGTTCTGTTACTAGTATTTTAAATAGACGTAAAGGACGTAGCGCTTTAATTCCGGTATTTTGCAAAGTTACAATTTATGATGAATTCGTGAATTTAAACAAAATGTATTTCGCTATTTTTACTAACCGAAATGGCTGATTCGGAAACGTTACACTTGCACCATTTATAAACCAAAACAAAGTAAATACATTAATAACTCGTTTGACTTTCGCGAGTGGGTAAACTTGAACGTTGACAAGTTTTCTTCGTCAAGAGTAGTACTTTATAATAATATTTCCGGCGAACTCAAAAAATTGAATTCACTTTTCTTCAATAAATAAAATTTTGTTTCATTAGGTGCCCGCCCCCCCCCCCCCTATATTTAAATAAGAATGATTTTAAAAAACAAAACCATATTCATCAAAGAGTGCATCAAGGTCCACATCTTTAACATTAAAACATTGGACAATGTCCAAAATATTATTAAAATCAGGAATTCCCTCTAAAGAAAGAATACCAAACTTTTCAAACTTATTGTCATGAAAGTCAAAACTCTTTTCAATATAAGTTGTAATGCTTGGAATAATTTAATTTGTTGTATATAATCACATTTGAATTGCACTCACAGCAATAGAATCATAAAACCTTTCATTTTTTTTAGTTCAATTATTTTTCACGCAGATTTTTTAATAGTTAATACATTTCGACAATTTTTTGTCCGTTATTTTCCAGAATTGTAGAGTTTAAATTTGAGCCAATATTTATTAATAATTATAGATAAACTTCTGCTAATTCGCACTCAAAAAATTGTTACAAAATAACAGGACAAGACTCCAAACACAAAAAGTAAGTTTTAATTGGTTGATAGTTTTCATAGAGCCTATCAATGACGGGAACCAAAGATAACCAACGAGTTGGTACGTGCTTAAGCATTTCTGTCCACACAATGTCACAAAATATAAAAGTTTCCTTTAAAGCAGCTGTTTTCTTTATAGATGTAGAGAAATCATTAAAAATTTAGTAGTTTTATTGAGTTTTTGATAGAACTATTTATTATGTGGCATAGGCATCTAAACCCGATAAGATCTTAATTTTCTGCTTTTAAATCTACAAATACACTTTAATGACGTCCAAGAATTACATTAACATTGTCATCGCATATTCAAATTACATAAACTGTTCTAATTTACATTTTACAGAACATGAAATATCTTTCGATAGTTCTGAATCGGTTTTGTAGAAACTTAACAACTTTGAACACACTCCAAGTTTTTTATCAGAACACCTAATTACTATTGGAAAGGTTTTTATATTTCCTTCATTAAAAGCATCTGTGGAAATAAATAACCGGCCAAGTGCGAGTCGAACTCGCGCACGAAGGGTTCCGTACCATCGTACAAAAGTAGGCGTCATATGAAAAAATAATGCCTACTTATGATAATAATACTGTATGAGAATAAAACGAGGAAAAAAACGCAGAAAAAATCACGTTTTTGTATAGGGGCGCCCTTTAATTTTTAATTTAATCTAATTTTTATTATTTGTTGTTATAGCGACAATAGGAATACACACTCTGTGTAAATTTCCACTGTCTACCTATTACGGTTAATAAGATACAGCCCAGATAATAATAAGATTGAGAATAAAACGAGGAAAAAACGCCGAAAAAATCACGTTTCTTGTATGGGGCCCTCTTCAGTTTTTTAAATTTGTTGTTATATCGCTAATAGAAATACACAGTCTGTGACAATTTCAACTGTCTACCTATTACGGTTCATAAGATACAACCTGGTGACCCGCGTACGGACAGCGAAGTTTTAGTAATAGGGTTCCCGTTGTTACACTTTGGGTACAGAACCCTAAAAACGGATGGTTACCTTTCGGAGACGTTCAAGAATATTTTATATAGAATATTTCGCCAACAAGCTCATGGGCGATTTGGCAACAACTTGTCATATCTACTCACTCAAGCACCGCTGCAAGTTGGATGCCTTTCGCTTCTTTGTCGCCACATGCGTGATCAATGTTTCGACGAAATATCTAGTCTGATCCCTGAATCCTGCACGTGATAATCGCGCTGCAAACCGCGCTCATCCTTTTACTCTTAAAATTACCTTCGGCCGTACAGTAAAATACTGTGCTACTTTTTTATCCCGTACTGTGGGAATGTGGAACACTCTACTATCTTCTGTTTTTTCTCCGGCATATAATCTGCGAAAGTTTAAGAGTGACTTACATACATCAGCATCTCCGCCGCTCTCTTCATATGTCTCTAATTCTTTTCCCGATCTCCTTGTTGCCATGCAGTGCTTTGTATCATAGGGTATCCCCTGAGCTTGGCTAAATAACATAAAAAAAAATAAAAAATTAAAACACTTTGTTACAATCTTGAAGCATTTTGTATGCTCACATGAAAACTCAGCAGCTGCAGAATTGTAACTATGCCCGTGCATGATCGTGTGGTATGCAAAAGTTCCTTCTGCAATCGGTATTTTTTTTTTTTTTTGTCACTGCTGTTAGGAGGTGAAAAGCCGTCAATAAGTACTTTTGACTAATCTGAAAAAAAAACTGAAAATTCTGTTTAGCAAAGGATACATTTTGCTGTAGTATCTTTTCGAGCTTTGCAGATCCAAGAAAAAGTGTTTATCCAATTTTTTTCCCTCGGTTAATACGTATCTTTCCGTTTTCATAGAAGTTGGTTTTCTCTAATTCTTTCTCCTTGGAGGAATCATAATCCTATATCTAGTTCCTCCATATTCATTTCGTTACATTCGATACAAACTTGTTCTAAAATCACAAATGAAAATAGAAAGTATTGTAAGATGAGGGGAAAGTAAGCTTACCTTCTATATTAATCTTAATCAAGAAGTAAAAACCAAATGCAGTAGCTTCATTCAAACTGAATGTTCTATAATTTGAGTTCGCAAATGTCAGCTAATAAGTGAATTTATCGGAACAATTCTTAGAAGTTGGGTACTGAAAGAGTTATGAAGCAAGGACAAACGTGTACCTAAATTTCTTTTCAGAACATTTCTTACAAAATCATTATATTCACAGAACTAAAGTAAAATCATATAAAATCAGTTGACACACGTAAGTTTCTAAGTACGAATATCAGTACATCTGGTAACCCTACTTTACGCTGTGTACCGACAATTCTGAGAGGTGTCTTGCCTCACGTCAGCAATCATCTACATAGTCCTTTCTTGTACGTACTATATAACCTCATTCATAAGCTTACCGTATGAATTAAGATTTATCTTAATGTTTATGACAGACATGGGGTATCGATATCTAGATATTATATATATATATCCCGTTTATACGCTATATGTGTCATCAAGTATACTCTCAATACACCGAGAAAACATAATGGGTATAAACTACATAACTAGGTATCACTATCCTCAAAAATTACTGGTTATAGCCTGATCATTGGCACTTGTTACGATGCGCAGCGCTATCTAGTTGTTAATAATAATATTATGATGTGTCAAATTAAGCAAAAATGCGTCTGTGCTTTCCTAAGAAAGCGAAAAAGAAGAACCACAAAAGATTTCGTGTCATCATTGAATATGGAGATCTTTATTATTATTCCATTCCGATTTTGTTATTTTTCAACAAACCTTCAATTACACTTTACTTCGTTTCACACAAAATTTTGGATTGAGATACCGCATTCGCTGATACAGTTTGCACCTCAACCAAGATCTTATTGCAATTAACGCAATTGTTTTTTTTTTCGGTAGAAATTTTTAAGTTTTTCGCATATTTATAATTAATTGTTGCGGTTTAGCTTTGCATTAAAGCTAATATATTAGTTGCTTCCATTTCCAAATTGGTTACGTTTAAAAACCTGTCAACTGAATTGACATGTCAAAGTAAGTATGCTTTGTCACATCAATATACTCTTTTATATCTGTCAAGGGTACTTTAATATCTAGATATTTGGAATATCTAGATATCGATACCCTATGTCTGTCATAAGCATGACTCTCTGTGATATCAACAACTATTATGTTTTAAAAAAACAGAATTAGAGCAACAATATAACTTCTTTCTTATAGATAGTTCTGGTACATCAGGGATAGTTCTCTGTATCGAATTCATTTTAAAATTTTCATAAATTTTCGAAATTCATAAATTCCAAATGTTGATTTTATTTGTTAATTATAAAACAAATTGTGGCAAGTAAAGGAAGTATGTACTAAATAAAGAACACGAAATATTATCTCAGCATACAAAACCATAAACCGCTTTTCAAAAGCTGCCCCCACTTTCCCCTATAATAATAAAATCAATTTTTGTTAGCCAATGCAAACGCGTTTGTTCTGTTATTACTATTAGATTTGTTTCTATAGCTCAGCACGTTCATCTCATCTGCACCCTTTTCAGATGCCAGCATTTTTCCCGTTGCTATTATATTCTGCACAGTCATGACTTCTGATTCAGTTTTAAATGATGCTGCAGTTGTCAGACGAATTTGCCAATGGTAACAATGTGAAATTCTGCTAATCACGCTAATTAATGGCGTTACGTGTGCAACAAACTCCACTATTCATATTTGAAGGAAGTGGTGAGTTTTGATTTTCAGCAATTGAATATTGTTTGTTGAAGAGTTTGTGATAGAAAAACTGTAAATTTTCGGGAGGAAACATTACGTTTTCGTCCCGTTTCCTCTTCAACAGAAATCTGTTTTCGTTTTAGCAACTCTGACGAACAAGTGAAATAGCACAAAAAAAAATGCAGGAAATGAAAACTTGGAATTTTATTATAAACGATAGAGTTCTTACAGTGACATTCAATGGTCGTAAATAAAAAGTTCAAAACCCAATAGTTTTCCCGGAAATATTGGAAAACTACTTTCCTTAAGGAGATGAAGCGTTCAAGAGGGTAGAAGAGGTAGAAGAAACGGTTAGCAGATCGAACTTTTGCAAAGAAACTATCGAACCAATCAAACAACTACAAAAGCGAGTTATCGAAAATTCTTTCATCCTTCAATGGTTTCTCCTTTCTTTTTTTGCCATTGAGCGGGCGACAGAGAATTCACCAGCTCCCAGCGCACCAGTACTCGCCTTCATATTTTTTTCTTCGTTCTTACTCTATATATACATATATACGGCATCCTTTTGTAGAACGGATTTTTTCCTTTCCTCCCAGGGTTTTCCTTGCTTTTCGGGAAAAACGAAATGTCGTCCTGAACCCAAACCACCTTTATCGGAAGATTTATGGCGGGATGCTGGAATTTAATGAAATTGCAAAACGAAAATGGTAAGTGTATACCCATATACAGTACCATAACTGTACATAGGTATACGGCATAGAATGCTGCATAGATCTTGTATAGCGGCACAGCATTAATGTTGAGCGTAGATTTGTGTATCTCCACCTTCAATTTCTGTCCTCTAGCTGTAACAATGTAGAAGAGAGTGTATATATCAGGCTGTGCTTGGATGTGGAGAACGATCTACGCCATCATTGTTACCCTCTTTTGCTGTCACGTGACAGTAATTACCGGTATATAACGGGAGTGAATTGGATTTAATGGTGGCGCGGAACAGGAGAGAATCATCCTCCCTTGTCGGGGTATCAGCCGTCTTGTTGGTAAAAATTTTTCAACAGTTTTAAATCTATGCCAGCATTATATTGTGAGTTTTATTGGAAGAACAAAAAGTGTACAAAAATTTGATCGATTTATAAGTTATGAAAACGTTAATGTAACGTTAAGGTAAAACAGGTAATATGAAGCAATTGAAATTTTGAAGAACAACCGAAACTCTTTTCTTACCTATATATATTTTCCAAATACAGTTGATAACACTTTTAGATAAAAGATTTCCCTCATAATAGCTAATACCTACAAATAATGTTTTTCAATTAAACACGTCCTGGTAAAATCCGTTTACAATAGAAAAATATAAATATTTTATATTTTTTTCGCCACTATTATTTCGTTTTAATGAATTGATTGAAAGAAACAATTTCTTGTTCTTAGTATAAAGAATGTCTCGGTTTAACATGCTACTCCTATAAGGGGGTTAAATTTAAGAAAAAAATGTACGGAAGTTGGTCATCTGGAATATTCAATAAGTTATGGTGTGTTAAAGAAATAGTGTCTCAATACGCACCAACAAATGAATACAAAATTATAGCACCAGCCAGAACTATGTATACTATAGGTTGCTTACAGGTAATTATATTTAAGGTTTGTCCTTATACATACTTAAGTATTTCCATTCATACACATAATGTAAAATGTAGGCACGACTTTCTTCTCCAGAAATATTACCATCTAAAGGCGTTTTCTTGTTCGTCGCTAAATTTTTAAGAAAATGGAATTTTTCTCAGGAATTTCTGTAATTATTTCTTTCTTTTATTACGGATTCATTTGTTAAATCTCCTATACTGTTTTTTATGTATACAGCGGCTCAGAAAATTACTGAATTTTTCTTAGCCTATTTGATAGCAAAAAAAAAGAACATGCAAATTAAGAGAGTAAGAGAAATAACATATTTTCCAGATATTTTGAGCAGATATACAGAGACAAGGCAAGTTCTGAATAAGTACTGAAGAGAAAATTACAAATCTACACTATTTTTTATATATATATTTTATTAAGCCAAGTTCGGTAGATACCCTGTGATGCAAAGCACAGCATGACAAGAAGGAGGTTGGAAGGGGATCAGGCGACATGAGGAGAGTGGCGGAGGTGCTGATGTATGACGCCCTTAAGCTTTAATAGGTTGTAAGCCTGAGGAAAGACAGAAGATAATAGATTGTTCCACATTCGCACAGTTCGTAATAAAAGACCATCACGGAATTTTACTGTTCGGCCGGAAGTATTTTGAAGAATAACAGGATAACATTCCACTCTAGTGTTGCATGCAGGAATTAATCTACAAGGAACCAGACTAGATATTTTACCAGAACATTAACAATGCATATAGCGATAAGGAAGCGAAAAGTATCCAACATTGCGGCAGTGCTCCAGCGAGTCGTTACGACAATTGATTGCCACATTGCTAATGAAACCTACTTGCCACAAATTCGTGATCTAGTCAAATCTGACATCGTGTGGATGGTAGCACACATATCTAACAGAAATGTGAGAATACTATCCACATGATACATCATTACCACATTATCGCAGATACTAAATCGTCTGGGTGGCTCTATAAATACATGAGTGCTAGTGCGATAGTCACGGTATCACTACAAATGGACCTAACGAAATTAAACATAATCTGCAGCTCAGAGGTTATATAGTATTCAAGTAAATTCCCGTGAGATTTTCCATTATAAAACACAGTTTTATGTAATTAAATACCAGCATTGCATTTGATTCATTGCAGACGCTGACATAGCAAGAATGCTGACATCTATGAGTGGAAAGAATTTAAATTCTCACCTTCATAAAGAAATGACATAAATTAAAAGATAAGTTCAACTAGTTTAACGGAGATTCTTCTAACTATCGGTCTAGTCAGACACTTTGTGTTAATTGTTGGTTAATATATTTTTATTTAATAAATTTGGAAATCAGTTTAATTTCATCCCAATGCATATATTTTAAATCCTATTTCTTTTTTTATCCACCGGATTACAATAATTCGTAACTGGTACAGTTGGTAGGATTACCTCAATAGCATCCAATTAATTAACAAAATAGTTGTGTGAATTAAAACTTGATAAATTTAATTCAGAAGTGAGTTAGTGAAGCGTTACTTCGTATCAAGGGAATATTGATATTTAGTGTGTAACGTCGGGTGTTGGTGTGTTTGCAGTCAGGAGATTGTCCAGGACCATTTTCCAGACGTTGCCAGGTTCAGAGCGCTGCTCTAGCTCTACGGTTCGAGCGGGGTCTTATTCTATATAATCCGCACGACTTAGCCTATATTCACTCACTGATTTACACTTGCTTATAGCTACACTGCGCTTGTCGTTAGAGTAGCCAACAATTGGGATACGGGACGGATCGAGCGCTCACTATTCTTCTGACCAGCACGATTAACGTGCGCTTCGTCGCCAGAGTAGCCAACTCGGTACGGGAACGGAATATATGTGTGCGCTTACTACTCTTTTGTCCAACATGATTAACGTACGCTTGTCGTAAGAGTAGCCTACATGGTGGTACGGGACGGTATGCGTGCGCTTGCTAATTCTCGGGCCTGCATGATTAACGTGCGCTTACCGTTGAATTAGTCAACACGACTTGCGGATAGGACTGGACGGGAGATATGCTTGGTCGAGCTGCTGAGAGGCAACTGACCAATCTATCAGGACTGACTGACTTTTATAGTCAGTCTTCTGGTAGTCTACTGGTGGGGGTAAACTCTTATTACTGTTGAGTTAGCTTCTCGATGTCGGATATTTTATGTGATCGGCGGTTTTAATTTCGGCTTGTGTCCACTTGGACGCTCGGTGATCAACTGAGTGATCTCCCAAAAGTGTGTTTGAACCTTTTTCCCGTTGTCGTAGTTTCCTTCGATGTTCTCTTTATTGTCCTCATTTGTTAGTTGGGGCTCATCTTTCGCCCTCAGCTCGGTTCCCGCGATAGTAATCACCTTTATCTCGTAGAAACTTATTCTACCATCATCTAGCATCTAGATGGTAGATGTACCTAGCCTCTGGCTTTGTTAAGAGCAGGAGTGAGAGGTAATTAAAGTTTGCCGGTATGAGAAGGTCCGGCAAGTTATTTATAAGTGGGTTTGGGTGGTTTGGTATTGCTTACTCGCAAGTTCAAATAGGTACTCCTGAATTGAAGTGATGTTGGCTGGCTCGTAGACTACTCTGTTGGGAAAGAATTTTCCATTAACTCGTCTATGGAATTCCCCACAAACTCTAAGAATCTTTCTTTCATACTTGCTGGGTCTCTCCATATAGATGGGAGAAATAGTATGCCAGATAGGAAAGCAGTAAGTAATAACAGGTCTTATGAGTTGTCAGTATAATAGAAGTTTGGTCTGAGTTGAGAGGCCGTTCTTGAAGTTTATTATTGGACTGTATGCGAAATTAGGCTTGCTAATGGTCGCCTTAGTATGGTCATTGAATCTTAACAGTTCATGGAATTTGATTGCCACGTATTTCGCACTTTGTGTGGGTTTTATTTTTCCGCTTTTGTAGATAGTCTCAATAGTCTGGAATCTTGCAGCTTGGCGGTTTCGCCCAGTGCCAGATTTCTGAATGCAAATCAGCTCAGATTTTTGAACATTTATTTTGATCTCCCACTTTTTGTGGTAGGAGTCTAATTTGTTAAAGTACAGGCTGACTTTATTTGTAGCCAAATTTGGGCAGCGATATTGGCCATAAGTGAGTCAATCATCAGCGTATAAGAGTGTTGTCCCATTCACTTTTGGAGGTTGGTCTGAATTATAAAGATTGAAGAGGATTGGGCCTAAAATTGAGCCTTGGGGTACACCAGCTTCAGTTGTTTTGAGTGGTGATTTATGTTCTTCCAGTTCCACATAGAATTTCCTTGAAGTTAAAAAACTGTGGATTAACGTATTAAGGTGTGGAGGGAAACCGAACTGATTTAACTTGAAAACAAGCCCTGCTGTCCAATCTGAGTCAAATGCTTTTTCGACGTCATAGAAGCAGCCTACGATATATTCGTTCCTATTTAAGGCTCTGATTGCATCCGTATGAAACTTTAGTAGTGGGTGGAAAGTGGAGTGTTGTGGTTTGAAACCAAATTGGAGTCTTGTTGGATTTTTTTTTTCTTCACAGGTTTTTAAAACCTGTTGCTTGTTGACTTGCTCAAAAAGCTTTCCTAATTTTGAAATTAAGGAGATGGGCCTAAACTCCTTGATGTGTTTAGACGATGTCTTTTTGGGAATGGGGAAGATGCATGAAATTTTCCATTTTTCTAGGAAATTACTTACCTCGGCAAGAATAATGTCGGGAACATTTCTTAAATCATCCATACCCATTTTATGCATCATAACTGGGTGTGCTTATTTCATAGAAGTTGTTTCAGTGCTATACGGCTGCTGTTGCGGCTGCCGCTTAGTTGTACACCGCGGATGCCATAAGACTGTTAAATGAGTTTGGTAGTTTGATTGCGTGGGCAAACGCTACATACAAACAATGTCTCTCCAATATGTACAAGGGAATGAATCGCAAATTATAACGTTGGCCAAAGCCTTTACCGCATACATAATGCTTATGCAGTATAATTTCTATATACAATTTACTATGACCCAGCAGAATGCAAGAGCGCTGAAGACTTTCTCGCAAACGCCACAGGTTAAGCTCATATTTCCAGACCTTCGATGAACTTTAGAATAAAACCGCCAACAGTGTTTCTCGTAGTTCTTCAACCTCTTCAACACCATACTGCTGAAGGCACATTTTATATGAATTGCCCAGACATAAGGATACCGTAGATTTTCTCTAAATCGAAGAAATCAGAACTAATCACGAATAAAACTGGAACGATTAAAAATAAAACACCAAATCGAATTTGATAGTTCTGGCTGACAGGGGTGCCATGGCCGAAAATAGACACTGAACCCAAATCAATCCTTACAAATCGGCGCGACACATAGTTCGTCCAAGTAGACCACGTCGATTTGTTAAAGAGAAGCCCACACGTAGCAGCCTCTCTCAAATAGAAGATGAATGTTTCTAACTAAAAAGTAAAAAGACTGACATAAGTTTACCAATGTCTCTAACTATAAAGTGCAATGAATGTGATAATCATACCAATGCCAGGGAAGTGAGATATTTCGACAATGACGATATCTCCGTTTCTAACCCGAAAGAATAAAATGAACTTTGACAGCTGTGAATTTAAAAGTAGATAAGAACTATATGGAAAGTTAAAATAAAAATGTAACAAAAAATAACTTTGACAGTTGTGAATTTAAAATTAGATAAGATAGAAAAATATAAAAAAAAAGTAGTAGAGGAAGTCACATGGGCACTCGGCCATATTATAAAAATGTGAGGAAAAATTTTGTTCTGATCAACAGTAAGGCACACACCAAGCTTTGTAGCTGTTAAAAAAATCTTAATTAACTAAATAAAAAGAAGAAAAAAACATAGAAAGGACAATAGTTTTCTTCAATTACTAACAAACAAAAAAAGTAAAGTAAAATTTAGTAAAACAGGACATCACGAGAAAAGATTCTCTTGCTAGCGGTTTGTTAAGGCCGCCGAAAGGAAAAGAAAACAAGCAGAACTTTTCTTTACACTCCGGCGATATCATAGCAGCCGCAAGTAGATAAGAATATGAAGAAAAATTCAAGGTAAAGTTTAAAGTTGGCCTTATCTATTCGTATATCCGGCAGTCGCACGTAGCTGCATTCATTGCGCTGGAACCCGCTCGGCTAGCGTGCGCTGAATTTATATGTAGCAGGAACATTGACCGGCCACGTTGTTCACCATAACCTAAGCTTGTAACAATATGATGCGAATACATTACATTTTTCCTGTGGGAGTACTAGCATTTCTTGGCTGTCCTTTATGACTTTAGGGAGTCTTGGCATCCTGGAACAGACCTTGCTAATATTTTCAACAGTATGTGGGATTTTGTTGGATTTTTTCAAGTCTTTTTCTAAACTGTTCATTGCAGAACAGTTTAGTTTGCTCACCTATGGTAATCGATAAGCATTTGTCTTGGGAGAGAATGGACTAGTAGGCCGCGTTTTGGGAGTTAAATGTTCTGTGGGAAATGCGGTTTAGGATGTTCCGTAGTTTTTCCCTGTATTTATACAAACTTTGAAGATTTACCGGACGGTTTTTATGGAAATAATTTTTGGTGGTAGTAGTCTTTGAAAAGCGGTTTATATTTCTCTGTATGCAATTAGTGAATAAATCTATTTGGGAATCTATTTCTGAGTTTGTTGGGTTACTACTGCTGGGGGGGGGGGGGGGGGGGGGGGGGGGAGATTGTCTTCATATACAGGGTCATCAACCTGGAAGTTATTCCAGTTCACGTCTACCAAGGTGGTGGAGGTGGGTAACGCCACCGTCAGTATATTCACTGGCGAATTAAGTTTGATGGTCAGTTCTATTGCTAGATGATCTGACGGAGCATGATGTGTAACGCAGTTGAAGTTATTGGTTTGGGGAAGAATGTTAATCATACTTAAAGAAATAAGGTAAAAGTCTATGTATGAACCTGAAATCTGGCTATCTGATTTCGGTTGAGCCAATTTGCTATGGTTCTGCCCGATAAGCTTTCCGTCGGGTCATTCCACATTGGATGCCTGGCATTGAAATCTCCTCCAATAACCGTATAGATGTAATATTTGGAGATATTATTGAGATAGCTGAGGTTCCTTTTAATCTGCGCTGCCCGAGCACCGCACCTGCTATAAAGGGAAATTAGGAGAATTGTTTGTTGAGAGGCGAGAAACACTTCGACTGCTGTGCATTCCATGTTGCACAATGGTCTGAGCTTAACTAGTTCATATTTAAGCCCATCGCGAATTAAGATGGCCGTGCCAAGTGAAGATTCAGTTTTGTCTGAGCGGGTGGTCGAGAATTTCTCGAAATCTAGTTTGTAGCGAGGACTGAGATATATCTCTGAATTCAAGACTATTCTTTTATTATGCCTTACAAGAGAGTTCCAGTTTAATGCAATTATCTTCAATTTGATTATTTCCCTGAACATGGGCTAAAGGTAAAATGAAGATAAGCACATTGACGTTCTGCGAGGGAAGACAGTTTTCTATATTGGGGGCTAAAATTTTTAATTTTACCCATAAGGGTGAAAAGATTACACCCGAAAAGAGCTTTGGCCTCTTGAGTGCAGAAGGTATCTGCCTCCTTCTGTGAGGGCCTGGGGCTTGTGATGGCTTGGGGAATTGAGTTGCCCGTGGGGCTGGTTTTGGGATTACAATTGGATATTGATGCTTGTTAGTTTTAGAATTTTTATATTGTTTACTATTGACAATTTGGGAAAACGACGTACCTGGCTTAATGTAATTTTTTACCGCTTCCTTGGTGAAGAGCTCCTTCTGCTTCTGCTGTTCCCCTCGTTGGGTTTTAATCACGGTGACCTCTTTGTGTTTTGGGCATCTACGATAGTTAGCTGAATGTCCCTCCTTTTCGCAGCTAACACAATAAGGTTTTGATTTGACGCTATATTTATTTCTGGAGCACTCTCCTGGTGCATGTTTTTTTCTCGCATTTGACGCAGCGGTAAATTTGCGTACAGTTGCTAGCTACATGTCCATAGCGCTGGCACCTCTTACATTGAGCTACTCCCTTGACGATGTACTTCTCCCAGAAGACTATCTGGTCGAGAAGTCGGTCCCCTTTGACAATGTCGTTGACTTCATATTTGGCGTCGAAAGTTACAATGAAGGCATCAATGTACCTTCCTGCTGCTTTGCTGCATGTAATTGTATACTCTGCTATGCTCTTCGGCAGTGATTGGTGGGCTTTCGCGCGGGCTCTTCAGTTCCAGAACCTGACTCGTCCTCACACATGAATTCAGACTCAGCCGTTTCGCCGGTTGTACTGCTTCCCGATGATCCTGGCTGTTTTGCTTGCAGCATCCCTCTAGCTAGGGACTCGATGATGCCATCCGGAATGTTGCTGATACTTTCACTGGTGAAAACTTCACGCACATTTGTCTTGACGACACTGAAAATTTGGTCCTCACAGGCCATATTAATGTCTCTTTCACTTTCACTGTTTACTCACACCCTATTAAGGTGTCTTTATCACCACACTGTTATTTTTGTTTTGTCTTTCACTTCAATTATTAGTGATCACTACAAAAGTGTCTTTCTGTTGCACTTATATTATACTCACAATACATATACAAAATTCACAAAATCACTTAACACTTGTCTCGGTCACACACACGATTCACAACCAAGCGCGTGTGCATGGAATGCCGTCGGCAAATATGTGAATTGCAGTTTTTGTTTTTCATATTTGTCGTGATTTAGTCTAATGTTGTTGCTGTCCCTTGGGGTTGCTTACGTGGATGTTCAAACAGAACTTCATCTGAGTGATCTCCCTTCTAGCCGCCTGCTATTTATAGGCAGTCTGGCTGTTGTTGTCGGGTGTAGAATATTTGCTTCTACTATCACACCACCATCCATTCCCGATTCTCCAACATACTTGGGGAGTTAGGGAAAACGTGAGAAGTGTCGCAATATTGAAGGACGGCTAACTCTGTGTTGGAGGTTCGTAGAGCATGGGGATTTTTTCCTTCGGACTTAGGATCTACAGTACAGAAACAAAGATGAAAAATTTTTGGGAGGGGGGGGGGGGGCGAGTTGTCCAAAATACGTCATGTTTGGTATCAATTTAAAGAGTGAGAAGCGGGTTATTGAGTGGTGTACTTTTTCTTTGCTTATTTCAACTTCATAACTGACTTTTTACCGTTGAAAGACGGAGTTTTTCCACTTGGGTCCTGTACACCCCAGTTCCTATATTTTATATATATTTCTTCCGTTCTTTGTTTCACATTCATCAGTACTCTGTTGCGAACATTTTTTCTTATGGAAATTGAATTTCTTCATAATGATAAGTTGAAAATATGTCCACTTTTGTACGTACCAAAAACGGCTATTTTTTCATCTTAAGAAGGACTGACTCACTTCTTTTGCACTTATCTCTAAAACCATTTATCGGGCTCAAAAACTAATTATATATCTAATTAGCGAACATGTAATGTAGATACAATTTAATCCTACATACAAGCTTTAATATGCATATTTAAAATTTTTATAGCATCTCTTCTGTACTGGAAGACGACCAAATTGATAATTTTCGCGGGATTTAAAATTTTTAGTGGGTATCTTGAGACACCAAAATCCCTATCTCTCTTTAAGTATTGCAAGGATTTCCATAATTTTTTTTTTTTTGTAACCATAGCCAGGATATGTGGTGAGCCCATAATTTAATTTGAAAATCCTAGGTACCTAGATACCTTCACAAAACACAACAAAAACAGGCATTACTGTCAGTTGAGAAATTTTCTTCTTACTTCTCCACAACTTAAAAAGCCGAGAGTTTTGTCGAGTGGAATATAGAGTTTGATAATTTTCAATACAATTTACCTGAGTTACAGAATTCCGAGTGGATAGTTAAATGTCAAAAGAACTCTCATCTCTACAACTCCACAACTCTCCGACTTAGTGAATCCGGCCCCGTTGCAAGTGAATCTGTGAATTTTATCAAGTACCATAAATAGTGGAGATATACAAATACATCGAGTATCAAAGGAAAACTGGTGCAAGAAATTATGTGAAGTTAAGTACAAATGTGCAAATAAATTCGAATTATATATCAAAGGAAAACTGATTTATAGGAATTTATGAACGACCACGAGTTGTGGAATTAAATAAAAACTCGTCAATTGGAAAGTAGTCTTCGCTGGCCGTAAATATAATCGAAGCAGAGTACTCAAGCATAATCTTTTGGGTCAAAGACCTACACACAGATATTCAATTTGTCATCTTGTTCAAATCATTGATATGGTAAGTCTCAGATTATTATTATCCTTGTTGTAATCCTTCAAATTCAGTAAACTTAAATTTAGAACTCACATATTCGTGTCAATAACAGCTACAGTACATAGAATTATTGATTCTCATACAGCCGATTCCGGTATTTTTAGTAATTTAGTTACATAAAAGTTAAATAAATTAACTAGAACATTGAAAAATATTAAACTAATTCTGGCATTTCATAGGAAAGCCCCATGTGAACATTCTCTAATTTCACCACATAATCCGAAATTTTTAGGACCGCATTGTTCTGTAATATCGGAGGTAAATTTTCCAATTTGGTCGCCATCGCCCTCATGAATGTCTGCATGGCACTATCCGTTTCGGGCTTACATGCACTTTTGAACGCATCTACTGCGCTTTGGAATAGCTCTTAAAATATGCAGTGCTGCAGGTCTTCCTTTTTTTTCTTGTGGGAGTGTGCGAGCTTTTCGCTTGAGACGAACTGCTTTCCAGAGACAAGACATCAAGCTCGCTATAGAATGAGTCGTTCACACTTAACAACTGAGAATTATTCGCTCCACTTGAGTCGTCTTACCTGTGTGTGGGGCAGAAAATTTACGGCTTTCTCTAACAAAATCGGTCTCTCAAGCTTCTCCACCTTTTAATACATATTTCATCTTAAATAACAAAAATCCATTATGAAATTTATTTAAAAAGTAATTCTACTCCTTTACTTACCGGTACTTACAAGTTGAACGGCAATTTTCCTCCTAATTTCGGCCTTTTGTTGGCCATTTTTATATCCTGCCTTGGATTTATTATATAGCACCTCATTCTCACGTACTGCAGCAATTAATTTTTCCTCAATTTTTTTCCCTTTCTTCTCTGCTTGTTACACACTTACTCCAGCACAGTTCACTTGACGGAACAAAATAAACAAACACAAAGTTAATTTGAGGTTATGTTTATCCGTTCAATTGCGTTAATTTCAGATTTTATTAAACTTGCTGCGTACGACTGCGTTTTCGTCCGTCCACTGTGCGCAACTTCATTTGAAAAGCATACAAAGAAACCCGCTTTGACATTTCTCTCCGTTAAGTTGCGTTCCGTTGCGTCCATTGTAATTCAGTCTTTAGGCCTGAAAGACAATTGGAGCTTGTCAGCCAGCTTTATCGCCAGCTTTCTGCTAAAGCTGACTGAAAAAGCCGAATTGAACACAACCGGCGTTTTTGACATTTGCAACTTTAACTTGTTGATGTTGAGATCTTTTATTAAGGAACGTCAGTTAATGCATCCGATTTTCCAAAATTACGACAAATCCATACTTTTTTGGATAGTTTCGAGATGTTCCAATTATATGTCAAAATAATACTGAGGTTTGTTTTTATGTCCCACAGGAACTGCTTATCTTATCGCACACAGGAGTTAAAAGCCACATTTAATTTCCTTCGACTGATATTGTCGGTTTTGCAGTATATTATGTACACTATCATAAAGTATAACCGGGAGAATTAGAGTGATAATCAAACGAGTACGGACATCTTGTGGAGTGAATTTTGAAAAAACCAAAGTTTATGCTAAGTGTACCACACACCCTCACAGCATACAGCTGGATATTGCCATGACAGATTACTTCAGGTAAATCTATAATGTATAATAAGAAAAGCAACGGTCCAAGAATTGACCCCTGTGGAACATCTGAGAAAGTAGGTCTATACCTGGAAGCATTCACAACCTTTTGAAACCTATCCGTAAGATAAGAAAAAATTAAATTAACTGCAGAAATACTAAAAAGGAGCCGTGTTTTAAGATTACTATATAATACATTAATATTTACACTGTCAAACGCCTTAGAAAAATCTAATAATACGAGCAATGATATTAGTCGGGCATTCATATTTAATTTAATATTATCTACTAGGTGTAAAAGCGATGCAACTCTACTATGTCGTTTGCGAAAACCGGATTGAAATGCATATAAAAGAGACTGATGAGATTCAAAGGTTGAAATTTGGTCACAAAGCAATTTTTCGGTAACTTTCGAGCAGAAAGGAAGTATGCTAATTGAACGAAAATCTTCCTTAAGTCGAGGATTAGGCTTTGTATTAATTCGAACAACTTTTGCATATTTCCAAGCAGATGAAAATTTGGATGTCATGATACAGATATTTATTATATGCATCAAAAGAGGTACTATAAATGGCAATATAATGCAAAGAAATCGAACATCTATATTATCAACTCCAATCGCGTTGGATTTAATAGATTTCATGGCAAGTATAACATCAGAGGGAATGATCATATTAAAAGCGAAACCATCAAAATTTAGTTCAATGCATAATTCCTCCCTAGAGTTAGCAGCACCATTGGAACAAGGCCCTTGCACGAAAAACTAATTTAATACATCAGGGTCAATGTTGCAATAGGCAGGTGATTGTTTAATTCCAATATCTCTAATGTTTTTCCAAAGAGTTCTCGAGGGAAGTTCAGGGTCAAGTTTCCGAAAACAAAAGTCTCGCTTAGCTGTGCGAGTCCCTTGGGTGGTTTTATTTTGCAGATATTTGAAGTTTTTCAATAAGAGTTCCCTTTTATAGGTTTTCCAGAGTTCATACGCATAATCTCGCTCACACGTGAGGTTTTTAATACGTTTGTTCATCTACGGGGATCTATTGTTGAGTAACCTGGATTTAATAGGGACACACTCATTATACAGGGATACTACTATAGCATTAAAGTGGTCGACTTGAGTATCATCATCTGATGTTTCATGGATAGAGTTAAAGGATACGGCCTCAATGTTACTAGTTAGTCCTTCAATGTCAATGTTTTTAACGTCCCTGAACATCACACGCAAACTGTTCCGTTCGACAGGAAAAGAAAAGCGTGCACATGATCAGATATCTCTGGCAATGAAATTTGGTAGTGATCAACCAGAAGATCGAATCGATTTATAATTATAACGTCAAGTAACGAACTATCGAATGGTCGGTTTATCGCCGAATCGCCAAGAAGGCTTCTCAACCTTTCAGATATTGAAGGGTTTCATAATGATCGCACCAGGTGGAATTTTTGAGAGCCAGAGCCAATTCAAATAAATTAACTACATGTCGGGTATTACCAATGATAGTGTATACTAAAATCACTACCAAACCTAATGCTGAAGAAGAAGAAATTTGTTTTCCTGTTCCCCAGAGTAATTGATGTGGCAACCGTAGAAATAAAAAATAATTGGGCAACTGTATTAGAAAATTACGACGAAGACTTTTATAATGAAGTTGAAGAACATAAAATTCAAATGTTACAAAGAGAACTCTTATTATGGTCTAGTAATTTTAATATTAAACAAAGTGCTTTGAAAGAATTAATGCAAGTGCTTAATAATCGATTGCCAAACGTACTACCACAGGACCCACGAACATTTTTGCAAACAGAGAAAATAATTACACTGTGGCTAGTAGATTGAGGTCAATATTAGCACCAAGGACTTAAATTTTGCATTGAACGGGCTTTTAGCAATATAAAAGAGCCTATACAAATTTCAATTAACGTAAATTTAGATGGCTGGCCTACTTATAAGAGTTCTAAAGAGGAATTCTTGCCAATTTTGTTCAACATTAACGAAATACCACATTTAAAACCTATGATTATTGATATTTATTGCGGTAGAAGCAAACCAAATGATTTAAATGCATTCCTGACACATTTTGTTACGAAATGGAATTTATGTAAATGGACAAAAAATTAACGTGCACATCAGATCTTTTATTTGTGACTCGCCAGCTCCAGCCTTTTGTAAAGGTAAAAAATAAATGTGTAAAAAATCTATACAATTTCAAATATTTATTTTATTTTATTTAGGTGTTACTTTTTTCAACGCTCAAAATGGATATCGAAAATGTACCACTATTGGTGTTTATTCATATAATGTATTTCGCATTGCAACTATTTTACTCAAGGTAGTTGCCTTAAAAGAACTAATGCAGGCTTCCGGGCAAAAATTCATGGATCTCATCATAAATGCGGTACACCTTTATTGCAACTTCCTATCGACATGATAAAACATTTTCCTATTGGTAATTCGCTTTATTTGATTCATCTTGGGATTATGAAAAGATGCTTAATGGGATGGCGGGATAGAAGTTTTGTTAATTATAGAAAAAAATGGTCTGCTAGAGATATAGCAAGTATTTCAAAACTTTTACTACAGTATAAAATTCCTGATGAAATACATCGTGCTGTGAGGGACCTTGATTGCCTTGCACATTGGAAGGGCTTAGAGTTTCGTACATTTTTGTACTATTTCCGAATTATTGTATTAAAGAATATCTTACCATCTGCTGTTTATGAGCATTTCCTGGATTTCTTTTCTGTGAAAACAGTTTGTTCTTCCGAAAGGTATAAGAATTTTCTGGAACTAGCTCACGTATTTGTGGAACACTTTATAGAATTCTACGGAGATATTTATGGAGAAGATTATATTACAAGTAATGTACATAATCTTTCCCATCTGGTAGATGATGTAAAAAGGTTTGGTATTTTAACAACATTTAATGCATATCCTTTTTAAAGTAAACTGTATGAAATTAAAAATATGATACGAAGTGGAAATAAGCCCCTAGTTCAAGTTGTGAAAAGGTTAGGCAAACGAAGCCAAGTACAGGCATATGATATTAGAAGTAAACTTAAAATATTTCCAATTGTAGAGAGGCAGATTTATGATCATGATTTTATTCATCTACATTTTCTAAGTGCGCAATCGGGAGCAAGTTTCTTTTCTAAAGTGCAATTGGATGGCTATTAAGAAATGAAATGGAAAACAAATAGCTCCTAACTAAAGTCTAGTACTAGTGTCCGCGCTAATATAAATTTTGTATAAAAATTTACCGCGCTAAAAGTTTTTGGCGAAAATTTACCCTGAATTCTAGCCAGAGCAGTACTAAGGTTAACGCGCTAAATTTGACTTTTGGGGTTTGATTAGAGATGGCACCACCAGTAAGTCTCCAAAAAATTTAGCTTGAATTTATCCGCCCGGGCAGTTCTTTAGCGCGCTAAAAATATTTATTGTCAGAGTTCTGAGATTTGATAATTTTATTGACTGGATTTTTAGAGTTAACGTAGTTTTGTACGTCTTTGCTGTAAGTACGGATGAATTAGGTTTCTTCTCGTAGCCGTATTTTTTTTTTTTTGTATACATTATAAATATTACTTTTATATTTTTAATAATTCCAATTAATTTTAACTACCCGTTTTTAAAGATATTATGACCGCGCGTTGTATTTCCGTAAAAAAAATGCAAAATTATTCTTCTTCTTATTTTTACTATATCTTTGCTCTGAGTCTCCGCTATCATATTTTAACTGCTAAAGAACGGCGCGGTATTGGAGACTCGCTAAAATTTAGGTTAGCGCGGACCTTAGTACTTCGCTTAGGAATAACGAAATTATAGCAATGGAGACAATAATCAGTCAAAATAATATTGTATCTATCTACGGCTGCAGTTTAAAAGGCTTGATAAATTTTTTGAGACTCCAATAAGATCAACGCAATTTGAACAGTTATACTTCTGATTGCGAAGAAAATATAGGAAAGCTTTATGGTTTCAATAAAATAAAATGTAAGCTTGTAGCTATTCCATACAATGAGAATGAAACAGTTGTTTTTATTTCTTTAGTTCACACTTTGTGATATATTTAATTACATTCTGTTTAAAATACAATATTTGTAATATTCTTGAAATCCGCAAAATAAGACGAATGAATTTAAATACAACAACAATCGCTGCAAAAATTATTGTTTCTCAATTTTTCAGGCAAATATAATGTAATTTTGAAAAGGCATAAAGGGGGATTTCTATTGTTCTGTATCCAACTAACAAACTCTCCAGAGAAAGACTCCTACAAATTGCAAAAGTATCTCATGAAAACCTCTTAACACTCTTGGATTGTCTCATAACATAATTCTTATAATAAGACTTAAATATGGCTCATAGTACTATTATTATGAGAGATTAATGCTACTAGAACTTTTAAAACTTTTACTCTTATATTAAGATCATCTTTGTAATCTTGTTTTGAGTGCCAGAAAACTTATATTCTTATTGAGTATTTTTTATGAAATTTTAACTCTCAAAAAGATATACTCTCAAAAAAATGAACTTATAAGTACTTAAGTGTTATGATACTTATGTGAAAGCTATTGTAAGAGTTCAAGTATAATACAACTCATAAAGGTGCTCCTATGAGTGATAAAATATTAAAACACCTATATGAACACTGTTACTAGTGGAAAACGATTGTTATTCTCATTAAAATTACCATAGACGTCACTCATTTATCAATTTCCGTATTGATTTGTCAAAATGGATTGGAAGAAAGTTAAAAGATCTAATAATCTTCGAAGCAAAATAAATAAAATTTATCTTGAATTAAATAAGCCCAGGAATGTTGCAGTAAAAAAACAGTTTCTGTGAATTTTAAAAGTTATCCCAATAACACTACGCAGTGTTCGGGAGTTTTACCTAAAGGTAAATATGAACTATTTCATATGATGATGTACATTCAAAATGTATTTCTCCAGAATATGACGGCAACATTCCTATTCAAAAAATCTCGAATGAAGGTCACGATGCTGCGATTTCTACTGACAACATTATAATACCATCCACCCTTCAGTGTCACTGTTATCCTCCATTAATTTAATTTCTACTTCAGCAGCTTCAAAACTTATTAATTTTTCTCTTTTTTTGGTGCAAGGCTGGGTCGTTCTCTTTGTGTCTGGCTTTGAGTTCACATCTCTTAGCAATTTTTGGATTCAGACAGTTTTGGAATTTGGCCAATACAGAGTCCCCATTTTCTCCCAAGCGTAAGGCACAGCAGTAATACATACTACCCCACGTTCAATCGTTTGAACTACTTTAAATGACATTCTGAAAAATTAAATAGTTATAATGCGCTGCAAAACGTCAGAAAAAAGTTTACTTCATTACCTTATTTCATGAATGGAAAATGTCAATTCTAATGTGAAACGCTCATAATAAAGGCTCCATGTTTATTGTGAGAGTTGTAATCTCATAACAAGAGTTAAAATGTTTCATATTAAAACTTTAGTTCTTATAGCAAGAGTTATGTAGAGTATCACTCTCATAAAAAGGATTGAAGCTCTATACGCAGACTTTTGCTCTCATAAATAGAATAGCACTCTTATATGAAGAGAAAAAAGTGTAGAACACTTGTAAGGAAAGTTAAAGTTCTTATAACAAGAATTTTATTCTCGTAAGAAAACTTAGTCAAAAGCGGTCATATTTTCTTTTGATATGGAGATTTCAGGAAAAAACAAAATTCCATAAATGTAGCTAATTTACGCAATTTAGTATTTATAAAATATAAAAAATTACGTTTTATACAAAATAAAGTGTTTTATATGAATTTAAACTAAATCATGGAGCAGTACTGAAGTTTTTATTTTCTCCCATATTATAAAACAATTCATATAAAATTTTAGATTTTGATTAATTATGAGGCGACTTGCTTTTTTCGAAGTGAAATGTCTATTATTACCAATGAAATTTCAATCCCCATAAAATTTTTGCTTATGTATGCGAAAAAATTATTTTCATTATTTTCTCAAGTCCATAAATACATATTAATATTAAATTCTAGTCCACTTTTATCTACCTATATCATAGAAAATGTAATATAAATTAACTCTCATGAAGTTTCCTTTACTGTACAAAAATAAGATCGGCGAGAGGTATTCTCTATATATACAGCTCTCTAAAAGTTCTGGTAAGGAAAGTGTAGCTCTTATAATAATATTATACTAATTGTAATGATACCCTTATGAGAGTACTTAAATACTCTCATTAAAATTCAAATAGTGTTCTTATGAAACTTAATTAACTCTTACACAAAGGGCTAACGTATTTTTGTAAGAGAAAAATAACTCCCATAAGTGCGCCATTTAACACATTCATAAACCACTCGAAGAACTCTGCAAGATTGAAAAAACAAGGGCACTCAAGTGCATATATCCTCTCATAAGACGCTTGTAGACCTTTATGAGATGAAAACTGTTAGTTGGGATTAAGGTTTGTAATAAAAGATATTCAAAATATTTATAAGACTTTTCATTTATAAAAAATACAAAAAAACATAAACCTGTTTCTCAGAGTATTTTCAAAAAGAGGATTAAGCACTGGATTTAGAAATCTCAGAATATTACATATCATTCGATTCTGCAAATGTGCCCACATGCCACTGTTTTTTTTTTTTTTTTTTTTTTGCACGATTTTTAAGATTATAATAATAAAAATAACCTTTTCTGAAATTGAGTAGAATACAACAAAAGCTAACCTTCTGAAGCTTCGAAGCTTTGTAATAACGTACTATGGCAATTACTATTTTCAAATAATTTTTGACTTTAATATCATGTAACTACCAACAGAAGGGGTTATTTGAAATATGTATATTGTAAAGTTTAGATGAAAGTATCATCTTCATGGGGGTATATAAAAAATGGTTTAGGGTGTTAGAGGAAATGTACCGACAATCACAAATCCACTCTCACTTTTAAACGACGATCCTTCTCTGCTTACAATTAGTTGCTTGAATTAACACCTCCCATCCACTCCTTGGTCACCCTTAACTGAAACATAGCTAATACTAAATACATTTTAAATGTATAGAATTTCATCCAGTACATTTTACGAAACAGCAGTACAAAAATTGCATCTTGGTTCTAAACATACTGATGAAATGATAAGCGCAGCACACTAGATTGGATGAGTTTATGGAAATTTCATAAAAGATACATAAAAAAAAACATTTATTTAAAAAAAGAACTATGAGCCGTTTAGTTTGATAATTACTTAGGATCAATTTATTCGATTGTTTTGTGCGATACCTCAAATTAAATTGAGCTTCCTAAACAAATTAAAAAAATATAGAAAACAAGTAAAAAATACAAAAAAAAAAAAACACAATTTTTATTAATTTGGGATTTTTGACCTCCTTTGGAAGAGAAACTCCTCCCTAAAAAATATTTTTTTTTAATGCATATAGATACAATATTTTATTATTAGCGTCTCTGTAAAATTTCATATGTAAATTTTAGAATTTACTTCAAAAAAGGATTATTTTATTGGTTTTAGATACTTAATGAAAATAAAAAAATAAAGCATATTATAATAATATTAATAAATATGTTAATAATAATCTTTTATTATTTCATATTGACGTCAATTAAGTTGGGACCGCCAATTCATGGTAGAACACGTCAAAATCTCCGGCTCAATTAGGGCTAATTTAATGCCACTTCACCGAATTCAATACTCTAGTATATTTTTCAAAAATCCATGGATATTCCAGCTTTATCCAAAGTTAGGACCAAAAATAGGTTAAATAGTATTCTCACAACAGTGTTCACTGCATAATATCTTAGGGCTCAATTGGGGCTAACTTATTTCCTCTATCCCGAAGGTAAAAAGTGTAATCGTTACCAAGACAGCACAAAATTAAAAAATTTTAAATACAAAATGCTCCAACTTGAGCCTACACGCCACCTACATTTTAATATTTCTGTGTTTTCCAATACGATTTGGAACGAATTTCTACATATATAACTTTCCGTGGAGGGGGAATAGAGCAATGCGGTTATTTTATCTGTATTTGTCATTTTCGGGAGAAAAATATAAGTGAAAAAATTTAGTTGTCAGGTGAGGGGGTGAGATTTTTATTAATTAATGATCGTGTATGGTGTAAAATTAATGAGGGTGGAGAGTATAATCGAGTGGCGGGGTTATTTTTTTGATCCTGTAAACTTCATACGCACATTTTTAACGTTAAAAAAGGTTTTTGACACTTGGGTCAAAACACACCCCCCCCCCTCATTTTGTATATATTTTGCCCGTCCTTTTTTTCATATGAATTAGTGGTCTGTTTTGAACGTTTTTCGCTAAGGTGGCAAATTTCCCGGGCGTGACGGTTGTTCGCAAACATGAAATTAAAGTAAACCCATTATTTCTCTAAAAAACCTGCCATTTGGCAGTTTAAAAAAGAACTGGTTCATTTCTTTTCGAGTTATCTCCGAAACTAATTATCAGCTTGAAAAACTAATTAGATATGGGATATATATATATATTTAAACATTTTATAACTTCTCTTCTGTGCTGAAAGACGACTAAACTGAGCTTTTTCAAATTAAAATGTAAAAAACTTGGTCGCCTATTATTCTTTAAATCTGCCGATGAAAATAATTTATATGCATTTTCTGCTCTATCATCAAAGTGCAACCTAAAACGCTGTATGACAATATGCTTGGCAGGTAGGAGCTATCAAGCTCTCTGTTGACAAATCCACTAGTCCACTATAAGGATAGCCAGGAAACATTACCAGAGCTATAAAGAGCTCTATTAGTAATAAAGAGAGCAAGAGCTGAAGAGCTCAATTACTTTGAAGTGTAGCCATGTCGGAGCTAAGGGAGCTCTCAGTTTGGTTCGAAATGAAAAACTCTTCTAGAGTTCAAAATTAGTTCTGCTTTCTTTATTCCAGTTGCTCTGTATTTATACACTTTGATTTATGCTTATATCATTTTCTATATCTCTGATCAACGAAATGCATTCGGACATTGATCTTTTCTTTATTAATCATAATTGCTGCGCTTGCAGATTTTGCACACCGTGCATTACCCAAAGTTGCAGCCAGATAGAAGTTAACAAAAAAGGTAAATGGGTTTCCAATAAGAGGTGTTATTTTAATTAGCCCGCTATTTCGGTAGATGTCACTTTTCGCGCTGTCATTTTTTGACATTTGACAAGTAGAAACTACGCCATTAATAAAACTGGAACGATACACGATTCAACAACGCATTGAAATTATTAAAATTCACTATAAAAATGGTGAAAATGTGGCAGAGACGGTTCGTAAAACTCGAACATTTTTGGGTCGTCGTGAAGCACCTTGTCGGACCGCAATACAGAAATTGGTAGAAAAATTCAAGCTGTCGGGACAAGTTAGTGATGTGAAGAATAAAACCCGTGCACGTCGCTCAAGAACAGCCGAGAATATTGCTGCTGTAGCCGAAAGTGTTGAAGAAAACCCAGGGTTGTCCATTCCTCGTTGTTCTTTGGAATTAGGCATTCCACAAACGTCATTACACCGTATTTTGCATAAAGATTTGGGTCTTAAGGCTTATAAAGTTCAGTAAACACAAGAACTCAAGCCGGCCGATCATCAACAACGTCGAGTCTTTGCTGATTGGGTCCTTGAAATGCATGAAAATGATCCGGAATTCCATCGAAAACTCATCTTGAGTGACGAGGCCCATTTCCACCTCGATGGCTTCTTCAACAGCAAAATTGTCGCATCTGGGGCTCGGAAAACCCAAGACTTATTGTTGAAAAGCCTCTCTATCCTCAACGTGTGACTGTTTGGTGCGGTTTATGGTCCCGCGGGGTCATTGGACCTTACTTTTTCGAAAATGAGGCTGGAGCAACAGTTACGGTAAATGGATTGCGCTATCGACAGATGATTAATGATTTTTTATGGCTGGAATTGGATGGTATTGATCTGCCATACAAGCAACGAAACCATTGATCTTTTACGGGAAAAGTTTCCGGACCGTGTTATCTCTCGAAGAGGTGATCACAATTGGCCACCGAGATCTTGTGACTTAACACCTTGCGACTTCTTCCTTTGGGGCCGCGTGAAAGAGAAGGTCTACGCCAACAGCCCAGCGTCAATTCAAGACCTCAAAGATGGAATTCGTGAGGCTATCGAGGACATAGGGCAGCCAATTTGCGATTTGGTTATGGAAAATTTCATAAAAAGTATATGGTCCTGTAGGCGTGGTCGTGGTGGTCATTTAGCTGATGTTATTTTCCATTATTAACGGCATACCTTCCTCTATATAATTAAATAAAGATCCAATCGTTTATCTCAAAAAATGGCATTTTTCTTTGAATATCAAAATAACTTTTCATTGATCGTTTACTTTCTAGTACCTTGTGCTGTTGGTTATGTTTTATTAACGTAAAGCATAAACATAGCGTAAAGCTTTACCGTCGTGTATTCATTGATACATGACCTTTATATGTGGAGAATGCTTTCGCTAGTCCGTAGTACAGTGCACATAACTTTTGTTTCTTTATTTTTTTGTATACCATTCTTTCTGTACAATGCGTATACAATGCGTATACAATGCGTATACAATGCAGTGCATCACTTTATAGGTTCTATGCATATCAATTTTTGCATGTCAATTTATAATTCCGTTGATTTTTTCAAATTCTATAAGCGTTTAAGTTCGAGAAGTCTTTGAGCGCATGTATGCGCTCATAGACTAGAACTGACGTATTTTTCTGAGCGCATGTACCTCCTCCATGGTGGTGCATAGAGCGGGTGGTGATAGTACTCACATATTAGAACAGAAAATTGTATGGCAGGGAGGGGGGTCCACACCTACCGTTTGGAAGGTATAGGGTGATTAAGAAATTATGCTAATCTTTCACAAAATACCCTGTATTTTAGAAAGTACAGAGTGTCAGATCACTATCAGTAGCTCGTTATATGCAGAACTTCATGGCCTCTCCAACGACTGTTCAACAAGCGCCGTACTCCTCCCCCCTCAGAAGTTATTGTGGTCTAAACTAAAAATTTCGGAATTTCTTAACTTGTTTTTATTTTTACCTTTATTTTTTTTTTGTAACAAGCTCGTGAACATAGCTTTTTTTCATGCAAACTGTAAACTGTAGTCCCTTCTCTTTAATTTGACCTATTACATGCTATGTGCGATTTGCAGTCGTATGAACTTATTATCACTTAAACTATTTTCAGACCTATTCTCAAAGATAATTAGTGACTGAAAACATGTAATTTAAAAAAAAATCGTCTAATTTTGGTATGACCTGAATAGGTTATGAGTTAATAACTGTTTAATGGCTACAGTTAGGATATAAGATGTAATAGGTCAAATTAAAGAGAAGTGTCTACAATTTATAGTTTTTATAAAAAGAAGTTATGTTAATGACCTTTTTGCAAAAAAAAAAAGGAGGTCAAATTAAAAAAAGGTAAGAAAATCCGAAATTTTTCATTTAGGCCACAATAACTCCTGAGAGGAGAGGAGTAAGGGGCTGGTTAAGCAGTCATTGGTAAGGCCATAAAGTTTTACATACAATCAGCATGGCCATATACCCTGTACTTTTTAAGATACAGGGTATTTTGTGAAAGACTAGCATAATTTCTTAATCTCCCTGTATCTCCCAAACGGTTGCTGTTGACCCTCCTGCCGTACAATTTTTTCTTGGTATATGTGAGTACTATCACCTCTCGCTCTGGGTACCATCATGGAGCAAACACACTGTATACGCTCGTAGGCCGTAGTACGGAAAGGGCTAAAATCTTAATTCACAAATAAAAAATTTCCGAATTGAAAAACGGTAGTAGTGTTTTCTTGGTCACGATAACTTTTTACCTTCGGTTCGGGGTAGAGGGATTAAATTAGCCCTAATTGAGCTCTAAAATATTATGCAGTGAACACTGTTGTGGGAATACTATTTAACCTATTTTCACCATTACGGTCCTAACTTTTAATAAAGTTGGGTTATCCATGGATTTTTTTAAATATACTAGAGCATTAAATTGGGGGATGTGCCATTAAATTAGCCCCAATTGAGCCCTAAATTTTGACGTATTCAAAAGTGTTGTACCATGAAATGGCAGTCCCAACTTAATTGACGTATGCTATTGTCATTTACAGGTATAAAAACGTAGTACTTTTGAGTACCTGCTTTTGCCTTGACACGATTATACCTACTTTGAATTTTTCTTTCAATGCCGGTATAATTTTTTTTGAAACCTTAGGTTAAAACGAACTTCAACTAGTGTCGTGTCTTTAGAAGTGTTTTCTTTCAATCTTTAAAAATCATTATGCATCAGCGTTGTTTTGGCCGGATTTAGCAACTTGCCACTACGGCAGAAAAGCGTGAGATTTCCACGTTGTCCAATACATGCCCGTAGTACCCAAGGAAGCGAATCCTCCTAATTGTCCAAAACTAGGGCCAATCGACAATTATTGGTCTAATATTGACAGAAAATTTAAACAAAAACAAAAACCACTCTGCTAACATAGGCATTTTTAAGAGGCAGTATAAAAGAGAGTCCCATATGTTCGATACTGTCTGTACAAAATTGAATGAAGAACGTAAAGCAAAAAGTTCACCAATTTTATAGCACGTATTAATTAGATCATGACGGGTGTGAATAATGTAAATAATTAAGCAATAGTTCAATAAAAATACTCCAAGTTTATTTCTGCCAGCTCTCAAAATCGACTCCGAAATAAATTGTGCGTGTGCTGCAGATATTTTATAATACATTATACCTTAAAAGTATCTTTTTTTTTAATACAAAAATTCTATTAACATAAGGCAATATCGATGCAACTACATGGAGCAAACAAAAATTTTGGCAAAATTGACTTTGATTTACTATACGTGGCAGTGTTCTTAGCCACATGGAGCAATTCAATTTTAAATATAGTTTAAAATTTCCGCACGGGTATCAAAACAATATTTTTAAAAATATTTAAAGTAGGTATACAAATATGCTCCATGTATATACAAACTTGATTTGGAGTTAACGAATACTGACTTTTGTGACAAAAATATGATATGGGGCAAACATGACATTCATTCAGTAATTATCTCAAAAACCGTACTTAACTCAAAATACCAAATTTGGCGGATGCGGCAAACCAATATTCAGGCAACAATATGTAAATATACGTTTCAAAGAAACGCCAGTATTGCATCGCATTTATATATTCAGCCGACTTTTTCATGAGCTCACCGAATCTGTAATTATTAATTTGTTTGTAGTTCAACTTGAAAGGCCAATCAAAAGGCGTTCATTTGCATTAGATCCAAGATCAAATGCTTTATCTTGCCATTTTATACCACTTCAGACATCTCTGCCTTTAGTTATGGTGGAATTCTAGGTTTTCATATTAAATTTTTTCCCATTACTCTCTGCCTACTATCTTTCATAATTCTTTTAAAAAATGTGTCACACTCTGTTTCAGTGAAATCTTTATCAGCTTACATAACTGTTTTCAAAAAACACTTTCTAAAATTTTTAAAACATTTAGTGCTACTTTTGCTGAGCCATCCCCAAAAGAAGAAGTTTCTTCCTGTACTGTACAACTAAAGTTTCGCATGTAGATCTTGTATTTCTTGTCTATGAGCATTGACGTAAAAATTCTCTTGAAATAAAACAATCTATCAATTTATAGCAACAGTTGATCCAATTTGCCTTGCCGTTGTTCCCACAGATAACTTTTATATTTTCCACTACACAATTTACAACGTTAACATTTTTTAGTTGTTCTTCTATTTTATTTCACTTCTCGAGGGAATTTATGGGCTCCATCAATATGCAGGCGCCTGATGTTTTCAATGCTTCGGCAGCTGTTTTTGAAGTACTCATGCTGTTCTTATATTCCTTTGCTAAAATGTCAACTGATTCCTGTAATTTAGCCATGCTTTGCATTATCTTGTGCTGGTTCTCCAAAAGTTTTGTAAAAATGCTTTCTTTTTCAGAATCATGAGCTCCTTGTTGTAAAATAAAAATTCCTGCCGTATTCCCATCTGCTTCTAATGCTGATACCTAGCTGAAAAAAAAAAAAAAACGAAAATATACCAATTTGACTTTGGACATTGTAATTCATATACCAATTCTCTACCTGACAAAATTTATTTTTTCGCACTTCTCATTTGGAATAAAATTTTCAATCTGGCGCAGTTTAGTAACTTGGCTTTTTTATGGCCAATGTAAAGTAGCATAAGCTAAAAGAAGATAAAAAATGTTTACCAAGTTGTTAACAACGACGAGAAGGAGTGTATAACGATACTTCTGACTGGAAGCGCAAGTGGAGCTCCGGCGCCTACCGCAGTAACAAATACAAAAGAATCCCATCTGAAGTACTGGGCGAGTTTCTTGCAGAATGGAGCTATTACTCTACAGACTCAGGATGGATGACATGTGCTGCCTTCTACGAAAATGAGGCTGGGCTTTTTCGTGACTGGCTACTAAAAGGAAAAGTTACACTGTCGTTCATTTTCTTTGTAGATATGCATACTTCTCAATCAGCTTGCAACAAAGTCAATTTTATTAACGCAGGCGCATTATATTAGTTTCTTCATACCCAAATTCGACACATTTATTACAGCCTACGGAAATAGAATCCACCAATGGCGGTTGGAGAACATTTTAAAACTAGTGGTAAAAAGGAGACATTTCGCCAAAATTCTAAACAAAGCTATAAATAAAACTGTGACAGCGTCTATTCTACAAAACGGATTCAGGAAATGCGGACTATACCCTTGGAATCCAAAAGCATTTGATCCGAATATGCCACAAAACCCTTCATCTAAAACAAATGACGAACATAAGCACTCCCTAGCTAGGAGTACAGAAGTTTTTTAATGAAAATATTGAAGATCAAAATCTGGAAAGTTTAGGAACCGAAATACTGCGTTTAATGACGACCGAGATGAATAATTGTTTCTCCTTTGGAAAAACCTTCAAGTAGAAATAGCTCAGCCAAAATCCGTAGATGAGGTTAATGAAAATGAAAAGCATCAGGCACAAATAATAACTCTTCTGAGCTTAGGAGCCCACAACCTGGGCCCTCCTAATCCAATCAACAAGACATTATGCCAATTGTACCGAGTCCTTGCGTTTCTCCTTTTCAAACATCACCGGTGTTGCATGGAGATTCTTCAGTTCCCAGTCCTTTTAAGAGGCATTTCTTTTTTCCTACTAAGTTAACTAACAAAGACCGTCAGAGACCTATGAAGGAAAGAATGCCTACGGTCATACCTGGAAAATTATGCCAGGAATATTTATTAAATAAGGAAAAAAAGAAAGAGAAAATAGATAGGCTCAAAATGGAGTAAGCTATAGAGAGACGTAGAAAAAAAAGCAGGTTAAAGCCGATGAAGAAAAGAAGAAGGCAGAACAGAAAATAATAAGAAGTTACAACTAAGTAAGAGGAAAATCTTTTCTTCCGAGACCTCTGATACAAGCGTAAGTATTTCAGATGGTAAAAGTGAATACTCTGAACTGCAATCCGATCACAATTTGAAGAATAACAACTGGTTACCTGTCAAAAAAAAAGTCAAGAATTCGTAATATTCTTCTACGAAGAATGTTTTTTTACCACAGTTGATGTCAAATCTTTGTAATTGAACACTATGAGAAAACTGCGTTCGCAAAGCATAGTTCAATCAAATTTGTCAATTCCAAAAATTTACATTCGAATGAACTGTGGTTACAAACAAGAATTTCATGTATGCTGAAATAAAAACATCTGGATGGTGTGTAGCAGTTAAATAAAAAGATGAAATTTATCGCTCAATTGTTCTCTCAATTTTATTTTAAGAAACAATTGTTTATTGAACAAATTCTAATACTAGGCAAGAATAAAATTACTTCATCAAAGTTTTAATGTTTTTTAATCTTAATTAAATTATACTAGTACGTTTCCAGAAATTTCAATTGTATTTATAGAGAGAATTCACAATTATGTCAAAAAAACTTATATAAGGCCAACTTAATTACTGACACTATCTTTTTCCTTCCATTATAACCAATTATACTATTTTTAATTTTAATAAACTCTTTACTCTAACTATTTTGACTTAATCTAATGGATGAAAATATAAAGACAATTAGTGCTCAATACAAGTTTACTTTCCAATTATTATGTGGTATACAAATGAAATGGCATATTTTTTACACGATAAATAATTGTTTGAAAATTGACTTGATATGCAAATTTATTCAATTGCTGAAATAAAGAAAAATAATTAGTGGTGGACCAATCGTTCTTGTTAAACTCATACATGTGTGTATGACAAACACCTGGCATGCATCAACACAATGTATTTAGCACAAATTGATAGTGAAAATTAAGTCACAAATTTACCCTGAATTTCTGTCTAAATTCGTATCTGATGAATTTTTTTAAAAAAAAATAAAAAATACTGAAATCCTTTGCTGCTTCGAGAATTGCCTTGTAGAAATTTTATGTTTCTTGCTTATGAAGTACAAGCTGAAAAAGTTCTGTTTTTACTGTTGATGACACGATGAAGAAAACTGCAAAAGAGTGGGAAAAATGCTATAGCATATGTTCGTGCTTTGACAACTTTGAAAATAAGAAGGAAGATTGAGCGAATGAACCACCTTTTTATAGAGATATTTGTTTCAATTTCATACCCATAAAACGAATTCCTTAATTTTCGGACTAAATTTGACTACAATATACGATTTCGTTGTTCTCAACTGATGTCAAATTACAAATTGCATTTTTTGGCATCTTTTCCATAGAAATCCGTATTAATTTCGAATACTACTTATGATAAGTTTTCTCAATCTTACCATAATTTATCGCTTTGCCATATTTTATTTCATTTCAATAAATTCCTCTCAGAATTCATTTTCATTCATCTTCATCGTTGTCTCATTCATACCCGTGTTTCTCTTTCGCACTCACTGGAGTAAAGGTGAATTTAGAAAATCGCGAATTACCCGCGATCCGTCAAAATTATCGCGAAACAAACGCGGCCATTCGATTCGTGTCGAAAGTTTCCCCGGGGTGACAGTTCTAACGTCGAGAGAGATTGAAATTTGTCGTTCAATTTTATACGCGAAATTACAACCGCGCGCAAGTTAAAAATTGTTAAAATTAGTGTTAAAAACAGTGTTTTTGTGTAATTTATAATTGTTCATCGTGGCACTTATGCATTATTGTACAGATTGGTATAGACTTTTACTAATATTATGTGCAGTTTAAATTAAAATCCCACCTTTTTCCAATACCGTGTTTACCTGTCAAGGTGAGTTTTGTTTTGCCAATTCTCATCTCAGTTATCCACGAATTTGTTGAGAAAGGGATTTCTTGTGTCCTATTGCATGGGATCTTGCGTTATTTTCACCGTCTTGCAAAGCCGGACTGGCAGTACGGGCGATCGGGCGCTATCCCGATGGGCCGGTGGTCTTTGGGCCGGTAGGCTCCACATTAACGCGACCACACGTATTTACCACGTACTCTGGACGAACGTTGCAGCTATTAAAATTTAAAAAGTACTTTATTGCATAACCTAAAAGCCTAATACAATAAAGCTAATTAGCTCACGGCAACGAGGCCATCCGGGCAGAGGAGAGTTATGAGTTAAAAATACTCAGAAATGTTCCACAACTTATAAACACTGTCAAGACGCGGAAGCAAGTGGGTTTTTCCGAGATAGCATTATATTTGGCAAATCTGGCTTTTTCGTGGCTTTAAGAGTATTCAGTTTTTTTGTAAAGCGGTTTACATTATGTTTTGCATCATATCATTTTTATTTCGAAAAACGCACGGAAAATGTTATTTTTATCAGAAGGGTTCAACAAGGCCTTTAAAGGTTTGCTATTCATATGTGTACTTTGAAAAAAAATTCGAAAGCAATTGAAGAGCAAATATAAAACAGTTTTTAAATTTTGTTTTTATTTTCTAATTGTAAAACAAAAAAGTAATTTTATTTCATGTAAATCAATTTTGAAGTAGAGTATATACATGGTCATGGTATATTACAGTCAGCCTTTACTTATGACAAATTTCTAGTGTTAGAAAGTACCCAAATATTGGAAACAGCCTGAATGTTTCCACATTTGGTGAAGCAGTGGATTTGTTTTGTTCCTATATTGGGCCATATAAGTAAGTGAAAGAGCGATTGAATTTCGAAATGCGGTTACAGAAAGATTCCAAAACCAAAGAGTAGTTCCTTCACGCAGAGCCGTAACAACTCGTTTTAGTGCCTGAGGCAAACGTATAAGTTTACACCCTTGATCAATAAAATTCTCAACAAACCTTACTTACCTATACTATTTTGATGTGGTATATCAACTGACAACTTGGTCATGAGAAGAATAGTAAATAATATTTATTGCACATAAAATTATTAGTTGATGTTAATTTTTTGCGAGTATAGTACATTTAAAAACATTGAGGTGAATCAATTTGATAGAAATATTTGGAAGATTTTATAGATGGACTTTTCTAGCTTTTTTCGCCACGAATTAGTTTATAATTTTCTCAAAATGACAAGCTGTCCTGTTATTTCTTTTTCGGTTCACAAAACAGCCATATTTGATAATCTTTCTTCACCCATTGTAGATCACAGGAAATTTTTTATTAGCTTCAATTTTTTGAAACTTCGTTCACATGACGCTATCGTCATTGGCAATGTTACAAAAACTCTGAATGCGATTTCGACATTTAGATGGGACTCTTAGTGGCTATAGTCGTGAATTTATTGAAGTAAATCCAAAACCGGTTTTTCTCAGACTATCAGCGTACATTTTGCTAATAAGATCACCAGAAAGGAATCTAAAATCTTCTGAAACTTGTTCCAACTTTTCATACCTCCTCGTCAGTTTGAATAAAAGAACATCAACCGATTCAAAAATTGGTGTACGAAGCTCTTGTTTTGTGGCAATATTGACATCACTCATCATTTTGTGATTCAAAACGTTCGAGTCGCTTTTTTTCTTGTTTCTTTAGCGTTTGCTGGTATAACAATATCTTTAGGAAATTTTGGCAAAAATTTCTTCCATGTCAGGATCACGTACCAACCTCAGCCTTGTCAAACGGGTAAATTCAAATCGAGAGCAAAACATTTATTTAACAGTTAAAACTCAAAAATAATTATATTTGTCAAAGGCAAATGTTATTAATGTTATTTTTTTCGCCCGCAATAATTTTTTTTAACGGCGACACCCCTCCGGCTAAACGTCTGCTTCACTTGCTTTACTCTTGTTACAGCTGTGTAAGTAAAATTGTTGGTATTTGGGATCCTTCTTCCACCTTCTTCCCTGCCGTCTTGTGTTGTTAAACATAAAAATAATTATATTTTTTTATTTGTGATGTAATGTATGGTGGGTTACCTACTAACATACAAACAGGCTGTTGTTGTTTTCATGTTTTATTCCTTCAATTCTATAAATTCTTCTTATATTCATGTAAATTCAATCATTGTTAATTTTTGTTATTTTTAACTATATTCTCTGTGGACTTCATCTTTTAATTCATGTTTGTTTGAGAACTTTGCATCTGTGCCTTCCCAGATGCTGGTAAGGTTTTTTCCTTTGTCTTTAATCTAATTTTCTTTTAATTTTAGGTTCGTCGAACAAATGAGAATGTTTCCCAGGGAGAATTGTAAAAGTTTCCCCAGAAGCAACAATTTCATCAATGGAAAAAAAACCGTCGTCTATGGAAGTGGCCTGAAAGATCAGATTTACTTAACTATGATTGGAAGGATGTTGTGTCACATATTAGTCAACCGAAGCAAGTGAGCAAAACTGGAAACGTTTATTTTGTTCCAGAACTTGATTTAATTTGGAAAATTTAAATATGTAGATGCTTACCGGTATGGTTTTTCTTGTAGTCTAAAATATGCGTTATGTACTGCTTTATTAATATGACCCCTTAAAGCTGCATTAAATAATTTTCGTTTTTTGTGGCCATATGAGCTGGTGAAGACGGGAATTTGGCGAGTGTCAATTACTGAAACTTTTAATTAATACTAAACGGATTTAATATTTTACTTTTGGATTGCAGTGCTGTTAAAATTAGGCGGCACTATAAGTTAAGGCTCTTCTTATCGTCACAACCGAACAAATAGCACCAATCGGAGTGTTTTTGAAAGAGTTCCCCCCCAAAATGTGTCAACTACCGATACGTTTACCTTAGATCTAATTAAAAGCGAACGGTTTTATTTGCAACTAGTTTAAAGTCAAGCAAGTTTGTTTTGCCTTTATAAACAGCCAATTGGCTGTAGTGTAAAGTCGAGAAATTTATTGTTACTATAGAAAAAAAAATTACATCAGGAAATGTGCTTAAATACATTGCTGTCTGGACTCAGAGAACCACTAGGGTCAACCATTAGAGCTATGAACTCGAATTGTCTAACCGTAGCTCTAAATTACTGTCTAAGGGAACAAAATACCTACTATATCAGACATATTACAAACAAACTTCTGCGCCCCACCAAGAAGGTTACCTAAAAAAACCCAGTCAACCACTAAATAATTTCAAACCACAAAATAGTCTTAAACAAATGTCCAATACACCTCAGTTTATTAGTTCTATCTTCCGAACATCCCAACAAATTAGTTCAATACCCCCAACTCAACAGATTAACCCACAAAAATATTTCATGAGACCTGAACACCAACCTGAACCAATGGATACATCTAGTGGGAACACTATCTTGAAGCCTCAATCCAAATTTCATAGTTTTACAAGAACAAACAACGTATCTAAAGTTATATCCAAGAAATTATATAATGTAGAATCCAAAAACATAACACGACCCCAAAACTCCCAACATATTGATGAAAATACTGCAGCAAGTAGCGACAATCTTGTCTCGGAAATTCATAATCAAAACTTTTACCCAAAAGCATATTATCAAAATCTGAATGAATTTTATGACGGAAATAATCTCGTTCAACACGAAATAAACGACGAAGATTTTCACTTAGATATTAATGAACACCAATCTTTTTTACTACCATGTAACTATTCACATACGAGCCACAGATAATAGTTTATTAAAATTCCTAATAGATACAGGAAGTAATATGTCAATCATAGACCCCAAGCTAATAGACCCTAGACTAATAGAAAAAATCGAACCAGTTAAAATAACAACATTTTCTAATACACAAGTTGTAAATAAACAAGTAAAATTTAATGGCTTCAAGTAATTCAAGAAAAAATCAAAATTAAATTTCCTAGTTTCAAGTTTTAATGGGCCTATAGGGTTAGAATTAATGAAACAATTAGATCTACATAATTCTGTATTAGAATCAAAGAATGCCCGTTTACCCTTGATGTATAAACCGAACTATATGTCCTAACCTTATATAGTCCCACCAAATAGTAATATGGCTTGTCACCTCCCTGTCGATTTCAAATCTGGTGACACCTATTATATTAAGCGTTTGATCATCAAAAAAAGCTTAATGATATCTGAAGGTATATATAAGGCTAAAGATTGGTTTTCATTTCTAGAAGTTGCCAGCTCCTCGGAACTAGTACAAAAGTTTATGATAGAGCAACCTGTCAAGGTGCATTCCTATCATAATGACAAATATTTGAAAGTACATAATTTCTCAATGAAAACTGAATACAAAGGCTCAAACACTAATCTTTCTGAACTAATTCCGGTCGGCCACCTGAATGAAGAAGAATGTAAATCAATTACAAAATTATTTAAACAATTTGAGGATAAATTCTTCACAGAAGACCAAAACTTAAGTTTTACTATTCAGATCAAACTCCAAATTCAAACCTCAGACGAAATTCCAATCTACGAGTACACCAAATCGTATAGATACCAACAAATCCACAAAAGAATAAGCAAATGACAGCTATGTTCGATCAAGGGATTATCAGATCTAGCTTCTCACCATGGTCATCCCCAATTTGGATTGTACCAAAACATTTCGGTACTGAAAATTCCTTTATGGTATAATGTTAAGTTTTTTGAGAATAATATTAAGCTAAAAAATAAAATACTTGATAAATATAAAAAAAAACCACTTTAAAAAAATCTTGCTTCAAAATTCACACTAGAAAATAGAAAATAATTTTCACTTCACTATGATGAATACCCACATCACAAAAGTTCTCTAAAATTTCCCTTCATTTTGCATTTAATTAAATTTTGGAATTCTATTAAATTTTGAATAACTTTTAAAATTTTCAAGGTACACAAAGAAAGGAAAGTCTGGGCATTAAACTATAATTTTCTAAGTATTTTGATAAAGATTAGGAGCTCCAAATTTCAATTTCGGGAAATTGTTATTTATTAATTATTATTATAGTGTTAAAATTTGAACTGCCTAAATCTTGATTTCTTTGTATACCGTGAAAATTTTAATATTTATACACAAATGTAATATAATTTCAAAATTAATTAAATGCAAATTGAAAGGAAACTCTATAGAACTTTTGTGATGTACTCATTAACTGAAGGGAGAAATTATTTTCTATTTTTTTATGTTCGAATTTAGAAGCAAGTCTTTTCAAAAAGTTTTGTTTTTTATATTTTTAACTTAATTTAATTAGAGTGGACATTTTTAGAGTATACATTTTGATTTTATTGGTGTGATTGCCCCGATCGCCCCCCGCTGTATCCGCCCTTGGACATAACAGAGCTCTTGGGTACACCAGGACTTATAGGTTGAGGTTCAGATATAAGGACATCTAATGCAATTCGTATTAGGCGACCAAGCCAAAAACCTTCAATCCATAATAGAAAAGGAGGAAAGAGACGAAGTGCTTTGAGTTTGACTACAACGGCAGGATGCTAGACTTTATCAAAGGTCTTTGAAATATCTAAGAAAAGTAAGAAATCCATCAAGTATCTAGATGAACGGAAGCCATATTGGCGATCGTTAATGAATTCATTGAAAAAATCTAAGTGATTGCATTGAACGATATTTTGAGGGGTCGCTACCCTATTCTTTTTGGGGGTAGGCTGAACGTGGGCAAGGCTTCAAGCAGTCTGAAAGTTTCCTGTCGAATAAGACATGTAGAATAGTTTGCGCAAAGGTTTAGAATACGATGACGTACAGCTTTTAATTAATAGAGACGATAAAACGTTAGGACCGACGGTTTTGAAGACTTTGAGCCTTTTAAAGATCCTTTATCCAAGACTCTGAACAAAAAGAAATTTTTCTCTATGGATAATGGGTTTGCAGGTGTACCGTACGATTTTCTACACTGATTTCAGCTCTGCTAATGCATGCAATTGATAAGCCCGGAAAGTAGAGAATTTAGGTCTTATAGCTTGGTTGGAATTTTCATTCAACTAATAGCGATTTCGCTTTGTCTAGATCTAGGCATTCGGAATATATTAACGCATTCCAAAACTAAGTGTGCCGTCATCGACATTCCTCGAATAAAAAAGACCAACCAATCAATCTTCCTGAGGTACTGATTGAGACTTTCCGAATCAGTATTATTTTTATAGTGATACAGAAACGTACTTGCAAGTGGAGTAGCAGGGTAGCCAGCACAGGCTTGAAGTTGTATATTGAGCCATGATTAAATAGTGGGCTGAATTACCAAGAGGGGAGCCGACTGAGATGGAATTTTCCCGACAAAAAAAATTAGATCTTTCGCCAGCTGTATCAGATACTTGTGTTGATGCATCCACTAGTTGTTACAAATTAAAAGACTCTTAAAAGACTTCAACGAAAAGGCCCGCAGGATCTGAGGTATGTTATGGACTTTGAAATCGCCAACTTAAAACGATTTCAGAAGAGGAGGAAACAGAAGAAAATGATCAATATGCTTGGAAATATTGTCAGTAATAGTTTATCTATGTGTGAGCTTTGTGCGTAACCATATGTAATTAAACTCTGAATTGGCGAAAGGAATATATTGAAATGAGACAAAGGATACGCCATTCCGTCCTATATATTGCAATTGTTTTATGCTGAGAGAAAAGAGGTACCAAGATAAAACCAGAGACGTGGCATTGACTGATATCAGGATTAGCAGTACACTGAAAATCGATTAGGTCTTAGTCAGCAGAAAAAAGAGCAAGATACAACACCCAGACAATTAGCGCCATGAGAGGTAAAAAGGGCAGGGTTTCAAAGCGCTTGCAAATTTCCATTTGCTTGCGCTATACTTACTATCCTATCGCAAAAATCCTCTAGAGCTGCTGTGCTTGCAGCTGCTATTTGAAATTTTATTGCTGTACTTGGTGTGCTATTGGAAGATTATTTTGTCATTGCTGTTACTATATTAAAGGTAGAGAAATCTACAATGCATGGTAAAACCACATCGTCAAAACGACATGGATTTCTTTGTTTGCTTCCCACTCTTGCATTTGAAAACTCATGCTTGCAAAAATGTTTCTTCTCTTTCATTCATCTGACGACATGAACTTATGGGTAGTAGTTAATCAGCAAAAACGATGTAGTAATACATCAGATATATTCAGCATAATTTAGAACCATGTAGGGGAATTTAGAACAAAACAGCTGTAAACTGAAACTTGTACTGTCAGTCTTGAATGCAATATTTTATATTATTCGACTTGTCCCAAACGATTTCTTAGTTTACTAAACTATAAACTGTAACCAAATACTTCCTTTGATATAATTCTGTAATGAAATCGAGAAAGCAATTACATTTATGATAATTGACAGGTCAACAACTGTTTAATTTGGCAGCTTTCCACAACTTACATATTACGTGTATTTATATGCATTCTTCAGCAAACGATATCGTTTTGACGACGTCGTTTTGGCATGCATTTTAGATTAAGCATATTTCTCCATTTCCTTAACCAAAACCTGCTGTTGGCGTTACCAATTCAGTGATCGGTCCTCTTATCAAAGCGGAAAGGATAAGCCTGAGCAGTTGCAGGTGTATGAAACTTTTTCTTCATGGATCAAATACGATGTTCACTGAATTCCTGTTAAGGTTGAGAAGAAAACAATGCAGAACAGTGGTTGACATCATCACTGGCCACAGCTCGCTTCGCACTCATTCAACAAAGATGGGTGCCCTGAGTGATATACACACTTTCTATGCGCTTGTGTGGCCTTTGCCCAGGGCAGGCTAGATACTACTGAGTCTGCCCTCCACTCCACCTGGAGCTGATGCGCTTAATTCATTCATTCAATCTTTTTTTTTAGCAGGTTAGCACAACGGGGTGCCTCCTTGGCCTATGTGCTTGGGACTAGGATGTGTCATCCCCCTGCTATAAGAGCGAAGTATGTGGGGAGAGCTAGTTGCTCCGCCAAAATAGTTGATAGGGCAATATTACGAATTACAATATATCATCATATCGTTATCCGAGGCCAGTATTTCAAGTCTGAAGCTAAGGATGTAAAAATCTCAGGGCTGTTTGTAACGCCCATCGTCCAGGGACAAACATCTGCTTTAACATTTCAACAATGGCCAATAGATTTAATCCAAATTATCGTGGGCAAAATTTTCGTTTTCCAAAACTGTATTCAGATCATCCCACTGCATTAGATACGAGCAATACTTAGGATAACTATTCATGAGTATTTTCGATGAAATATGCTAAGCTTGTAGTTGAGACTGTTGAATGAGCCAACGACAGTATCCAATCTGGCCAGTATGTAATAGTAAATCATCCGAATATGATTGGAAATTGGTCCTGTCCATGGAATTTTTTTTCAAACTTATTCTAGTCATCAGAAAGTGCATTAGTAGGTGCATTGGGCTCTCGGGTGAGTGAACCCAGTGAAGGATTTACGTATAAGCTACATAAGCTATAACTTAGGGCCCCAACTTTGTTGGGGACCCCAAAAAGAATATATCCGAGTGAGCAATTGTCATATATATTTAAATATACTGCAGCGTTATTTGTCCCAATGCTGCATGTCCGGAACGTCCCATACTCTTCGTCCAACTTCTACTATAAACACGGGGATTCCCCTGTGTTGGCCTAACACCATTTGTAGTTCGAATGAACCGGCAAACGATACAATATTTGTGACTATTTAATTAGTATTTACAGTGTTTTTTAATAATTTGATTGTTGATATTATTTTGGAAAGTTTTTTTTTTATGTCCTTATTGGAGTTATATTTCAGGTAAGTGCATTTGACACAAGTACGTACATAACCTAACTAACACAAGAACTTTATACAGCATTTAATTGTTGTTGTTTTTTTTACAATATTTTGATAAAAAATGAATTTGGAACAACAGTGACTCAAGATAAATTATGTTTCCTCAGTCGCAAGTGCATAGAAAGTGACAAACTAAGCAGTTTATCATTTGATGATGTCATCAGTGACTTCGCTCTGGCAAAGGTAAGAAAGAAAATATCTTATTTTAGTATACATAATTCCTTAATTCTTATATAGCATGTTTCAAGAGATTCGATAATAAGCCTTTGTAATATGTGCCTTTTAAAAACCCGTTTGGTTCTTTTTAACCCTCTAGGTATCCGAAAATCATATTTGGCACTGACATATAATATCTGGACTTATAAAGGGCTGCATATCTCAAATAGTTACGGACCTTATTAAGTCTAAGTCCGGCCTTGAGTGGGCTTTATTTGTTGTTTTTGTGTTTTTAAATAGCCCAAGAGCCAAAGAATAAATTGCTTTTGATGCATTCGTGTATAGCTTTTTGAAAGAAGTAAAATATTGTGAAATGAAGAAAGAACCATTAAGCGTGCAAAAATCATAATGGCCCTTATCAATCATAATAATGCTATGAGCTGCAATCGTCTGTTATCTTTCAATTTTTAATGAAAATTTTCTTACCATATTTGTAAATCGAACTCAGGCTATGGGTTTGACAGATATTTGCAATTGTGCCTTTACCATTTCCTTAAAAGCGTTCTTAAAATATCGCTCATTCAAAGAATGTGTATAATGGAATTTAAAATATAAAATTTTCCGCATGCACCAGAATAAAGTGTGGGTTAGATTCCTGTCCAGGAAAAATAAATATTATGTATTTAGTGTGCTGCAACGGCAGTGTTGTCGGTCATTCTATGAGCAGTTGGCCTAGTTTTATCAATATTGATATAGTAAAGGATTCCTCAAACTGCAGTTGCATCATACCAAATCTATAATATTTATTTTTCCTGGACAGGAATCGATCAAAGATGGCGGCTAGAAGAATAGGCTTTTTTTTTAAGAACTTTTATTTTTAACGATTCTAAATCAAATCATAAATACAAGAGGAAAAAACAACCGCCTCGTCCGGGGTTTGAAGTCGGGACCGTCCGCTTGCCAAGCGACTGCTCTTACCACTGAGCTAACGAGACAGATGATTTTCCCTCTTGTATTTCTTAATTTGTAATTAACCTACTAAGCCACGTTTTGCTTTCAGCTGGCATAAACCAATAACGATGAAAACGCACAACTAAATTACAAAGGAAGATCCTGGCTTCAAACACCGGATGAGGTGGTTGTTTTTCTCTTGTATTTATGATTTGATTTAGAATCGTTAAAAATAAAAGTTCCTAAAAAACAAAAATCTTCTAGTCTCCATCAAATCTATAATAAATACCACTCGGATGCTTATTAATTAAGTGTATATATACTAAACATAATTTTTTACTTTCATAACTCATGCTGAACCTCTTTTTATGAAATTAAAAGAAAATGTGGTAACTACATAAATTTCATTTTTTTTTTTTTATTCTTCTTAATAAGAATTTCCTCCCTATCTCAGGTGTTTGACGCTTGTAAGACTAAAGCCTTTCTTCCTTTGGTACAAGAGACAGGGCTTTAGGACTTTAGAAGCACGGAAATAAGTTACCACATTTCCAACACTTGCGTTAGCCCGAATCTCAAGTTATAATACTCTTGTTGTTGCGTGTATTCAATTTCTATAAGTAGAAGAATGCTTCAACTCACACCAGCACACAAAACACAATGTAAGGAAACCTTTTCGTTCTCCTCCGCAACTTCATCCTTGAAAGCTGAACATTCATACATATATAGCCTGGGAGTAAAGTCATAGGACTTTATGAAAATAAAACATGAGCCCAGACAGACACAAATGCTCGTACGAAATAAATCTCCTGGCAAATAAAAGGCAGCAAGGTCTCTGGTCTCATGTGGTGGATGAGCTTAAAATTGTATCAACAAAGCTTAAAGCGGCTGTAATTATGCCGGAGAGGTATTTGTCTGTAATTTATCAAAAGGACTTAATTGGAGAACCGAGAGTTTTCCCTGTTGTTTTTCTATTCTAAAAACCCACAACTTAATTCCTTTTTTGTATTTTTTCCTTTTGATATTAAACCTCTGTTTATATATGCATATAATTACCAACATCTGGTGCTAGTTTTTCTATGGAAATTTTAATGGTAACAAAGATGATCACTTCTCAAATTTATTTACATTTTTAGAAATTGTGAACCGTATAACGCATTAAATAACAAATACTATTTTTAACAAGTATGTGTGTTGTGGAACTGTCACAAAGACGATGGTAACACAATCCCTCTTTAAAAATCCCATATAAATACGAAACTCGACTTCCACCAGCAGACAATAAAAAAAAGTATTATTACGTGTCCCGCAAACCTCCTCCAGTCTAATGAACACGTATATTTATACGAGTCTCGACAAAAATTTCCAATTAATCCTACTTCCTTTCTACTTTCGATTTTAGCCCTATTTTTGTACCACCGAGGGTTTTTTGTGTTACGTGTGTTACGTGATGTCGCACACATCATTTCATACAGATCGAGTTTTTTGACGTGGGACAGACTTAATCTTAACTTATGCTTTAACTTAGACTATATTTATCTTACAAAATTATTCTTTCACAAAGTTATACTTTACAAGAAATTTTAATTGAAATTCTCATGAGAATTGTGACATTAATTTTTGTATTCTGTGGGAGCGTTGAAATTTATTGAAACAATATATTTTTGAAGGAAGAAGATTTCTCGTCTAACAGACTGAAATTTATTGAAAATAATTTCAATAAATTTACAAAAATGCATTTAAGTGCAAAAGAATGATTGAACTTTTCGACCCAGCGATCAGAGAGGTCTCATCGGTATGGTTATCTCTGATCGCCTACCATATATATATTTTTGCTTATCATTTAATTTTCCAGAATGCTTGAATTTCGAATTTTCTCATGAGAAAATGTATCTTTTAATTACTATGAAAGAATTTCTCTATATGGTTTCCTCTAAGGCAATTACTTTTATAACATCAAAGATGGATTTCAATCCAACCCCGTTTTATGTGACCATTTGACCACTGCCTTATAACAATTGACTGAGGGCATTGTCATTTTCCTAAAGAAAAGAATGGCACAAAATTTAATGTGTAGTTTTCTCTTTCGCGCTATGGGAGAGTTGGAGCTACCAACATCATTTGATGTTTTTATGTTAACTGTAAATACAATCACCGCAGAAAGAATAAGGTAAAGTTAGTGTTTACCATACTCCGTCTGTCTTACCCATACGTAGGATTCTGATAAAAATAACCTTTTGAATTTGGAATGAAGTTAATTTCTTATAAGAGTGCTTATAAGCGAACACAAGAAAGATATTTTTTTAATTTAATTCGATTTTCGGGTGTAAAATTTCATCTTATTGGTTGAGTTTCACATGTTTTTTTTTTTTGTATTAAACGTTTTAAATTGTGCTTAAACCCTGCTATGCAAAAACATAATATTTGTGCCATATGAATTAACAAATCGCTTAGTCCATTTTTATAAGTCAGTGCCATTTGACGCCTCCTTTACAGTTACAGTCTCTCATTTATTGAAATGAACGCATATTATTACGCTTATAAGGCTAATGTCACATTTTCCATAATTTCATTTTCCTGACTTCCAGTAAACTGAAATTCAGCTTCAGTATGGTATGACATAGTTTTACTAAATCTCAAAACTGAATTTTAGATTGTCCAGTGGCGCAGAAGTTTTCTTTAAGTGGAAGGCTTACTTAGTGTTATAAGTCGAAACAACAATTTTTTGTTTGGAAAAATAAACTCTATAAATTTAAGAGATTAATAGACGCACAAAAACTTGAAATTTTTTTATATTCTTTTCTATACTCGAAATAAATTTCTCCGTTTCGAATATTTTTACAAAAACTTCTCAGTTTGTGCTCGCACCACTGACAATTCGGCAAATATCGTAAAAATCAGAAAATATGACAACATTAATGAGTCACAATGATTATCGACGTTGGGAAACTAAAAACATTCACCAAACTGAAGTATTTCAGTAAACTGAAAACTGAAAAATCAGAAATGCTCTCTGATTTTCTCAGAAGTCAGCGAATCGAAATACATTTGACTAAAAGCTCCCCGGTTCAACTATGAATCATTCTAAAACCAAACGGTACCTTCAGACGCCAGATTCTTGTGTGCTCATAGTTAGACTTCCTCCAGATATAGGCGTAAATGCCCAAACAAATTTTGTAGTGGACACAGGTGCTGAGGACGCGAATTATTAAAAAAAAAAAAGCTACAGAAAAGACTCTACATGGTTAACCTAAACGAAGCATGCATAGTACAAGCTCCAAGTTTCAAGTAGTACAAAACTTCCCCGGACTTTCCTGAAACGGATTGCTGGGAAATGATTTTTCAGCAAGTAACTGTAATTTTGAGGGTACAAATAAAGTACTTAGATTTACTCCCGCAGAGACTAACCCACAAAAGTTCGCTTTACCTTTAAAATTTCTACCGGATAAGCCGCATTCCTTAAAGGCAGTTGAAGTAAGAACACTCACAGAAAAGGTGGAACCTAAACAGGTTGAGCTATCAACGTGCTTGTCTTGAAGGCACCTCATAAAAGAAATGCTGGCTGTCAGGCTCAAATGAGTGTAAGTGAAGCTAGAAAGATTGTTTTGACATCTAGAGACTGGCAATCTGAAGCAATCTGTTTGAATATTTGCGCCACTAAACCGCTGATACAGTCCCGTTATAAGTGTAGGAAGCAATTCTCTATCTACAAATAGTTTACTCCCACTAGAACAAAAGCAGTGCTTCCTAAATGTAAACAGTTTTCAAGTAGTCATAACTAAGTTCATTTTTAGAGTTAAAAATGATCAGAAATACTCCGAAACCTATAAACACTAACAGTACAGGACGGGCAGCCAAGGTAGCTTGCTAGTGTTATTAAGATAGCATTAGGTTGGGTTCACCCTGAAGAGGTTTGAAACTGTGCGGTTGCGCGCGTAACCATTTCAAAACTCCAGAAACAGAAAGCGTGAAAACGTGAAGCAGTAATACGCTGATTCAAGTTGCTTCGAGCGTTAAACATGTCCATGTCAAGATCAATGTGGGTTTTTCAATATGAAAATTCTTATTTTAAATTCAAAATGGTTTTAAAAAGAAGAAATCAGTAAAAGAAAGACAATTTTCGGTGAATTTTATCACTTATTCAGTGAACTCAAACAACATTCTGAGAGATTTTATGCATATTTTCGGATGAGAAATACTACTTTGAGTATTTTTTATATAAAATTGAGAGTAAAATAAGAAAAGCATTCGCCAATACAGTATCCCTAATTACACCTGGTGCAGGGGCGGACCCAAATAAGCACCTTGGCCTTCGGTCATGATTGTTGAAGCCTATAGAGAAAACAGGAAGCGCGGATACCTGTACATGAGTGTCGCTTTGCTCGGTTTGAAGCAAGAAAGCGCCTATTCATGTTAACACGATGGAACGTTTGTTTTAATTGAAAACCACTACCAAAAGGTTTTTGATAAGCCTTCCATGTAAAGACGGCTTCTTAGAATATTATCGCCGTGGCGTGGCAAAACAAACAATTAAAGAAACAATTATAACTCGTAATTGGAGAAATTCAGCGAAACTACACAATGGCCAAGAAGTCATTGTGCATTGTTGTAGTGAGTTTTATTACATTTAAAGCAAGAGATTAATTTTTAAATAGTTTTTTTTTGCTAAACACGGGATCCGGGGCGAGCTCCGATTTTATTCAAACTTCTAATTTACACACAAATCACGAATTTAAAATTAATTTCCCGCGGAAACTTATACTTTTCAAGATATTAAACTTTAAAAATCGCGAAATTTGTACTGCACTTCACAACACAATTTGACATTCTCGCAATTTATTAACTCTTCTTCTTCTTTTTAGTATTATACTAACCTTCCGAACATTCGGGTTACCAGCATTGCTTTTTTTTATTCATTACGAATATTCAATTGATGTGTAGTAAACAGCATTTACTTAGAATAGAATAGAAAAACCTTTAGTAAAGAAGCACACACACAAACACAGGCAGGCTGGCAGGGGCACACACACCCACGCGTGTGTGTGTGTGTGCCCCTGCCAGCCTGCGATTTTTAAAGTTTAATATCTTGAAAAGTATAAGTTTGCGCGGAAATTAATTTTAGATTCGTGATTTATGTGTAAATAAGAACAAATGAGCAAAGTTTGATAAAAATCGGAGCTCGCCCCGGATCTCAAGGTGTTCCATTTTTTTTTTTTATTATTTCGTAAAATCCCATAGTTTTTATAGAATAATTAGCCCAAACGTTAAATAAAAACAAAATAAATCTGCACATTGGGAAAGTCTCAATGAGTATCCTAGAGAATTTGATTATTCGGTCTGTTTTGCTTTAAGGGATGTTGATGAATACACATTTGAATTTAGTACAATTCTAAGTCTTGGGCATGCGTGAATACATTTGGTATTTACAAAGCAGATCTTAACAACAGCAAAATCGCAATAAAAGCAAAATAGTCTGCTTTTAGTACCTATCAATTGCATCCATGTCCAGAACTGAAACACTATTCAAAGAGAAAAATTTCTTTTTGACCAGAACGTTAGAATATTGGCAAGACGCAAAGGCAGCAAAGCTTTCTCGTCCCAGATCAAAACTATCAGGATCAACTTCAGCAGTTTCTCTATTACTTCACTACTTTACAATGAAGTGATTGTTGACTCCCTGAATAAAACTAATATTTAGAATGTTAGATTCACTTAAAATTCTCCTTTTCCTCCCACTTTACATCTCCCTTGTAGTTGTCTACAAGAGCCAATACACATCCAAACGAGAGATATGTTCAAGGTCCTTAAGGAGATCAGCGTCTCCATAGCTGCAGGTCCTGATAGTTTCAAGCCCCCGTTAAATAAAACCTGTGCCTCGTTCTTGGCTAAAGCTCTGCGAAAACTATTCTACTTGTCTTATTCGACAGGAAAATTTCTAATTGCTTGGAAACTACCTCACGTTCAGCCTATTCCCAAGAAAGGAAAGTGTAGTGATCCCTCAAATTATCGACCAATTATAATCACTTCGATTCTTAAACAGGTTTTTGAAACTATCATTAACTCCAAATTAATGAAGTATCTAGAAACCAATGAAACCCACAACGATCGCCAATATGGCTTTTCTTTTTTTGACTTTTCTTATGGAACGTTAAGCCTTAGTCTTTGCAATTTTGATGAGTCCAAAATCTTTGCCCTAGATATTTCAAAGGCCTTGATTTCGCTTACTCCCTTGACACACTTGTAGACTACAGAGGAAGTGTCACATCTGTCAAACTAGATTGCATGATTAGACGCTTGAATAATAACCTTGATAATATTCTCGCTTGGAGCAAGCCGAATCGCATCGAATTCAATACATCTAAATTCCAAAGCTGTCCCATCTCTTTAAAACAAGATCATAGTTTTTCCACTCCCGTTTCCTGTGATGAAGCACTTCTTGACGATACACTATCTTTTTCCATTCTTGACAGTAATATTTGCAGTAAGTTAAGCTGAACAGATCACAACTTCTCTGTTGCCACATAAACACCGAAATATCTTGGATTTCTGAAAAGGTGTAAGAAATATTTCAGCCCATCGATTCTAGTGCTCCTCTACAAGTCCTACATCAGATCTAGAATGGAATACAATTTCCATTTGTAGGCCGGGGCTGGTCGCAGAGCCGTAGCTTCGTTGGATATTCTGAAAAATAGAGCCTTCAGATCATTGGTGATGTGGCAAACACTTGTCATATGGACTTACATGAACACGGCCGCAATATTGGTTGCCTTTCGCTCCTATATTACTACATGCATGATCAATGTTCTGATGAAATGCCTAGTCTGATTCCTGATTCCTCCATGTAATAAAATCGCAGTGCAAGCCGCGCACATCCTTTTAAATACTTTCGATCGTATGCGAACGTGGAACAGTCTCCAATCTTCTGTCTTTCCTCCGACATGCAATCTGCGAAAGTTAAAGGGTGACATATATCGGCAGCTTCGCCACCCACTTCACGTTCCACGTGCCATGCTGTGCTTTGCATCTTAGTTCATAGGATATCTCCTGAGCTTGGCTTAATAATATAAAAAACAAAAGAAGTCACACTTTCTTAGCTTGCCGACGAAGTTATATACGTACAAGGTATGTATTGCATCTGTTCTGTGACTGCTATTTTAAATAAATGTAAATTTTTAATTCCTTTATTTTACACAGACACAATTTATGATAACTTGTGAATTTGAATACACTTCCACCGTTTACAAACCAAAACAAATTGAATAACCTAACAGCCTCTTTGACGTTTCGGAGTGGCAAAGAACCTTGAGCAACTTTCTTCATTGCGAGTGGTAGCCACTTGCTAATCTGTTCGACTCGCATCTTTTAAATGATAAATTTTGTGCATTTGACATTTGCAAGTGGTGGCGAGTGTCTTCAAACTTTTGTTTAGTTTCAAGCCATATTTGCCCCCCCCCCCTCACCAAAATCCTGGATCCGCCACTGACCTGGTAAGCTTCTTGCCGTTACGAACAGCCTCAATAAGCTTACCAATATCCATATCGTCGAATATTTCCTCAACTAACAACTCTCAAAATGTCACTCCCACTCTGCACAATCGGTTTCACGCGATTCAAATCAAAAATTTTGATCTTTCATTTAGCCGCCGCTGAACGCTCTGGAACGAGTCGTAACGCACCGCCCTTATCCGCGCCAACATGTGCATTGTTTGCCATATCGGTAACTCTTTCATTCGGTTGTGCATGGAACCGGACCGCTTCAAACCTGTCCAGGGTGAACACGGTCTATACAAACATATATGGCAAATCTGGCATTCTCGTGGCTTAAAAAGCGCTAACATTTTTTTAAGCATTTGACATTATTTTAGCATCATATCATATTCAATTCGAAAAACGCATGATGAAGCGTGTTTTTTTATGAAAAGGGTTCAATGAGGGTTTCAAAGCGTTGCTAAACCTATGTATACTTTCTGAGCTTGTAGTAATTATTATACCCTAGATGAAATCATAGGGGTATACTAAGTTTGTCATTCCGTTTGTAACACCTCGAAATAATGATGGTAGAGCAAAATGGATTGGACACCCATTCATAATATTAAAAGTTATTTTGATTTTTGCATGTCCGTCCGTCTGTGCGCACGATAACTCGAGAACGCCTATACTTAGATAGCTGAAATTTTGTACACGGACTTTACAAAAAAAAAGTAAAATTAAGTTCGAAAATGAGACAAATCGGGCAACTCCTTCGTGGGGTTGCCATATAAAAGTTTCGTTTTCCGCTATATATTTGGACACTGCCTGAGAACGCGTTGACGTAGAGAGCTGAAATTTCGTACATGATGTTTTTACTACATTAGCAAATAAAATGTCAAAAATGGACTAAATCGGGCAACTGCTTCTTGGTGTTGCCATATAAAAATTTAGGTTTTTTACGTACACTTTGAAAACGATCAGTCCAAGACATTTTTATTGTACTAAAAACTTCTGCAGAATACGAAATCCTATAAAATTGGTTATAATCATTTTTTCTATGCGACAAACCGTTCTAGAAATATATGCGAAAAACAACTTCAAAATCAATACTTGAATAGATCGGTGACCATGCGAAATTTAATACGGGCATTCATCTAGGGTATCATAAGAATTGGTCTTAGACCAATTCTAGCTTTTTTACTTGTTAATATCTAATTATGCTATATTTTTTATGGACACTTACAAATTCCCAAAATTCATTACCTTGTCGATATCTGTGAAATATATAACATAGACTGCTTGATTTTTCATTTGGGACAATATCTGTTGGCTGGGGTGTGATAATTATCTTAATATCAAATTTCATTTTCACTTTAATATTCATATTTCAAGTTCAACAAACTCCAATACATTCGAAATTATGAGTTTCATTGGAATCTTATCTTCTATAACATCAAATATTTCTTAAACTTGAATTGCAAGCAAACAAGTAAAAAAGCTAGAATTGGTCTAACAGACTAATTCCTATGATTCCCTAGTATGAAATTTCGTATGGTCACCGAATTGAGCACTTTGGTTTATGCATTGGGTTTTCGCATATATTTCTAGAGCGGTTTTCCGGACAGAAAAACTGAATGTCTAGGTGTTCGTTTTAACAGCATCCGTAAAAAACCTACATTTTTATATAGTATGGCAGCATCAAGAATGGGTTATCCAATTTATTCCATTTTTGAAACTTTATTTGCTATTACTATGAAAGCACCATGTACCAAATTTCAGCTGTTTTTTCAACGCGTTCTCAGGCAGTCTCCAAATATACAGTGGAAAACGAAATTTTTGTATGACAACCCCATGAAGGAGAGATTTGTCTCCTTTTCGAACTTACTTTTGCTTTTTTTTTACAGTCCGCGTACAAAATTTTCAGCTCTCCAAGTACACGCGTTCTCGAGTTATCGTGCGCATAGACGGACGGACGGACGGGCAGACGGACATGTAAAAACCAAAATAACTTTTAATATTATGCATGGGTGTCCAATGCATTTTGCACTACCATCATTATATCTGTGCGTTACAAACGGAATGAAAAACTTAGTATACCCTATAGATTTCATCTGCAGTATAATAAATTTAGACAATTTTTCCCGGCCTATCCCTAAGTATAGGGGAACAGAGAAAAGATTAAGAAAATATTGTATTATCATCTATTTCTAATCTATGTATTCATTTGAAAAATCCACTCACTGAAGCTGGACGGTGGTGGATTTCGTATAGAACTTATAATTTAAAGTTCAGCGGAATACAGTAGTTAAACCAAAAAGAGACAACTATAGAAAAGTGATATCATTATAATGTAAGCAATTTCAGTAGTGTAAGCAGATTATCTTACAGATGTCAGTGGTGAACATCCTAATTTAAGTCGTCGCATTATCTATTGACACACAACATATTGCTAACGGCAGCATGTTATTAAAAAAAATACTTCATGAGGATATTTTTTCAAATATTTGAACAGGAGGTCATTTAGTTTGTTTTTGAAGGAAAATACCCCTTATTTCAGATTTTACAAGTTTAAAAGACGAGATATCCCGTTTCTAAGAAAAATATTGTCATAAATGGTACCTACATTAACATGGGGTACAATAAAGGTTAATGATTAGTTGACAACTTAGTTTGGATTAAAAAGTTATTAGGGAACAACTAAGCGCAGGCACCGGCTTTGAGAAAATTAAAAAAATTAAAAATCTCCAAAACTAGGCCGAAATTAAAAGAAGTAAAAAAGCTAGAGTTGGTCTGAAACCAATTATTATGATACCGTAGCCCGTATATAATTCCGTATTATAATTCCAGAACGGTATGTCAGATACTAAAAATGATTATGACCAATTTCAGAGGATTTCATATTTTGAAGACCTTTTTAATACAATAGAAACATCTAAGACTGATCGTTTTCACAGTATACGTTAAGCTTGGAAAATAGCCGCCATCATACCAGTAGCCAGGAAACCTTCCCCTGAATCAGTTGTTGATTTCCGGCCAATTAGCATTCTCTGCTACTTTTCTAAAGTACTTGAAAAAATTTTGTCGTCTAAGATTTCAGAATTTGTCCAAGCTAACAACCTCTTAACACAATTTCAGTCTGGCTTCCGACCAAGACACAGTTGTAAAACTGCTATACTAAAAGTCTCCAATGATCTGATTCTCGACTCCAAGAACTTTGGCATACTTGTCTTACTGGATTTTTCAAAAGCTTTTGAAGCGTCAGCCACTCTAAGCTATTAGTTAAACTTTACAGTAACTTTAAGTTCTCTAGCTCTGCGATCTCTTTCATTGATAGTTTCCTCACTGATAGGTTTCAAAAGATACAAATTGGAAGCTCCTCATCCTCCCAACTCCTCCTTTTCTGTGGAGTACCCCAAGGATTTGTGTTGAGCCCACTGTTATTTTCTATGTTTGTTAATGACTTGCCAAAGGTGATTCAAGATGCTCAGGTTCATCTCTATGCTGATGATGTAGAAGTATACCTAAGTAGGCCTATTGATCTTATAGAAGACTGTGGTGCTCGCAATAATGATGATCTTTCCCGTATCTACACTTGATCGATCAACAACAGACTTTCACTAAACCCTAACAAATCGCACTGTACATTTTTTTTGACAACTCCCTGCTGCGTTTTGTGAATTTGGTCACCAATCTTGGGGTCAAGCTAAATGGACAGTTAAGTTGTTGTGATCACGTGAAACTGATGCTCTCTGATCTATGGGGGACTACGAAGACTATGGCTATCTGCAGGATTACTGTCATCAAATATCCGCTGCAACTCGTAAAAGCTCTTCTATTATTCCATTTTACCTATGGAAGTTTGATATATCCTAAACTTGTTAGCGTATGCGTGCGGAAAGTTGAATTTGACTTTAACGATTGCATTAAATTTGTATTTGGAAATAAACGTTAGCAGCATATAACTCCATACAGACTCTCATTGGTTGGCTGCTCCATCAACTCTTACCTAAAGCGCAAAGTTTTATATTCCTCTATATCCTAATTCACTCTGGTGAACCTGGATATCTGTAGGACTAGATACATTCCCTGCAATTTTCACGACATTCCAATGTGCTAGTTCCTCGACTGGTGATGCCTCTTATTTTGTCCATGTCGCTCGAATGTGGAACTCCCTTCCCGTTCGTGTCTATCTTCAAGCGCTAATTTGATTAAAGGTTTAAATAATTTATTAATATACTCTTCTTCTTCTCTTTGGTGATGTCGGGCTGTGCTAATGCATAAACGAAATCAAGTAAATTAAATAATTAATTATTTTTGTTTTCTTTCTCTAATTTCTAATTTTTGCTTTTCTGTTATTTCTTCATTTCTTATTTTTCTTTTTTTCTTGTTTTCAAATTAACTTACTCTTTTTAATATCTTTAACTTAAATATGTCAGCTTTAGTTCATGTAGTTTTTCTTCCTCTCTTATAATGGACTAGGTTAAAATCTCAGATCTTTTGTACTTTACCCTTATAAATAAGTTGAATTGAATTGAATTATACGTGAAATACCTAAATTTCGATATGGCAACACCAAGAAGGAGTTTCCCGATTTAATCCATTTTTGAAATTATATTTACTACTTTTATGAAAACGCCGTGTATGGCCGCGTGGACAGACGGACATGTAAAAATCAAAATACTTTTAATATTATGCGTGGGTGTTCAATCCATATTGCTCTAGCAGCATTATTTCTATGCGTTACAAACGGAATGACTAGTTTAGTATACCCTATGATTTCATCTAGGGTATAAAAATTTATGTAGGATTTTCTACTGAGAATCACCTTTCGCTTTCATCAATATTTCAGAGTTCTCTTGGGCACCTTATATATACTAACTCAAAATTTTCCTCTTAAACATTAATCACTGTTATACTTTGGGAATAATAAGTACGCAAATAAATGAATTATAGAAAACTGAAGTAAACAAAATCGAATATACGTCTTCCTGGATATTCAAAGATTAAGGACTAATGTCTACTCTTGACAAATATCATTCCACTCTACTAATTACATATATAATACAATACTTCTTCTATTTTTGAAAGTCTAACTTATCGGAACTCTCCAGTAGCTTTACCTCTATTGATTTCAACGAAGACGTTTCTAAATTTTAGATAATTCTTCTCAATTGATTTTCATCTCATATTCCCCGTGAGCTACATCGGTTCTCTAAAATATCTCCGACATTGTTCAAAAAAGAGTAGAAACGTCTTAAAACTAGAAGCAATAAATTGTAGAATAGATATATCAGGGACAAAAAGACATCACTACAAACTCCTCACATCCAATAATAAGTTCAAAGAGCTTCCTCTACACTTTACGCTGAGTGTTAGGTTTTGAAATTAAATTAATTAATATCAATTTGCTAAAACATTAAAATTAAATTTGAATTTGAATTTTGTCATTGATATTGCTTTCGTTATTCATTAATCTAGTACATATTTCGTTTAATTTTCAAGTGCTTTGTAGTTTTCAATTTTTCTATTCACTTTTGTTTCGCTTTACATGAATAAAATTTTGCTTTGTATAAGCTTGTCGAATAGCACAACAGCTTCGGGAGAATTTCTCTTATCAGTATCATCATTGTTAGAAGATACCGCTATTCATTTTGCTAATTTGTAAAATAATTATACTCAGACACTTCGATTTTTTGAGTCATAGTTGCAACATCTTGTCGTGTCGTTAGAAATATTGTTATCTAGTGCACCCTAATAATAAGATTTTAATTAAAACTAAATTTTCGGTTGTTTTATTTATTTTGCTTATTCCAATCGTTCGGAAACCAGCGGGGTTAATTTGCAGTCCACTCCAATCAATCAATGAGTATATTCAAAGTATGCCTGCGAAATTATTTAGTGACCCACATATCTTTTTCGACTTTATTAATATAAAGAAAATAATTGACAGCTATCCCAATACCATGAGGTACAAAGATTCTGCTTGTGATGATTCGTCTGAAATTTGCAATAAGTTTACTTCTTTTGCAATATGTTTGCGTTTTCTTCGTCCAAATTTCCATCCTCCACATAACAACTTTAGTCATATGAACGATTATCATAACGTGTCGTTCACTATCCTTACAATTGCACAAGAGGATATACTCGATCAAATTAATGAGCTTCCAAATGACTTTACAACGGGCCTGATTGGAGCCCTTCGGCCTTCCTTAAGTAGTGCTGCTTTGCCCTGGCAGCTCCGCTGAAAATTATCTTTCAAACATCGCTCGAAAATAACAATTTTCCATCAGCTATGGAAAAACCCTTTTATCAACAAAATAAAGTAGTAAAAGTGAAATTGCTAACTATAGGCCTATTGCAAGATTATCATCTATGCCCAAATTATTCGAATTTACCATTTACTCTCAGCTATCAGTTTACTGCAAGAATTATCTCTCTTCAAACCAAGATGGGTTTATTTCGGGCAGATTTACAACCACTAGCTTATTGGATTTTGGCTCGGATAGCATTCGCGATTGTGAACAGGTACAATGTGACCATCACAAATATTACGTTTGGTGCAGAACTAATAATTTGGCTCTCAATATCAACAAATTTGAGGTTATGACTTTTCACAGGAATCAGCAACCAATCACGTACGATTATGTGTTTCGTATTCCTCGATTCGTTGTGTGGGCTCTGTTTGTGACTTGATTGTCAAATGTGATCTAAGATTAAATTTTATCTCCCCTACATGGTGTCAAAGAGTAGTTCTAGGCTGAGCTTTAAAAATGTTGTTCCCGAGAGTTGTTGAATCTTACCATAACATTGCGTTCATTCACTTGCTTTGTAAGACCTCTTCTTTAATACGCTAGCCAGGTCTGGTCTCCATTTTACGGTACACACAACGACCGCATCGAGTCTGTTCAGCGAAGCTTCCTGTGCTTCCCTCTTAGTCACCTACCTTAGAATAATTCACTAATTCTTCCACCTTTTGAGGATCGCTTGAAGATTTTGAATGTGCACCCGCTTGAAAAACGTCGCATGTTTATCGATGGAACGCTTGTGCATCAAATCTTAAATGCGAATGTTGAGTCTCCGCTACTAGTTAGCAAAATCTCTTTCCACGATAGTGGGCACAATTTGAGAAGGCTAAGGCAAGGTGCAATATTTGCATGTACGAACATATTAATCGGATGTTCTAACAACATCTACATAATACTTAATTTTCTGTTTGCTTGTCACATTACATGTCATTTCATCCGGTGTTTGGTCTATGTTTAGTTTAACATACTAATACTAACACCGACTAAGTGATCAAAGGCATTTGTTGTTGATCGGTTTATTTATTAAACGTGTCACCACAGCGAGCTTGTGTTAAGCTGGTTCTGATAGCCAATTAAAAAATTTGTTTCTTCAGTTTTATCATATTGCACTTCAGCTCATCTCCTTTAAAATTAAACCAAAGTCTTTATATCCGGTTAGTTTTCTCCGGAGTTATTGTTTTTTTATTTCACGATATTTCACGAAACTTTGAATTCGCATATCTCACGAAGTGCCAAGGTGAGAAAGCTGAAAATTAGGATATTACCTGTATTCTATAAGACCTTCGAACATATTCACTTTAAAAAAAAATCGTGATGTTTGGACTGAAAAATGTAACAATTTTAGACGACTTGTGTCAAGCAATTCAAAATCCATGAAGTGCCCAACATGCTGATTTAAATTTATGGATTCCTGAACATAGTCATGTGGAAGATGATATGGATCATGGAATAACTAAAAAAACTAATATTGATATATTTCATTCGCACTACTGGGTACAGCTGGTACGCCCCAGAAGTTCAAAATGCAAAGACGTTAAAATGAAACTAGAGACTTCTTGGATTTTGCTTTCCTCTTAACCCCTTGAAATAAGAGTTTTCGGAAGATGTTTTTAAATGGCACGACTCGCAGTGGCTTCGTTACAATATTACCGACGTATTCGATAACACCTTAAGCAAAGATTATTTTCTTTACAGCAGGATCTAACAGAAAATAAAATAGAAAAATTGGTTCCAATCATTTTGAACAATTTTAATCTGCTTTATCGCCACATACATGGTCAATGTTCAAATTACTTTCGGCCATACAGTAAAATTTCGTGATGCTTTTTTATCCCGAACTGTACGAATGTGGAACGGTCAACCATCTTTTGTCTTTCCACCGGCAAACACACTGCGCAAATTTAAGGGCGACTTATATCAGCATTTGCGCCACTCTCCCTATCCCCTAATCCTTTTCCTATCTCGATGCTGCCATGCTGTGCATCATAGGGTATCGCCTGAGCTTGGCTTAATAATATAAAAAAAAAAACCTATCAAATAACGAAAGTGAATATGACATTTCCTAGAAATTTTTTTTACTAAGCGCATAATATTGGCCTGAAGGAGCCAGAGTCGACATAAACGTGTGTACCCAACTGTTTCAGGAAATATGGGTTTCCTGTCTATGTATCCGACGCTTTCTTCCATAAGTACGGAACATATACCTACTCCCTTTATTGTTAAGGGCAAATGTCGAGGATGTATCTTCTAAACAATATGCGGGCATAGATTAAAATTCTTATATAGAAACAGATACAATTTCAATAGAAAAATTGGGTGAGCAGGAAATTTAAATCTCAACTGATAACGGCGAGTAACAACCTGATGACCAAGTAGTTTCCGAAAATGATGGATTGAAAACTTTGGACGTGCTAATAGACTGGTGCCAATACTTTTTTGAAAAGAAAAAAGTAATAACAGGGAGGGACTAGACGGAAAATTTTGTTAAGGTTATAATTAAGAGATAAAACCAAAAATTAAATACGAGATAAAGTGAAATTCCGAAATGGATGGGGGGGGGGGGATGTTAAGGGGTTGAAAGTGGTTTTTTGCGATTTTCGGCGAAATGTGACTTTCTAGTGGAAAATTTTCTTCGCGTTATAGATATATTAGAAATATCTAAAACTTTCATATAAAGCATTTTTCAACATAACCTCAAACTTTTCGAGAAAATGGCGGAGAACCGATTTTTCAGTTTTTTTATTTTTTTTTCTCGTAAAAAGAATTCATAGGCGCCAGTCTAAGTATGTTATTAAAAAAACGAAATTTTCGAAGATGTGTATTTTCGAATAAAAGGAAGGATAGATACCTTACAACAGACGTAAGGCTGGCAATCGATGAAGAGCTTGTGCTGATGGACTTTTCTATAGTCTTCACCAACGTCAATCATAGGCTAATGGGCGCCGGCAAAAAAAAAATTATGAGAAATTATAAAATGCTAATAAATTTTAAATCTTTTTCATTGTGATTGTTCTTCTTCTTCATCAATAAAACTTTCAAATTGCGAAGGATCTCCGAGATTATCGACATCTTCCAGTTCTTCCATTTCACTATCAAGACCCTTTGTTGACTCTTCATCAAGTTTCATGACAATTAATGCATAAATTGGTACATTTTAAGCCGTGCTTTCGGCAGTCACTTCTTTATTTAAAACAACCACTTTCACAGCTGCAGCTAATACTTTTTTAATAGTTTTCTGGAATTAATTCTGAACTATCTGGGATAAATTTGGGCACGAGTATACCTAGTTGTTCGTTCTAGCCCCATTGCATATTTTTTTTTTATATCGGGCGCGTTGTCCAAATAACCAAGCCAAAATTGCAATTGATAGCTTACGACTTTCAGTACGGTACGGTGAATTGCCATGAAAAATTTAAGTTTCAGGATTATTTCCGCCTCTGTCTTCAATCAAATTGATTCAACTTTAGTAATATTACATTAAAGTAAATTCTGTCATTGAAATTTAATCCATTATTTACGTAAATAATAAAAACAATTGAAAATCATAAAAAAATTGAAAAACTCGTGATCGGAAAAGTCATTTTTTTGGTTTTTTTCAATTTTAAGCGGTTTATTCAAAAATAAACCATCAACATATCTAGATCATTTTAAAGTAGACATTTCAACGGTTAAATTGAGCCCAGATAAAATATTTAAATCGAAAAAAAAACACCAATACAGTTTTCCGTGGAAGATTTTGGTTTTTTTTTCGAAAAATCTAAATATATTCGGAAACTACATATTTTCCAGATTCCAAAAAAATTGTGCTTATTCAATGTAAAAAAAAATATACTTTCACAAGATTTCATTGAATTATTTTTACGAGAGAAAAAAATAAAAAACTGAAAAATCGGTTTTCCGTCATTTTCTCGAAAAATTGGGGGTTATTTTGGAAATGCCTATTATAACTTTCGCGATGAACATTCTTTCCCCCCCCGCCCTCCCCCCATTTAGGAATTTCACTTTATCTCGTGTTTAATTTTTGTTTTTTCTCTTAATTATAACCTTAACTAAATTTTCGGTATGGTCTTTGCCTGTTATTAATTTTTCCTGTTTTAACCTTCACAATCCGATTTAGCCTTCACAATCCGTTTAAGCACCAGCCTATAAGGCGATATGTCCTTGGCAATACCAAAATGGAAATAGTAGAAGGAGTTTTCAAAATTTCCAAAAAAAAACAGAAGAATGGTCATGTAAGAAAAACCTAAGGCAGCCATCAATTTTGAAATACGTCTGTTGATTACTTTTATTATTTTGTGCTTCCACAATTTATAAATTGAAAGAGATAAAATGTCTGCATCTTTGCAGATTTTCATTTTCCTATCCACCTTAATCCCGATAACCGAATATTTTTCTGATCTCATGAGATTCCGTCTTATAGAGGTTTTACTGTATAATTATTTGTTATCCTATTGAGTTGATTGTCGCTGACAATGCATCGCATAAATTTTGATATATCCTCCACTATCTTTATCAGGTTTGACCACATCTCAATGAAATCATTATTTATACTTAGTTATACTCTTCCATACTTTATTAAACTCGAGACTATTATATTTTTAGAGAATCTAAATATCAGTAAAAAATCCGATAATTATTACAGGCTGTCCGATTGTAGAACTCATTAAATACATAATCTCTAGATTATTTAATTTCTATCATACCAAAGTAATTTGTTGTTAAAGTAGAGCTAAATGGGTTGCATAGAATCGAATCAAAGCGGCGGGAATGTGTTTGGTACTGTAGAAATTCACCTTATATTGACTTTATAATAAGCTAGTAGTTAAAATATGTGGGGAGTGAGCAATATATCACATATTTCCGACATGGTCAGTATTTATCTTATTTTAATCAAGATTGTGTGAATATGTGTAGCTACCTCAAACAAAATTTTTACCATTACTTTGAAACTAAATATACCAATCAGCATAAGAACACTCATCGTGTCGTTAACGTTGTAAGTAATAACTAGGACCCCTCACGAAAATTCAATAGAAACTTCTCTTAAGCATTCTTTTACAAAGTTAAAATACATTTGAACTGTACAGGCTGCTTTAGTTAGATCTTAAGATTTATGGGATCTAACATATCCAAGATAACTACTGGACAAAACTTACCCTTTCTCGGGTTATATTTTAAGACAACCAGTAATTTTCTTTTTAATCTTGGTCTATCACAGTTCTTCCATCTATGGGCACTACTTCAAAATTTACCGGGAAATTTAATTAATTTTTAAATGTGTCACATTTGTAAATCTTGTACAGAAATAAAACAAAGCAAAATAGCCTTTCAATTATTATTTATTAATTTTCTATCATGCTTACCAATCATCAGAATATTTTATTACGAAACTAGAAAGCTTCCACTTATTCCAAAATGTTCGAATCTTATTTTCTGGGAAAAGTATGTATTTCTTATTATTTTGTGTAACACACACTTTTCGTATGATGCTATCATTTAAGACACTGCTCTATACACGAAATTAATTTCAGATCTTACATCTAAGCAATAAAAAGCTACATTCATCTTAATTTGTCTACCAATTAATTCCACAACCTTTGAGGAAAATGTAACTGAAGACACTAACTTACCTCAACATGTTCCCAATATACCGAAGCGTTCCGTCCATGAAATTAATTTATATAGCAATTACCCTTCGGCACCAATAAAATACGGCGATTCTCTATGCTTACTACAAAAATGGCTGAAAATTTCCATAATTTTCCTATATCTATGCAGTCTGGCAATTACGTCATAATTAGCATTACCCTAAGGTTTGGAAGAATTTCGTCATTGAACACTAATTGCGTCCATAGTGCAGAAATTCATCTTTACACTCGCACGTTTTGTACAGAACGATGTGTATTCCTGAGCATTGAGAAAAGGTAGAAGGAGGAAGAAAGTATGGGCATCGTAGTCTGCCATAATAAAGCATACAAGGGAGGATAAGAAGGATAGTCCACAGTTATTATAGGAAAGCAAGAATATTGTGGATTTTTTCGGGGTAAACATACTTACATACATATAACCCTATAGCACATATAAAAAGGACACATTGGATATGGCATAGAGCGTAGTAAGTAAGTCGTTTTCAGAAGGCTTTTCGGGCTCTACATTTGCCGCATAGATAAGTCCAGCCTGGTCATCTCATACATTTAAACGACGCAATAATACAGATGCAGGAAAATATTAGAATTTATTGCATATTGAGGATATTATTTCCTGGACGATTCTAAATGGAATCGTTATGAACAGTGTGTTGTCCGAAGGGATAACGTATTTATCTGATAAGTATACCGGGGCTATGTTGTTTGATTTATTTTCACAAACAGGACATCAGGACAGGCTTCGATTAGCCACGTTATCCTGTGATGATTCTCTAGACTGAAGATAAGAGTAAGCGAAAATGCTTTTTCGAAGTTTATTCAACACTGAAATAAACAAAATGTGGTAAAATTATAGGCGAGTAATATTATGTCCAGTGAGAAAATATTTCGCAATTGGACAACGCGGTTATGATGTGAAAAATCTAAGAGAGCTAAAATCTTTAAGTATTTTGAACAAATAATTTAAAGTTTTTGACAGGGGATAGACTGTACTGGTTCCTGTCACATACTATATGTAGTAGCTTCAAAGAATGACTATTCGGATCAGTCATTGTAATATTGATAAACGAGCAGCTACAAAAAAGTCTACTACCGCTACAGCTCGGGTTCAATTCTTAACAAAATTAAGTCTGGAAAAATATTTTAATTACTATGCGCAGATGGTAAAACCCATAATTTAAAGCTATTAGGGAGATATAATACTATTTTTGTTGATCGGTTTTACTGTACTATGAAGTAACCGACTCGGAATTTTCCTCATACCCTTATCCCACTTTGCTTCCTGACTTTAAAGGAATGAAAGAACGCTCTTCAAAACCTTCCTATTCCTGCGTTATTCTATTAAGTACAATGTTTGGTCATCATGCTGTTCTTCAAGCATCGTTTTATTCAGAAAGCAATAATGCTAGTTCCTACACTAAAAAAAAATTATTAGTTAAAACGACAAATCACGATTAGTTAATTGTACTTAGAAATTCCTGTAAATTGATTTGGAAAAAACAATTAAGTGATTAATAAAATTGTAAGTGCTAAGTAGTTTCAATTTCTTGTTGGAATCAATGGATTTGCCCTTACTTGTTTTGGAAAATACTTTATTTGTAGCTTCGAATTCAATTAGTTCAGATAACACATATTTGATCATAAATTAACTAATCATATTTCAGAAGACATATTAGTAAAATCAACATATAAAATTATGAATTTTTTCGCAGAAACAGCGAAACTGTCCGTTTATTTTTGAGGCCAGTCATTCCCTTTAACTCGTACACTAATTTGTCTATTTCTTTACTATTTTCGACACTCTCGTAGACCCACTTTTCGTCATCACAGCGAGGTGAAATTGGGTACACAGGTTCATGTCACGTGACAATTGAATCTGTCAAAATTTGAACCGGAAATTTCCATGGAAAACCCGGAAAATCGGGAAAAATCATTTGAAAATTTAGTACAAATTTGATTAGTGATAAATCCGTTTCAGGAAAAATGCAGAGTTTTCCGATTTTTCCGAAAAAAATTTCCGGAATTTTCCGACTTTTTTTTTCTAAATTAAGCAGGATCAAGTTCCCTATCAACTGACATCATTACTTTCTCTCCGACAATGGTGAAAACTTGCAGAAAAAATCGAGGAAAATTCATGTAAAACGCTTTTCCGGAGTTTTTCCGACCAAGGAAGCGTTTGAGCGTTTTGCAACCTAAGACAAAGTTGTAGAGCGAAATGAGTTGCATAAAATTTCTTTTATGGAAAACTCCATGGAAAACCCGGAAAAGCGGGAAAATCATCGGAAAAATTTTCATCGATATGATTAGTGATAAATCTGTTTCAGGAAAAAAGAATTTTCTAATTTAGTTAACGTGAAAAAGGCAGAAAATAAAATAAGTAAAAGACGAGTTTTCAAACAAAACTGAGGCCAAGTTGCATGAAAAAGTAGAAAATAAACTTTTATTCACACATAGAGGTGGACTCAGATTTTATTCGCTGACAATCACCGATATATTTCAGTAAGATCAATCAGACGTAATAAGTGATTTGATTCATGAAGAGAAAGAATATACAAGAAAAATGTCAGAGGTGGACTCAGATTTTTTGATTGGGACATTTCTAATTGATCTTACTGAAATATATCGGTGATTGTCAGCGAATAAAATCTGAGTCCACCTCTGTGTGTGAATAAAAGTTTATTTTCTACTTTTTCATGCAACTTGGCCTCAGTTTTGTTTGAAAACTCGTTTTTTACTTATTTTATTAAGAATATGATTTGTTATATTAGCGAATTTATGCAATTAATAAATTCAACAAATAAATTGATAGATTTTTTTAATATGATGTAACCTCACAATTTTCTAAATTAACGAATAACATTAGTTGATATGAATAATATAATTTTCGCATAACTTTAGATTTTAAATCACTGCATTATTAATATTTATTTTTATACCCTAGATGAAATCTCATAGGTCATACTGAGTTTATCATTTCGCTGGTAAAGCATATTACTGATAACGGAAAAATAAATGATACCCACGAATAATTGTTATTTTGATATTTGCATATCTGTCTATTTGTCCGTCTATCCGGTCATCTATGGCATTTTCGAAAAAATAATAAATATAATTTCATAAATGGAAGAAATCTGTTGTGTGTTGTGTGTTGTCATAAAAAATTTACAATATTTTATTTTATACTGAGAAATTACCTGCAAAATGAATTATAACCATTTTTACTGTCTCTTTATCGTTGTAGAAACGAATGCGTAAAACCATTAAATTAAACCAATACATTTGTTGAATCGAAAAATCTGAACCTTTGTTTTGACACATCAATTTGAATTTCGTTTGGATATGTTAAAACCCAATTCGTAATTTCGACTTATACATTCGATGAATTGGGTAAAACCCAATATTGGCTAAAGTTAGGTGTAGCCGGCTAACCTCAGTTGTATCCAAAACAGCTTGATAAAGTTGAAAAAAATTATGAATTTCGGGCTTTGGCCGGATAATACTAGCATTTGCAAAACACTGCTGTATAAATTTGAGGTTTTTCGAAAAGATTATAAAGAATGACTCATACTTTCCACTGGTTAATATTATGCTGTCTTCTGTGTGTACTTTCTTTTTCTACATATTGCATACTCGAATAATTATTTCATTTGTCAGTGTTGTGTTGTGAATGTTCTTGCACAAGTCGGCGGTAGTCAAGTGTAGTGAGCTTTAGCGTGTAAAAATGTCCGTTAATCAAAAAGAAATTTTTGAAAGACAGGTTTTACGACAATTTTGCTGAATTATTGAACCAAAAAGAATCAAATAGTTTTTATATGGACGAAGAGCAATATAAAACTTATTTACAACAAGTTAAAAGTGTGAAACAAGCCAAAAGTTTGACAACGTTACAGCGCCGATGACTGCTGCGATTCGATATCCTTTCGTTGTAGTAGTAGAAAAATTAATGGTTTCTTTGAAAGAATGTAATTGTTTAAACGAGTTGAAAAGTAAAAATTAGAAATCAATTAAAAATGTAGTACATTTTATCAAATCATATTAAATATCATGATTAAAGGAGAAATAAACATAAAATATTATGTTGCAAATGAAGACATGTTTGATGTCTTGTTTGAAACTCAGATTTCTGTAAAACATGGTGAAAAGCATCGAATGGTATCTAAATTATGCAAAAAGTATAAAAACTGCACACAAGAAATTATACTGTTGTTTTTGAAGCTATGTGTTTCATGTCAAAAAACACAGAGATCGACTAAGAAAGTTCTAGTCGTTAAACCCATGGTTTTTTCAGAGATGAATATTATGTGTTGATTTTGTAGATATGTAATCAACTGCAGATGGTCTAAACAAATTAATTATGGTATATCAAGATCACTTAACTAAGTTTATTCAATTATGACCGTTGACATCTAAAAGAGGAGCAGAGGTGGCCAAACATTTACTCAATATTTTTTGTATTTTTGGAGCACCAAACATTTTAAAATCCGATAATGGCCGTAAATTTGTAAGAAGAACTACGAACTAGGTGTCCTATATTGTAGATTCTTCATGGAAAGCCTAGGCATAGCCAATCGCAAGGAAGCATTGAAAGAGCGAATCAGGACATACAAAACATGCTTATGACTTGGATGGTGACTGAAAAGCGCAACCAATGGTCAGAGGGATTGCGTTTTTTTCAATTTATGAAAAACAGGTAATTATTTATTTGAATACAAATAAATATTAAATTTGTTGACTTTTCTTATAGCGCATCATGGCGGTATGTTTAGTTGCAATGCAAAATTAGGATTAAGCACAACATCATTACCGAAAAAAATGGAGCACAAGAATATTGCGACGGAGCCAAAACTTGCTGAAGAAAAAGAATCCGATGAAACTGACGCAGTAGGTATGCAGACGAAAAGATTGTGTGGAAAATGTAACAGCTCAGACCTCAAAAATGGACTTTGCAATTTTAGTAAAAAATAGGCTGATATTATTCAAAATAGAGTAAATGCCAAAGAATGTTTAATATCCCAAGCTAAAAAAATGAAAGTTCGGTAAAATTCTCAATATCCGATCTATAAAGTTGGGAACACTACCACAGTACCGATACCTGATGTCGACAGACGTCGAGGAGACTTTAGGAATATTTTAATGGTGATTTTTGATGTAGATGATGAAGGAATTTACAAATTAGGCAATGCTGATGGTACAATAGACACAAAATTCATTAGGAATCAATTTACACCATGCAAGGCAAAACTTGTTGATTTATCAGAGGTATCTGGAGCAATAAAAAGTTCACGACAACTCGCTAACATTCAGTCACATACAAGGGTATATGAGATGTAACCGCAAACAAGGCTGCAACAGAAAGAGATTCAAGTGTAAATTGGCAGGCATTCTTTGCAATTCCAAATGTCACCACAGTATGTCCTGTGTCAACAAATAAAAATATTGATTTATGTATTTGCATATTTTCAAAATTTATTGTTCCTAACAAAACTATATTATTTGCAACAAACCAAATTTTGCTTACTTTTCGTTTGTTGTTACTGCAACTACAGCTTTATCCAGAGAGATTTGGATAATGCTAAGTTAAGACGGATAAAGCCCGAAATTAATTACATTTTATGTTTCAAATCAACTTTATCCAAAAACGTTGGATACACCTAGATTTATCCGGCTAAACTTAGAAACTTGCAGAATTCGGGCTTTACCCGTAACATATATATGGGGTTTGCTTAATATTTTCTTCAGCGGCTACAGTACGCAGAAACTCTCAGTCGTAGTAATGAGTACATATAGAGTTTTTGCCCATACAGAACGCTTTTTTTTCCACTTTATTAAAAATATTGTCAGCCTACTGCGGGCAGATAATAAGATCATATAAAAATAATAATTACAAAAATAATTAAATTCATAGCATTAATCTCGCATGGTTGTTATGTAAAGCGATTGCTTACTACTAAGCAACTCAGGTACTGCAACCGGTAGAACAAACGACAAGGTTGTTGTCGTTTGTTTACATCCGCATTGTGAGTAAAGTTTACTTCCGAATATTAGGGCATAAAACACCAATGACTGGTCTGGCGAGTGCCCGTTAGTTTCAGTCATCGTAATAGTGGAGTCAAGTTTCGGTTCTGATTATTCGCCATGTTATTAAGATAGGTCAGTGCATTTTAATAAATAAAGATTCGTGTATACGTTCTAAAGTAATTTGAGTATTGTTTTATTTGAAGAAAGTGACCGTAATTAATTCTTTGGTTTTTTCCTTATTTGATTGTTTTGGGACACGACAATTGGCGCAGCCGGTTTTTAAGGTATTATGATTTTCGCAATTAATTTTTTTTATATATAAATATAAATTATAATTATAAATTTTATTCTCTTTTCAGATTAAATTAAGTTTTGTTTTTTGCGATTTTTTTTTTTTTTTTTTTTTTTGTGAAATCAAATTACTAATTACACTTACATCATCGGTTGAGGTTTAGTGAATTGCGAACAGAAATGCTGGCATGCAGGCAGAGGCCCGGCGATGATATCAGGGAGTTCGCAGACCGGATGAAAGAATTGCTCGATCTGATAAAAGCTGCGGTCTCGGCAAACTACCCGGGAGGAGATAGAGGTCTGATTGCAGAACTGGAGGCAGATGCCATGGAGACATTCAAAGCAGGCGTTAGGCTTAAACCGACTCAATTATACCTTACGGATCGGAAATTTGAATCGCAAAAAGGGGTACAGGACGAAGCCACCTATTACGAAAAGGATGCTCAAAGGCTTCAAGTAAGGGATCCAGAAGGGGTACAGGGGAGCTGGAGGCCCAATACTATAAGGACACATAACAGATGGAGAATAGATGAGGCTAGCGGCGATAGATCCCAACAACCTAGTCGAGAAATTTATCCTACTGCTAGGCTAGCATCGCCCACAAGATATCAACGACCGCCCGCGAGGGTAGCCCCGCCCAGAATCATTCATTGTTTCAAATACGGTCAGCCTGGGCACATGGCCACAGAATGCCAGTGGGGAAAGCAGCCTCCTTACTGCACTAAGTGCACCAACTATGCACATGGTACGCTCAGCTACCAGAAGCAAAACCTTAGGTTCGCAGATGCATCAGTCGATATGCCTAATTTCCAACCGGGGACAGAGGTTCTGTTCTGCCAGTTCTGCAAAACCTGCGATCACTACACAGCAAACTGTCTAAAAAACTACTTAGTGGAGCATGGAGGACATCAGTTGGGAAACGAGGGGCGGCAGCTAGGGAGCTTTCCCTCAGCTGCCTTCCACTAACCGTCTTGGAGAGGATAGGCGTGTCTAGGTTAGGAAACAATTAAATGGAATTAAGTCAAATAAATAAGTGCATCATCACGGTCGAGGCTGATATAGGTTTAGAAGGTAAGTTATCATTGTTAGTGGACACGGGATCTACATGCAATTTACTTAAGATAAATCGGGTAAGAAAAGATACATCAGTCAAAACGTAGAAGAAAATAATAATTGGTGGCTTGTTTGGAGCTCAAAGAAGCTCAATAGGGACTTTCGAAGCCAAGATGCGCGTGGGAAATAAGGTTCAGACTTGCGAGTTGAATGCAATCCAGGAAACGGACTTGGTACCTGCTGACGGCATGTTGGGAATGGCATTTTTAAGAGACATGGCTACTATTTACTATGTAAGTAAGAAACTGGTAATAAAAGGAACAGTCGAGCACAGGACGAAACTACTTCCTTCTGGAAATATCACAGGTAAAGAAACGGTCATTACATTAGCAAGGGAGAGATGCCTTCAGGAAAAGGGCTACAAGCCAGAAATAGCAAAGCTCAAGGGAACTCCCCTAAGTAAAGTGAAACAAAGAATAGTGGATCGAATAGCCGCCTTGAAGAACATTATAACCAGTGTGGAAACAGCGTCCAATAATATTAGCAAATATCTAGATTCTCGAGAACAGTCTCAGAAAGCGACAAAAACGAGAGATAAGACGAATAACCAAGAAGAGGAGATTAGGAATATACCGGTAGCAGAAAGTCAAGAGCTCCAGCAATTGCCAGAATGTGCCCTGGCTTCAGCACGTAGAATAAAGATCAAAACAAAGAAAGAAATAGGGGCAAGATGGCCAGAGGATATGTCGGGCAAACCTCAAGCAAACGAAATAAAGGAAAGAGATAAGGAAGCGGACTATCCGCTGACGGCGGTCCAATTTCGAATTCCGACCACTAACTGCACAAGAGCAAGACAGCAATGGGCTTACAGCCGAGAACAGAACTACTAGTAAATATTCAGGTAGAAAGTAACGACGAACTGGTTAATATGGCAGAAGAAATCAGTCCGGGGGTATACTGCGGCAATACTATTGTTAGACCAAAGAATGGCCTGGCATATGTAGGTATCGTTTACGCCAGGACGGAACCAGTTGAAATTGCCCCAGCTGGAAAAATTAGGTAAGTATCTGGTGAAGCTACTGAAGATGGAGCTCGGTACATTAAAAGTTAACCAGGAGCGTCTTAAGTTGATGAAACAGACTTGGGGCTGGGGGAAGGGCTGAACTCGGAAGAGAAAGGAGCAGTATTGCAAATCTGTTACGATACCATTCACTTGCCTGGAGATAAGTTGACATGCACTTGATGGCTAATACCGGGCCCATAAATAAAAAACAATACAGAATGCCTGAAGCCCACAGAAAGGAATGCCAGGAGCAGTTTAAAAAGCTATTAGAAGAAGACAACATTGAGCACAGCCATAGCCCCTTTAAATTTCCACTGCTATTAATACCGAAAAAGGGAACCAACGAAGCAGGTAAGCGACAGTATAGATTGTGCGTGGACTTTCGTGAGCTTAACAAAGTCTGTATCCCCTTTTCTTACCCGCTACTGCGGATTGAGGATATCCTGGACAGTATGGGTCATTCTAGGTACTTTACTACCTTAGATCTTGCCAATGGTTACCATCAGGTGCTAATCGACCCAGCAGATCGCGAAAAGACTGCTTTTAGCACAAATTTCAGACACTTCCAATATAAGAGATTACCATTCGGTTTAAAAACAGCACCTCCATTCTTTCAATCTTTATTAAACGGGATATTAACAGGCCTTCAGGGGATTAAATGCTTTGTATACCTTGATGGCGTAGTAATATTTGCGAAAAATTTTGATGAGCATAATGAAAAACTACGGAAAGTATTTCAATGTTTTAGGGAATATAACTTGAAACTGCAACCTGCAAAATATCTATTCATGAAAAAGGAGGTGGTATACCTTGGACATGTTTGCTTGGAGAAAGATGTACAACCTGACAAACGGTTAGTAGAAATGGTGCAAAACTTCCCACGAGCAAAAACAGTGAGACAGGTCCAGTCTTTCTTGGGGCTGGCAAACTACTACCGTAAATTCGTTCCTAATTTTTCAAAGATTTTGGCTCCATTTAATAACCTTTTGAGAAAAAAAGGTGAAGTTCAATTGGGGGCTAGAATGCGAGAATTCCTTTAAGGTGATTAAAGATGCTCTAACATCATCACCAGTATTAACTCACCCGAATTTTGATAAGGAATTCACAGTAATCACGGATGCAAGTGGAGAGTCACTAGGAGCGGTGTTCGAGCACGAAGTTCGGCCGTACGTTGAACCAAGTCGAAAAAAATTACTCAATCACGGAACGAGAATTGCTAGCCATTGTATGGGCAGTACGTAATTATAAATGCTACATTTTAAAGTAGTCATAACCGACCATAAACTTCTTCGAGGAATTTTTAAGGTTAAGGACACCACCTCTCGCATGGTGCGGTTCCACCAAAAACTTTCGGAGTATGATTTTGAGATTATCTACAAGAACAGAAAAGAAATGGCAATGCGGATGCACTTCGCAGAATTCCACGAGATATAGACCAAGATGAAGACAAGTGTGGTAGGGAGTATCAGTGCTAGAAGAAAAGAAGACGAAGTAAATCAGAAAAAACAACCTTCTCGAGAATCCGAAAATGAATGGGATGACATAGGTGAGACTAAGATAAAAGAAATAAGGCTCCAGAAAAACACAAGACCCAAGTGTATAACGGACCCAGGGGACATAGGGATTATATTGAAAGACTTTCACGACTCACGGTTCGGGGGATACTTCGGAAGGAATAAAACTCTGGAAAGGGTAAAGCGTTTCTATCGTTGGAGGGGAATGAAGAATGATATTTCTATACATGTTCGGCGCTGTGCGAAATGTCAAAAAAATAAACATTCTAAACCCAATAAAATGCCGTTGGTGTTAACAGAAATTTCGGGGAATCCTTTCGATGAAGTATACGTTGATCTAGTTGGCCCGCTGCCGACAAGTCACAATGGAAATAAGTATATTCTGTCCATGATGGATGATCTCACTAGATTTGTCAATTTTGTTGCAATACCAGATCAAGAGGTGAATACCGTGGCTCGGGCCTTATTCGAATAAATACTTAGTAGATACACATTACCCAAGGAGTTTCTAACAGATCAGGGTGCAAGTTTTACGGGCGAAGTTATGAAAGCATTGTGCAAATTACTGAAGATTAAGAAACTGCAAACTACCGCTTATCATCCCCAGTCAAATGCGGTAGAAAGACAGCATTCGACACTTGCCAATTACCTGAGGAGCTTTATCGATGAGGAACCTAGAAATTGGGACGAGCTTTCGAGGACGATAGCGCACGCTTATAATAACACAATGCATATGGGTACTAAACTGATGCCAATGGAAACTTTGCCATAAATGGCTCAACCATTAATATCCTCTCAGACAGTCAAGCTGCCCTTAAGGCCTTAAAGTCCTACACTGTCAAGTCAGGGATAGTCTAGGAATGTCTGTAAACCCTCAAAAACTTATCAAGGAGAAACAAAGTTATCCTCATGTGGATACCTGGACACAAAGGCAGTGAAATTGCTAATGGCGTAGCCAAAAAGGAGCAGAAACTCAGTTTGTCGGACCAGAGCCATTTTGTGGCCCTTCAAAGAGCTATCTTCGAACTGCCCTAAATAACTGGGAGAATAAACAAAAATCCCTGTATTGGGAATGACTACAAGGACTTCGTCAGGCAAAAATTGTATCGACACCTCTGGCGGAAACACAAAAGAACTCCTTCTCCTTAGAAGAATAGAGCTCAAAATGATTACTGAGGTGGTCTCAGGCCATTGGCACTTGAGGTTTCACCTAAATGAACTAGGCTTGACTGAAACTTCATCCAGCCGCTCCTGTCAGGATGCTCACGAAACCTCGGAGGACTTTTTCTGTAACTGGGAAGCATTGGCCAGGCAGATATTACTCCACCTCAAACATGCTTTTCCTCCACCAAAATACGTGTGGAACGTCAATCCCAAAATGGTTCTAGATTTTATTAACAGTGTGAGCCTAGAAAGGAAGTTAATTCAATGGGGATCCACAATAAATCTTTCACGTCGCAGTGATTGCGAGGCTAACACCTGCACATCTAGAAATCTAATCTAATTACCTGTAAATCAACAGTTATGTTTTACCTCTGGAGTGAAAATTCAATTTTCAATTTAATTCAATTTAATTTATTCGTTCTAAGGCATTGTACAATTAAGATATAACCTTTTTTACTTGTACAAGTTAAATCTATCATAAGCAAAGAAAAATAAAAATATATATAGGTATGTGTATAAAAGGAAAAAAAGAGACATGAGAGAAAAATAATAAAATAAAATAAAATAAGTAAGATACAAAAAATAAGCCCCTAAATTTACTGCTAAAAACTAAATCAAAAACACAAGGAAGAAAAAAAAACAGAAAAAAGACAAAAAAACAAAATTAATCACTACTTAACTTAACTTGCGACATCTGATGTACTATAAAGCAACCTCAAAACATTTAGCTCCTAATTATTCAAGTACTACTGCTTGAGCATATGATTTCAAAACTGCTTTCCTTGGTGCTGGCGAAAGATCTCGCCACAACCGATAACTTAATACTGGGCGGTAAGGAATTATAAACTTTGATGGCATGACTGAAAAACAGGCGTTTAGTAATTAAGTATTCAGATCAGGGCAGAATGCAATTAACTATTCTAGAAGATCTCGCGAATTGAAGAATGCTGTATAGGTAGGTTGGACTGCAGTATTTGATGATTTTAACTAGAAGGATTACCGATCGAAAATTCAAAAATGTTAAAAGATCACAACCCAAAAAGGTTGAAGCATAAGCTCACACGTGATCGTATCTTCTGAGGTGATATATATATCTAATAATGTAGTTAAACGCGATCTGCAATTTGGTAAAATTAAGATAATCAAGTTTTCCAAATACTTCACAACCGTATATTAACACAGGAATAAGCAAAGAACGAGCAAGAAACATGCGCGTAGAAAGTGAGGTAAAATAGCTCGAAGTCCACAGGGAGCGAAGACCACCGTATATTTTACGTATTATTGATTTGATGTGATCACCCCAAAAGAGAGTGTTATTGATAACTACCCCTAAATTACAGACAGACAGACAGGGTATGACAATATCGTTAAGTAAAACGGTACAATAAGTAGACGTATCAAGTTTATTACGATACACAGCTAAATAGCATGATTTTCTGGGATTCAGCATCAAGCCATTGTCAATCATCCATAGATATATTGAATTTAGGTCTACATTGATACAACTAATTCCATTTTCGATAAGTCCTAAGGGTCGCGATAAGAAAAGTTGAGTATCATCAGCATAGAGATGCATTTAACTGTGAGTAAGACAGTCAAACAAATTATTAATAAGCATGCAAAAAAGCAGCGGGCCAAGAATTGAGCCTTGCGGAACAACAGAGTTAATTCTAAGAAAGGTAGAGTAATTACCATTTGAAAACACTGTTTGATACGACCTGTTAGATAACTAAAAATAAGTTTCGTTGAGCTTAAGGAAATATTAGATTTAGTAATGAGTTTTATACACAGGATTACGTGATCTACAGTATCGAATGCTTTGGAGAAGTCGAGCAGCACCAGTAGAATTAATTTATCCAAATCTCTTGCTTCTCTAATTACATTGACTACCTTCAAAAGGGCAGTGGTACAACTATGCCGAGGACTAAAACCAGATTGGGAGTCATGAAGGAGACTATTGATGCGCAAATAATGAGAAATTTGCAAGAACATTAACTTTTCAAAAACCTTTGATAAGAACGGTAAGATGCTGATAGGTCGGAAGTCGGAGCAATTACGCCCAGATTCTTTAGGTACAAGTATCACTTTAGAGAACTTCCAGACAAGCGGGAAGGTTGAGATGGTAAAACGGGTGTTAAAAATGTGAGCAAGTTACAACACTAGATATGGCGCAACAATTTTAGCAAACCTTGGGGAAATCCCATCCATACCTAAAGAATTAGACTTGATACTACACCAAGCCGTATAAACTTCATCCGTAGAAACTCTGATGAAATGGAAAGGAGGTAAGGTACCTGTAGATTGTAATGAATTAATAAAATCACTGTCATGAGCAGGGTTAGAACTATGAGACAAAAATTTGATATTCAGCACATCAGGATCCACAGAGTATCCAGAATTTCCAGAGGCAACTACGCTCACTTTTTTTAGATTACTTCAGAGAACTTTAGGAGGCAGCCCAGTGTTAAGATACCCTGAAAACTGTCGTCTTTTTGCTTCCTGAATAGCATGAATAGTACGGTTTCTAAGCATTCTGTATTCCTCTTTGAAACTAGCAGTTTTATATCGCTTCCACCTTTCGTACCGTAAACCAGGGATACTTTAGTACGATTTTAATTTAAATTTACGTATCACTAATTTACTTTCGATTATAAACTTCGCAATCATATGTAGCATTTGGGGCTGTGTGATAATAAGCATGTATACAAAAATGTGTCTTCGTAGGCAATGTTTTGAAAGCATATATATAACAATTTGCCTTGTGGTCAAAATAAAGTACAAATTGGGATATTTTGACTGGACCTCTGGTTTAGATCCCCTAGTCAAAATATTGCCCAAGTGGGTAAACTTTAATAGCTTTATATAAAGTTTTATACGATTAAAATGCGTTTTTAACTTACCTGCTCTCTAGTATCAACTCATTTCGGTAATATTTCGACAAAAATTTAATCTAGTAAGCCTACTATACTTCCTAATTAATAGTTAACTTAAACAATCAAAAGTAAAACCATACATTTATTTAACTTCGTATAAAAAATAAAATATAAAATGTAGAAAGTAACGTAACATATTTTCTATAGTGCAGGAATATGGCTTTGCGACTAGGTCACAAACAACTTTTCATTCTAAGTCTTTCGACAGGTACTGCTGATAGAGCTCTCCTTCGGAGGATTCCCACCTATCTTCACCTTCTGAAGTGTCCATATAGGGTATATCCACAGAAGTTAACGATGCATCAGAATCAGAATTCGTGTGTTTAAAGCTTCTTAAACGTTCGCGTTTTCCCTTTGATGTTGATGGGATATTTTCTTTTCCCACCGAGTTCTTCTCGGGAAGCGAAGACTTTTTTATTTGCTTGGATGGTTTATTAACATTTGATGTTGTTGGCATAGAATTGCTGTCAGCAAGTGAATTCTTATCCTTTATTTTAAATGGTTGGGTCTGTAGTTCTTCAAGCGTTATTCCTTTTCCTGGAACAACTTTCACTTTTCGCCGTTTAACTGGTGGACGACAAGGAGTGTTACTTCGGCTCTTTCTAGCATTTCTAATACTGCCTCCGACACATGTTTTGCTACATTTTCGTCATTCACTATATTCTGATTCTCATTTTGTGGTAGTCGGCTTATAACTTCGTTTGGTTCGAATGGAAAAATACCGCATTTTCTAAACCCACTCACAAGATTACAAGACACATTATTTTGGTCAGCAATTTTGAAATGAAGTTCCTTTAATAAAGACGGAAAGGCTTCCTTTGACAACACTTGAGCTTTTCTCTTTTGCGTTGATTTCCAGTTATCAAGTATCTTCCGCCAATACTTTTTAAGTGGTGCATAAAACGCCACATCTAGCGGTTGAGCGATATGAGTCGAGTGAGGCGGAATACATACAAATACGACATCATGCACGTGAGCTAGTTCGATCACGCGCTTTGAAAAATGGCTTGATAAATTGTCTCCAATAAGCACTACTTTTCCGTTAAGTTTTCTTGTGTGTGGAATAAAAAAGTTTTCAAACCAATCCTGAAATACTACTGAATCAAACCAACCACTTAAGCTTCTATTATAGCACGTATTTGGTGGACCATTTTCCATCCATGTTTGCCATAGATGCGCGGACTTATAAACAACATATGGCGGTAATAAATTTCCACTTGCGGAGCCACAATACATTACAGAAATTGATGTTTTCGATGTGTCTTTAATTCGATCTGCATATTTGACACCTCTCTTAAATATGCACTTTTTCACACCAGGGTCGTCTGATAGGTTTGTTTCATCATAGTTATATATACGTTCAGGAGGAACGTATTTGTCAGCTCCGTCATCGGAAACTTCCTTTAAAGTCTCTTTTAGATTGTCGAAATAGGCATTAAATTGTTCGGGTGTTACAGCGGCTTTTGCTCTAACAATATTTTGACACATACGATTAGAAATTTTATTTTTATGTCGTTGTATAAATCTCCAAGCCCATTCCTTGCTAGGAAGATTATTCATACCAAATTCTTTTATTTTCTTCCCAGACTTATCCAAATACATTTTTGCAAGTTGACGAAGGTCGGTTGTATCAAATGGAAAACCCCATTTTGCAACTTCAATTATGTGGCTTACGAAAACCTTTTCTTCTTCATCGGTGAATGCTAATGGACGGCCGCATTTTTTAATGTGTCTCCCTTTAAGCCTATTTACAAGTGATCCTTTAGAAATTTTATATTTTGCAGCGGCTTTTGTAATAGAAAGGCAACCTGTAAATGTTTTATTTGTTTTAGAAACCAAAATTTCATAAAAATCTCGACAAACCCAACCTTGATTGACGTCATTGATAGCTAATTGCATATCATTTTCACAATACCCATATTTGCGTGATCCAAGTTTTGATACGTATTTCCGCGGCATTTTGACTTTTATTTTGTACACTTCCCTAGAAATGACAATAAAATAAGTAGGTATGTATCTAGGTATACAAAACTCATTAAAAAAAATATAGGTGGGATACTTTGACCAGTCAGTCAAAATATCCCAATATTATGTGAAATTTCAAGTAAAAAATAAAAAGCCAAAAAAATAACACTAAAAACAGATCACTTCTGAATTTTCGTAACTTACGATGTAAATAAGGTACAATATTATTACCTTTCACAAGCTATTTGACTGCAACTCTATTTAAAAAGTCTGTACGAAGAGAATTTGCACAATAAATATTTCCATATGAAAAACGTTTATTCACAAACCACGCTGAATGAATACTCATGTCAATCGTAAAACCAAGCCGAATTGCAAATGCTGCTGCAACACCAAGCACACCGCTAACAGATACACATTAAGTTATTTCGTTAGAAGCAACGCAGTAAAAAGAGAAGCCAATTCTTTTCTCCGGATTTGGTCAATGTTTACCCACTCGGTCAATGTATCCCTGGCTTACGGTATGCGATATTGCGAGCAGATATCAGACCTTGGCAGTAATTGAAGTACTATATCATAAGCACGAACAATGAGAGGTAGAAGATGATTTTTCATGGAGTAACGAGGATGAAAGTTTTTCTGGCAATAAAGAACTAGTTGATCTGGATTCTGGTCATAAGTATGATGGTCAGTTCCGGTCCAGTGATCAAGAAGGTGCGAAAATTGATAGTAATGTTCAGATTATCGCCAAAAAATTGTATAATAAAGGCATAGATAGACACAAACCTAAAGGTGAATCTTTTGCTTTACTTTTATCCAATGATGAGATTAAAATGATATCTGCTCTCATTAGTGCTCTAGTCCCAGCAAAAGCAACAGTGAGGCACTTTGCCGTCGGAATGCTAGTCTTTTCACAGCTGATGATGCCATAACTTTAACGTTAAAAAAATGTGTAGATGCTGACAACGTTATAAGTCAAAAGTTGCATGCAACAAAGGCGACTAGATATTATTGGGCTATAATTCAGTATCTGGAAATGGTAGAACAAAACGTTCATTTCGAAACCGAAATAGAGCTCCTTCTTCCATAAAATGCAGCATTAATAGTTGAGTTACTCGAAAGACTAGACGCTTCAAATCCAGTTAATTCCCTCATGAGTCCAAAGTTAAACCTTCTGTTTCAAATAATACACCTCTCGAAATTGTTTCAGATTCTTCTGACCTTCCATCTGAATCTCTTCTTGTTCTCTTAAAAACATTTAACTATTTCGGATGAGCTCAATAAAGCTATTAAAAAAGCATATTTACTGAGGATGGCAATTCGATGTGACATGCTGTCAGTGAAAATTCAAAAAGAAATGATCTTGCTTGAAAATGGAGGAACATGTGGTGAATTTTTGCAAAGGGCATGAAAATTTTCAATAACTTTAAGCCAACCAGTGTAGAGTCTGAAAGCACTTTTTCTTGAGCCGAACTTTTTGCAACTGAAATAAGGAGTCGTTTAGGCGATGAAACTTTAGATGTGGTGTGCTTCCTCAAAACGTATTTTAAAAATCATAAAAAACAATAACGTATTAATATTATATCTATAAAAACAATGAATTTTTTAGAATTTAATTAAGAATGTATTATATTAAAAAGCAATGAATTTCCTTATAATTTAATAAATTGTTTTTATATAAACCTATTTTTGAATGTGTCATGTAATTAATTTTGTTGAAATATTATGTTAATATCTCTCAAGAACAGATATTAAAAATTCCATGGACTAGGTTAATGCAATCCCGAAATCCCGGGATTGAGAATATAGCACGGGATTGCTAACCCTAGGCCTAACTTCAATTTTTATAAATATCCTCCAATAACGGAGAGAGAGAGAGAGAAATCAAAAATATACCAAAATTATTAGATACTGAAATGTCATTCCATTTCTAATTATAGGAAACTGCTCTAAATGATCATGAGTTGAAAGGGAGTTACTATGTAGCTGTTTAACTCTTTCAGCAAATGATAAATTCCAGTTTTTATAAATTTATCTAAATCACCTTTTTCTGATTTCAAAATTTCTAATGCATCCGTGGCAATAGAATCTACACAAAAAATTTTAAGTAAGTACTTAAATTAATTAAAATCACAATGTTTGTGAAAGTCTTACCACTATTGTTGTTCTTTTATCGCGATACATGCTTGAAAGTCGTTTTTGTTCATATAATTATAATTGATTACTTAATTATTTATTTAATATAATTAATTTTTTCCAAAAGCTTCGATAAACACGTTAAAGTTTCCCAGATGCTTTTTCACCCATACATACCACTTTTGTTATATCCACAATATAATCAATGTCTATTCGATGGTAATGTAAGAAAAGTTGTCTTATATAGCTATTAAAATTTATTACATCACTACAATTACTTATAATAACTTACTTAATTTTGTGATGGGCTTGTTCGCGATGGTGGGTTTGGCGATGACAACTTTCGAAAAATTATCCAAACTACATATTTGATTTTAGATAATTGTGATAAATTATTTTAAATACTAAATCATTCAGTATAAAGAGTGTTTAGTGCCTGGTATAGTATTTTCATAATTAATATTAACAGGAAAAGTTTACATACTGTAGGTAAATTTATTATTTCCTTTACCACCCCTTTAATACCTTGTGAAGTCGGGAAACCGATGTATATACTGGTGAAATTTCTGTCTCTCGACTGGTGTATGTTAGAAACGTTGAAGAAGAAGAATTGTCGAGCAAAGAAATCCCTCTAATATGTTATTTGATCCACTCGATTTTATGATTTTTCTCAATTACGTCCACAAGGAACACGCATTTGACTTTAACTTTCAATATTCGATGCAAATAAAATAAACATATAGACATTTTAAGTGTCATGTAATGCGATGTTATTTGTAAAGTGTGTCTGCTTTTCAAAGAAATATTTTTAATTATATACAATATACGTATGTAGGTTCCCTAATAAAGAATTAAAAAATACAAAAATAACAACCTGTTATTACACAAGATTCTTCATATTTTTCTTGGAGGTCTATTTCCATAACCCAATCGGGTTTTGTATTATTTTCTTGATAATATTCTGCTATAACACTTGTGGGTATTTCAAATTTTGTTCGGAAGTCGTAGAAATGATAGTTTTACCTTGTATCTTACCCTACAAGGGGCAGTTATTATGTAAGCCAATACTAATTTGATTGAAAAGCATCAAGGTGTTTGCTATTCATGAAGAAAACATCCCTGGTAACCAAGACTCATCAGTTTACAAAATTTTAGTATCGGTGCGGGCAGGGGCTTTTATGTTAATTAACATAACTTTTTAGTCAATTGAGCATTATGTGGTTGTACGACAAAAAACTTTTTTACTAAACGCCTCGATGAGTTTCTTCGCCAACTCATCTATCAGCTCATCAATAAATAGGCATGGATACTTATCTGAATGTGTAGTGCATCTAATGTACAAGTGAAAGGGAGATGAATTGTATTGAGGAATCATTGAATTGGAAAGTATATAAATGAGTTTAGTCCCGGTGCTAGAACAAAAATCAGCATTACATTCATCCAACCAATCATCATGAACTCATCAGGGTGTTCATGATGATTGCGCTACCAGGGATATAGCTAATTAATTCCCGATGAGCATTCAGTATAACTCATCGAAGGGCTCATTGGATATGATGAAATAGCTATCATATGCCCATATGCCTGCACGAAAGTACAACTATACTGTTGTATTTTCGTGCAGGGATATGACATGCAATTGCAAACATAACGAAATATTATTATTGCAATGCGGCTAATATATATGCCCATTACAAATATCATCAATATTTTGGTTATTTTTTTACTTTTTTTTCTAAATATTAATATGCGAACCATAAAAATATGAAAAACCACTTAACAATGTTTAAAAATACTTAATCTGGATGATTTCATTTACACTTCACTTAAAATTATATTTCACCTTCGCTTCTCACAAAGGAATGAAGAATTAAGATAAAATTCAGTCCGCACTTCGAAGGCGCATAGCAAAAGATAAAGGAAATTTTTAGCGCAGCACCATTTATCTCGCTTTCACTCGTACATTAGATGCACTAGACCTACATATCAGTAGCCATACCAATTATGATGAGTTGCCGAAGAACCTCATGGAGGCATTCAGTAACAAAATTAGTTGTCTTACGACCACATAATGTACACTCACATTGTCGAACTTGACTAAAAAGTTGTGTTAGTGAACATAAGACCCCCACTCGCACCGGTACTAAAATTTTGTAAACTGATGAGCGTTGTCTACCAGGGCTATATACTAAACCAGTAGTAAATAAATATTTATTCTTGTCATCACCGTGTCAATGATATTTCTACTAGGAAAATTTGAATTGATTTTTGTGATTTATCGGATTTTAAGTTAAATTTTTAAATTATTAATTTTAAATAAATTTTTTGACTTGGTCTTCCACGGAAAAGCTGTTGTCAATATGTTGAACAAGACGTTATGCTCAAATTCTTGCGCCTCAGCGTCTCAGAAATTGATTGCAACCGGAATTTGAATTCAGAAAAATTTAAGAAATCAATCTTAAAATCAGATTCTCATTTATGAACATGAACTCATCATGATACTCATTGACATTCTCATTAATAAGCCAATCGTAACACTCATTATGTACTCATCGAAGTGCTCATCTAATATCCTGAAATACACAAAAGAGAAGCAAAGTGTTCATCTCTAACTAATGCAATATCTCATGTGAATAAGTATATAAACAATTACTAATGACTAGGTCATTGATGAGCTCAACATGATGTGTCTTCCAGGGCAGGGATTACTCTGGTAGCCCAATCATAATGAGCGTACTGATGAGCTCATGATGATTAGCTGGATGAATGTAATGCTGCATTTTGTTCTGGCACCGGGACTAAGCTCATTTATATACTTCTCATTCATATGATGACCAATTCAATGATTGGCTTTGTGAATAAATCAAATCCCTCATCTCTGAGTGTAATCATGATTCTCATTGGCGAGTAAATCAAATTGCTGAGCGTAATCCTGATTATCAGGGGTGATATAGTTTTTAAATTTAGAAAATAACAGATTTGGAATTATCACGCATGTCATATGCTGGCACGAAAGTACAACCATACTGTTGTACTTTCGTGCAGGGATACGACACGCAATCGCAAACATAAAGAAATATTATTATTTCAATGGGGTTGATTTATATACCCATTACACATATCATCAACAAATTTGTTATTCTTTTACTTTTTTTTCTAAATAAGAATATACTATACATAAAATAAGAAAAATTACTTACAAATGATTAAATAATACTTGAAATTAACTGGAACTGGACGACTTCAATTACACTTAACTTAAAATTATATTTCACTTTCCTCGCTTTGCTTTTCACAAAAGAATGAAGAAAGATAAAATTCAGCCCACACTTTGAAGGCGCATAGCAAAAGGGAAAGGAAATTTTTAGCGCAAAACCATTTATCTTCCTTTCACTCGTACATTAGATGTACTAGACTATCAGTATCCATACCAACTTATTTATGAGCTGATAGATGACTTGGCGAAGAACCTCATCGAGGCGCTCAGTAAAAGAGTTAGTTGGCATGCGACCACATAATGTACACTCACATTATTGTACTTGACCAAAAAGTTATGTTAGTTACTAAAGGGTTTTCCAATAAGAGGTGTTATTTTGATATTCAAAGCAAAATGCCATTTTTTGAGATAAGTGATCGGATCTTCATTTCATTCTAAAGAGGAAGGTATGCCGTTAATAATGGCAAATAACATCAGCCAAATGACCACCACGACCACGCCTACAGGACCATATCCTTTTCATGAAATTTTCCATAACCAAATCGCAAAGTGGCTGCCCTATGTCCTCGATAGGCTCACGAATTCCATCTTTGAGGTCTTGAATCGACGCTGGGCTGTTGGCGTAGACCTTCTCTTTCACGTGGCCCCAAAGGAAGAAGTCGCAAGGTGTTAAGTCACAAGATCTCGGTGGCCAATTGTGACCACCACTTCGAGAGATAACACGGTCTGGAAACTTTTCCCGTAAAAGATCAATGGTTTCGTTGCTTGTATCGCACGTAGCGCCGTCTTCATGAAATTAAACCTTGTCCAGATCAATACCATCCAATTCCGGCCATAAAAAATCATTAATCATCTGTCGATAGCGCAATCCATTCACCGTAACTGCTGCTCCAGCCTCATTTTCGAAAAAGTAAGGTCCAATGACCCCGTGGGACCATAAACCGCACCAAACAGTCGCACGTTGAGGATAGAGAGGCTTTTCAACAATAACTCTTGGGTTTTCTGAGCCCCAGATGCGATAATTTTGCTTGTTGACGAAGCCATCTAGGTGGAAATGGGCCTCATCACTCAAGATGAGTTTTGGATGGAATTCCGGATCATTTTCATGCATTTCAAGGACCCAATCAGCAAAGACTCGACGTTGTTGATGATCGGCCGGCTTGAGTTCTTGTGTTAACTGAACTTTATAAGCCTTAAGACCCAAATCTTTATGCAAAATACGGTGTAATGACGTTTGTGGAATGCCTAATTCCAAAGAACGACGAGGAATGGACAAACCTGGGTTTTCTTCAACACTTTCGGCTACAGCAGCAATATTCTCGGCTGTTCTTGAGCGACGTGCACGGGTTTTATTCTTCACATCACTAACTTGTCCCGACAGCTCGAATTTTTCTACCAATTTCTGTATTGCGGTCCGACAAGATTCTTCATGACGACCCAAAAATGTTCGAGTTTTACGAACCGTCTCTGCCACATTTTCACCATTTTTATAGTGAATTTTAATAATTTCAATGCGTTGTGTATCGTTCCATTTTTATTAATGGCGGAGTTTCTACTTGTCAAATGTCAAAAAGTGACAGCTCCAAAAGTGACATCTATCGAAATAGCAGGCTAATTAATATAGCACCTCTTATTGGAAAACCCTTTATAAGGACCCCCGTCCGCACCGCTACTAAAATTTAGAAAACTGATGAGCGTTGTCTAGCAGGGTAGTTTCCCATATAGTACTTAAGCATTTCATCACTACACAAACGAAAAATAATACGATCCATTGTAACAGGAATATATAATATAACTTATAACATATTTAATGAACTTTTATTAATAGTTCTTGGAACAATTCTTATGAGACCCTAGATGAATGTCCGTATGAAATTTCGTACGGTCACCCATTTTTAGCAATTTTGATTTTTGCGATGGTTTTTCGCATATATTTCTAGAACTGTTCGTCGGACAGAAAAAATGATTATAACCAATTTTATAGGATTTCATATTCTGAGAAGGTTTTTGGTACAATAAAAATGTCTAAGACTGATCGTTTTCACAGTATCCGTAAAAAACCTAAATTTTTATATGGCAACATCGGGAAGGGGTTTCACGATTTGTTCAATTTTTGAAATTTTATTTATTACTATAAAGACACCATGTACCAAATTTCAGCTTTCTATGGCGACGCGTTCTCAGGCAGTGTACAAATATATAGTGGAAACGAAATTTTTGTATGGCAACACCACGAAGGAGTTGCCCGATTTGTCTCATTTTCGAACTGAGTTTTACTTTTTTTTCAAAGTCCGTGTACAAAATGTTAGCTCTCTAAGTGAACGCGTTCTCGAGTTATCGTCCGCACAGACGGACAGACGGACGGATATTTCTAGAACGGTTCGTCGGACAGAACAAATGATTATAACCAATTTCATAAGTTTTCGTATTTTGAAAATGTTTTTAGTACAATAAAAATATCTAGGATTGCTCGTTTTCACAGTATACGTAAAAAACCAAAATTTTTATATGGCAACACAAAGAAGGTGTTGCTCGATTTAGTCCATTTTTGTATATTATTTACTATTGCCATAAACACACCTTGTACCAAATTTCAGTTTGTTCACAGGCAGTGTCCAAATATATAGTGGTAAACGAAATTTTTGTATGGCAACCCCACGAAGGAGTTGTCCGATTTAATTTTACTTTTTTTTTTAAGTCTGCGTACAAAATTTCAGCCCTCTAAGTATACGCGTTCTCGAATTATAGTGCGCGCAGACAGATGGACATGCAAGAATCAAAATAACTTTCAATATTATGCGTGGTGTCCAATCAATTTTGCTCTACCATCATCATTTCTGTGATTTACAAACGGAATGACAAAATTAGTATATCCTATAGATTTCATCTAGGGTATAAAACGTATATGGGGTTGCTTTAATAAGTGCTTTTTAGGGATCCGTACCCAGAGGGTAATAACGGGAACCCTTTTACTAAGACTTCGCTGTCCGTCCGTCACCAGACTGTATCTCATGAACCGTAATAGGTAGACAGTTAAAATTTTCACAGACTGCGTATTTCTATTGCCGCTATAACAAAAAATAATAAAAATAATATAAAATTTAAAAATTAAAGGAGGCTCCCATACAAGAAACGTCATTTTTTCCGCGTTCTTTTCCTCGTTTTATTCTCATTCATTATTATTATCATAAGTAGGCATTTTTTTTTCAAATGACAGCATTCGATTATAACACATTCAAATGTCAGTTGTCAGAAAAAATAATTATGTAAGCCAACCGTTATTTAGCATATTCCATTGAAATACATGATCAATTAAGGATAAGGGATGCAAGCTTGGGCCGTAGACTATCCAACCCAATTTCGTTTTGACGGCTATAGGCCCGCCTGAAGAGTATTCCATTAATTGCTAGTGAACACCCAAGCAGCAAATGTCAATTCCAATTAACAATTTTAATGTGGTGTTGGTATAATCATATATGGGAAGATGTTTAATTTGATGTATTTTGTATGTAAATCGAACGACCTCAACGTTTAACGCGGCAGACTTATTTTTGCCCCAAAGTGTAGCGAATACAACTATAATTTTAATTTTCTTTATTTTTTAACTTTATTTTCTACTTCTCTCCCTTTTCAACTCCGATATATGCGGTATCCATATAGCCTACATAAGCTCAATTCACAACAAGCACTTTGTCATTTCTGTCCAAGGTTTTAGAAAAATTAATAAATACTCAAATCAAGCTCTACTTAAAACAAAAAATCACTTTATGAATGGCAATCTGGTTTTCGTATTCGACATATCATCACAACAGCTGTATTAAATCGCCGAAGATTTGCCTGAATGTATTGACATTGATTACGTTCTTAACACTCTTTGATTTTACTAAGGCATTTACAGTAAGTCATAGACTAAAGTAAGTCAGAAACTAAATGAATATTATGGATTTTTGGAAGAAGCAACAACATTTTTTAATAGCTATTTATGTTATGGGCTCAAAAGAGTCAATGTTAATGGAGAACTCTCTTCTTTACGTCCCATTATCTGTGGCGTTCCACAGGGCTCCATTAAAGTTCCAATTGTACTTTGTATGTTTATTAATGATTATAAATAGAGTTTTTATGTATTGTCGTATTCACATGTATGCAGATGATGTACAACTTTATATATAGCCGAACCTGGGTTTAAATGAGGATGCTATTTCGCAATAAAACGAATACCTGTGGGCTATTTTTTCCTGTCTGTTAAAAACCGACAATTACATTGAACAGTTCAAAGTGCTATAGTAATACTTATTTCTAGGGAAACTTTGACATGTCTGCATTTCCACTTGTTATCATCGGCAATACTGTGAATCCTTACATGGACATAATTAAAAATTTGGGTATTATTATGAACAAGGTCCAATCTCGTTAATTGGTTCGTTCGGAAAATCTATACTGACCTGCTCAGATTATGGGCTATAGCGGATTTTATTCCAAGATCTATGAGGATTACATTAGTCCAAACATTACTTATACCAATTATTACGTTTTTTGGTGACGTAATATATGCCGGATTGAATTATTCAAACTTACATGAGTTATCAGTAACATTTAACTCTTGCGTAAGATTCGTTTTCAAATTTCGACAATATGACCAATATGTCACGACAAGTTTTTGGAATGTCTTTGAAATCTTATCTTGAATAACGAAATTGTCCTCAAATTGGCAAATTGCTCCGACTCCATATCTCTAGATACTTATATGAAAATACCCCAATGCATGAGCTCATCGAGAAAGTCTGGCAACCTATTAATTCCAAGGCATAAACTTCTTGTGACAGGTCGATCCTTCTTTATTGGTGACATAAAAATACATAACTAATTAAATTCCTCTATAAAAATGGAAACTTCAAACACTTATTTCCCTTTCCATTCATTTTATTTATTGTTATTATTTTTGAGTATTTTTCACTTTTTATTTAATAAAATAATCACTATTAACCATACTAAATTAGTGCATATAAATATCTCACCTGTCTGTAATTTAGGACATTGAATTATTACCTAATACAGACTATTGTAAATAAATTGAAAATGAAATTGACCATATACTCAACCAAAAGCAGACTTATCGTGGCTACTATTTAATTACGATAAGATATATATATTCCAGTTTTTCATTTGGAAGGATAGAGCCAATTGAACGGCATCTAATTACCTCGCACATACATATACTACAACTCCACCACCCATTCGATTCTTTATCCGTCACTGGTATAAAGATATTCCAGAAATATAAAATTTTGATCTCTAGGTGGTTTTTGACTTCTAAGTGATGCCAAGCCGATAATGAATATTAAAGCCATTATTTACTCATCAAGTCTGTATAATGGCATAAGCCAGAATCAAATCTGTATAATGGCATATGAATTTCCATAATCCGTTGAGTTTCGTTTTCGGAACTGTCGTGCTCAAATAAGTTGAAATTTCGTCCCGGTATTCATAATTAGTGTCAAGAAGTGTATACCTTAGACACAGGTGTATACTATCCTAGACACACAGCACGATCTCATGAATCATTAGTACTAACTATTCATTAAAATGCCGTGTGTCACATAGTATATGTCATTATGGCTCGAAAATCAAATCATAATGAAGTACACTAATGAAGCGTTTTTTTCCTTCATTATAACGAAAAATGTGCTAGATTTGGCATATAATATATAATTCTGGAGCTCTGCTGTGAATCTGCCGATTTGAAAAATAAGAAGAAGAAATGCAAAGAAATACAAATCACAAATTATATTGTCAATATTCTTTTTAATATAATGTTTTTCTCATTAGCAAATTATTAAATTGAAAAATATGTTTAATAGTACAACTTAATTAAAGAAATACCTGTGTGTCTGCAGTTTATAATGAATCATTATAGACTAATGAGTCGTTAGTTATTCCTTCATAAAGGGCGCTGTGTGTCTAGGCCATACAGTCGTTGTAATGCCCTCTATTAATTAGCATTGAATTTAATGAAACTTATCATAGAATTTACTATTGAAGGCATATAAACTGATGTTTATGAGTAATAAAAAAACATACATAACTGACATTTAACAATGATGATGTCCGCATTATAACGTTAAAGTGATACATGAAAAGGAATCAGTAACCTAATTCATATTTGTGTAAAAATAACGATTGTACTCTCCAAAAGCACTCATCAAAACTTACTACATATTATTGTAAAGCGTAGGAAAAAGCAGGAAAATTACAAATAAACTGTAATATATGTGCATATTTTATTAGTTGACACACAAATAAATTTTCGTATCTCCACAGGTGGTTAATGGATGTAGACTAAGCCATCCCAGTGCCAACAAGTGGGAGGGTGCAGCCAATAAATTGTCATTATGGCAAATTGTGAGGTTCCGCACTCTGATGCGAATGATAGATGAAATTAACTTCAAAGCACCTAAACCAGTTTCTGAATCGTTAATTAATTTGTTTACAGATATCCGGTCTGTTCTAGTGAACACAACCTTTTGTAAAACCATCGTAACTCGATTTAATTGCTCAAAAACAATATCTTGTAATTGCAACTATAGACAAGATGAACTGTCTGGAATACGAAATCGACAACGTAAGTTCTTTCCTTTAATATTTCTTTCCATAAATTGGATATGAGTAAAAACGATTAATTTTCTCGTTGGCTGCTTGCTACTGTTGTTGCCTTTTTCGGTTCACGTCTTTCTTCTTTTAAGCTTTATCCTGCGATAAAAATCACAACGAAAAAGACTTTCGCTTTGTTTTTCTCATAAAATTGGTTGTCTAGCTAATAAGACCAAAGTCATTAGAAATAAATCAGCAGGCAAACAATAGTTGGTTGGGAGAAACGGCTGGTCGGGGTTTGGCGAGCTCGCGGTCTGCAAGAGTCTTACATCTTTCCAAATGTAATTCGCAGTCTGATAAAAATCACATACTTCTTGAGATAAAGCTTCTTTGCCCTCCTTGGAGCTTTTAATATTTATATGTGTCGGACGGGTTGGTTTTTTTTTTCTTTTTTAACTTATCTTACATTTACAAACATTCTAGACAATATATGACTTTAATCTCGGTGATTTTTGGGTTTTGCACTTTTATAGACTTATTGTAAGAAATTAATTTTGATTTTTAAATTACTTTTAATGCTTTGAGTATTACATGCATAAATCTACATATCTATTAAAATGTAGGCTTCAATGTAAGACATGCTGCTTATCTCCTTCGACATATGAATACGTTAGGCAGAACTGGAAAACACCATTGACCTTCGAATTATCCATTGCCATGATACCACCTCGGTAGAAAACTAGAACTAGCTATGAAGGTTAATTAAACTTGCTAGATCTCCTAACATATATTCCACCCCACCGAATAATAAGAAAGTTCAAGAGAAGACAAGACTTCAACTTATTCTCTGGTCAAGAAAGGAAATAGCAACCTTAGAACACGCATAATAAAAATATCAATTAACTTTAGGAATGCATAATTTAAGTTTTCATATTTAGAAATTGCTAAAAAGCTCAGCACCTCAACTCTCGCTACTATATACTCAAATCCTATTATAGGCAAACAAAGAAAACCGATTTTTAGATTAAGTTGATCAAAATGATTCTATGGGCCTCCGTAAGCCCCTGGTTTGTAAACCTACATGCCCACCGGATATCCTGTGTTGTAGTAAATCGAGAGAGATTGAAGTGGGTCGTATTGAATGCGTACAGCAGTCTCGAGTTCTTAGTGTTCGTCGAACACAATTCGCCTTGACGTAGGAGTCCCTAGTCGATTGGGTTGTCGTGTGGTTGGATACACTGAACGTCTTCCTTGATAACCAGTATCCAGGTAACTAGTGCTTGTAGTGCACGTAACAATATTGCAACTTAGATAGCGTGGATACTATTTTCGTCGAGTACTTTTGGTACGGATGACGACGAACCTGAAACTGATGGAATAAAAAACGTAGCCGACCAGCTGACCTTTTGTGAGTGGTCAGTTAGAGGCGTGGCTGATCCATGTGGTACATAGTCCTGTGTCCTTCTAGATGTTCGGCGGGAGGTTGAGCTGTTTAAAGTGGCCCTTATCTGGGTCAGCCGTGAGGAGCTGACAGCTTCGGTAAATGTACCCCAATCGTCCACCAGTTAACTGTCGTACTGTTGAAGCACGACTCGGATAGAGGTTGTCCTAAAAGGGAAGCTCCTGAAAAGAGAAGGGACGTACCGCTACCTGAGCGATCATGAACATACGCCACTAAAATACAGCTACGGAAAAAGAAAAATCCTTTATTGCTGATTGATTTAAAATCGTCTTCTTTATTGAATAATTGGTATCTTGGTTCAAGACAAATATACTTAATTTACAACGCTACAAGTATTCGTTTTTTCTTAATCAAACTTAATTTGAATCAATCTGACATCAGACTGATTTTATTTATTTTCTATTTATTTTCTTAGAAGATCGCAGACTACTAACTACCCCTTTTCTAAATCGCAAAGTGGCTTTCGCTGAGCTTAGCGCAAAACTTTATAAATGCATGTGGAATGCCCGAGGAAGTTACCGCAGCGCAGTTGGTGACGTCGAGTCGCCACAATTCCATTATGGGAAAGAAATTCGTTATAAAGCTAAATTTGTAAAATTTTCCAGAGAAATTTTCTTTTAGAAAAGTTATAGTCAAGTATTTCCAAATTAATTAATAGATATGAAAGGATATAATTTAAATAATTAACAGTTAAACCGCAACTAAATGGCAAATTGAGAGCTTCATCCCACTTCGAAGCTTCACTGTGAATTAAAAGTGCAAAAGTCTGCTATCTTTTATGCCTTTATTTTAACAAAATAATGTACTTTTCACCCTTTCCTTTCAAATGTTAGTGGAAATTTAGTTGAGCCAAAATTGGTCAAACCTCAAAAATACATCACTACCCTTGTATCCCTGTGAAATGTGATAAAGCCTTGCTCCCCCCCCCCCCTCCCTTTCAACAATCCGTAAACTAGAACACCGATACTCGATTACCGACAGACAGAAGATAAAGCAAGACCGGGTCCATGAGTACGAAACTGGGTACAGCCAGAGGAAAAAACTCAATTTGAAAAATATCTTGCCATTACATATAAGGGTTTATATCTAAATTACATGTACACTGAGTAGAGTCATTTGTCACTTTTCCTCATGGTATCCAGCCCTCCGTATCTGACAACTTACAATTTCCTTTTCTCCGATTCTGGTGCTACCGTTGAGTGTAGTCTAACATTATGAAACCGTTGAAATCACCCCTACTAGTGCTCTCAGCCCTATTTCACCATCCAGTATCAGTAAAGTGAAATGAAATAAAACAGAACTTGTCCCGGTTACCGGGTACAGGGTATACTTCTCTATACATTTTGAAAGGTTGGAAAGTAAAACTTCACTAAGGAGCAGAGCAAGAAGAACAAAAACAACTATTTAGGTCCCGGAAGGATTCAAAGTTGCAGGCACAGAAGACAAGGAGTGCAGACTTCATGTCTACGTCTACCAACTCCCATTTGAACATGTCTCCTGGGAGAGGAAATTCATAAAGACTTTGATAATATGGAACTGGTTTTATCGGATGGTTTCATTTTTTATCAGTTGACACCATTAGCTAGACAGGACAGGGAATTTCTTTTGGGTCCTTCCTTTTATTTCTCCTTGCGGTAGAAATGACTTGGTGTGTGAAAAAATTTATACAAAAAATAATAATGTAAAAAGATATTTGTCAACAGCAGTTTCTTAGAAGGAGTTCATTTTAAAATATTTCAGATCTAAATATAGATTGAAATTTCAAATTGTTTCGCAAACACCTTTGAAATGGATGCATCTAAGCAATTTAGAAAAACCGAATCTTTCCACGTTTATTAAGGGTCTAAACTATCAAAAGTTGATATCAGAGAGATTTTTCTATCGTACAGCAACTAGAGATGTGTCGGTCCGGAACGAACGAGTCCATTCGGAACGGGTCCATACAAGGAATGAACAGAACGGGTCCATAATTAGTGGAGCTGTCGTTCACTAGTTCCTATGTTTAAACCAATTTATGCAAAACATTTTACTTATCTAAGCACATTACACTTCGACTTTTCTAATTGCATATTTTAATATTTAAGAATTTGTTTAATTCAATTAAACATAGGAATCCGGGTATCATATAAAATGTGTGTAGGTATATAAGTGAAACCAAAATTACCATCCTTGACCAAAGGGCACAAAATGTAGAGAAAAATTTTATGAATACAAAAAAACAACAGTAACAAGTGGAAACTTAAGTGATGAATAAATGGCAACGTATAGAAACGTCGATAGATTTGCACTCCTAGAATAAATCGACTGCTCCTTCATGAATTCTACTAGCTGCTTATACCTGAAGTTCCAATTTGCTTTTACACTAGCAAATTTAAGCCAAATACAAATATTGGTGCGGTCTTCCTTAATTTAGCTTATGTGCATAATGGAACGTAAAAGTGCGTATCGCATCTATCACCACCTTAATCAATTGTGTAAAACCAACTCGGAAATTTCCGCCAACTGGCTTTGTTTTTCTTTATTTGTTGATGAAACTGATACCCGTTGTTTTTACGTTTAATTTCTGTTACAACTGGTAAAAGTGAAGCTTTGTATACCAAGAACTTCTGTTATGGAACTATGTAGAGTGATTGGCTTGGACGTGAAGTCCAGACTGCCAGCTTGAGCTGACAGATCACTCGACGGACAGCGTTAACTACAGGGACTTTTACGTCACTTACATATATCCATCGTCGAAGGCGCAGATGATCTGCCTTCTTGCCTGCCCCAGCCACCCATCTGACTCTGAGGGCAAGATTTTTCAGAGTCCCTTGTTGACCTGGAAAGGGAGACTAGGCGGACCTAGGCGACCTTCATGCGAGAGGGCTCCGGAACAGTGATAGGAGAAATAAAAGTATTTAGAGCATAATTACGTTATAATAGTTCATTGCCTTAAATATGTCTTAAAGTACAACATTCCTAAATATTAACACTCAAAGACGTAATATATTCCGCGTTTGTTGTTTGAATTCATTCCAGTGATAAAAGAAATAATAATAATAATACTAATAATAATATCGATATATGTATACGTATATATATATGTACAAAGAAACAAATAACTTCTACGAAAAATTATTACTAGATAAAGCGCTCTTATAACAGCTAAGTATTGTTTCAGAATAGATTACCTAATTAAATTTGACGAATCAAACTGGAATCTAGATCGCTTAGAAATGAATTTAAGATTCATGCCATAAAGTTTGGAATTTAGCGATAATGAAGAATTTCCTTTTTTTTTTTTAAATTCGGCATGGAAATGCGTTTGCTTAGCGAAATAATTTAATTTAAAATCAATTTAATTTAACATACTGGAAAACCCTCTTACTTGGTTAAGTTTTTTTTTGTTGGTTGAACATTCTTCATAGAAGTATTAAAATTTCTCAAAATTAGGGTAACCTCATCTCTCCTGGGGGAAAGTTCTCCAATGTCTCAAACATGTCTTGATGAATTTTAACTATTTTGTTCATCCTGATTGTGCAATATCTATTAAATTAGTACTAGTTTCGAACTCTTTTGATGTCATTCTAACAATCTCTTTATTTTCCTTGACAGTATCACCGGAATAAATATCCTGGAGAGTTTTACACATTCCACTGGACATTAGCAGTAAAAATTGACAGAAATCATCTACCATAATTCCACTAATGATTTCTGTCTGAGCTATAATAAGTTCAATTCTTGCTTCAGTAAATAAATCACAATCTCTATAGCCTCTTTTGCCTATATAATATCCTAAGCATCTGGTGCTATAAATGGCTATAAATGGGAAATTTTCTTACTTTTATATATCCAAAGCAATTCACCTTAGTCGTAGCATTTCATCGTTTTTAATACATTATGGTCCACAGAAAATTGTACAAATCACGGAGCCTTATTTTCAGCACTTTTACAAAGTAATACTCCACACGTTCCGAAGTTCCAACCATAAAGTCTGGAACTATAAATCGAGCAAAGTGCTGCACTGGTACAAGTTTTCTCCGTATAGATAAACAGTTAATATTGTTCAGATTTCTTTCTGCAATTTTGGGAGATATTAGATAGTTTACAGCTCGACTTTTATTTCTGTTTATTAATTGAAAGAAAACTCACGCACTTTCTGCAATAAAGGTACAGTGGCTGCCACTAATTAGTATAGCGTTGGTGTAATTCACACATTAGAATATCCTTAGGCACCTTTTTGAATACAGAATAGTTGACTGTTCTTCCAGCCAAGTAATTTTTCCTGCCCGAAAAAGTGGCGGACTTTGTGCGGGGTAGACGAAAATAACTAGATTATTGGAAAATAGGTCAGTCTAAGAACTGAAAAATATTTTAAATTTACTTACAGGCTGTGTTTACTAGCAGATGATTGCGAAAATTTAATTTTTGTTCATTTACTGATGTAGCTGCTCGATGGATCACAAATGACAGAGAAGATTGTCTTCTTCTTCTTTTCCTTTTCTCATCAGCATGTCACCCCGAGCTGGAGGAAACGCACTTCTCTCGGTCTGGGTGCATTCGAATATTCTGATTGACAGCCGGCGGCATACACGCTGCAGTCTCTCGTTTAGCATATTGGTATATGCAATACGCTACGACCATAACACTTCAGTCCCACGTGAAAGGTTTTATCAAAAAATTATCCAAATACTTACTGATAAAAAGAAATCGACAATTTTATATGCTGATATTTTTAATTGGAAGCTATGTTGTTTGTTCGTAATTCTGTAATAAAAAATCAGATTACAGCTGACAACATCTTTCTTTGAATTGAATTAGGAAAGGAACGATGGAACGATTCGGATTTGTGCACAAAACAGAAATTATTTAATTTTAGTAGCAACACCATACCATTATGATGAACGTGCCCTAATTTAGTAAGCGTGTCCAAAAATTTTAGAATTGGTAACGTCGAATATAAAAATGTCACAGATGGAAATTCGAAAGCAAGTTACAAGTGAAGAGTCGAGGCGAATGAAGAGCACGCATTAAGTTAACTAGAAAAGAGGGAATTGGGGAAGGAAAAAATACGACCACGAGAGGCTTAATTTTAGATTCGTAGCTTAGTCTTGAAGTAAAAAGATCATAAATAAAATTAATTCACACCAGAAAATTTTCTGATCAATATTGTACTTCCTCCCCTCTTCCATTGACCTTCAATGAATTGGTCTTATTATGAAGTAATTTATTTATTTATTTTGGAAACTGAAAGGATACAAATAGATTCCATTTATATAATAAAACTAGCCAAAGTTGCCCGTTGTTAGAACGGGACTCTGTCTTAAATTTATGATTTTATTTTAATTCTTTTTATTTAATTGTTTTTTTTTTTACTTTTTTTTTTATTTCATTTTTTTTTCTTAATTTTTATAATTTAAAAACAAAGCATTAGGATTCGAACGCATACAGAGTCCGAGGTTTTCTTAAGTTTATAAATAAGAGACCGGGGCATAATAACGAACGGAGCATAGTGACGAATGAATATTATTTGTAATCAGCTTTAAGGCGGATGTCCATTACTACGGCATTTATATTTTGCAGAGATTTAGAGCAAGGCAACCACATTTTTAACAGCGGCTTATAAAATAACTAGTGAGTAAGAGGAGTATGGCAAATATGTCGAAAAAATTTTGTCGGAGATATTTGTCTGAGATATACCATAAATCGGAGATATACCATAAATTAGGGAGATAAGTCAGAGATATGCCATAAAAAAGTTCTCATCGCTAGTTCGACATTATGGGATATTTCCGACTTTATGGCATATCTCTGCGTAGAAGAACACATCAATTCATAAAATCATAGTAATAAATTACGTGATTTTCATACAGCTACTACAAAAATCATATAAATAAATTTTTAATTATTCCGAAATTAATTCTAAAATTCTAAGAAATAAATTAATAAACAAAATCTTATACATAAATCAAAGACGATTTTTTTTTTAAGTTTCTAAAGTGACATATCGCCATATTTTGGTGAAGAATAAAGTTTCAGATATAAAAACGTATTCTTTCACTCTTGGAATAGTTTTACATAGCACTATCTCGCTCTAAGTCTCTCCAAAATAGAAATGTCGCAGTAATGGAAATCCGCCTTTATTCTAAACTCGCGCTATAATACCCAGAATGCAGGGTTAAGTATTGCCAAGAAAGATCAGATGAATTTTGCACTTAGAACACGCAAAAGTTTCAGCTTTGCCAAATATTGTGTTTGAGGGAAAATTTTAGACATTTTGATTTGAATTGTGAGTAAGTCTAGATATTTATTGTGTGCAGTTTGACTAGATAATAATTAGATTTCATATTGGTTTAAGACAAATATTGCATAACATGTCGGAAAAAGACTAAAAACGGGTTAGGTAAAATGGCTAATTTTTTTCGGGGCATAATGGCGAACATTTTACGGGGCATAATGACGAGCATTTCACGGGGCATAATGACGAGCATTTTACGGGGCATAATCATTTTTCGATTTTCACATTCTGGTAGGCTCAACGAAGAGCGGATTCAAAAGACATAATTTTACATTAGAAAAAAATTTCTTTGTCAAGGAAAATGACTGCAACAATTAATGTGGTTAACATTTCTAAAACTGTGAATTTTTCGGACGTTGGTTGCGCAAAAACTGAGAAATCGGCATTTTGTAGAAACATTATTTTTTCGAGTTCTATGAATACAAAAGAAATTGTGGAATGTCAATCTATTTGTACTAAAATTTCCGAAATCCAGGAATTGTTTTAAGGGTATACTATCAGATGTTTACAGTTTGCATTTTTCGAATTCGAAACGCGAGGTGTTCCTCATTTTAGATTGTATAATTTTATGTAAAAACCATATTTCTTCAAGGTCATTAATTAATTATAATATATTTTTATAAAAAAAGATGTTAATTCATGTATTAAATATAATTGGTTATTATGCCCCGAGCCCTTCGTCATTGTCTCCCGTATGTGGGGCATAGTGACGAACTGGTCATCACTCCACTTAGGTCAACAGCGCACTTCATAAGGATGCTAGACGGTAATTATCTATATCACATTTTGTCCCTAATTGACCCTACTTAATATTGGTATATTCAAAGTTTCAAGAAATCGTTTCAGGGATTTAAGAAAATCTAGAGATAAATCATTTGTCATTATGCTCCGGGCTCCACTAGGTAATAAAAATTAAAAACGTATGAAATAGGGAAAAGGCAAAAACTAAATTTTAAAACTACAAAAAATGCAAAAAATATGGTCGAGATAAGTCACAAGCTTAAGTATGAGAAAGTCTTTTGCGTAACGTTCATATTAAATATAAAATAACTGATGGAGCCGGGAGCCCGATGCTCTTATCTCTGAGTTAGTAGAGAATAGTGCATGTATAAAAGACAATATTTCGCTTCTCAATCAATCGTGCTGTGTTAGAGTAACTATGCTATGGTGTAATTTTGTTCATTAAAATATCTTTAAATAAAATAGTTTTAATTACAAAGCTGTGCATATCGTTCCATTTCAAAATATACCCGCATACTGAATTGATGATCTTTTAAACGAGGTGAGGTGATAAAATTCAATCTTTCCGTAAATTCATGCAAAATTTACTCTATAATAAAATAAGGCCGCATTTAAGAAAGGTGACCGTCATAAAAGTTGCTATCCCCTAAGTGCATGTAGTCCTTCTTGGAAATTCCTTTTTGAAATTTCCCTATAACGAAATAGAGCGGCACTTGAGAAAGGTACCCCCTTGTAAAATATTGCTATCCCTTTAAGTGCATGGGATTGTAAACTTGAGACTGCTGCCTGAGCCCGAATGATGTCTTCATTCAAGTCTTTGAAAGTGGCGCAGTAGCGTAATTAAAGTGTGTGTGTAAGATACAACTAGAGTTGCGTGAGGATTGTGTAAGCTAGCAAGAATATGTAGAATAATACATGCATAGTGCTAGGAAGCTTTGTATTGAAGAGTGCGTCTGTATTGTTAAGATGTGTGTCATCGCGAGTATAGGCAAATTGCTAGCCGTGTGTCGGAAAGTGTGTGTCACGTGTGCACGGTAAATTGACCCTGTGTGTGTGTTCACCCCACTAGTATTATTAGTATTGTAGTGACTATTAGCCGTAGCCTTAAGCTCACTGAGTATATTAAATACTCATGCTCTCCCTTTTATTCTGAATCTGATTGCAGATGAGCTCCATGGATGACGGCCGCCGAGAAGGACAAGCTACGTAACGAGAAATATCTTTATGTAACCTTATAAAATGTGTAAGAATAGAATATTAAAAACGTTTTAAAATTACGCTTAGTTCCAATGTTTATATATAGGTAAGTTTCATTTCCGATCAAGTTTATGACGAAAAAGCGCCTTTTACCCGTTAGTCCCCATACCAGTTATGACTTGACAACATCTATCACCCTAAGAAAGATTTGTATCTAAATTTGGGACAAGAGAAACCGCTTCGTAGGTAATCTTAGATTATACAAAAAGGATAGGTTCCCAGCAAACATTTTAACGAATTTCGTTTTCAGCGAAATATTCTCTAATTCCGAAATTCGAGATTTCTTCGTTTAACGGTGTGTATCTGTCGAAAATATTCCCGAATTCCGAAATTCGAGATTTCTTCAAGATTTCTCGGTTTAGCAATGTGTATCTGTCGAAAATATTCCCGAACTCCGAAATTAGAGATTTCTTCGAGAATTCTTCGTTTAACGATGTGTATCTGTCGTCCGTACGCTCATTCCTTTTTCTTTTCTCTTTAGCGTTACTCAATTCTGAAAAGCAATTAAATTATATGTTTCTTGTAATTTTATTAGGGATTTATAGTAATATGTCATTTGTGTTCTAGAAGTGCACTAAGGTGGTCATTAAATAAAGGGGATTAACGTGTACTCAATATTTATAATTTCGGTAAGTACTCAAAAGCTTTTTTAAAATAAAATAAATTAAAAAGAAGTTTAATAGATTGGGGCAATGAATCGATCTAAAAAAAAAACCGAGGAGAAGCTGAACCCATTGTCAAGGACAAATAATCAGCGAGGAATCTCAGGATTATTACGGCTGTCAAAAGTAAGTGTAAACAATGCACTAATAGATTGCATTTATAATTGTTCAGTTTCTATAGAAGAATTTCACGAATAATTTCCTGGCCATCCACGAAGAGTTCTTCGAGAATGCAATGCGTCCTTTACAATACGCGAAAGACAGACTGACAAAAAAAGAAAATTATAAGCCGAAAGTGTAAACTCTTCTTCTGAAGAGGCTTTATTTAATTTTTGTTTAAAAATTATGTTTATTTGTATTAATTTGTAATAAATCACATTATCCGTCAGTTATAATATTTTCAATATATTGCAGAAAATTCCTTCCAAATTTAATAAAATTTGTTAGACAAAATTTATTTACAGCCCCACAGAAAAGTATTAAATTTATCAAATTTGGACAGAATTTTCTGCAACATATGAGCCGATTTTCCATTTACTCCTATTGCTTATTTGACCAACATTATTTCATTTGATTGTGAGTTTACTGAAGTGTTTCAAGCCCCCTTCGAATATACGTCGATTTTAATTTGAGACTACGAATCAGTCTCGATATAGAATGTTCCTTTAAATCTTGGCCGGATCGAAATCGAATCGAGAACGACATCGAGATGGAAGTCAAACTCCGTTAAAACGAATCGCTTTCGATTCGATTTCGAATCACAATGTTTGCTGGGCTATGCCTATGAAAAATTCGTGTACGCGGGTAAGTATTTTTTTTCTTGGTGGCACGGAGGGGAAATGACGAGAAGGCTGGGTGCTGAATTATTCCGAATTTAAGAAAACAAGTCCGGTATTGTTTTAATTATTTTGTGATCAAAAACGTGCTTAAAAGTAATTTAGACCTTATAATAGTGAAATATTCAGTACGTTCACATAAATGCTTGAAGTATACTTCAAGTAGAGATCATGTAATCAAAATATCATGTAAACACGCATTGAATTCATACTTGAGTCAAATAAATCACAAAATTTAGTTCGGTTTATTTGAAAAAATTCATGTAAACGCCACTTCAGTACTTGAACATTTTTCATGTCTGCGAGTTAAGATGGCAAAGAGGAACAAGAAGATTATTGCTGACAATTCAGATTTTGATTTTTATCACTTTTCTCAAAATATTTACGAAACCTCGATGCACGTCATTTGTGAGTGAGTGCCCAGCACTTGCAGGCTGCAAATCACTGGAAGAACAATTATCTCTCCAGATAATGTCTCCAATCTAACTCCAAAAACAATAATCGAGCTCGATTTTGCCTAACCACTTTGGGGGAAGGCACAATAGACGAAGTATTGTCGCGGTGTCCGCAAGGTCCTGGAGGCCTAGTCGTCCCTACTCTTAACATTAACATTATAGCTCCATTTATTGAAGTAATTTGTGTTATAGTTATAAAATTTATTGAATTAAATTTTTTTTTCATGCAATTATAAAACATCTTTTTTATTAATGCAATAATAAGTTTTTATGAAAATCCAAGACATTTAATGTCAGCTTTATCGATTGATACCGATATCTAATAATAGATCATGCAAAACTGCTAAGAATTTGGTAATATCGGGGTGGAGTGGCTAGGGTATTTTCTTACCATGAAAGCTGAGAGTGGGCTAAATTAAAGGTTTGATGAAAGAAGGTGGTGGTATGATATTAATCTAATATAATATGTTGACTTAGGGATGTCTTAGATGAATAGTGGAAGTTGCGGGAGCTGTAAGTAAGCAGTAAAAGTCTTATTACCAAATTTTGGTATTTAAGATAAGCCAAAAAGCAGTATGTATACAAATTTTTATTTACTGGAAATTTCATAGCATGATTAAGAAAACTTCACGGTATATATCACAAGAGGTACCAACGGATTACATAAGGAAAGTAAATCCACTTAATCTGCAAACAACAAATTTGGTTGAAAGCGGCACACGATGTGGACAATGATCTTTCTTGCTTCAATTATCATTCTTAAGCGTCGTTTGCTGCAAAAAATATATGAAGTCTGGTCTAAAATATGTATTGTAAATAAAAATTGGATTATAGTTATAATACCATATTCATTTTAATTGTATTATAGTCTAAATCTTAGTCTGAGATATACATATATTGTAAATAATAATACAAATATCAGTAAATAAAAATTTTCTTGTAATAAGGAAATATAAAATTTAAATAAATTTATTTGGAATTGAAGCAAAACCGACCAACTATTTTCTTGATTCAGACCCAAATTTGATAAATTGCAGACAATTTTTCTTTCGGTGAAAATATTCACAGACAGGAGCCGCCGTAAAGTATCGTATATGTTGCAAATAATTGTGTGATTTACTCTGGTGTAAATTACTCTTATGTTGTGCAACATGCAACGCAAGCATTTCTCTGGAATAGTAGCAATCGTTATTTATTTAAAGGATGAGTCTGAGAAAGCAGTGAAAAACAAAAATTATGTTATTAAATCTGACTGTAAAAGACATGGTATGACACACAGTATATTCATAGAGTAGAACAAGAAGAAAAGAAAAGAAGAAAAGTATACCTCAAAATTTCTCCCATAAGACGGAACTATTAAGTATGATATGGAAGTAAATGGGCGAACAGTAGCTAGTTGAGCGAACTATGGAGAGAATTACTTATTAGTTTTATGTAAGTACACATTTTGGTAAAAGTGCTTACAAATTTATGGTTCCATAAGCTAATCAACTGTTTGACCGTAAAGTGGTGTTCGTTCATAAATCCAATGGAGTAAAACCCTCGAAAAATACTTCCCAAGCCATAAAACAGAATCCCTCACTACTACATGTGAGCCCTAACATAGTCCTAATATTCTAAGGTATTTACAGTGCTCTTATGTACGTAAAACTGACAAAAGTTTGCTTTGAATAGCTTCTGCACCTTAAACTACTATTTGTATAGAAAAATTGTCTTGTCATGAACTTAAGCTCACTTTCTTATCTTTCCAAATGTAGTGAAATTTTTATCTTTCCTGGCAAAATTGTTTAAATAAATTTATCTTAATTAAATGACTACGATTCCCCAAACAAAGACTCTCAGGTGAGTAAAAATTACATGTGGGAATGTGTCGTGGTCCGATGAATGCGAATGGATCTGCCTAGAGATTCAGTGGACTACAGCCGCACATACACTATTGCAACTATTACTCAGCTGAGAGTTATTGAGCGTAAAATGGCAAGTTTACTTTTTAATCAAAACTATTTTATTATTTTGTTAAGTAAGGTACACAGTGTAGTGTAGCCTTTGGGAAAGTAAGGGGCCAAACTTAAAATTGCTGGAAGACTATTTTCCGATGCGGATAGTTTATGGCATATATCAAATCAATATGAAACATTTTAGAGAATTGACTAGCACGCACACATATAGATTTCTGTTTCATAGTTTGGGAAATATTTCTCGAGGGTTTTGAATGGACAGTATAACAAAATGGCTGTAATAATGTTTGTGACAGTTCCACAAAGCCGAATGACATGAGAAGCGAAACAAAACAGATTAATTCAGGAAATTCAAAATCTTTTAATGTTTATTAGCATAGATTATGGATAAAAATGTACATTAAAAGTTAATAAAGCTTATCAATTTAATAATTGAGTGTTTTTATCCCAATTCGGTGCAAGTGAATGAACTCTTCGTCTTGACTTTTTTTTGCTGTCGGTTTTGCCTCTTTCCCTCTAGAGTGCAAGTCTATGCATGCAATCAGTTCTCTTTCTTCTACTTTCAATTTACATAGCAACCTTTGTGTTAAAAATTCACTAGTGTGTAAGTTTGAAACGGTTTAAAGAAGAAGTAAAGTCACTTTATAGAAGCATCCTATCCACGTGACAGTTTTGACAAAAACAGTTTTAACAAAAAACCGGTAATGCCCCCAAAATTTTACCTAGTTTAATAATTTTCAATCCTATTTATTTCGGATGAACTGGCAGAGCTATGGAGCGCCCCGCGCAGACCAAAACACGCCATGCACGGTTTTGTTTGATTGGAGCTGGAGCCGCCATTTTGGATGTTTTTTTTTTAACAAATAAATGGAATTTACCAATAGAGATAGAAGAATAAAATACGTTAAACCCATTTCCAAAAAAAAAATCCTAAGTTCATGCATTTTTCATGCCTCTTGACGGTAAACCTCCCCTTAAGGAATTGTCACAGGATATCGGGTGTCCCTGGTCAACTGTTTTAGATCATTTAAAAAGGTTCGGCAAAGCACACAAGGTGTACGGATCTACGAGGCCGAATGCAGCAAGAATTACGTAGGAATAAATTAGGAAATTAAATTTAGAGCTCCCGCCTTACTCTCCTGATATAACGTTGTCCATTATCATTTATTCAAAAGTATCGAATATTCCCTTTGTAATAAAAACTTTAAATCAGAAAATGATGTTCCAAAACACTTGAGTGTATTTTTCAAGTCAAAGCAGCCAGAGTTTTATAAAAGAGCCATCGAAAACTTACCAAAATTGTGGCAAGATATCATAAATAACCATGGAAATTATTTATCGAAATAAATATTATGTATTTTTTTAGTAAATAATTTTTTTTATGTTGTTGAAAAAAAAAACGACATTTCTTTTCTCTTTACCTAATATAAAGTTATAATACATCCTTGCAATAACATCAATAGCTAAAAAAAGAGATCCTGTTTTTTTTTTTTATAGGAACATATAAGTATTGAAAATTCGCTATTGTTTTTCAAACACATCGATTGCATTTTGAAAGTGATAGAAAATCCGGTTTCCCTGCATTTTTATATTTCGATTCGGCAGAATTTTTATAATATTGAACATGAACATCGTAAATTTCAATTTTATCAGTTTTCTCTTAGAATTAGTTAATGAATGCTCTAAAATCGCTTCGCATTAGCAATATCTGCACCGTTAGCTACTGTCGATCCGCGATTCGTTACACAACGCCTCCAATCCCATCCGCCGCTCCTTTGTCATGCCCGGATTCAAAAAACGACCAGGTTGCTCGATGAAATCCATATTTAAATAATTTGTTAACGAAAAGAAAAAAAAATGTTTTTGACAGTACTGAGTGCACTGTCCATCGGGAAAGAAATGAACATTTTGAAATTACAGTTCAATACTTCGATCATCTGAAAAATAGGATCCAAGTGGGCCTAAATTGAAGGAGGGTCATGCTCGTTACTGGATGAAATAGTACAAAATGATAGAGGTTCAAGTGTGAAATGTAATCTGGTTTCTCTATCCTCCTTCTGCAAACTTGCAATTATAATTTTTACTGAAATATATATGCAGAACAACGGCTACATGAGACTCCATTTCGTCAATACAAGTTCCATATGCCTCAAGGAGGATTTACATTATGAGGTTACATTGTATACGAAAATTTATTTATGAATGACGAGCGAAGCAAACGCCTTCTGAATTATTTCCAGACCTCGTTTTGTCAATGTGTGCGTGTCCGGAAGACATTATTCCCATAAAAAGCACGCAAAGTTTTTAAATATTCTATTATAGAAAGGATTCAAGTTATTAAGTTATTTCGGAGGTAGTCCCGCGTTTAGAAACAAGAAGCAGCGTATCCACAGATTCGTTGCAGTGGTCTTTTTTGAAACTCATTTCCAGATAATTTGGAAATAGATATTCCATTTCGACAATTTAACTGTTTGTGAGTTTGCTATTTTTGCCATTAAATCTAGTGTACGTGTGAAGTATTGCAGTGATTTCTTTGTTAGCATTTAAAGTTCAATAAGCTATCTCCCTCACAATATCTGGAAAAAATGCATATGTCATCATAATGTAAATCAATCATTTCTTTTAAAAGCTTTCTTGTTTTCGAACCGATTCAAACCACAGTTATTTTTGGATGATTGTTTCATCTAGCACACTTTTTGATTTTTCAAAAATAAATAATATTAATGTTTGTTAACGTGCATTGAGATATTTTGAAAATATTATGTGTCGAACTTACATCTGATTTGCATATCTATAATTTTTAAATTCAATACAAAAAATGATATATTTAATGGTTATTCAAAATATTTAAAGAGAAACTTGTTTAGAAAAAAATTGGGACATGCCAGTTTCCAAGAAAAAATATATCGCAAACATCGATTTTGATAAAATATATTTTGAATTTATAAAATATTAAATCTTGATATAAAACTGTATGGAGTTCTTCTTAATTGTTGAGAAATTATCAAAATTATCGCTAAATTTTTAAAATGTATACCGGGACAATTCTATTACAATTTTGCACAAATTTAGAAGATTATTTTACTGATACAATTGTAAAAAAAAAATTATTTGTTTAAAGGAGAAAAGTGACCAAATTAAATTAGGTATTTAAAATACTTTTAAAACGGGTAAATATATAATAAGGGAACTGCAGGACATGTTTGTACCAAAATATAAATATTCACTCACATAACAAAATTTCCTTAAAGGAATATTTTTCCAAAATGAACTGTTTATTATCTACCGGAGGATGTTAATCTGTTTTATTTACTAATTTATTTTTTATAAAACTTAAAGGTTCTTACAAAATCACATTTTATTTATTTATTCATTCATTTATTCAACGGCTCAACGTAGAGAGCTGAAATTTTGTACACGGCCTTTTCATAAAAATAGCAAATATAATTTCAAAAATGGGCTACATCGGAAAACCTGTTCTTGGTGTTGTCATAAACAAATTTATGTTTTCTACGTGTACTGTGAACACGATCAGTCCTAGAAATTTATTTTTTGTACTAAAAAGTTATTCAGAATATGAAATCCTATGCAATTGGTTATAATCATTTTTAGAAATTTCTAGAAATATATGCGAAAAACCACTTCAATAATGAAACTTGTACAGAGGTGACCATACGAATTTACATACACGCATTCATCTAAGGTATTGTAAGAATTGGTCTTAGACCAATTCTAGCTTTTTTACTGGTTTTACAAATATTACACCGAGGATGTTTTCCATACAAAAGCTGAAATACATCCTTTCCAAAAGGCTTTAGATCATTAAAATCGGCTTTGTGGCTATATTTATAAATATATATTACAAAAGCTGGAATATTTCCGTTCCACACCGCTTTAGATCATTAAAATTGGCTTGTGGTTACACAATATTATATAACCACCAAGCCAATTTTAATGATCTAAAGCGTTTTGGAAAGGATGTATTTCAGCTTTTGTATATACGAGTAGGTATTTATAACCACTAAGCCGATTGATCAAAAGCTTTTTGAAAGGAATATATTTAAACTTTTTTAGGAAAAATAACATCGGTGTAATTTTTGTTAAAAAAGAATATTCGATAATAAGAGTTTCCTTTAGTCTTGAAAAAATCCTTGGTTGAACAAGTGCCGATTTTCCATAGCTGGAAGGGCCTAAATCTAATGTACAATTCACGTTCACGGGCCATAAACATTTTAGTGAGGAAAGTGTTCGAGAAAATTCACTTGTTGTATGGGATGGTGACTGATAAATCCTCGATCTCGTATATATTTTCAGTGTAGGGATTAATTGTGTTACTAAGGGGATAAAAAAAAAAAAGATTTAAAATTTAAAGTGTATTTGTTTATGATGCAATTCATAATTACTGAAACTACAATATGGACATGATTTCAGCCATTAGTATCATAATGATTCATGTCTAGTCTAGTCATTAGTGCAGGTGTGCACAGAGGTAGAATTTTCAGCAAGTAGGTACATAAGTTGAAGTGGAATGTATATTTAATATAGTTTATTACTTTTTAGTGATTCTGTATACGGAATTATCATTTTGTTATACGCATGATTCTCTGTCATTTAAATATTAAAACCTTACATAAACTATGTAAAAGTATAGCTAACTACAAATTTAGTTTTGCAATTAAAGATCAGGAGGTTTATAATACTATGAATTCAGAATGAAGGTTTATTTGTTTTATCAGATTGAAACGAAAGTGTGATAATAGTACATAAACCAAATGGAAAAGATGTAAGTCCTTAAGACGAAATATGGACCACTAGTAAATAAGGACCACAAACAAGTGAGGAGTGTCTTTTCAAAAGGGGATATTTACAATTTTCATTTTTTTAAAGTTAAGTATGAGATTATATTCTCTATTCTGAAATTCAAGATTTCGTCACTGTAAACCGAAACAAAACGCGATAAACTCATAGGAAATCTTACTTGAAAACACTTGTTCCGATCAAAAGGGGATATTTACATTAAAAAATATGACATTATTACTGTTACCTTGTACCTTGTACCTTTCATTTCAAAAAGGGAATAAATAAATAATAATAATAAATAAATTTTTAAGGGAGAAGTTTCTGTTTTAAATTTTTGAGTAAAAATAGAAGTAAGAATTAAAAAATAAAAACTGATAAGAATACTCAAAATATGCTTTAATAATTTTATTCTAGTATAATGTACAAATCAAAAGAGGATATTTACAAAAACGTACAACACAAAAAGGGATATTTACAAAATGGTACAGAACAAAAGGAGATATTATAAAGATTTTTATTCAAAAGGGGATATTTCCAAACTTTGCAAGCCAATATTACCGGAAGTAATAGTCAAATTTTTTTTAAATAATATATTCTAGATAACTTATCATATCCTTTCCATATATTCCTCCTATTATTCTGTAAAGCTGTTGGTATTTCTACAGTCAGTTTTTTCGATTTTACGAAAAAACGATTAGGACGTAAATATCCCCTTTTGAATAGACACTCCTCAAGTCTTGTCACTAATTCTGAAAAACTGGATTGTGACGAAAATAGTGGAGGAGCTCCCGATACATTATTACATATAACAAAAAATCGAAAAAGCAATAAAAGAACAAACAACCATTATCGAGACTCAACGTAGATGGTTGGATGCTATAAAACTAGTTGAGATAGAAATTAACAGTTTAATACCTGGACAGAGGGATTTTTTTTATAATATTATGTACGATGAATAAATTCTAATTCACCTGCTACCTTTCACATATTTAACATCGATGCCCAAAAGTACCAACCTTAAAAAGGCTAACGCTGACCAATCTACGAGAGATATGCTGGTGCAATCTAGGTGCAAATTGAAATTGATTACGGCAGGCTGCGTTTTTAAGTATTTAATGTCTGGACAAGAATCTTCAATTTTTGAATATCCACATTCATTGCTCTGGTGAAGTGTAATCTCTCTAGCATTGAATGTTATTTGGGTGACTGCGAAACAAATATTAAAAACTGTGGCAGCTTTTTGAAAATGCTTTCGAGACCAATTTTGTGGAAAGTATTACGTATACATATCACCAGTGAATTTACATCGAACACTTCAAATTTGGAGATGACAATTTAGCTTGTCGATGATATCAGCCTTTTGTACTGTTTATCAGGCTTATTATGCCATGTTTTCTTCATAGAACAACAGAGCCACTATCTCAAAATCATCAAAAACACCTTTCAGTAGACCAGACCACGAATCATCCTTTCGTTAAATGTTTCTGCAACCAGGATAGAGAAGTGCAGAGCACAATTTTACACTGTGCCTGTACATCTTTTTCAGTAGCACCTCTTGAATTTCGTAAGACATAAGTGTGGAGAAATGCGGAAAATCTCTTACTTCTCCGATGGATCAGCAGCCCAATACAAAAACCGGAAAAATGTGTTACAATGTATCCGTGCACAAAGGTGACTTCAGAGTCATTCATGCAAAGTGGAGATTTTTAGTGACTTCTCATGATAAAGGAGTATATGATAGACTATGAGGTATACTCAAACGCCTAGCATTTAGGGCTAGTTTTCAGAGAGTTCAAAAGAACTTTGTATACGTATCCTCTGAAAAATATATCGCAGAAGAGCATGCTTTTCAAGAAAGATTTTCCAACCTCAAATTGGTGACCATGTTCATATTGTAATTTAAGTAATTATGAATTGTGGTCGAAGTATCGTGGAATGGCTCTATATTTAATTTTAAAGGTGAAAACCATTGCATTAATGTCAATCGCTGCTTTATATTCATCAACTGTAGCGTTTCTAACATTGTCTCCATGCGACCTACAGAATATAATATTTATGCAGTCCAAATAACGAAATAATATAAAGTATCAACAATCAACTAATAACGATTTCGATTTGACTTTAGTGTTGCACTTTTCTAGCAAAATGCAGCACTCAAAAATGTTCGATTGGACAACTTTTATAGCAAAAGTGCAACACTAGGTTTGCATTGAACTTCCCCTACTTTGCACTGGATTTTTTCACGGTGTTACAAAAACATATTGAAGTTCAATTGTCATTTGCTCTGTCGAAAGTGTACTGTCACGATTATTTGTGAAATTTTCGAGTTAACTGAATTAAAAGACTTTATTTGGGTTCTTTTTATAAAGCTTAAAAAGGAATTTGTTTCTATATATCAATAAAGAGCAGTGTGAATTATAACATGTACTGCATCGATTCCATAATGTCTAATTGTGAAGTCTAATGGGTACTTACTTTTCCCCTTACCATAAAGTAATTACTTCATGAGGGAAAAGTAGTTATTGAAATCACCAGTTGCAGGTAACCTCGTACTTCTTCTCTTCCCAGTTATTAGTTATTTCAAAAATGACAAACACATATAACCGGAAAACAGAAATAGACGAAAATATTCAAAAATACCTTACAAACTCTTAAAAACATAATCGGCTTTTATATGGAGATTTCGAGGTACCTTTAAGATAATTTTTTCCTATATAGCACAAACTGAAGACTGATAAGCAAACTGAAAGCCGTTTTGTCTCATGCAGCAGAGGAGAGAGCAAGCTAAAACGCAATTTTACAAGTTCAGACATGTAATCTAAACATTCGAAATTCCTAACTCATTATACCCCTTCGCTTACAGGTCATTACCTAAGTAGCCACCTACGTCTTTTTGTACCTACTTTCATTGATATTAAAATTCAATACCGACACCGAAATTTTGCAATTTCTCGTAGGGATACGTGCGTACATAAATACAAGGAATATGATAGAAATATGTTGCATGGGCGAAGAGCTCTACTGCTAAAAAAGTGCAACACATATTTGGTCCCATCGAAATCGACATAAGTAAGTATTTTGACTTCAAAGATTCAAGATTCAAAGAAACTTTATTGAGACTATAATTCACAGGTTTTTACATAGTTTTTGACTTCTATGATATAACAATGGCTGACTAATAATATGTCTGGGCTTATCTTAAGTGTTAAGGTGAGGGCTCATTCCTCTTACAAAAGTGTTACAAAATTATTGACCAAATGGTCTAGATAATATTTAATTTCTTGTGTTTGCTTGCTCCCGGCCTACATTCTCACTGTTGCCTCTGATGGGCATAAAATTTTACTCAACACTTACACACCAAATAACTAAGTCCCCAGGGGGCTAATACGTTTAAAGTATTACAATGTTACTTGGCCCAGTCTGCCTTTCCGTCTTCTGCCAAAGTGTTTATTTTATTTCACAGCTAGCTTTGATTTCAGTCTAATGTTACATGTTAAGTCAGTGTTGGTTCAGTTACCCCTTATTAGAAAATATCTGTTTGGGATGACAATAATATCTACACAAATTTTCTTGAATAATATGCATCAAGGTTTCATTTCAGTCTAATATGAGAAAGTACTATACTTTAAAATGTCTAACACTCCAAGGAGTTATTAAAAACTAAAGTTACACTTTATAATATGATATTGTATTAAATTAAATCTTATACGTATAAATATTTTCAGGAACTTACTTAATTAACTGGATATACATACCTAGTTTGGTATAATGAAAATTTGTAGGAATTATGATGTCTAATTCTAACAAGATTTAATAAAATGGAGTTATGTTTATATATTTCAGCTTATTGCTGATAGATACATATCATTGTCAATGACGCGAGGCAGTGAGTATCAGAGGTTATCCTCTGTAGTTAACGGCCGAAGCCTTCTCTTAGAAAGGAACTGAGAATTGATTTACGTTACTTGACTGTAAAAGCGGAAAGGATCTCTCATGTTCTAAATTGATTGGCGATAGATAGTATGTAGATAGTGTGCACAGTATTTTCATAAAAATAGTACAAAAATGGACTAAATCGGGCAACCACTTTTTGCTGTTTCCATACAAAAATTTAGGATTATTACGTATACTCTGAAAACGATCAATCCGAGACGGTTTTAATGTACCGAAAACTTCTTCAGAATGTGAAATGTTATAAAATTGGTTAAAATCATTTTTTCTGTCTGAGCAACCGTTATAGAAATATATGCACAAAGCAATTCAAAAATAGAACTTTCACAGATAGATGACCATACGAAATTACATACGAGTATTCATCTAGGGTATTTTAGACCAACTTGTTGTTTCATTCAATCAGTGCAAATTCATACTATTACATATAGAAATTTTTTGTCCTCAATTATTATTATCATTTTATATGTAGAGTTGGTACAAGAGCAATATCAGTAAAAATAAACATTTTATTCCTTCAATTAATCTTGTCCATTTGATAATTTTGTCTGTAAAAGAAATCCCGGGCGGCATTTTTATACCCTAAATGAAATTTATAAGGTATACTAAGTTTGTTATTCCATTCGTAATGCGTAGAAATAATGATAATGGTAATGGAGTAAAATGCATTGGACACCCACGTATAATATTAAAAGTTATCTTGATGTCGGCAATGGCATATAAAAATTTCGTTTACCACTATATATTTGGACACTGCCTGAGAGCGGAGCGCGTCGACATATTGAGCTGAAATTTTGTACATGGTGTGTTTATGGCAATAGTAAATAAAATTTCAAAAATGGACTAAACCGGGCAACCCCTTCTTGGTATTGCCATATAAAAATTTTGGTTTTTTACGTATACTGTAAAAAAGATCAGTCCTAGACATTTTTATTGTACTGAAAATTTCATGAGAATATGAAATCCTATGAAGTTTGTTATAATCATTTTTGTTGTCCGATGAACCGTTTTGGAAATATAAGTGAAAAACGACTTCAAAAATTAGACTTCCACAGATGGGTGACCATACGAAATTACATACCGGTAGTCATCTAGGGTATCATAACAATTTGTTAGTTCTTAGATTAATTTTAGGTTTTTTACTTGTTTTTTTTTTCTCAATTTATTTACAGTATCGCATATCCTTCCAGAAAACCTTCCGTGATAAGTTTTTATTCTACATATAATAATTTTGTTATTGAATTCGCAATACGTATAAGTTCTGATACTACGGGGGTGATTTTAAGTACGACGAACCTAGTCTTGTCTCATTTGTTGTAATGAAAAGAAGCCCCTTTTTTATACCATGTCTAGAAACGGAATTAAGTAGAGGTGCAATAGAATCTTTATGCTATTCCTTCTCTCTCCTGGAGATATGCGATGCCACGAGTCTCTTTAGGACCCGATGTGTATGTTCGGCGCGTTTTCTATATCTGTGTTTCAGTATGGCGATCTTTCTTCTGCTTCTTTTGTTTTACATTTGAGCATGCAGAATTTTAGGTCAAACCACAATGTGCATATGCTAACATATGCAAATAAGCGAACAAGTGCTTTTCATAATAGCAACCCACAATAGGAATAAGACCCCGTTCGTCAAATTTTAATTCCTTTCGTCAACTTCTGTCTGTACGCTCATGATCATACCTTGCATAAGCAAATTTGACAGTTTGTGTAAATACTATACAAATGTTAGTTATGCATAAGGCAGCATTCGTGATATTTTCAAGGCTTGCATATGCAAGCTTATGCACATTGTGGTTAGGCCTTTTATTTTATATCTGTGTAACATTCGTGAAGTAAGAGCTAATCGATTTACAGTGTACTGCCACCTAAAAACTCCCAAATTCATACAAGATGGCGTATTCAATTTCCATAACATACCATGGCTCAGACATTCTTCTACTACAAGCTGTACTAGTCGAAGTCTTTTAATTTCCAAAAAGTAGTGGATGCACCGACGCGAGATGCGGCTGGAAATAGAGCTAATTTATTAAATTTATTTCTATCATCTCACCCCGATAAATATTGCATCTCAGTCGATTCGCCCTTTGTAATTCAGACCACTTTTTAATTTCCTCTCAATCTCAAACCTATCACGGCCTACTTCTACACCTACAAGTAGGCTTCCATGGCACTATAAAAATGCTGATAAGGAAAGTCTCTATCAGTACCGTAGGATGGTCTGTTTTGCATCAGTGGATGTCGATGCCCTCTAGAATTTAGTAACAAAATAAGATATATCATGCATATACATATCACTCTTTGGTTTAATGATAAGTGAAACCAACCTATAAAAAGATTCTGCGTTTCGCGCTAATCAATTGCATCCATGTCCAGAGCTGAAACAAGTGCTCAAGAACGAACACAACACCGCAAAGGTAACAAAGGTTTCTGGTCTCTCATCAAAAATATCTTCTATACCTTCACGACTTAACAATGGAAGTGTTTGTTGACTTCCAAGAAAAAGGCTAATATTTTTGATGCGAGATTTTTTATTCGTTTCAAATATTCGTTTTCCACCCACTTCATAGAAACTTATTTTACATCTCCATCTGGATTTGTACAAGAGCCATGCAAATCCGTACGACGAGAGATGTGTTCAAGGTCTCTGTTAATTAAAAGCTGTTGCTTATCCTTGGCTAAATCTTTGCGCAAACTATTCTATCTATTTTATTCTACAGGTAACTTTCTATCTCATCGGAAACTAGCGATCCTTCAAATTATTAGTTCTTAATGCACTATCCAGAAACCAATCAACTCATTAACGATTGCCAATATGGTTTCCAGTCTGGACGCTATTCTGATAACTAGCAGACTTTTCTTACGATTTTAATTTTAATGTTTTTGCCTGCAGTCCTCCTCTCCATTTGATAGTCTCAGTTCGCCCCTGGAAAATAATGCTTCTTTAAAGTCAAAAACTAGGTTTTATTTAATATGAGAAATTACACAATATACAAACATGAACATACGTATATAGTTCTGTACATTGTATATAACCTCTAGAAAAATTTATAAGATCCTTGAGGGTGAAAGTAATCAAGCAGCAAAGTGCAAAATTTATGTGAATGTGCTCACATACCAACTTTCATTAGTGTCTATTATTCTCCAAGGAGTAATAACTTGGTTTCCGGATGACCATTCCAGTAGCCATTTACGCTTTTCTTTAATGAAGTATTACGGTACTAAAGGTGTTTGCTCCAACGAAATTTGATTCCCACACTACAGCGAATTACCAGTAAAAGTTCAATCGAAAGACGAGACACTTATAATGATCTTTTACTCCCCTTGTAAGATTCTAGATATAATGCTCATAGGTTATTGGTATATGTGCACAAGAAATTAGGCTGATATGTATATGCTACTAGATACTAAATTAAAATATTTGTGCTTTTGGTTTATGGTGCAAAAATACTTAGGGCCGCCCTCCAGGCTACACCCTTCCCCGGACCGACACTTCACTTCATTAGAGAGAAATCTCATTTTGTTTTGGCGCAAAATGAGCATCCAACATCCTTCCTTAATCGCACATATGTATGAGGGGATGTGTTCGTATTCTGGTTTCGGAGCGACAGATGGTGTTAGAGCTTTGCCACAATATAACCAAAGCATGAAATTCATGGTGGATAATGTAACTTAAGGAAACAAATATATTTTACTTTGTACGTCTTAAAGGGCTTTATCTTTTACTTATTTATATATCCGTGCCACCCACCAACCCCCCCCCCCCCCCCCCCCCCTCTTTATAGCCTTGAACGTCTATATCCGTGCACTTAGTGTGCTTGAGTGGAAGTTCCTTGTAATATCCTAGCTGTGTGCTTGTATCCACATTTTTTACCTTGGTATTCGTAAGCTTTTCCTGCTCCAAGTAAAAGACCAAAAGACTACGATGGAATCCGCTCTACAGGCAACAGCCAATAAAAAATGCTTAACGTAAAAAAATTTCTGCCTAGTACTAGAAAAGTCCCTTCTGTTCTTCTATTACCACCCCGTAATAATGAAATGAAATGTCAGCCTTTAGATAGGATTTTTTTCTACCACAAAGTACATGGTTTTTGGATTAGGCTTACAGAAAAAAGGAATTTTCGTCCGGCAATAACTTTGGATAAAATAAAAATGTTCCCTGCATAACAAAAGTAAGATATTCTTTTGGGCATCTTAAGGAATCTCGGTTTTTCGTAGACAGCTTAACCGCTTAACCATCCTAAAGAATACTCGTATTATTCAGAACTAGGAAATTTCGTTTTTATAATATATTTGGTGTTGGATATCAAAGTTCTGATATCAATTAAGCAAAAGCAAATCGAGTCAAAGACCTCTTTTTATATCAGGCATTTTTTCATGAACGTTGTATAGAGAATATATGGAATGAGCCCTAAATAAACCAAGAATACCAAGAATTTTACATATTAAGTTACGTTAAATAAATAAGAAATAGAATAAGAGCTCTAAATTTACATTTTTCTCATATAATTCGCATTCCGCGGGAACGTATTAAGGCGTTATAAATTTTACATTCTGACAATGTGCTAATATTGCTACTCTTCGCAACCAACCAAGGTCTTAATTTTAATAATTACGGTTCCTCTTACCTCGGACTGCATTATGCGCAACAGATTACAGTTCTCTACATAATCTACCGTTAATTGTACATTCTGCTTGTATGGTTTTCTACATGTGTTCCTTAATCTTCCTACGCGCTCACTAACTTCCATGAGGATAATATTCGCGACCAGAGTTAATCTATGGTGTGCTCCCTTAGAGTAGTTAAACTAAATCTAGCATCATTACGAGCTCAGTTATTGCCTTGGAGCTAGCTTTCAAACCTTATTTGAAGTACTATATGATTCTCCAGTGCTTTTCAACCTCAAAGCTGTATGCGCGAGATACTCATGAGCCCTCACATATTATGCAACTTTTGGGCGATTCTTCATTTTTTTCGGCGATATATTATTCTAAATGCTTGGGCTAAAATGCACTATGATATAATGGCAAATTACTTTGAAATAAAGATCGAGCCAAAAAATATCTTTGGCCTTTTTCCATTTTAATAATTTCAGTAATTGAGTTTTTGCCGTGCTGTTATCAATTTCAGTCAGTCTGTGATAAATGAATACATTTAAAACGAAACTACTTACTTGAACTTTTATAATACATATAGAGTAAGTATAAGTATATCTATACCATCACTGCACTATTTAGATTTTATATTAATAAAACGAAAATAATAAACGTAATAATATAATTGCAATGTCCTTTCCCTTTGGTTCATACAAGTATGTGCTCCCGCCCTTGCGTTGACCCCCCCCCCCCCCCCCGCAAACAATCGTGAGTTTTATTTTTTTCATAACCCAAAGAAATGGTTATAATTTAAGCAATCAATTCTTTGAAAATAATATAATCATATAATATTTTTGGGTTTTCTTTCATTTGTCCTTTTTGCGCTTTATTGCAAAATGTAATTGGGACATAATTTATGAATAATTTTTATTTCATATTGGGTTTCATTTCATTTACATTTGGATATTATTTCACTTTCAGTAAATTTTCCTTTTAACCGCAGAACAGAATTATTTAGTTTTCGACAGATCGTCCAGTGGTTTAACCATAAACTCAAATGCAAAGTTGCAGTACACATTTTATATAAGCGACATACTTCTTCCATTCTCTAGAGTATGTGCACTTATGCAAACTAGACTCTGACACTCTATCTTTGCCCGCATATGAGCTACCAAAATCACCACGATGCTCCCATCAAGGGGCATTCTCCATGTTGAGGCGTAAAATAAGCTTTACAGGGCTCCTCAATCCCGTGGTACTAAGTTAGCAATTCTGGCTACCCAACTGGTATGGGTGTGTAACCTATAACGTTACGTTGTAAGACTACTTACTTCCAGTGGTTCCTTATGCAAAGTCCTTATATCGAGACTGGTGACCCCGTTCGGGCTTAATCTTATCACAACACAAGATGGCGGCAGTAGACCGTCTATGTGGGGACTGGGTGGATACCAAGCTGCTATGTTGCCTTGTGGAACAGATCTCCAGTCCCACTTTTTACTGGGGGGACTTCAACGCGCATCATCCGTCATGGGGATTACCGCGGTGTAACCCAACTCCGAGTTTGTCCTCCTCATTGACGGCACACTTACGATTTTCAACAAGAGAAACCCCTCCACACATATAGATCTTGACAATATTTCCTTTGATATGCTCAAAAAGGCTCCTTCAGTCAGGATTGATAGAGCAAAACGACTCTATAACCTAGTCCTTAATCTGGGCAGGTTTCCGCAGGGTTGGAAACTTGCTGATATTAGACTAATACCAAAAGTCACCAAAAGAATACCACGTCCTTCCGAAACCGGACCAATCTCACGTCTTCCCACTCCACTCCTTGGTTACTAGAAGAAAAGCTGCTGCCACCACTTACAAGCTACAGACCTGGAAGGGAAACTCAGTCCCTCTTCCAAGAGCTGGAGCATAACCTGGCAAGTACGCTCTCTAGAAGTAAGCATTCTACTGTGCTGTCTGTCGAAAAACGCGTTCGACAGAACACCTTAAGCATTCCGTTCTTCAACAGCTAGAAGGGGAAGAGATTTGTTGACACCATAAACTCATTTCTCACAAACAGAAGGATCAAGTTAAGAGTTGGTGGCCACTTCCATTCTATACACAACCTCCAAACTGGACTCCCGCAAGGGTCCCCCTCACGGTCCAACTATTCAATGTGTACATCCACTCTCTTTTAGAGCATTTTGGATAAGCTTCCAAATCTCTCCTACCATATTTACGCAGATAACATCATTTGATACACTTCAGGCGAGGCCCCGTTTGTAAATCACGTGCTGAATGGAGCAATAGGATCAATCTCAGTCTGGGCCGACATAAACGGGGCCAAACTTGAAGCTCTACATGTATGTCGAAGACGCAAATGTGCACAGAAGTAGAAACAATCTACTCAAAATTTCTACAAAAGAAACTTCGGCCCACCTCTGCAGACTAGTATCAAAATAGGCAAACAGCTAGTAATAAGCAGAATTAACAATTGCTTGACTATCTACGGCTATACGACCAATACGAACAACCGCAAAATCCAGTTACCTTTAAACGCTACTGCCAGAATATCTCTCGGAGCATTATGCACAACTCCCATTACCGACTTCCTCAAAGAAGGGGGATTCCCAACCATTCCTCAAAGAGGGAAGAGCTCACTGGAAGCCTCTTCTTCAAGATCATCCACAAGCCCTAATGCCCACTCCGTCCCTTAACCTTAGATATCCTGCCCCTAAACCACATTCCTGTCAGACGCACTTGTCCCAAATTGAATCTTGCTATTACAATCATCCCTGAACTCCTCAGAACCATCGCCTTTATTCCTGAACACCTCACCCTAGTCGAAACCGTTCCGCCTTGGAGACTCCCAACAACAAGAATGCTTATGAATGAAAAAAGCTACAAACATCTGGACAAAACCAATAAGATAAGACTACACATAGACACATACAGATGAATTCAAGCGTACAGAAACATCTACACAAACACTTCGAAGGATGAGAAAATGTAGGTATCGCCATTTGGACCAAAGATACGTACGCAGAGCTCTCACGCACATACGAATTGCCGACGTGGTCAGATGTCTTCACGGTCGAGCTGACGGCTATCTGGGAGACTGTCAGGTGCGCCACAAAACATCCAGTACCTCCCTTGCCAGTCACCACCAAGCTGTAAAGAAACCATGCATGCCAGACATGATGATTTCAATTGCCAGATTAAGACTGAGGCAGTGTCTGCCGGTCAAAAACACCTTTTACTCAGACAGCCGTGTTTCACTTCTGCTCATTGCAAACATTGTCAGCCAGACTGCAGACACTGCAACAGTGCAAAGAATTAAAAAGACTACTGAACAAAATAGGGACTACAAAGATACCTACAGAGCTCCTCACTTACTGTGTAGAGGACACAGACTTACTCCTCGTTCACTGACTGCATACCTACGAAACGATAACATGGACACCAGACTCTAACTACGGAAACAGAGGTTATTGTAAAATCGATTATAAATATATACAAAAATACATATAATATGATAACAAAATAGGAAATACACAGTATTGAATATAAAATACAAATATAGAACTTAAAAATAAAATATATCATAACATAATGTAAGAGTACAAAATATACATAAAAGTGAACTATAGACATAGAATTTATACAATACTAACACACAAACAACTTTTAATCATAAGCTCAATTTACAATGAACTAAATAACTTGAAAACAGCCTCCATATCTTTATGGTTTTTTATCCATCTGTCCAATCAAACAATTGCACTTTAACCTGGAAAACCACCTACATATGTAAAAAGAAAATATTTGATTAATCTAGATCTTTTACGCATTCCATTTTATTTAACCTTACCCAAGCAATTGTCCATACTATAATGTAGTACTTACTGGGCTAAGCATAGATGAGTCAGTTCTAACTTTTAAAGACCTGAAATATAATGAAAAAATGAAATGTTAATTTAAATAATTAGCCAGATAAACTTGTAATTTTTTTAATTACTGAGAGGATCCCCCTCATATAGGGGAAAAGTCCGAAGTAGGGCGACATTTACGTCTATACATTTTTATATACTTCATATTTTTTTCTACGAACATTTGTATAACATAATAAGGGCTAGATATAGGGGGAGCCATGAGGGCCATATGGCACGGGCCCCAAGCCCACGGATGGCCCCCTAAATTCATGGTAAATGCAACTGAAATAAAAATATATTTTTGTCATAATTTTTAAAATAACTAAACTTTTGCAAAAGAGTTTGCACAGCAAAGTACCATAGAAATATTGCATAGCATTGTACCATTTTCTTTTTTTCGGCTTCTACTTTATAGTTATGTGCAGTGTTGCCATTTCTAACAATCTCTTCCTATAAAAGTTATATTTAGCCATATTATGTAGTAGTATGATATAGGTACTAAAACTATTATAATAATAAGAAAAAGTATATCGAAAAGTTTATGCGTGTTGGCGCAGTTTTGGGTCCCGATTGTATATGCATATGGTAGCATTTAATACATTTTTCGTTCGATTTCTTTCATTCCTATAGTTTCTATTTTTCTGTCCTTCCTTATACAGTGAAGTTATATAGTGAAACTTTTCCAATGTTTGTGTTAAGCTCAAGTTTTATAGTGTAAGAGCACAGTGCAGGAATAAACAGCTAGCAGAATTCATGAAGGAGCAGTCAAGTTATTCTAATAAGAGTGGAAATTAGTCGACATTTCTACACGCTTCCTTTGCCTTACTGTCAATTTAATGGTCCCACTTGTTAGTTGTTTGTTTTGTGCTTGCATCTCATTTGCTCTGCATTTTCCGTCTTTCGTTAATGTTTACCCCTTCGAGATTTGGTTGACATATTTTTATGATTTTTAGACGGAAGGGGCCCCCTTTTTCCGGTTGGATGGGGCCGCTAATATCCTCTCTCAGGCCATTATGTAATGGTCTACTAGAACTGTTTTGTTTCTCCTTCGCTCTCCCGGAGCCCGTTTAGCATTGGCGTAACTTGGAAGGGGCCATTATTATTGGAAAGGTTATGGATTAAACAATCTATAATTATTGGTTGCTTAAGATTTGTCTCATTAGTTTTGTCAAAAAGAAGGCTATTTAAAAAAAAGTACCAACGTACAGCACCTTTCCCTACTTGTGCCGTACTCAAGCAGAGAAAAATTTGACTTCTTTTTACATCTGGAAATCATTATTTGTATCAAATCGCTCAATCGCGAGATGATCATGAACCTGAGCTTATATCAGTTATGCCTCTGGAGGAAGGAGATACGTTCTTTCTTGCACCGCGACCTCTTAAAAACCTTGTTATGATAGATGAAATTTCATCTTTTGTGTCTATTATAAGCGGTCTTTGTGTAGATTTAGAAAATGAGGATAGACCGCAATTGTATTTGCTTTATTGACGAGTACCACGTTCGTCACTCCATGTACTTCGATATAGCTTAAGGTGGCTTCCCACGGCGCGTGATTTCACGAGCCAAGCCAGCTCGTGCTCGCGCGGCGCTGCCCGTGAAATCACACGCCGTGGGAAGCCTGCTACGAGCGCTCGTCAGCTTGCGCCGCGCCTATACACTTCCCACGGCGTGTGTTGGCTCGAGTTGATTTGCGGGCGGTGCCGCCGAAATGAAGAGTAAATGTCACGCGCCGCCTCGAGCCATCTCGCGCACGCTCGCGCCGCGCCTTTGAAGTTACCGACTCGAAATGGATCGGGCGCGCCAGCACAGGCGCGCTCGCGCCACCACGAGCCGGACCCTTCCCACGGCGCGTTGGCTTGTGCTCGCGCGGCGCGGCGTGTGAAATCGCGCGGCGCGGCGTGTGAAATCGCGCGGCGCGGCGTGTGAAATCACGCGTCGTGGGAAGCCAGCTTTAGTGGTATCCGAAATGGCTGTATCGGAACCTCCTGGAAATTCAGACAGACTCCCATACTTAGCCTTTCATCTTTAGGCGATGATGTTTTTGTCCAAGTTTATCCAGATGGAATTCGGCATATTTGTGCCGATAAATGGTTTTAATGAATGTTGTTACGGGCTGCGTCAGGGTTTTCCAGAAACTCTTTTCATGCATGTTGTTACGTGTTACGTAAGGGTTTTCCGTTGGATGTTTTCATGCATCTTGCTACGAATTACATCAGGGGCTTCCAAAAAAGGTTTTTAATATATGTTGTTATAGAGTTACGACAGGTTCTTCCAGTAAAGCTAGCGTTAGTGTTACATGTGAATTGAGTGAGACAATGGTGAAATTAAATTCTTGCCTCTTACAGGGCGTCCATTAACCTTTATTGGTAATTCCTCCCAAAGAACAGAACGTGTTTACAATACTATTTGCCGACCGTGATTAACCTCATCATAAATTCCATGCCGTCCAACAAATATTTTGTGCTTCTGAACTAACCCCTACACCAATCGCAAGCAAGAGCTAATTATTAAGTGCGATAAAAGATCACAATAACCCTCTGGGGGCGGATTCTAATATTTTGTGGGATCAAAATGTCAAAATATATAACTAAATGAAATTAACTTTCTTTTGTTTCTTTTATATTTTTATTAGCAACTGCAAGTCTGATATGAAAGGAATTGAAAATGATACGACGTATCTACTATATACAAATGAAAAATATTATTTTAAATTTGAACAGCTGCACTACGGTGTTGTCACTAAGTGCTAAGTATCCACTTACCATAGTTCAAAATTTGTCACAACTTAGGAAAACCAGTTGAAGACAGTTTTCGTACTTTTTGCTATTCTGTCGTTTATTCACTGTAAATTCATTTTAGTGCATTCGGTGGTAGATGAAAATGATAAATCAAAATGAACTTTGTCGAAATCTGAAGTACGAAAAATTTCTGGTGAATTTGTAACCAGATGGCCAGTCATATCTACCTTTGAGCGTAGCCGCTTCACGACCGTCTAACTCTGCCACACAGATGACTGGTCGTGGCTGCTTTTTGTCTCTTTTGATGTTGTTGTGAGACAATGGAGGTTGATTTTTAGACCAGCAGGGTACAGACTTTTTGGCCGCTCGAACTCAGGGCTAAGGATAGCTCTTGCTCGCTGTTCAACCATCTATTACCGTACCGCTTTAAAGGACTAATGAAGATAGGGAAACAAAACAAGATGGAAAAGGCTGAAAGAAGGTCACCACTTTAAATGATGTGCCACACTATATTGATCCCACTTGAAAATTTTATGTAGTATATTTAACAACAAAAATTATTAATAAGTTTTTAAAAGAAGTGAGAAACCACTTCCTTATTAAACTTTATTGTAACAATGAGCAGCTCCCCTTTAACAAAAGAATTTTGGACAGAAACTTAAAACAACTCCAGAGCACATCACGGAGTTCAATTTAAAACTAAAAATATATGTACCATTACACATTGATAGCACATGGCCATAACTAATTCACTTTCTCTTTTCTGCCATTGAAAAAAATTTGAATATTTGTATATACAAATATACAAATACATATAATAATTTGTATTATTTACTTTAAGGTGGGGGGATAGGAAACTCCGGGAGGGCTGTGGTTCCAATCCGACATGCCACATATCAAATTAAAGGTCTCGGTTTTTATCGGGTGGTGCACTTTTTTCCTAATTCAGGAAACTTTCTCGGGACGTTTTGTCACCAGAAAACCTACTTTCATGAGCTTGGATCAACATATGTACATACCACTTACCACCCTACAAATATCCAGGGGAAAAAAATCTGTTAATGAGCTGAGGTGAAAAGTGAACCCCGTTTTCCGATCGGACATAACCCTATTGAGTTAGAATCGATCTAAGGTGAGAAAATGTAGTATCCTAGTTCGAATAGATTAAAACCTTAGTACGTTTTGAACTGAATTTTAAGTAAAGGGTTTTCCAATAAGAGGTGTTATTTTGATATTCAAAGAAAAATGCCAATGAGATAAATGATCGGATCTTTATTTCATTATAAAGACGAAGGTATGCCGTTAATAATAGAAAATAACAACAGCCAAATGACCACCATGACCACGCCTACAGAACCATATCCTTTTCATGAAATTTTCCATAACCAAATCACAAAGTGGCTACCCTATGTCCTTGATAGCCTCACGAATTCCATCTTTGAGGTCTTGAATCGACGCTGGGCTGTTGGCGAAGACCTTCTCTTTCACGTGGCCCCAAAGGAAGAAGTCGCAAGGTGTTAAGTCATAAGATCTCGGTGGCCAATTGTGATCACCTCTTCGAGAGATAGCACGGTCCGGAAACTTTTCCCGTAAAAGATCAATGGTTTCGTTGCTTGTATGGCACGTAGCACCGTCTTGTTGAAAGTAAACGTTGTCCAGATCAATACCATCCAATTCCGGCCATAAAAAATCATTAATCATCTGTCGATAGCGCAATCCATTCACCGGAACTGTTGCTGCAGCCTCATTATCGAAAAAGTAAGGTCCAAGGACCCCGCGGGACCATAAACCCAAAACAGTCACACGTTGAGGATAGGGAGGCTTTTCAACAATAACTCTTGGGTTTTCCGAGCCCCAGATGCGACAATTTTGCTTGTTCGTCAACCATCGAGGTGGAAATGGGCCTCATCACTCAAGATGAGTTTTCGATGGAATTCCGGATCATTTTCATGCATTTCAAGAACCCAATCAGCAAAGACTCGACGTTGTTGATGATCGGCCGGCTTGAGTTCTTATGTTAACTAAACTTTATAAGCCTTAAGACACAAATGTTTATGCAAAATACGATGTAATAACGTTTGTAGAATGCCCAATTCCAAAGAACGACGAGGAATGGACAAACCTGGGTTTTCTTCAACACTTTCGGCTACAGCCACAATATTCTCGGCTGTTCTTGAGCGACGTGCACGGGTTTTATTCTTCACATCACTAACTTGTCCCGACAGCTCGAATTTTCTACCAATTTCTGTATTGCGGTCCGACAAGGTGCTTCACGACGACCCGAAAATGCTTAAGTTTTACGAACCGTCTCTGCTACATTTTCACCATTTTTATAGTGAATTTTAATAATTTCAATGCGTTGTTGAATCGTGTATCGCTCCTATTTTATTAATGGCGTAGTTTCTACTTGTCAAATGTCAAAAAATGACAGCTCCAAAATTGACATCTACCGAAATAGCGAGCTAATTAAAATAACACCTCTTATTGGAAAACCCTTTACATACATACATATCTTTACAAAGTTTCTCTAATGTAGGCGTAGTTTTTTTTTTTTTGTTACTTTTATAATTTTTATTAAAAATTTCTAATTGTATCACCATGAGATCTCGGGTAACACTAGACCACCTACGTGTGATGAGCAGTTACCTCATTCTCCCGGCATTTCTACCTTCCCCAAAACCCTAACCAAACCCGGCACCAAACGAAAACTTGTAACTTACCACCTGGCCATGTTTTTATTTATTGAACATAACAACCGCAAAAAAAATATAAGGGGTTACGCTACTATGCGAATACATATATGGATAATTATGAGGCGTCCCATGGAACATAAAGCTGGTATTTAATGTTCTATGCATTCAAATGATAATAAAATATATATATCATATATATTTGTATATATAAAAGAAACAAAAATAAAAATAAAACGAAAATTACTAAGATCGCTAGGAAAGCAAAAGGCACTAAGCCACTAAACTAATCTATGTACCAATATAAAAAGAACGTGATAAGGAAAAACATTTCGTAATTATACCACTAAAAAAATCGTAAAAAACCAATTCGTATAACCAAATACAAATCTTGTATCTATATAAAAAAAAAAGATTACTGAAAAAAAAACCATTACGATATTAAGCTAAGATGCATAGGTATACATAAAAGATGGAAAAAGAGGATCTTTTTAAAGATCCGGATCATCGGATCTGCTTCTTTTGAAAAATCCGACTCATTAACCCGGCTCAAAACAGTCAGTTAAAATTTGAGTCCTACTGTCTCCAGAGCTGTAAGTTTTGCGCTTAGCAAGCAATTCTGGATCTGGACTGATTCGTGTGTTCTGTTATTCTGTTAAGACAAAACGGGGCCAAAGTTAATTTAATAACAAGTAAAAAAGCTAGAATTGCTCTAAGACCAATTCTTATGATACCCTAAATGAATGCCCGTATTAAATTTAGTATCGTCACCGATCTATGCAAGTTTGATTTTTGAAGTGGCTTTTCGCATATACTAGAACGGTTCGTCGGACAGAACAAATTATTATAACCAATTTTATAGGATTTCGTATTCTAAAGAAGTTTTCTAGTACAATAAAAATGTTTAGGACTGATCGTTTTCACAATATATGCAAAAAATCTAAATTTTTATATGGCAACACCAAGAAGGGTTGCCCGATTTGTATCATTTTCGAACTTAATTTTACTTTTATTTTTTAAATTCCGTGTACAATATTTCAGCTTTCTAAGTGAACGCTTTCTTGAGTTATCGTGCACATAGACGCACGGACAGACGGTCGGACGGACATGCAAAAATCAAAATAGCTTTTAATATAATGCGTAGGTATCCAATCCATTTTTCTCTACCATCATTATTTCGAAGTGTTACAAATGGAATTAGAAACTTCGTATACCCTTTAGATTTCATCTAGGGAATAATGAGTTAAGAAGCAGGCGAGATTTCCGAGTGTTTTCCATTTAAAGTGTACACGGCAAGAAATGGAAAACAGAAAGAAAAAAAAGAAAAGAACGATAACTCTCTTTAAAACTTTTATGAACAAAGGAAAAAAATGTGAAAACGAAGATTGCTTTGCATTCAACGAAACAGAATGCAAATGATTCATTTTCGTAAATAAATGAGAGAGGCGGAGTATTCAGATTTTACTCTCATAAAATGTTCCCGCGCTTTTGTGAAAACCGGTTTTCATGAAATATTGACAGTTTGGTCACATGTTGTTTCTGTCATGGACACATGTTGTTACTGTAATCCTATGATATTTGAACACCACGTGCATTTGTTTACATTCGGTTTGCTATGAAGAGATTAAGTGGGAGAACTCATGTTGGATTCTCTGATATTTTCGGGAAAATGAGAATTTTATTTGAGAGGAATTTTACATCTCCTTTCAGCATCTTGCCCAAAACGAAATTTATCTTTTTTCTTAAAAAAGGGAGCTAGCGTGACCCGAAGTACGTTATTATGAATAGTTTGATAGGATTTTGAGGGATTCAATAAGATTTTGTCGTTCGGGTAATCCTACGTTCTCTCGATTTTTGAAGTAAAACTTCTTTCTTATGTTGGGCTGTGAACTGCAGCGAGAGGGGAAATAATTGAAAAAACCTGGCCTTCCCCCTCTTCGCGGCGTACACTCTCATCCTTTTTTGCTCATCTACGAGTCTACGCTCATAAAAATTGCTAATGGTTCGAGCACCCGTTCTCGTCTTCCAATAATGCTTAACAATTCTATGGAAAAAATTTCCAGTAAATTCCTAAGAAAAATTTGTGGCCTTCCCTACATGTTCATCAGAATTTGTATGCATTTGAACGGCAATAGGTGCTTGGGGGGCGGCTAATAATTTTTATGATCGTAGACACTAGTTAAGCAATAAGCATTCATTTCTTCTTAGAAATATACGGAAAGTGTTTCGGCAAATTTTTTTTTTTTTATTACTATTATTTTTCTGAAGAGACCGGACGTGTCTATTTAAGCACCGCAATAGCCTAAGAAAACCTCCATAATAATAATAAAGAAAATTTAGAGATAAAGAATTGTGAGTGAGTGTGTTGTACAGGACGTAATTTTGTGTAAAGATTATTGAAAAAGTTTGATTGAAAACGCATAAAAAATTGTGGAAAATAAAAAAATTGTGACATTTCGAACATTTTAATTAATTTCGGTCGTTGACATGACAACGTGGCAACAGTGAAAAATTTTTAGTTCAAATTAGAGCTTGATAAGTTTGATAAATTGTAAAGTAAATAAAAATAAAAAGTGTAATTTATTTGTAAAAAATAAAAAAGTCACACTGCCGCGCTCAAAATGAGCAGCAGTGATTCTGGGGGGACTGACGACCCCTTGAAATTAAATGGCAGAAGGAAGAAGAGCATAAAGGCCTCTTCTTCCCAAAAAACTCCACAAGGGCCCAAAGAAAAGGCCAGTAAGGGCCCAAATGAAGAGGCCAAGTGTAAAAATTTGCAGCCATCTCCATTAGAGGAGACTGTTTCCAGGACAGCCATGGCATCAACTCCAAAAAGTTCAGCTATTACTGGAGCATCTGTAGATGCAGCTTTAGCGAACATTCCGCCAACGTCAAGCCTAGGAGAACATCCCACGCTGAAGGAGGTTGTGAAAATGGCTTCGGCTTCAGCGCCAAATCCAAGCTGTGTGATCATGAGGCCACCACTTTCTTCAACGAAGGTAAATGCTTCCAAGCAGCAGAAGCCGCCAGCACCAGCAGCAAGACCAGCAGCACCACCACGATCCCCAGCAGTAGAGTTAGGGATCTCTTATGCTCAACAGGTAAGTGACAGTTTCAATAAGGGTTCACCCTTAGAAATTTTTAGTAAGGGCATCACTCCTCGTCCAGCCCCATTGGACGCAGGTAAGCTTCGGCCCAAGACCAGTGCGAATCTCCAGGGCTTCTTCGACGAGAGATGGCAGGATGAGAGCTACGGTATGTAGCTCGAGCACATCAGAGGATGTCCTCAGAGCGCATATCTGAAGGCAATCTTCCGCGTCATCTCCTGTCAGCAGCTATTCTCCATGGGGATAATAGCTGGGGGAATGGTTGAGGTGTATACCACAACCCTCGAAAGCGCTACCAAGCTTTTGCTTGAGGGCATCGAGGTGGATGCGCCGTTCCCACTCAGGGAAAAGCCCACGAAGGTCGTGTTTTCGCGGGTCCCTATGCGAGCCCAACATGAAGACCTCTCGAATTTCCTTGGGAAATTCGGGAAGGTTCATGGAAAGGTTCGCGCCATTCCTATTAAAATTGGGGACGAGGGTCTCGGGCGGGGTATCTTCGGTACCAGCCGGGAAGCGCCCATCACTTTAAATAAGGGGTGCACGCTTCCATCAGGCTTTTACTTGAGCATATCCGGCTCGAGATACTGGATAGACGTGGGCACCGAAGCGAAATGCCTTGCTTGCCATTTGGTAGGGCATTTTATTGCTGACTGCCCCAAGAGAAGCGGAAAGAGGGCTGAACAGAAGGCTCCCTCGAAGGAAACCACTGCTACAGTAGTGGCTCCGGAAAAGGAACTTTCTGCTAGCACTCAACCTGCTATCTTGGAGCAGCCAGTGACTAAGCTGCCTGAAATTGCCCCAGAGGCAAAAAACATTAAGGCTATACACGGTGCCACGTCAGCACGTGAAAGCATGGCTACTTCTGACGAGGAGTCGACTAGCCATGTGATTAAAAAAAGAGGACGAGGAGGAAGAAAGTTGACCGGGTGATGCTGCCTCCTCCAGCGCCAGCACAGCCAGCCGCTTCAAAACGAACGGCCCCACTCGGAGGAGGACGATAGTGGTGCTCGCGGTTCAAAGGTTGTTGTGAGAGACACGGAAGTGTCTCTCGAGCAGCTTTCGGACTGCGATAAGACCGGTTTTGATGAGACTGGTCTTTCGATCCTCGGTGGCTACGAGTCGTGTGATAGTATCATTTCGGGGATGGAAACCCTTTCTAGGAAGAAGATCGCCGGAATTCTTACCCAGCTCCAGTACAAGAAGAATTCAGATAAAATCTGGAGTATTCTTGTAAGGGAGCTGGAGAGGCCAGAGTTGTTACTTCCTCAGCTTTTACTTCTACAACAGGAGTCCAAGAAGAGGAGGAAGTACAACGATATAGCGCGGCTAGAACGCCTTCATAGTACGGTGGAGGAGTTGATACCGGAGCATCGCTTGGTCGATTCTCCTCGTCAATAGACGTCGTACCAACATCGTTTGAGCTTCTTATCTCTGTGAATGTGTAAGATAGGCTCTCTTAACACCGGGGGTTTAAGTGCTCATACAAGACTACACAGTACTATCGAACATGTCAAAATGTTCGATATAGACATTACACTACTGCAGGGGACAAATTTTACACAAGACACGTATACACACCTTGAGCGCTATGCTTATCTACACACTGGCTATGCAATGTTTGCCACACCTGCGCCTCGCCGAGGCTCAGGGGTGGCAATCATTGTATCCAACAAATTCACACTATCGTCTCCTGTCTATACAGATATCTTCCCAGGCTTCGCTTCTTCCTTGGACTTTGTCGTTCAAGACAAACATATCAAGGTAGTAAACGTGTACCTTCCTCATGACCAGGATATTACAAGACAAGTTCTTGATAGTGTTCAATCCTGTCTGGTGAATTTTAGTGGCGAAACTATCCTCGGAGGTGATTTCAACTGCACGCTAAATCCCTCAATGGATCGGCATTCCGGAGTTGAGTTCAACTCTGTCAATGCTACTCGGTTGAGGAATTTTGTCCGTGTTTTCAGACTCGTGGATATCTATCGTTGGATGCATCCTACGACTAGATCATACACGAGGGTCTCGCGAAATATCCATGGAACTCTCGCAGGCTCCAGAATCGATAGACTTTACGTCTCACCTGGAATACTAGAACATTTCGTTGATGTCACTCATGAAGTGTGTTCCGTTAGCGACCACCTTCTTGTAGTGGCAACCAGTACTCTAGTTGAAAGAAGAACTGCATACTGGATATTCGACAACTATTTGTTGAATTCCGAGCAGGTCATCAATGAATTCACTGAATTCTGGCACGATTGGCAAGAGAGGAAAGGTGACTTTCCTCTTCTTGGTCAATGGTGGGATGTTGGAAAGCTCCAAATTCGATCTTTTATCAAAACGAATTTCAATCGAAGTGAGTATCAAGCTTCTAGCTTGTCGGCCGAAGTATCTCGGGTGGCAGCTCTTCTCCCAACTCAGCCGGAGTTGATTCTTTATTTTAACAGAATAAAGGAACGCTTGGCAACACAAACTTACAAGCACAGCTTGGAGTTTGTGCTGCGCAGCCAATCACGCTGGCTGAGGGAAGGCGATTCTCCAACCGAGTACTTCTTTCAGGCAACTAGACGACGTACTGCTTCTTGTGAAGTCGAATCGATAGTCGATGAATCTGGACAAGTCCTCAACGGACAACAGCTATCAGAGTTTATTCGAGATTACTACAGCAGTCTCTACTCTGAATCGACGTCGACAACATCCTCGACCACTCATGAATTTCTTGAGAATATTACCACTTTCTCTGAAGACAGCAAGGAGCTCCTGGATACAGTAATCACATTGGAGGATATGATCGCTGCGACAAAGGATCTAAGGCAACACACTTCACCTGGTTATGACGGCTTGACTCCAGAATTCTTCATACGTTTCAGGGATTTATTAATTCCTGACCTCTTGGAAGTCTTCAATTCGGCGGTTGAGACACATTCAGACTTTCCTTCTAGTTGGAGGAGGTCTGTTATGCGATTGATTCCAAAGAAAGGAGATTTGCAGAGGATGGGGAACTGGAGGCCAGTAACCCTATGCAATGTGGACTATAAAATCATCTGCAAAGCATTAGGGGCGATACTCCGCTCAGTGATTGCTTCGGTAATACACCCGGAACAGTCCTATTGTGTTCCTGGTCATATTATCTACGACAACATCGTGGTAGCCAAACATTTGTTTGCCTACCATGAACAGACAGGTACACAAATGGCCATGATTTCACTTGACCAACAAAAGGCTTTTGATAGCGTCTCGCACGAGTATCTCCTGACTGCTCTCGAGGCATTTGGGTTCCCGCCCAGGTGGCTCGATAGCATCAGGAAACTGTATAGAGATTCGGCGATTTTGATTAAGCATCAAGGACAAGTTCTGGCTCCTATCTCGTTTCATCGAGGTATCAGACAGGGCTGTCCATTGTCAGGTATGCTTTATGATCTTTCGTTGGAGCCGCTACTGGTGAATCTTCGTCGAGTGCTCGGACAATATTCAGTGCATCTACCGTATACCAATATGAGGCCTCTTATGTTGGCATATGCGGATGACCTTTCTATTTTCGTGACAAGATATGAAGCTTTTCCGGTCGCTCGTGCTGTTTTCGAACAGTACGAACGTATAGCGGGCGCTAAAATCAACCTTAGCAAGAGTCAAGGCTTGTGGTGTGGAAGGTGGAGAGATCGTACAGATACTCCACTGAACATCCAATGGACTAATACTTGCCTAAAGTATTTAGGTGTGTATATCGGACGCGAGAGTAAATCAAATAATAGCCGCATCGCTCTTGAGAAACTCTCTAGAGCTGTTAACTCATGGCGTAGTCGACTGTTTCCTTTATCGCTAATGGGAAGGTCAGTCGTGATAAACTATTTGATTACCTCGTCCATCGTTCATCTGCTAAAGTCTGAGACGTTTGATGAAGGCTTCGTAGGTCTTCTTCAAGCAAAAGCGATCTTCTATTCTCCATGAATTTTCTTATCTCAGTTGACTCAGTTTTGTTATTTTTTTATTTTAATTACTAATTAAAGTTTAGTGAGCTATTTAAATAAACTAAAAACACTTTCCTCAACTTATTACTATCCAATTCTGTGATCAAAATTATTTAAACGTCAAAACTTGCAAATCGGCTGAATGGCTTGAACTGAGATAGTTGCTCAAAGTTTTGTCTCAGTTGTCTCACTGAGACAGTGCTTGCAGAAAGCTCCTATGGTGTGAATGAATTTATTTGCTCACTCATTCTTATTTCCGAACATATGTACGAAAACAAAACGCAGAGACTCGATCAGCTCCCGCGGAAGTTCTTTCCTCCATCGATTTATTACGATGTGGGGGTCCCGATCGTCATATACCTTGATTCCCCAAATTAGCGATACGAGAGATAATTACCCATGTGCATTGCACTTTGTCGATCAGCACTATTGTTAGGTGATCGGAAATGCTCAGAATGGTCTCAATTGGACTCAATTAATTACCTTTACCTTGCAAAAACAAAATTTGTTTGTTTTTCTTCTGTGCATGAAAAAAAAAGAAATTCATTTGCTATATTAATCGCATAACCATAGTCTGATTTAAGATGGAGCTGATTGATGATGATTAAGTACCAAATATACAACGCAATTAGATATTAATCTGTTTGTAAATGAAGAAAAATATTATGGCCGTTACAAAATATCTAAACATGTGACAAAAAGATATGACAAAAAGTACGACAAAAGTTCAAAATCAAAACCCAGAACTGAAAAAGAAAGATCAGCTGCTCCTGGTTCACAACCCAGGACTGAGAAAGAAAGATCTGATTCATCTAGCTCACTGTGGTAATGTCAAAACAATCTTGAAACCAGAATTTTGAAAACTCTCAATATGAATGTGATTGGAATTCATTTTCTTCTTAAGAAAACTCCTCACTTTACTAATTAAACGCAATTGTGCTATATTTTCACTAAATTAAGAAAACAATATTACGTGATCCGTGAAATTCATTATTTATGTACACTCAAATTTTCGCTATTATATTGCGAAAAATAATTCGGTTAAGAACGAGTCGGGCTCACGAATTCAGCGTTCGGGACCATAAATCTAAATCAAATTTGCCCACGGTAATTAAATAATATTCAAACAGATGGACGCAAGAGTTATTTTATAAGGGTAACTCTTATTAGTAAGAATTGTCTTATAAGTTAACACAAAAACATTTTTTTTTCCAACAACTATGAGACTGACGGAAAAAGCGTCAGCTTTCCTGTTATCTATGACTCAATTCCTATTAACCCTGATAATAGAAGATCAGGGGAACGGTATTTTTCCGCATATCTTGGGCTATATCTTTATAACCAATTCACCAAAAATTTAGACTTTTTTTTTAATCGCTAAAAGTAGCCCTCTCAAATGACACCCAACAAGGAATAAAAAAAATAATGTTTTTTTTCTAGAGGGGTCCAAAATATGTCAAAATATATACGCGTCACAAAGGCCTAACATTCTACCAAATTTCAAATGTCGAGCAGCATGTCGTTTTCAAGAAAAACGTCAGTGACAGACAGACGGACGAACGCATAAATGATCTAATAAGGGTTTCATTTTCCTTTTTGTTGTACGAAGCAATAAATTATGAATAAAAATAGAACAAAGAAAGTAAGGTATGATTAAGAGTGAACCAAAAAAATTCGGAGAAATCCCGAATTATCCGGAAAGATTAAAAACGCGATCCCTGATTAATTCCAAATCCTATCTGTTTAAAAAAAAGATGCAACCAGAATGATTAAGAGAATATCGCCTAGATATTTAAAAAAAGAATAACGAAACTCGAGATCTTACACTTTATAAGCATACTCGACTTTGGCATGGTATAAAAAAACTCTTTTGACTAGTTCTAATTTCTATCAATTCCAGGTAGCATTCCAAGGCCTAAGTGGCGTTGACTAATGACTAGGTTACCAGCTCTATATTATAACCTAAACTATACTAAAGATCATGTCCGCCCTGTCCACAAGGAGTCGGTATGGCTAGATCGACTGAATACCACATCCCACATGTTTGTTCTAAGGTGACATAGGATACTCCAGTGAGTATTCGATGGACCCCTATTTTGCTTTTCGAAATGATCAGAAAAGAATTTCGTATCCCGCTTCTCTAACGATTTGATCATATCGTACGTATTTGACGATTATTTTTCATAAAAAATCGATTGTAGCTAACTTCTTTCTGTTCACATGACCGTCAAAGAAAATTGTGGACAAAATTTAATTATAGTGTAATTAATAAATAAAAAATGAGTCTGCTGGATATTTATATTTATTTGAGAAGAAGCGTATCGATAATATAAGGAAAGAGAGATTAAGATAGATGAGAAGTATCGATCTATTTTCAGTAGAGGATAAAAGGTAAATTAATTGAACAAACAGCATTATAAGCATTCAAAACTTATGAATATGTAATTTATTTTAAAGGTATATAGAGAAAGTCCGGTTTTCAAAGGATGCTATTCAATATTTGGTAGATAATTATTCACTACAGGGATTAAGTTTAAACAAATTTCAATACTACTCGTGTTGAAAATTATTGCTTACATTTCTTTGCCACTGGCTGTTTCGTGGAAGTCATTCGCAAATCGCTCGATTTTCTAAAGCACTAACGGGACTCCTAAAGTTTATGGAAAATAAAAGAATGTCCTCTGCTTCCTTTCTATTCCAAAAAACAAAGATTTGCAAAAACTTTGTGTGCACAATGGTGAATTTTCTAAGATGTGCATTGTGAACTCATCTTATAAGAACTATTGTTAAAAATACGAGTCGAACTAAACACATTCGAGATGGCATTAAATGATTAATAGAATCTTGAGTTCGACATTTAGTCATATCCGATGATTACCTAGCAAAAATTTATTATATGATAACTTAGGCTAACTTAAACAAAAAAAAAAGAAGTAAAAACATTATTAACACATTCGACTTTTTTATTTGATTAAAAATTTCTGCACAATGCTTCGCAGTCTGAATGAGTTTGCTTCCAAGTCAGCAATTATGACAAAAGCTCTAATTACGTCTAGAATAACATTTTAATGGGCTCTAATTAATTAAAAAAGCAAGAAACCCTGTGCTCCACCACTGCCTACATTTCATCGTATCTTATTGTTATCATTACCGCCCTATCTTTCCGTTGTTCTTAAGAAGCCGACAATATGACGAAGAAACTGATTTGAAGGTTCCACAGCTCTAAAGGAGAAAGAAAGTAGCCCACCCAAACGGAAAATGCACGAAAAATAAGACGAGGAAATAGAAGTGAATGGAAAGAAAATGGGGGTCTTCATTAAAATGTTTAATGACAAAAAATTTTCCCTTTTCTCTTAATGGGCTGTCGACAGCGGTACTCAGTAGCTTGCCTTTTTCTCCTTCACATGTTCCTCTTCCCTAGTTTTGCAGTTGGACTTAACGCTTCCTGAATTGTTTCTTTTTGGACACCCCGTGGAATAGTCAAATCTTCTCATTTACCTACTTAAAAGGAGGAAATTAAATTTTTACCCTTTTCCACAGTTTTTCTTACTTTTGTTTGCCTTTATTGAAATGTTTGACATTTTTGTGTGCTATATACAGACGTACTATTATATCAGAGGAGCTAGGTACATGCAAATCGATGTTCCAAAATATGTCGGAATTGATTGATAAACCGCCTTAAGGTCGATGCACACTTACCGGCACAACACGAACTGGCACAGATAGGCAAAATATTTTTCTATGGAAACAAGTTAGCTAATTTATATCATCCGGCATTAGCAGATACCGGCACGAAATGGAAGCTTCATTGCCGGTTGCTATGGGTGGCTAGAAACCGGACCGGCATTTGTAGGTTAACTGAAAGTTTCCTTTTCGTTTTATGTGGTTATATGTCCACGAAAAATGCCGGTGCCGGTCGATGCCTGTCTGTGATGGTTCGTGCTGTGCCGGTAAGTGTGCATCGACCTTTATAAGTATTTTGAACATTTGTGCTCGTTAGATCGTTTACCTTCTGCTTTAAAAATGTGTTCCTGAAATTGCTTAAGTTATTTCTCGATTTTCTATAATTATTTATTAACAAGACGTCGAATTCCTTTTAATGGAGGAATTGGAGATAATAAACAACAAGTAAAAAAGCTAGAATTGGTCTAAGACCAATACTTATGATACCCTAGATGAATATACCCGTATATAATTTCATGGTCAATGGTCACCCATCAGTGCAAGTTTGGTCTTTGAAGTGGCTTGTCACATATTTCTTGAACGGTTCGTCGGGCAGTAAAACGATTATAACCAATTTCATAGGATTTCATATTCTGAAGAACTTTCCAGTACAATAAAAATGTCTAGGACTCATCGTTTTAACAGTATACGTAAAAACACTAAATTTTTATATGACAACACCAAGAATTGGGCATCCCAATTTAGCCCATTTTTGAAATTATATTTACTATTTTTACGAAAGTTTTGTATGGCACAGGCGCGGATCTAGCATTGAAATTAGGGGGGGGGTCATCTTACAAATTAAATCGAACAAAAAAAAAACATCCAACGCCGTAAAGTCGGTTCGCATAGCCACCGCAGTACTGCAGTACTTGGAACTAGGAAATCCGCATTAAGCGGTGTGGATGATGTGTCATTTTTTAGTATACTTTTTTTTTACAAAAACTAATTTTTTTAATAGAATAGGGTGCAAACTGCAGGAGTCATTCAAGCCAAACTTTTCTCAGTTTTACACACTGGCATATATAATAGGGACTGCTCGATATGCTATTTCATGCGGGTACAATTTTTTGTGTCAAAAATAGTTCATACGTCGGTGCCAACATTGAAAAATCCATTGGCGGAAAGTTGAAAAGTGAAACCTCTCGAATTTCTATTAACCCAAATAATTAATTTAAAAAAGGAGAGCGAAAGAACGAAAAGCTGTACATAGAATTTATTCTAGCTTAACGTAGTAATTGTCTGCTAGAAATAGTCTGAACTCTTAAATTTGTTAGTAAATATATTTCTGAAGATTTATATAAAAGAAATTTTAAGTTTTTGTTCGCAATTGGCGAGGTTAGCTGTTAATCCCGCATCCCCTTAAGTTGTGTCGCTTTTCTTTCTTGTGAAATAAATATTTTTACAAGTTTTTTGTAAGTGGCACAACTCAAAATACGATTTTTAAGAATTAAATTCCGTACTTTGAACTTTGTGGAAAAATGTCATAACTCATAATAAAATTTGTAAGAAATAAATGCTGTTTTGTGGAAAAGTGACACAATTTAAAATAATACTCTTAAAATGTCGAAAACATATTTACGTTTGTTATGAAGATCGTCACAACTCAAAAAACTCAAAAAGTGACACTGACACACTGTTCTATGAAGAATATCTCTGTTCTTAAGTAACAGAAAAGTGACACTATCGCTATCTAGCGGCAAAAACAATCAGATAGAAATATGCCAATTTCATGGTGTAATTAACTCAAAAACGACAAATTTTGAGTTAGGTCACATTTCTATGTGACGTGCGAATTAGTAGTTGGTACTTAGATCGAAAGAGAACGCTATATATAAATGAGCCCACTTTCTGCAGTGTATTTCTATGGACGTAGTTAGTCCATATTTTAAATGTCAGTGGCTTTACATAAGAACGCTGCAAATATTTTAGAATGTTAGGAGTGTTACATGCCAAAATTACCTGCATACATTGCACGATAGCAAGACGATTGTTTGATATTTATGAAAATATCAAATTTCATTTCAACCATCGTCCGCCGCGGTAGGCTGAACACTAATTGTAAACAGGTAAAGAAAATAGAAGTTGCGATAAGAAAAAAAAAATAAACGTTTTGTGAAAATAACCATAAGAGGAAGTTTGTGAAAGAAAAAGTTTGTGAACAAAGCAAAAGTAAAAACAAAATATATAAATAAAATAAAAGTGTGCGAGTTGTCTTAATCATAGCTTCCTGAAACGGCGTAGAGTGATTGCCTTTGACTAAGGTAAGCCCCGAAATATAACAGGTGTTAGGACTAAGTTAAGTTAGGGCTCTGATGTGGTAGCGAGGGAGTCTGTTTCGTGGCTTGGGAGGTCCGAAACCCAAATTCCGAAAAAAACCTATACACATACATCCCATGCATACAATAGCATGCATTGAAATAAATTTTTATTTTTTTAAGTTTTGGAATAAAATTTTTTTTAAGTTGAATTATATAAATAAAAAAAGCATAAAATAAAAAATACATTTTTTCAAATAACTCAATTAATTAATAAAAAGGTTACGTTTGGACTTTTTACCGGGTTAAACTTAATTTTGTTCAAGAAAGAATTTTTTTTTTTGGGGATTCTCCGGTATATAGCAAAAGCTAAAAAATGTTCTAATTTGTTATTTCATCACACAACCCATTAATTTTTGGTGACAAGTTTCAAGTGTTGGTTCGACTCATCAACAGGTCACAAATAGCGAAATTGGGTGATTTGAAAAACAAATGAAAAAAATGAAAACAAGAGAAGAAAGAAATGAAAAGTTTGAGAAAAATAGAGAAAAAACAATTTTTTTATTTATTAAAAAAATTTAAAAAATTTAAAGAAACAGATTCATTCGAAGCGAATCGAACCTGTATACGCCAGGCAGTGGGCTGACAAATAAAGAAGAAAAGGAAGAAGAAGAAGTGTTTCGTGTCAGCAGAATACCTTACACTCATCGGTGTAGCTTGGTTTTCTGCCTGCTGCAGACGCTTTAAAATAGATCAAACCGATCTCCTCTCATATAAACTCAGAATAAAAGCTGCACCGATGAGTGTAAGGTTTTCTGCTGACACGAAACGCTTCTTCTTCTTCGTTTTCGTGTCAGCAGAAAACCTTACACTCATCGGTGTAGCTTGGTTTTCTGTCTGCTGCAGACGCTTTAAAATAGATCAAACCGATCTCCTCTCATATAAACTCAGAATAAAAGCTGCACCGATGAGTGTAAGGTTTTCTGCTGACACGAAACGCTTCTTCTTCTTCCTTTTCTTCTTTATTTTTCAGCCCACTGCGTCATCATTATTTCGAGGTGTTACAAGTGGAGTGAGAATGACATGGTTTCGTAAATTTGTCTACCATTTTCAATAATAAGTTAGAATCACCGTTTATGTCTAGGAACTTATTAAAGCAATTGATTCAGCAAGCTAAGTACAATAAATAATTTAACAGTCACAAATATGTATAATAACATAAAATTAAAAATTATCGTAAATATTGTAACTTTCTTTACGTTGACAACTAGCTAAATACAGATTGGAATCCAACAGATACTGTGGAAATAAGTTTCGTCATATGATAATAGAAGTACTAATACCGTCGTCGTTCACCTTTTTATACCCTAGATGAAATCTGAAGGGTATACTAAGTTTTTCATTCCGTTTATAACACCTACACTGAGAAAAATAATACTGGTAAATTTAACAAAACTGGCTTGCCTATTTTTTTAGCCAAAAAACTAGTTCCATTCAAAAAAAATTTAATTGGATCAACCAACAAAAATGAATTTGTCATTTTTAACTTAGTTTTTTAAGTTGAGAATAACAAAATGCTTGGTCAATAACACATAACTAATAAGAATATAACAAAATAATGGCAATGTTATTTACAAGCATAAAACTTAAATATTACCAAATAACTTGTTTATATTTAACTAAATTACTTGGTTCTTAATATTAATAATTTAGGCTTGGTTAAATACGATTGCGTTATTTAGTACTTGGTTCGAATTCATAATTAAATAACAGAAATTTAATTTTACCAAGTTCGCTTGGTTAGAATAAACAGAACTTGGTTAAACTTAGCTTTAGCTAAAAAAAAAATCGTTTCAGTTTGTGCTGCGCAGTGATATATTTAGGAGATTTAATCGTAAAAGATTCTAACGAAAGTATTTAAAGCGTTTTTACTGTTATATTGCATCCATGGTGAAAGGGATAAGTGAAGTTTGCAGACACACAAAAATTGTAATTATTTAATGGAAAAATGCTTTGGTAATTGATTGTTATGCCCTTTTAAAAAAGACTTAAAATTTTGTGACTATTGGAAATAATACAATAAGACAAAATTCTTTGTACAAAAATTTAGATTTATTTACTAAGTACATACCATCCATTTTCAAAAAAAAAATATTACAGATAAACGAATCAAGCCGTTATTATACAAAATTATGAAACAAGGCCCTTCACAAAATATTGGTAAGACACTTTACGCTAATATTATTATTATTATTACTATAAAACGAAAAAATTATTGATTATTCCAGACTTTAAAAATGTAACTTACGTCCAACTGCTGTACGCTTTACTTAGGCCATCGCAAAGGGTATCAACTACCAAATCAAAAATAAAACACAGTATTAAGGATTTATAAGAAAGCCTAATGATAACTGTAGAAACTCCTAATGAAACTATAACAAAAATTCAGGAAATGAAAAATTTATGTTTATCTAATAACTCAAAATTGCAACCATTTATAGTTGGTGTCCGAGAAAAGGACAAATTCTATAACGAATATATTATAGTACTGGATGACATAAAATTTAAATTTGAAACTTTTGTAAGCGCGTTAGATTTGTGTTTTAAGCTATTTCAAGTTCTTCATATTTCATATCCAAAAAAAAGCATTTTGGTTTGGAATTTTATTCAAAGAATCTTTTATGATGTTCAAACTAAATATTACGATGACAGTCCGATTATTGCTACCCTTATTAGTGATTTAAAAAATGCAATAAAAATTAATGAAGCGTAATATCTAGTAGTGTAACTCTAAGTGCTTTTTTATTTACGAAATAGACATGCATATAACATGTATATACTATATATTACATAGAAATATGTAATACATATTTAGCAATTTTTATTAGTAAGTAGTAAATATGTTTTTATGAAAAAACTTAAACTTTATTTTACAGTCCCAGTTCGAGAAAAAAGTATTTTATTATTTAGTACTTATTTCCTTGATAGGTTTATTTCTTATAAAACCACGGATTAATTAAAAATAAATATTATTTTATTGTCGTTGGGTAAATTTGAAACGTTACCATAATTTAAACCATGTACATCAAGGCCCCATCTTAGCATATCCCACAAAATCATGTAAGTTAATTTACAGTAAGAAGCAGTAGCGTAGTTGCAGTAGCTGTCAAGGTACCAACTCTGGGAGGTAGCCACGAGGTTGTACTTACCTAAGCCTACTTTCCCGGAGAAGCGGATACATTACCTCCCCCAGAGCTAAAACGCATCATTATCTACGCAAACGAAGAGGAAAACAATTCATCGTTGGATGCGATGCAAACGCACATCACACGCTATGGGGTAGCACGGATACCAACGCCAGGGGTGAGTACCTTTATGATTTTATATTGTCTAGTAATTTAGAGATACTAAATCGAGGTAATAAGCCAACCTTTGTGAACTCAATTAGACAAGAACTCCTGGACCTAACACTTGCCAGTATGTTTATAAGTACAAAAATAAGCAGGTGGTATGTATCGAATCAGATTTCCATATCCGATCACAGACATATCTGGTTCGATATAGACGCCACACTGAACACATGTCAAGAGTACCTAAACTAACCTAAACTAACTAACTGGGAACTCTATCGAGAACAACTTAAGGCTGTAGTTAACTCTCCCGGCAGTAGCATTAGCATAACGGATAAGCTTGACTTAGCCACTGCGCAGCTCCAAACAGCTGTATTGACTTCATTCGAGCACAGTTTCCCTCTGAAGCAAAAGATCTGCAATCGGCAGGTACCTTGGTGGAATAGAGAACTGAGCTTGAAAAGAAAAGAGGTCAGGAAACTTTTAAACAGAGCTAAACTCTCTGGCATCTGGGTGGAATATAACAAGGCTCTAACGGAATACAATACAGAATTAAGGAGATCCAAAAGAAAAACCTGGTGGACCTTCTGCGATTTCATAAATCATTTGCCCGCAGGTACAAAGCTCCATAAGGTATTTTCGGAGTATCACACAATGGTTTTGGCTCATTTCAAAAAAGATGGGAACTACATCGAGAGTTACGAGGAAACAGTCAGGCTGTTATTAGAAACCCACTTTCCCGACTCTCTAACTCCCGATCAAGGAATAGTTGCTCCAGACCGAATTGAGGTGGACAAGTACAGGGTCTCTAACAGAAGCAAGAGCTTTTCGGGCAGAATCTTCACTCCTAACAAGGTTAAATAGGCCAGTGGCACATTTAAGCCTTTTAAATCCGCTGGAGGGGACGGCATCTTCCTCGCCTTCCTCGCTTTACTATAGCAAGGTATTGAAGAAATACTCCTTCCACTATAAAAAATTTTTCGAGCCAGCTACGCTCTAGGGTACGTTCCCCAATGTTGGAGAGACGTCAGGGTGGTATTTATACCCAAAGCAGGAAAAAGGGCTAGTTGTCTAGCCAAATCATTCCGACCCATCAGTCTCTCCTCATTCTTACTTAAGTCTATGGAAAAACTCCAAGACCTATACATTCGAAGTGAAATTTCACTTGATTCTAAGCAGTTCGATTATCAAGCTGGCAAGTCTACCGAGACTGCCATTCACACATTAGTCAAAGACCTCGAAAATGCTCTTGAAGTAAAAGAGGTGGCCTTATGTATGTGCATTTGCGGACATAGAATGAGCCCCGATATTACCTCTCTTGTTGCAATTAAATCAGCTGCCGAGGATAAACGTTTTGAGCCCTCCACGGTAAACTGGATAGACTCCATGCTTAGAAGCAGGAGGTTAAACACAACTTTATGGAACTATTCCAATCACGATCAACGCAGCAAAATGCTGCCTACAAGGGGGATTTCTGTCTCCAGGTTTTAATGTACAAGGCTACGCGGATGACCTAGTAGTCACAACACGGGGCAAGCATGATCAAGTCATATCCGACCTCATGCAAAATGCCCTCTCCAAAATCCGCACGTGGTGTTTAAACAAAACCTTAGCATAAACCCCAATAAGATGATTATCGTTCCGTTTGCAAGAAGATAGAAGCTTTCACTAACGGCTCCTCTGCTTGACAACACGGAATTGATATTCTCAGACGAAGTGAAATATCTGGGGGTAACTCTAGATAAGAAACTTACCTGGAATTCGCATCTGTCCAGAGTGACGGATAGAGCGGTGCTATCTCTCTACACGTGTCGTCGCTTCATTGGCAGAACATGGGGTCTGAAGCCAAAAATGATGCACTGGCTGTACACCACCGTTATTAGACCCATGGTCACCTATGCGACCCTCGCATTGTGACCAGCGGATTACCAGAAGACTGGCTACAAAGGTCAGTCGGCACCGAAAGATTAGTCAGTTGCCTCCCAGCAGCTCGACTAGACACATCTCCCGTCCAAAGTCCTATCCGCAAGTCGTGTTGACTAGTTCAACGGCAAACGCACGTTAATTGTGCTGGCCTGAGAATTAGTAAGCGCACGCACACCACCCCGTGTGGGCTACTCTGCCGATAAGCTCACGTTAATCGTGTTGATCAAAAGTAGCGAGCGCACGAATATATATTCCGTCCCCGTACCGTGTTGGCTACTCTGACGACGAAGCAGCGCACGTTCATCGTGTTGATCAGAAGGGTAGTAAGCGTACACATACATTCCGTCCCGCACCCCCTCCCCCGTGTTGGCTATTCTGACGACAAGCACACGTCATCGTGTTGGTCAGAAGAATAGTGAGCGCACACTCCGTCCCGTACCTCCCGTGTTGACTATTCAGAAGACAAGCGCACGTCATCATGTTGGTCAGACGAATAGTGAGCGCACGCTCCGTCCCGTATCCCCCTTGTTGACTACTCCTGACGACAAGCGCAAGTTAATCGTGTTGGTCTAAGGAATAGTGAGCGCACGCTCCCACCCGGCACCTACACCGCGTAGTTATAAGGTATTATAAGTGAGTGAGTGTGGATTAAGCAGTGCGTGTTACGTAGACCACCCGAACCGCAAAACTAGAACAGCTCTCTGAAACTAGCAACGTCGGAAAACGGCCCTGGACAATCTCTCAACTACCCACACACCAACAACCGATGTTACAAGAACCATAAATGGTTCAACCATTAATATCCTCTCAGACAATCAAGCGGCCCTTAAAGTATTACACTGTCAAGTTAGGGATAGTCTGGGAATGTCTAAAAACCCACAAAAACCTATCAAGGAGAAGCAAAGTTATCCTCACATGGGTGCTTGGACATGAGGGCCACAAAGGCAATGAAATTGCTGATGGCATAGCGAAAAGAGGAGCGGAAACTAAGTTTGTCGGACCAGATCCGTTTTGCGGCACTGCAGAGTGTTACCTCAGAGCTGCCCTAACCGATTGGGAGAATAAACAAGAATCACTGTACTGGGAAAGGGTACAAGGACTTCGTCAAGCAAAAAAGTTTATCGACACCTCTGGAGGAAAAACAAAAGAACTCCTACTCCATTGCCCCTTAAGATATCACCTAGACAAGCTAGGCTTGACTGTGACTTCATCTTGCCGTTTCTATCAGGATGCTCAGCTGAGCTGAAAAGCCTTCCTCACCAAGACCTGATGCGCTTCATTAAGAGGACAGAAATTTGGTGAATGGGCCTCTAGCAGGACACTACAATGGGCTACAGTAAAGCTTCAAAAATAGAATAAATCGGGAAAACGCTTCTTGGTGTAGCCATATAAAAATTTTAGTTTTGTACGTATACTGCAAAAATGATCAATCCTAGATGTTTTTATTGTAATGAAAAGTTCTTCTGAATATGAAATCGTATGAAATTGGTAAATCCACTTCTCAAATCAAACTTGCACAGATGGGTGACCATACAAATTTGCTTGCTTGCATTTATGTGACGATGTTTCGTTGACCCAATATTTATTCGACAATGATTTAAAATTATTGCGGTTCGTGACGCAACTTGTATTTAGTGCATGATTAATGTGTCGCCCCTTAAATTTTTGTGTAATGTAGGGAAATGCGTGAGACTATTGCAAATTTGTTTTATTTATGTTCTGTGTATATGGGTTTATTACATTCCGTAATATCGTCTTCACGAATAAAGAACTCAAATTTTTCATTTAGTAAATATTAAGTAGTTGGAAAACACGAATAAATGTAAGAAAAGCCCAGACTCTGTCTGTAACGTGGACAAATGCGCACATTAAAACAAATTTAAAAAAAAATTAAAAACAAAGAAAATAAAAAAATAAGTAAGAAAGACACAATTGGTTTAAGACCAAGTTTATGATACCCTAAATGAATACTTATCCGTCTGTGCAAGTTTAATTTTTGAAGTGATTTTTCGCACATTTTTTTAGAAACGGTTCGTTCGACAGTAAAAATGGTTATAAACAATTTCATAGGATTTTATATTCTAAAGAACTTTTCAGTGCAATAAAAACGTATAGGACTGATCGTTTTCACAGCATATGACAACATCAAGTAGGGGTTGCCCGATAGAGCCCATTTTTGAAATTATAATTACTATTTCTATGAAAATACCGTGTACAGATTTCACCTCACTACGTTGACGCATTATCCGGAAGTATCCAAATATATAGCGAAAAATTAAATTTTTGTATGGTAATCCCACGAAGGAATTACCCGATTTGTCCCGTTTTCGAAACTTAAATATACACTTTTTTTTTTTAAAGGCCGTGTGCAAAATTTCAGTTCTCTAAGTGAATGCGTTGTCGAGCTGTCATGACGGACAGACGGACGGACAGACGGACAAACGGACGGACGGACGGACAAACGGACAGGCGGACAGACAAACGGACAGACGGACGGACAAACGGACAGACGGACAGATGGACAGACGGGCAGATGGACAGACAGACAGACGGACAGACGGACAGACGGACAGACGGACAGACGGACAGACGGACGGACAAACGGACGGACAGAAAAACTGACGGACAGACGGACGGACATGCAAAAATCAATATAACTTTTAATTTTATGCATGGGTGTCCAATTCATCTTGTATTACTACCATTATTTCCATTCGTTACAAACGGAATGACAATCTTAGTATACCCTATGATTTCATCTGTATATAAAAATATGTATAAAAATAAAAAATTTTTAAATTTAAGAACGGGCAACTTTTACTAGTATTGTATTGTTTTTCAAGGATTCTGAAATATGGATAATTGTTTGAAACGTAAATACAGTGTTGACGTCAATATCGGTGCATCAACTTCAACTCATCATGCATTTCGCATTGAATCCGTCCGTTTTTCATGTCATTTTTGACGAGTATTATTTTCGCATAGAATTCCCAGACTTTTCCATGGTATTTTTATAAAACAACTAGGGCTTCCAATACTTTTTCCTTATTTTTTTAAAAAGGAAATCTAACGGATTCCAGGTCTATTCCGTGAAGTTTTTATAACCAATTTCTTTCGATATCCAAGTCTCTTCTTTGACAGATAAAAGCGATGGATGTTTGTTTTAATTGAAAATAACTGCCAAAGAGTCTGTGATAAGTCTTCGATGTGAAGGCGGCTTGTTTGAATATTATCGGTGTGGCTAAACAAACATTTAAAGAAATAATTTTAACTCGTATTTGGAGAAATTCTGCGAAACTACAAAACGCCAGAAAAACATTGTGTATTGTTGTATGAGTTATTACATTTAAAGCAAGAGTTTTATTTTGAAATCCTTTTTTTTACTATTTCGTTAAATGTGCAATAGTTTTACTCAAAACAAATTAAATATGCTCACTCATTATCTCAGAGGAATCGATTGATCGGTCTGTTTTGCTTCAAGGCATGTTGATGAGCTTAGTAACATTCTAAGTCTTGACATACGTGAATACAATCCGTATTCCTACAGTAGATCTCAGCAACAGCAAAATCGCTCTTGAACGATAAAGGAAACGAAACAATAAAAGCGAAAGGGTCTGCTTTTCGCACCTATCAATTGCGTCCATGTCCAGAACTGAAACAAGTCTACAAGACTGCATGGAATACCTTCAAGTCCATTATACAGAGAAAACAATTTTATTTGACCCGAATGTTAGACAAAGAATCTTGGCAAGCCGCAAAAGCAGCAAAGGTTTCTGGTCCCTGGTCGAAACCATTAGGAACAACTTCAGTAGTTCCTCTATACCTTCACTACTTAACAATAGTGAAGTGGTTGTTGACACCCTCAAAAAAGGTAATATTTTGGCTGCTAGATTCGCTTCAAATTCTCGTCTTTCACCCACTTCACAGCCACCTGTCTTTCATATCCAATATGGATGTGTACAAGAGCCAATGCACATCAGTACGAGAGATATGCTCAAGGTAATTAAAGAAAATCAATATCTTCAAAGCCACAGGTCTTAATGGTATGTAGCTTCAAATAATTAAGACCTGTGCTTCATCCTTGGCTAAACCCCTGCGCAAACTATTCTACTTGTCTCTCTTATTCGACAGGAAAATTTCCAATTGCTTGGAGACTAGCTGAAGATTAGCCTATTTTTTCATCCCATAAAAGAAGAGGGTATCGATCCCTCAACCAGTGGCTAAAGTGAAGTAAAAATAATTAATTAATTGAGTTATTTGAAAAAAATATATTTTTTATTTTATAATCTTTTATTTATATAATTCAACTTCAACAAATTATACAAATTATTTTTATTCCAAAACTTTAAGAAATAAAAATTTATTTCAATGAATATTGTATGCAGTGATGTATGTGTATAGATTTTTCTCAGAATTTGAGTTTGGGACCCCAACTTTAGGTGATCCAAATCCCTCGAGAAATACTTCCCAGGCCACGAAACAGACTCCCTCACTACCACATCAGAGCACTAACTCCTAATATTCTAAATTATTTGCAGCGTTTTTATGTAAAACCACTGACATGTAAAATATGGACTGACTACGTCCATAAAAACACACTGCAGAAAGAAAGTGACAAAAAGTGTTTTACTAAAGGCAATTTATTCAAAGATACTCCACAGAAATTCGAAAGGTTTTATTAAAATCACTTTTCAACCTCCTACCACTGGTTTTTTTTTCAATGTTGGCACCAACGTATGAACTGTTTTTGACACAAAGAATTATACCCGCATGAAATAGCATATCGAGCAGTCCATATTATATATGCCAGTGTGTAAAACTGAGATACACTTTGCACCCTAAACTACGATTCTATTAAAAAATAAAGACAATTATATTAAAAAATGATACATCATCCACACCGGTTAATGCGGAAACCTTTCTAGTACCTCACTACAGGACTGGGTAAACTAAGCGACTTACGGCGCTGGACAAGTGGTGCCTTTCTTTTATTTTATTTTTTTATTTTTTTTTTATGTTAAATTTAATTGCAAAATGACCCCCCTAATTTCCTAATTTCAAGGCTAGATCCGCGCCATCCCTCAACTTATCGACTAATTGCAATCACTTCGATTTTTTCAAAGATCTTTGAATCTATCATTAACTCCAAATCAATGATGTATCTCAAAACCAATCAACTCATAAATGATCGCCAAAATCGCTTCCGGACTGGACGTTCATCTATTGACTTGCTGACTTTTCTTACAGAACGTTGAAACCGTAGTCTTCATGATTTTGGTGAGTCCAAAATCGTTACCTTAGATAGTTCAGAGGCCTTTGATATAGTCTAGCATCCAGCCCTTCTAGCCAAACTTAAAGAGTACTTGGTCTCTCCCCTCCTATTCTATTATGGACTGAAAGTACTTGATCTGGGGTTACTTCTGAAGATCAAACAATGAATGCCGGTGGCCATATTATCTCTCCATTTCTCTTCTTAATTTTTATTAGTGATCTGCTTTTCTTTACTTTCAATCTCATCCATAGTTTTGCCGATGACAGTACCCTTGATTTCGCTTCCCCCTTTGACAATCCTGCCTGTCAAACGAGATTGCATGATTGGATATTGAATAACGATATTGACAATATCTTTGCTTAGGGCTAAGCGAATCAATTCGAATTCAATGCATCTAAGTTCCAAAGCTATTCTATCTCTTTAAAACAAGGTCATAACTTTTTCACTCCCGTCTCGTTTGATGGAACACTGATTTACGATACACCTTCTTTTATGCATTCTTGGCAATAATATTTCATATCTTCTCTGTTGCCAAAGAAACATCGAAATGCCTTGAATTTCTGAAAAGGTGTATGAAATATTTCAACCCATCGAATCTAGCGGTCCTTTACAGGTCCTTTATCATACCTAGAATGAAACACAATTCCCGCATCTGGGTCGGGGCTGGTCGCACAGCCTTAACTTCATTGAATATTATCCAAAAGAAAACCTTGAATCTCATTGACGATGTGGCACTAACTTGTCATACATGCATGGTAAATATTTTGATGAAATATCTACTGATCCGTTGTTGAATAACTCCTGCACGCAATACTCGCGCTGCAAACTGCATACATCCTTTTACAATTCCATCATTTACAAACCAAAACAAAATAAATAATTTAACACCTCGTTTGGCTTTCGGAAATAGCAAAAGTTGAACATTGAGCAACTTACTTCGGTGCGAGTGGTAGCTACTCGTTTATCTGTTCGACCCGCATTTTTTTATTAATGGACATTTGACATTTGCTAGTGGTGGCGATAGTCTTCAAACTTTCGTTCTGTTTCCAGCTTATACCGTTTTTAAACCATAGTTGAATGCCCTCACAAGAATTCTAGATTCGCCCTTGGATTTCTGATAGAATTATAATTTAAAGTTATTTAGGCTAACTGCACCAAGAATACATGATATGTTCGCGGATGAATTAGCAGTTAATTCACCTGAAACCTTCCTTACAAGTGACATCTCTAAACTTAATGTATCAAAATATGTTATCACGGGAAGGATTAATCCCTTCCTGTCGCTTAGATTAAGCTTAATAAATATGTATTTGAATATCAGACTAATAAGAAAAATCCAATAATAAGTGCCCACCTTTTTCCAAACTATTTTCAAACATAACTATTGTAAAGGACCCTACGCTAACCACGGACTCGCCTAATTGAAAACTATTTTATAGTTTCTAATTATTTGCTTCCAATACTTTGCTTAGTAGCGTCTAATTTCCCATCTTTTCGTCAAGGGCTTTTTCGAAAATTCATCATGGTGAGAATCATTTAACCAAAAATCTTACAAATTGAATTATGGCCGCTTCAACACAGTTGATTACAATTGAAAGTTTAAATCAATGTTATAGTGGCACAACAGTGGATTTGGAGAAACACTCCTTTTTTTTCAAGACAAAAACAACAAGAATTTTTAACACTTCACTTTCGATATGGAAAAACTACTCTGAAAGTAAGCAAATGACAAACCGTAAATCTTATTTGAAATATACGTTTGGTCTATTCTTCCTCAATTTCTGCCTACGGATGACTAAATAACGTCCCAAAGGAACGTCCATTTCTATTTCCAGTATTTAAGTAGTCACTGCATCTAGTAAAGATAGAGCCTGCTTCACCATGGCGTTAGTAAAGGTAAGAATTTATATGTATCAACAACCAAAGAAGCATTAGGTACTTAGAGTCACCTTTTACGCACCATGAAATGGAACCATACACTCAAGCCCCACAAAAGTATCTACAAACAATGTATTATAGTATACTACGTGTAATGGAGCGATAGGTGTCTGTGACAGGTTGAGAAATGGCGGTCCAGTGGCCACAAGGGTGCCATTCATCACATGCAGATAAGAGGTGCCGTGCTACAATTTCATTGTCCTTGAAAACTTATCCTGGTTCTTCCCTTCTATATCAGCCGCCCAAATATAAACACATATATGCTCGCACAAATCCACGAGCCTTTTAGTATCACATACTCATATTGGATATCCAAAACGCTCCACAATCTCCATATCGGACATCCGATACAGAGGATCTGGAATTAAAATTTATCGTCAATTTGTTGGACAGCAGCGTTCTTGATGGCATCCCTGACTAAGTGGTCACCTTATATAGCTGCCACCTCTAAAGGACAGAACGCTGAACACCTCTGCGTAAGAAAGAATTGGGGCGAAACAAGTAATCCGAAGAATTTCCAAATTCTTGCAAATGAGTAGCAGAATTAATTTTTATTTCGAAGGGCATTAGGCAGAACCAAATAATTTATTACTGTCCGTCCCCATGCAGCCATGCTGAACGAAATACAAGTTTGTCCCCTTCATATGGGGAGTCGACCATTCCAAAGTGTCCTAGATGTTGGCTTTATGCTGGGAGTGAGAGGTGTTTAAAGGCAGAGGTTTCTCATAAGATGTGAATCGGGATGTTGAGGTCGACCAAGATTTGGAGTGGGAAACTTTAACATGCCAAGAGAGAGTATTACCAAATTGAGTTACATTTCTTATAAAGGCGAAATGCCTATACGACAGTTTGGGGAGTAATTAAGAAGCCCCAATTCATTTATCATGGATAACATTATTGCATTACGGCAGCACACGAACACAGGTCCGATAGACATATTCAGATGTCAGTTTAATGTATGCCACTTAACCACTGGGATGTTCGTGTATGGAATGAGAAAAGAGTAGTCATCCTAGCTTGCTGATTGCTTTACAACACCTTGTGGACTCATTTTGTATGCCTCCTATATTTTGGTCTTTAACCTTTAATTTCTTATTGCTCTCAGTGCCACGAATGTTAATGGTGACATAAAATCATTGCAATAATAATGTTTATGTTTATATCTCCACCCCCTGCCCAACGCCTATGGAATAGTGACCAATGGATCCACATACGGCAGCTGCTGCAATTACATAATATCGCTCATTCACAATGCTACAACTACTATATTTTTTATTATTAGAGGATGATTCTATTCTATTCTCATTTGTTTAAGCATTATAAAACATTAGCCGACGTTAGCACAGGAGCACAGTTAACGTAACTAACGCTAACGCTAACTAATGCTTATTCGTAAAAGTTAATCTATCAAATAAAGCAATAATATCGAGTGTTTTAAATTTATTAATTGAACTAAATTCGGACTCAGATGAAGAGGTCAGTAATTTAATAATACTGCACAATGGAGGAAAAATGGTGACACTCGCGTTGAGGATTGAAGTTGTTTGAAGATTTTACTGACATTCAATTTGTAAAATGGTAAAGAATTCGAAGAAATTCACGCACTTATAAAAAAGGATATGGAAGGACTCGCATGCAACGCACAATACCGTATTGAAACGCAAGAAAAATTAGCGGTGTCCTTGGGGTAATAATAATTAAGTATAACTTTTAATATTATGCGTGGGTGTTCAATCCATTTTGCTCTACAAACATTGTTTCTATGCGCTACAAATGAAATAACAAACATACTCAAACATATACACTACAGATTTCATCTAGGGTGTAATGAGGTCTATGTTATGCATGTCAGTGGTAAAATTACCATAGGCCGGCTTAGACGGTTTAGTTTTTGCACGACTCACACGATAATGGAAAGGCAAAGGTAAAGGGTGCTCGGAGCAACACCGGACACCATCTTCACCAATCCAATTTCGTGCGAGGTGTGCAACAGCTATACCGTCTAAACCAACCTATAGGAAACTGTGTCTTGTTATGGTATATATGTGAGTGAGAGCTGATTGTTATAGTATGGACGTTAAGTCCCATCTGTCAGCCGTAGCTTCTTAGTCAGGTCGGTATGCTAGCACCTCGACTATTTTCGGAGAGTGTGGGGGGGGGGGGGGGGTTACAAAAAGAAAACATGAACTACCACGCACCATAAGCAAAAACGTGCGTGTCTTTAAAAAACCAACCAGGGTCAGAAACAGCCAGTCCTGAAGGCACTATATATCACTTACCTGTTTAAATTGCAGGGAGGATCCGGTGTTGGTGGCCTCCCATGGCACCAGTCTACACTGTATGCCCTTATAACCTGAAAGTCGAGAACGAGCGGACTTAGTCAACCTATAATCACTGAAGGAGAGAGGAGAAAGAAACAAAATCTCTAGTGAACCATTACGTTATAAACCTCTTTTATTATTAAACTAGATGCATGACAAATTTTTATTAATTGATTTTAGTACGAAGAATTTTTAAAAGGTTAGTCATTGGGAAAATAGGTGATATTATTAAAAAGTTGCGAAGGTAATGAATTTACCTTAATTTATGTGAATAACGAATACCAAAATAAAATGCAATTAAAGTCATTATATTTTGTGATTTCAGAAAAAAAGTTTGATAATACGCTATGAGCTAACACCTAAAATTCTAATTTAAAGTAATAAACTACATATATGTACAACGATACTATAAAACAAGCAGCAAATATAAATCTTAAATATGTATTTTTAAGGAAAGAAAAACCAGAGGATAAAAACTTTGGTTTGCCTCGTATAATGATATTGTTACACGGTCTTTCGTTCATTATTTAAAACACAATATTTCAAATATAATTCAAAAGTTCTTTTTTTAAATGTATACTATACTGTATCCTGTTATAAAATTCACAAACAATTATCAATAAACTCTACTTCAAATTATCGCAATCCAAATTCAAATTCAAATTCAAATTGTTTATTGGGATAAAATATCTCAGATGTTGAAATCTTTAATGATACAAACTTAGTTGGTATGTTTAAGGAAAATGCTAAATTAATATTAAACTAACAATAAATGAAAAAAGAAAAGATAGAATAAATGAAAAGAAAAGATTAAAGCTATAAATAACATAATAAAGAATAATGAGAAATTGAAATATAAGCAATGGAACATGAAACTGATAATAAAAAAAAACAAAAAAAAAAAAACTTGAAACTTGAAAGTAAGCAATAGCAAGAACTAACAGCAGTGCAGGGAATGAGAAAGCATACAAAACAAAACAGGAAGCCATAGGTAATGGAACAGAAAACTGAAAATAGAAATTAAAATAATCAGGAAATAATAATAAAACAAGAATAAAAGCGCATAGTTATTTTGGAGTGTGAGGACAATGTCAGCCCGCATGACTCTCATCTGAAGCCAGATGACGAGTTAGCAGTACCCTGAATGAACTGGCCGAGCTAGTAAGCTGCAATGCCGCAGGTAGACTGTTCCAAAGGCGAGCAACATAAACAATTAAAACACTTTCGCTTTGTATTCACTTCGCCTGTTTAGACTTTCCCTTTTATTCACTGCACTGTCTGAGGCAAGACTCCTCGTGGCAGTAAAAATTTGTGTATTTATACTCTACACATTGTCCCTTAATCTTTGTATCATGAGATTGTCCTAGAAACCTTCTCGAAGATTTCGTTCCAGAAATATTGATTCTGCGAACCTAAAATTGTTTACCGTCCAATAGATGTCGCTTGTACCCTCCGAACCTAAAATTGTTCATGTCCGTACTTAATTAGTTATTTTACGCGAAATATACATTTCCAATAAGTGTCGCTTGTCCTTCTCTGTTGCACGTAGCAATATCAAAATCTGGTTTTATAGTAAAGGTTTCGTTTAAGCTTATACGGAAATCTGACTTACGTAATGTCCGGTCCCTGGAAGGAGCTTCCTGGAGGTGAGAATATTGTTCTTTTTCTTGAAGAACTGAAATATCTAAAAGTTGTTTGTATCGATTCAAAACAAAAGTTTTGAATTGAAAAAAAATGTTCGTATATACTTCATTTGACCATAACCTCTATATAAAAATCTGCAGCACTAATTCTCGAAAATTATTCACTTAGCGACAGGCTGAGATCACCATAAGAATTAATTCTTCTCTTTTGTTTCTGTGAGCTCCAAAATAAACGTAAAAGTTTTCCTGAAGAAATTCTTAATTTTTGCGGCTTTTTAATGTATTATTTAAATTGAGTACCACATTTGCTTTTCATTTCTATTACATATTTTAATTATTATTGTTATTATAATTACTGTTATTTAAGTAAAAGTTTAAATGAAAAAATTATACTCGGTCGATTCTATTACTTTTAACCTAAAGACAGCATTCTTTTTAGTAAGTTGTGTTAATTAAAATGTGAGTACTCTGCAAAACGAGGAATAGAGTGGGCGATAGTAATTGAAGAAGGCTACAGATCTGCGCAATTCACGGGCATTATGTGGTCAGGGATAGTTCTAGACTACTGCGAATTTTAATTCGTCGGGTAATATGCCTTGATTTGTAAACCGGTATCCAATATATGAGACCCTCACTGCACAAATCGATTAACTGCATTTAAGAAAAGGCAGGAAACATTATACATTTTTATATATTTCTTGTAAAAAAAAAAATATTTTTTTATTAATGCCCGTAAATATGTTGGCATGTAGTCTCTCATGACAACAGTTTTTATAGTCGTTAAATAATAAATATGATTTTCTCACACAAGAAATGTATAAAAATGTATCAATGTTTCCTATCTTTTCTTAAATGGAGTCAATCGATTTGCGGCTCATATGTGACTTCATTTCGAAAGAAAAAGCCTTTATCTGGATCTAATTTAAAGTTATAGTTGCGACAAATAAGTAGAGTGAATTATTTAACATCTGTTTTTCTGTAGCTGATATTACCACCAGTGGCGTGGTGTCTTTGGAAGCAAGGGAAGCATTGCTTCCCTTAGGATTTCTGATTTAATTGAATTAAAACAAATAAAAATGAAATCAAATAAAAAATTACAACATAAAAATATCTTCAAAAAATGTTCATCAACATTATTTTCCGTAAAGGCTTTTTATTCTCCCTGCGCTGTAAACTATCAACGAGAGCCAATAATAAAATCACCTACCTCTGAACAAAACAATCAAAAACAAAGCATCGAACAACATGCAACAAAAAGTATAGCATTCGAACACGTCTGGGCTCTGTCTATGAAATCGTAACCGACACCACTGCCTCAGGAGCGGAGGTGGCTTGCAGTTCTGCTTCCATCAGCAATCGAACAACATCCAACAAAATGTAAGGTATTCGAACTCGTAAGGAATCTACCTATTACGTCACACACTTCTGATGCTCGTTCGCCACTTACAGTGTAGCTACGCTCAATAAGAATTGGTTCCAAACCTAAGGGATGCAATTAAAAAAATGCTTCTATGGGACCTACCAACACTGCTATACCGGTAGCATGTATTAGATTAATTTCATTCATATGGATATATTTTGTTATGATAGATTAATGCCGTATTTGTTTCGGCTGCAGGTGTTTTTAATTGTGCTTCCATCAATTTCTGTCGTAGGTCGATTAGGAAGCATTTCGCTTGCTGTCTAATATGCTCAAGCCGGGCCGCGAGGGCGATAGGAAATAGTGAATTCTTGAGGGGAGTTTCAAGTTGGATAGGGGAATATTACTTTAGAGCAAAGATTTTTAAGCGTGCAATACAATTACGGCTGATCTGTCGACTGCGATTTGATTTTAGGTCGAAGTCGACGCTGAAGTGAAATTTATAATTAAATTGAAGCTTCAACTCCTTGAACAAACCGGAAGTCCCGACATCTGCGATTGAACTGAAGTTGGCCACAGCGAACACCAACTTTGCACTTTGAGCAAAGTTTAATTTCAGTCGGAGTCGCAGTCGAAGTCGAAGTTGCAATTGTATATTGCGACATGTATTTACCATTTGCGCAAAGTCGAAGCCGAAGTCGAAGTCGTAATTGTAATTCACGCTTTATTTAGATATGATATTGATGACAGAAAGGTACAGTCGGGGGCAAATAAATAAGTGAGCAATTATTGATATTTTAATTTAGCTTATTTAGAATTTATTTGTCCCCGTTATGCATAATCACGAATTTACTTTTTTAGATATTTAGTTTACTTCAAAAATTTAAGGCATGAAGAAGGCGACGAATAATATACCTTGTTTCAAAGCTATAAACGAATTTGAAATTCTCCATTTTCATATTCTGCAAATTCTTTGAAATTTCATTTACAGAGCTCAAATGCCGTTATTACCACGCAACTTACCCAGTGCATTAGAACATTCTTGAGAATCTCTCCATATTCTGAAAACCATTCATCATTCCTCCATTTTCGAGAAAACTGAAAATTTAAAATTTGTTTATAGCTTTGATTGAAACTATGGAATAAATAACTAATATGGAAGCGGATTATCGGGTGAAAACTTAAGCCACTCGTGAAATGGATTAGTGTGCTGTGTTTATATTCGCTTCGTCATAGCAGTAGAGAAATTGTAACATTTTGAATGGAAGCCTTTTTTATACTCCAAATTGCTGTGTAAATAACCAAAGCGTTTTCGCCTCCAAAGAAATATAGGGCTGCCATTGAAAAGAAGAAATCTTCTGACATTTATCGAATATACAAATCGCACATAATCTTAAAACTTTCGTGTATTTCTCTGCATCTGCTGTACATATTTAAAAACAAAAACACCACGAATAATTATAAAACAATATGATATATTTTTTTTAATATGTTCACTTTCCTAAAAAACGGTTTTCCGCTGAAATTTCCACAAGTGTTTGTGTATAATTGCACCGCATAATTCATCACATTAAATTAAAAGCTAATAGATTTAATTTCACAAAACACTTCCGAAACAACACAATTTTAAATATATATAATATTTATTAAGATCATTAAATTCTATAAAGTTTCACTGAACTCCCAGAGCTCTGTAATGACTTCTGTCAAAATCGTCAAAGTAAGTTCAACCAAGTTCATTCTACTGTCAGTAAGTATCCTATTCACGTACACTGTATTCGAACGATATCCCGCTTCTTTCTTAGTTATTTATTCAATGATTGAAGCGGAGTGTATAATATACAAGTAAATTTCGACCTGACTATGACTATTTCTCTAATAACTTTTATTTTAATTGGAAAGCAGTTGGCCAATACACTGCAATTCATGCCTACTCTCACATACTCGATCGTGGGTGCTTAAGCATAAGGTTAACGGTAGGGGTGACTAGGCCACTAACGCCCTGCGGACACCGCGACCAGAGATATCTTCTGTAACCTACCCTAGATTGCAGCTAAATCTGTCTTTCTACGAGCTTTTACGAGTTAGCTTGCAAAACTTATTTGGAGAGATAAATGCTTCTCCAGTGATTTCCATCATTAAAGCTGCAGCGCGAGATACTCGCATATTATTGTAAGCGTAGGCCAAGATATGTGTCGGAAAAGCCCCTCCGATTTTCAATTAATACAAAATTACCAGCCACTGAAAGGTGGTGCGGTAGCCCGCCATCGCGGTTGAGGGCAGTTAGAGACGTCAGTAATAGAGCAGTAGTCATAGTAGTATTAGTATTAGAGAAGTAGTATTAGTAGCATTGCAGGAGTAGACAGTAGTCTTTGTTGAAGAGCTCGAAAGAGTCGGACGTGAAGTGAATGTAGTTTTTATTTTAATAAAGTGGCTGACCCTAGGTCTTTTTCTGGACCTCAGCAATGGGGCGCGATGGCGGGTTCACCAAAAAGTGGTATTATTTAGTTAAATTAACAAAGACATCTTACATTATATACTTCGAGGTTTTAATGTCTTCTTCGCACAGTCGACACAGTTCACTGTTGCAGTTGCATATTTTCTACAAAAAGTAACTCCTGGGTGATTAAGAAGCAGCTAACGACAGGGGTATAGATAATTTATTAGAATCGCTGCAATAACTTTTGAACGCATTGTTATTTAACGCTTTTGTAAAATTATAATCTTATTGCTTCCCCTGGCACCAAGTCCACGCCACGCCACTGATTACCACCTGAGGACACTAAGCTCAACATTCTTTTGAAGCATTTCGGAAAGATCTTAATGCCAAACGGAAGTCGTTTGAAGCGATATGTATGACGCATCTTCTGTAGAAAAACTAGTAATATCACAGAAATTTTCATCAAGCTTTATTTGACAAGAAATCGAGACAGGAGAAGAAACCGCCCTTCATGAGCTAATCGCGGATTTCGTTTATTCTGAATAATGCGTATTGATCGGATAGGATTTTCTCGTTCACTCTTCGGTAATGAGCATTCTCCAGTGTCTCTTATAGGAAGTGTTTTTTTTTTTTTTTTGCACTTACAAGAGTGGACTAATGCATTCTGAAGTAGATGGTTCAATGATATCATTTCGTAATAGTTTTAGAACTTACCTTTTTGTTTCAGCTTTTTGATAGTGGGGCACTCTATAATTTTTTGAGTATACGGGAGTCTCGTTTTTTAATCGAATCTTTTGCTTGTAAAAATTATTCATAGTGGCTTTGTCTTCCTCAACATCAGTACATAGTTATGTCATCGGCTTTTTTATAAATAATGGAAAATTCTTCTTCTTCTTCTTTAAAATTATAGATATTACAATCTTCTAAACACGCTGTATGTTCTTTTCCTAACACATTCTAGGACTGTACATGCACATTTTGTATTGATTTTGAAAGCATATAGATTTTTTCTTTAATACAGGGTGTTTCCGACTAGGAAGTCAATAAAGCAGGAGGTCATAGTACTCACCTAGGCAAACAAAAAATTGTGTAGCACGGCGGGGGGGGGGTATATCAACTGTCCACTGTCCATTTTTGACTATAGGATTTAGATATATAAAATTATGAAGCAAGTACAAAAATCCATGTCCATCGTTTTACCATGCATTGTAGATTAGGCATTAAAATCGATTTTCTGTTGATCTTGGGGTACAGTGCTTGGATTAATTTATTAGATTTATCTCTCCTTTCAGAAATATGTTGTTTGTCTGTCAGTGTTTTATCAAGTGTCCCGTCTAGGTATTTTAGTTCAGATTTCCAGCTGATTTCACTAGTATCCAATCTAATGTTTGAGTGTGGCAAATTTTAGTGACGCGTTTTTTTTCGTGAAAAAACGTTGCCTGCGTTTTGGTTGTATTTACTTACCTTAACCTTCCACTTAAGAAAGCAGTCGGTCAGATCTTTAAGATTGGTTTCGAGATTTGATACCATAACTGAAATCGAGTCAATTGAGGTGTACAAGCAGGTGTCATCTGCAAAAAGAGCAAAATGTGCGGCATTTGGTTTGAGAATATGTTTAGTATAAAAGATATAGAGCAGAAGGCCCAAGACAGATCCTTGCGGAGCAGTTGCAGCTATATTGAAATTGGTCAATTCGGAATTTTCTAAATTCACGACACGCTATAGGTTCGATCAGAAAAAAAGGACTCTGATAGTCTTATTTAAATAAATGGGAAAGTTCAAATGCAGAAATTTGTAAATTAAACCGTCATGCCAGACGCAATCGAAAGCCTGGTCCATATCTAGAGCTACAGCGGCTGTAGTTTTACTTTTTCGGAGGATGGATTTAATGTGCTGAGTGACGCGCTTATGTTGGTGTATGGTCGTGTGTCCTGGTCGAAAACTGAATTGTTCATTGGGAATACAGTTGAGATACATTTTCAGAGATTCTGGTTTTAATTGATTTTTCTAAAATTTTGCTGACCGAACTGAGCAGACTTATTAGTCTGTAGCTAGAGACAGCGGATAGATCTTTGCCCGGTTTCAGTATCGGAATAATTTTGGAATTTTTCCAAGCTCTAGGGAAATAAGATAATTTAAGACAGGCATTGTATAGGGGAAGGTAGGTAGATATGAAACACGTCTTTTTCGAATTAAAAGTTTAGAAAAGGTAGTATAGTACTAACGTTGAAATGTAAATCAGTTGAAAGTTTCACACATTAGCTACATAAATGCATAAAAGTTTCTTTTAAATCTTAAGTAATTCTCACTCCGGCTATTGAAATCTGAAACAAGTGAGTCTGTTTTCTCGAAACTATTCACTCTCTTATTTATCTCTAATATAATTCTGCTACAAATAGTTTTCCAGAAATACGCATTGAAAAATGTACGCAACTTGCAAATCTCATACTGACCTCTATTAATTACATAACTACTAACTACAAGCAATTTTCACACGCGAGGTGGGGATACTTCGGTACCATACAACTGAATGAACAAGAAACTTGACAAGCCAAACACGTTTTCCTCCTGCGGACCGATAAGTTATGAAAAGGGTAGAAAACATACACACACGAATGGATTGCGCTGTCGACAGATGATTAATGATTTTTTATGGCCGGAATTGGATGGTATTGATCTGGACAACGTTTATTTTCAACAAGACGGCGCTACGTGCCATACAAGCAACGAAACCATTGATCTTTTACGGGAAAAGTTTCCGGACCGTGTTATCTCTCGAAGAGGTGATCACAATTGGCCACCGAGATCTTGTGACTTAACACCTTGCGACTTCTTCCTTTGGAGCCACGTGAAAGAGAAGGTCTACGCCAACAGCCCAGCGTCGATTGAAGACCTCAAAGATGGAATTCGTGAGGCTATCGAGGACATAGGGCAGCCACTTTGCGATTTGGTTATGGAAAATTTCACGAAAAGGACATGGTCCTGTAGGCGTGGTCGTGGTGGTCATTTGGCTGATGTTATTTTTCATTATTAACGGCATACCTTCCTCTTTATAATGAAATAAAGATCCGATCATATCATTTATCTCAAAAAATGGCATTTTTCTTTGAATATCAAAATAACACCTCTTACTGGAAAACCTATTGTTTAAACTGATTTGTCAACGATTGTTGAAGTCTATCCATTGATGCTGAGGATTCACTACTTAAACGATTTAAAGCTCACTTATCCTAACTTCGAATTTATTGTTTTAGCTATATGTTTAGATTTAAAGCTCATTACCTCTAATTTTGAATTCTCTGAGTTTATTGCTTTAACTATATAACTCTGAATTATTTGATATACATATTCTTAGATTTAAAAAATTATTAATTATAATTTCGAATTTATTGCTTTAGCTATATACTTGGATTTCTCCTTTATTCTATTATAATTTAAACTTACATGAATTTATGATGCTAATATTTTCGAATATCCTTGTTTGGTCGTGTATATACTTTTCTGTTGCGGAGATTTATTTTGTCCTTTTTATATATTGTTATGGATCGTGCTAGTTTTGATGAATGCGTTGGTGGCCCCCGTTGTATGCTCGATAGTGGATAATTACTCATTTTTGGACAAGGTTGAGAGCACTACTCGGAAGTACTCAGTACTCAGAAATAAAATTGACGAGTTTCGTTATATGTTCTCTGACTTAAAAGTGCATGTAATTCTTGTATGTGAAACATGGTTGAACGACAATGTCCCCTCATCACTTATATCCATTCCAGGCTATACGTTGCTTCGTAACGACCGCAAAAGTCGAACAGGCGGTGGGGTTGCGATTTTTGTTAGAAATTTCCTGAGAACTAAGGTGATTGCCTCTTCCAAGGAACAATCAATTGAGTTCATTTGCGCCGAGATAGGTACTACAATTTAAAAGTGCAATGTATCCTCGGTATACGTCCTCCCAACTAGTTTGACAGTACTAATGCTAATGAGTTTGAGAATGCGATGTCACATATAGGCCAACGATATGAGAACGTGATTGTGGGAGGTGATTTTAATGTCAATTTGAGACGGCATGATAATTTAGTCAACCAATTCCCTCATCTTCTACTCTCTGTCCACCTGCATATTATGAACTCATTTCCTACGCACTTTAATGCCACTAATCCTTCGATTCTCGATTTGCTTCTCGTAGCCGACTGTGACAAGGTTTTATCGCACGACCAAATTGATCCACCTAGCATTTTGGACCATGATCTCTTATTTATAAGCTATGAATTCTCTCTAGATCCGAGTCTCCATCATAACTCTTATTCCTACCGCGATTATAATAACATTGACGCTAATGCTCTAATAGAAGAATGTACATCCTTGTGTTGAGACACGATATTTAACTCTATCTCAGTAAACCACTAAGTGTCTACATTTAACTTGCTTGTTACTAATCTATTTGAAAAGTATGTCCCTGTCAAAACGAAAAACGTGAGTATCTGTATCATCGTTATAGGCACCTCAGAACAATTGAAGCGCACAGGTTATACAAGATTTCACGAAATAAAGCTGTTGTAAATATAAATCTTGATGCTGATCAATTGATTTTATCATAGAACGAAACAACCAATTGATCAGCACTTCCTCATTGAGTCATTGCTTTGCGAGTTACTAAGTAAGACCTTGCACAATAAATACAATGCATACAGGTCTTATTTAAGTGTGCCAACGGTAGCCCCATTAAAAGTTGCAATGTATCACATTTCATAACAAACTCAGAATTATTTGGTTTGTTGTGAAAGCGCGTATAATAAACAACAAGTGGCTACCTGCTTAAAAATATTCTAATATGACGCAACACAGCAATGGCCCAGAAATGAAACGAATAAGTGAGGTGACATGGTGACTGACCGGAAAAAGCTCTGGAGTTCTTTCTAATATTGCAAAGGGTCAAGTTGCAAAGACTCTCGTTCGTGCGGCTTTAAGTAAAAAATACGCGATCGAAGGGAATAAGTTTTTTTAAATAAACATTTTTAAATTAAAGAAAAGTTTTTTGTGTGGTGAAATTCCCTAAACGATCCAAATACAACAAAGCTACTATTCTTCTAAGTTCAACCTCAGTCTTCCTCCCCGAACACAATGGCGAAATTAAAAACTGGCGGATGTATATGGCAAATACAGGAGTGATGACTGTAGTCTAAACCCTGACGAACTAAATGAATTTTTCATTTCCGTTGGAAGCTCACCTGTGACAACTAGCCAACCCGGTCTTCCTGATTATCTACTAGAAGAATATGCTACCCCTAATCCTTCTAACGCATTATCGTTCCGTGCGACTGATTTAAATGAACTTACCGTGGCTATCAGTAGTAGTAGTATTAAGTCTGATGCAATCGGTCCAGATAGCTTGTCACCGTGGATCATCAAAATGTTATTCCCGTACATTTATAAGAACATATTACACATTATTAACTCTTACCTAATGTCATCTACGTTCCCTAGTGAGTGGAAAATAGCAACTGTATTGCCGGTGCCCAAGAAGACCACTCCTGAATCTAACGCTGATTACAGGCCAATAAGTTTACTATGTTTTCTGTCGAAAGTACTAAAAAAGCTTATGTACAAGCAAATACTGCTTTATGTGGAATCCTGCAACATTTTAACGAGTTTGCAATTTGGCTTCCGCGCTTCCTATAGCTGCGAAACCGCAGTATTAAAAGTATCTTCAGATATAAGATTAGCTTTGGACCGAGACAAGTTCACTGCCCTGGTTCTTTTAGATTTTTCGAAAGCCTTCGACTGTGTAGACTATCGCATTCTTCTCCTTTAATTTTAGCACCTCAGCTGTTTCCCTGATCAACAGTTTTTTATCTCACCGTCGCCAACAATTCAACGTGAAAGATTTACTGTCCATTGTGCGGCCGGTAGAACGAAAGGTAGCCCAAGAATCAATTCTGAGTCCTTTGCTTTTCTGTTAATTCATCAACGATTTACCGAAAATTGTTCATGATGTGAAAATTCATTTATGTGCTGATGATGTTCAGCTGTATCTAAGTGGACCTATTGGCCTCCTCGAGGATTGCGTGGCACGAATAAACTCTGATTTGGACCGAATTTACTCCTGATCTAACTATAATCATAGATGGCACAAGAACTAGATGTCGCATAGCATACTAAAACAGAGTATACAGATTGTGAAATAGGTAGTGTATTCTGGAATGGACCATAACATATTTTAGAGCATGCCAAAAGCAAATATTTTTATAATAGCAGTTTGTAAACATTTAATCAACCTCCTCAATACTTCAGATACGAAAAAATATGAATCACTCGACGCATACATCATTTTAAATCTTGTGGTCCATTCCGGAATGGACCACCCAGCCATATAAATTTTGTATACTTTTTTGGTACTGTATGCGACATCTAGTTCTTGTGCCATCTATGCTATAATCGACTGCTACTATATCCGGGAAAGTCACTCTTTGCTATCTTTTACAATAGCACACTCAATGAAACCGACGTACCGCATATACTGTCTATGTCAAATAAGGTCATCAACCTTGGGATAGTACTAAACCCCAATATGAAGTGCTGTAATAACATTAATAAAACGACCAGAAAAATCTATGGGGGCTTACGCAGACTGTGGCTTTCACCGAATATATTATCCAGTCGTTCGCGTCTAAAGCAAGTAAAAACACTAATCTTGCCTTATTTCACTTTTTGGATGTTTGGTCTTTCCTAAACTAAATGATTGTGTGAGGTACATTTATGGGTTGCGTAGCTCTGATCATGTCTCATATCGCCGGTCTTGCTTGTTCGGTTGTTCTTTTGCCTCTTACCTTAAACGAAGAAACTTGGTTTCTTTGTACAATTTGTTAAAATTTAATAAGCCTGAGTACGTAAGAGAACTTTTCCATTTTACTACCTTCCAACGAAATAGAAATTTGGTATTGCCTCGCTTGAAAAAAAACTGTAATGGAAAGCTCTTATCTTATCCAAAACATCCGTCTGTGGAATGATCTCCCTGTCAGTATATAGACGGCTGGTACCATCAATGCATTGAAAAAAAAACTCGTTAAAACGCACATAATATAGCTCTTTTTTCACATTCTTTTCTTTTTCTCCGCAATGGAATACTAGTTAGTTGATAGTTTTATAGTATACATAATCATTTTTATTTCTTTATTTTTTATTTTTTATTTAATGTTATACTTGAATTGTAACTAATACTTAATGATGCTTATTTTTTTTTTTTTTTATCTTTTCTTTACTCTTTGAATTCCGATGTACATGATTCTAGCTCCACTACAATAGTTGTACTCAATAAGATTTCAATCTTGTGTACGTTACCGAAATAGAGTTTATTATATTCTATTCTATTCTATGTAAATAGTACGTTCCATTCACCTGTTGTTGCTTACTCCGATCCTTTGGAATACATATTTGTTGTAATTCTTATTAACCATCAAAGGCGCCTAATCGGTACAATCTATAAACCACCTCATATATCGAATATCAGTGTAGTGAAGATACTAATAGCTGACATTAGTGATCAGTATGCCTACTTAATTATCTGTGGTAATTTCAACATAGATTACTTAAAATATTTTCAAATATTAAATTGCTTTATTAGGAGTTCCTTTCACTTTAAAAGGAATCTAGTTATAATAACAGTGATAAGTTTTAAGACTAAATTAATAGGATGCCATTCAATTCAATATGCTCTCTTATCAAACATTGAAATTTGGCGCTTTGTTTCAAAATTTCCCATAGTTATAAAATAAAGTGGTCCTGTTTAGTTTAAAATGATTATAATTTTAAATATTTATTGGTCCTTTTAAATCAAAATGACTTAAACTTTTAATTAACAGTTATTTAATTTAAAAGAGATTTGTTGGTGAATGATAGGATACAGTTTTGAATTAAAACGAAATGGTTTAATATTTCAAGATGAATCACTATTAATTTTTAGTTTACCGGTAAGTATTGCATATTAAGTATTTAAAAAACTATACTTCACAAATATGAGACCAGACATAAAATAACTTGAAACACTAAAACACAAATGGATTTCAGTAAAATGCAAAACCTCACTTTTGATAAATGCGACCAGCTTGTAACTGGAATTGATGTTTCGGAAGAAGTATAAGTATTTGTATAAAGCTGTTTTAACCAATTTGATATTTTGGATTCAGAGGACAGCGTTTTTTCGTCGATATTAAACTGGAAAAAACTTTGAGATTGTTATGCACTTATATAGTGAATGTAATATAATTGAAACGCACTGTTTGTTTTTTCCACAAAAAGAGTTTTTCACGAAATTCTGCTCTTAATGCCACATTAGGAATCACCTCGGCAATATCCTCCTTTGACAGTTAGGTACTTTAAACTGTGATAAGTTATACTAGAATCTGAAATTTATTCATATTTTATCATAACAGCTACATACATATTATATAAATGTTAATACTTTTTAACTGAGGTAGTAAGCAAATTAGACTGAACTCTTCCAATAGAGCTTGCAATTTCTTGTTGGCATCATGTCCTATCTCGCAAATTTTCACCCACGTTTTTTAAGTCGGAAGCATGTTTTGGTGCCGGTCCACTTAATACAAGTACATTATTATCATCGATTGAAATAATAAAATAGGCAAAATTAATTCGCTTATGTTTACTACACTATTTTGCAAATTATCGCCTTTTTGTTTATCTTTTTCACCAACATTAAAGCTTATTTCAGCCATAATTATAATTTAAAACACAAGTTAAACTTACGATATTTAACTCAGCAACTTTCCAATGCAATTGCAATTAATATGGCCCGCTATTCGATTTAAAGAAAACAATGCTCATACATTTTTTAAAAACCAAAGTTCATTTTGATTTAAAGTGATATACCTTTAAAATACGGAAGTTCAATTTGACTTATAGTTATATCACTTAGTTTGTTAGCATGTATTGGCAGAGTAAATAAAAGTTCAAAAGAGCAAATGAAAACCCGTTGAGTAGTTTAACAAATATGACTATATATTAGGATAAGTTTTACTATTATATGACACAAAGAAATACAGCGTGCAACCAAAATTTGACGTAAACACTTTAAGAGTGCGTTCCTGAATCCATTAATACATTCAAAGTTTGGGGCGTTATTCAAACTAACTTAAATTGTACATTCCACATTCCAACACTCTTCCTCAATTTAATTATGATGAAAATAAACAAACAAAAAATAAATTCATATTTGTGTTTACTTTCCGTTCATTCATTTGAACTTATTCCGAGATGTGTTCGCAGCTTGATGAACTGATATTTGTTCAATGCTTTCGTAAGCACGTCTGCTGTTTGTTCCGAAGATTCAATGTATTCGACATCTATTTCCATCTTGTTGTATAAGTCTCTGATGAAATTATATTTCACGTCTATATGCTTAAGACGTCGTTGTTCCCATCTTTTAAAAAGATGTATGCAGGATTGATTATCTTCATATACTTTGATAGGATTATGAACTTCCACCTTCATGTCTGTCAAAAGGTTACTCACCCATATCAATTCCGTGATTCCTGTCGCCAGCGCTACGTACACAGATTCAGTAGAAGATAAAGAAGCACAGGTCTGTCTTTTTGTTGCCCAGCTTACGCAGTTTCCATATACTTTGATGACATATCCTGTTGTTGACTTTCGGTCATTTCCACTTCCCCAATCTGCATCCGTGTAGCAAGTTAAGGGTTCGTAGTTACCTTAGTATTATTTTCAAACCTTTCCACAGTAACTCAGTCTCAGAATTTTGGTATCGACTAAAAAAGTTTACTGCTGCACTAAGATCTGGTCTCGTTCCTAACATTGCGTACATCAAACATCCTATCAATTCCCAATTTGGTTTGTCTATTTCGGCATTTGTTATTATATCAATCTGGAGCTTAACTTCTATCGCTGTTCCAACTGGATTACAATCCGACATGTTAAATTTCTCTAATAGTTTCCTCAAGTAAGCCGGTTGGCTCAAAAATATAGTTCCTCTGTTCCTGACAATATTTATTCCAAGAAAGTTTTCCGGTTCTCCTAAGTCTTTTAGCGGAAATTTTTCCTTGAGTAATAATTTCAAGACTTCAAGAACGTCGTTGTTGTTTCCGGCTAACAAAATATCGTCAGCATAAAGAAGCAAGTAAACTTTGCTTCCCTTATACTTTCCGGTGTAGAGACATCTGTCTACCTCTGAGTGGACAAGACCTAAATCTCTAATAAATTCAGCAAATACTTGATTCCAAGCCCTTGCTGCTTGCTTTAGTCCATATAGAGTTTTATTTAATTTGCAGACGAGATCTGCATTACTTTCCATGCCTTCTGGCACTTTCATATAGATTTCCTCTTTTAGTTCCCCTTGTAGGAAGGCATTTTTCACATCTAGTTGTTGTAGAAAAAAGTCTTCTTCATTGAGCAAGCTAATCAAAGTTCTGAATGTTTCCAATCGAGCAACAGGAGCATATATTTCCTCGTAGTCAAAACCCTTTTTCTGTGAGCATCCTTTTATTACTAACCTAGCCTTGTAGGTTTTTATAGCGCCATTTTTATCCGTCTTTACTTTGAACACCCACTTGTTACATATAACTTTACTTCCTCTTGGTAAATTAGTAAGACTCCACGTGCTATTTTTCAACAAGGTGTCAATCTCTTCCTGAATCTCGTTGCTCAATTTCTTCTAAGCTTTTAGGAACATCTTCCACGTAGCTCTCTGCATTTAATGCAAAGACCGCATACTCGTTGAAATACGCTGATTTCATTCTTTCCCTTGTGCTTCTGCGTGCGGTTTCCGTTTGCAGAGGTTCTTTATTTGTAACTCCACTTCCTTCCTTTTCAATTTCCAAAAGGCTGTCTTCCTTTTCACTAGCAGTATCATCGTTTGTTCCATTGTTTTGTTCTTCTTCTTTTTCTCTGTCCAATATCCAGTCCTCGCTGAATGTTCCGTCTAACAAGAACTTGTTTTCCAGAAATATCATGTCCTTTCCAAAAATAATTTTTCCATAGTCTGGACACCAAAGCCTATATCGATTTGGGCAATATCCAGCAAAGTAGACCTTCAATGACTTGGAGTTCAATTTTCCTTCTCTTAATTCCTTTGGTTTGAGTAGGTATTCTATGCAGCCAAATACTCTGAGTTTTTCCAAGTTGGGTCTTCGTCTGTACCAATAAATTGCAGGTACATCCCCCGTCAAGTGCTGTAGTTGGACTTCTATTAATAAGATAGACCGCTCTTCCAACAGCTTCAGTCCAAAAAGTTTTATCCAGGCTACTTCCAAGCAAAAGACAACGCGCTTTTTCCATGATCGTTCGATTCATTCTTTCCGCTACTCCGTTCTGCTCGAGTGTATACCACCTTATTGTGATTTCAAACATAATACGTTTTTGTTCGTAATATTCCTTGAATTCCTTTGATATGTACTCCCTTCCATTGTCACATCTAAATCTACTGATTCGTTTATTAAAGTGACTTGTATCCATTTCCGCATACATTTTAAAATACCGTAAAGTTTCTGTTTTATTTTCGATTATATATGCCGCAGTAAAGTTTGTATAATCATCAATAAACGTACCTTCTGTTATTAAAAGATGTTGGTGTTATAAGTCCCATCAGGTCGCTATGAATTAATTCCAAAGGTCTCTTGCCCTGTTCCTTGTTTTACTATGGGACAACTTAGTTTGTTTTCCTTCAATACATCTGTAGGAATATACAGAGTGAAACGATAGTAAGTATTACTACAAGAACTTTATTGATAAAATACTGAATACAAAACTAGACAAGCTTAGCTAGCGCTTAAACAACACCATGTCAGATAGAAGCGAGAAAAGGTAGTGCCAACTTGACAGTAGTAGTTGTGCCAAAATAAAACATTTGACAGCTCCATCCTAATGGTCGGTTCTCACAGGTGTGACTTGATTATAGCGTACATTTCCAACACCCCTTCTCGCTGTAGCAAGTCCCAAAAGAGCAGCCATTTCCACGAAACGATCCCCAGCCAATGGTTTCGTAAATATGTCCGCCAACATCCTTTCCGATGGACAATACCGCACACGATTTGTTTTTCTCGTAAGTCTCGAATTTGATGATGACAGATATCAATGTGCTTAGTTCGAGCATTGAGTCGCTCCGATTCAATTAGCTTGATGCACCCTTGATTGTCTTCGTAGATAACTGTCGGCTTGATTATCTGTATTCCAATATCAGTCAATAACTGTCGCAACCATAACAATTCTTTTGCAGCTTGAGACGCTGCTACATACTCTGCTTCAGTGGACGAAGTAGCTACAGATGTTTGCTTACGACTCGACCATGATACCGCCGACCCTCCGAAGAAGAAAACGTATCCGCTCGTAGATTTTCTATCGATTTTTTCTCAGGCCTACTCCGAATCCACAAAACATTCTATTGCCGAGCACCCATGTGATGACAGATGTAACTTTAAATTAACCGTAGACACAAGATATCTCATTACGCGCTTGACAGCCTTCTAGTCCCTCTCTGTCGGTTTCTCCACGCATCTACATAAAATTCCAACTGCAACAGCAATATCTGGTCTGCTAACTGTTGCGATGTATAATAGTGAGCCGATAGCTTCCCTATATAACGTATTATTTGGTAGGATGGAACTATTCTCCGCTAATGATGACAAAAAACTTGTCTCCATAGATGTGCCTACAGGCTTGGCATCCGTTAAACCATATTCATCCTGCATTCTCAGAATTTTGCTTCTTTGATTAAGCAAAAACGAGCCATCTGCTTCACGCTCCAGTTGTATTCCGACGTAATGACTCGCAATACCCAGGTCCTTAATATCAAAATACTTCTGTATTTCCTCCTTAACTGCGTTCGTTATTTCAGAAGATTCACCGATCAGAAATAAATCGTCCACATAAAGTAGCACATATGTGACACTTGAAGTTCCATCTTTCCTTGAATATAGACATCTGTCAGCATTTCCCTGTCGAAATCTCAACTTTGCCAGTACTTCAGTAGCCCTTTTGTTCCATGCCCGTGCAGACTTTTTCAAGCCATAAAGACATTTCCGCAGTTTTATCATCACTTACTTGAAATCCTGGTGCCTGTTCCATAAAAATCTCTTCATGAAGCTCACCATTGAAATATGCACTTTTTACATCTAGGTGCCTTACATGCAATTTCTTCTGTGCTGCTAAAGCAAGCAAAACAGTTTCGTTTCGTGCCTCACCACAGGCACAAACGTCTCATCATAGTTCTCGCCATAGCGTTGAGAGAAACCTCTTGCTACCAAACGGGCTTTATATGCTCTTATTTTACCATCTCCATCCAACTTTGCTTTGAACACCCACTTACATGAAATGACTTTCTTCCCAAGTTCAACTAGTTCCCAGACTTTATGTTCGTTGAGGCATCGCATCGCCTCTTCCGCTGCTTCTATCCATCGCTTTCTCTCACGAGTTGGCAATCTTTCCATTTCATCCCAAGACTGATTCGGCTTGCACTTTTAAAGTTAATTTCCGTGTAAGAATACCCTTATTTTGACGCTGAGATATTCGTCTTTGCTGAAAAGCGTGCTGGTTAAGAGATGCATCTTCATAATCGCTGTCATCAAAACTACTTTCCAATTCTGTTCTTGTTGACTCGCAACTGGTGTTATTTTCGGACTCCTTCTGATCTGAAATTATCATTTCTACCGGCATATATCCTTGAACCGTTATAGCCCCTTCTTGCTTCGAGCCGTTATGCTGATTCGATTGCTGTATATTCTCCTCTACTATTGTAACCGAACGGCTTATCCAAACTCGATCACTCTTATGATCTAATATCCTGTAGCCTTTCGTGCAATCATCATAACCCACAAGAAAACTTTTCTCAGCCTTGTCGTCCCATTTCCTTCTCTTTTGTTTGGGTATCAGAGAATATACTTTTGAACCAAAAATTCGAAGATGACTAATATCTGGCTTCTCGCCTTTGAATAGCTCAAAAGGAGTTTTTGGAGTGCTGCGACTCGTTAGCTTATTCTGTATATATGCCGCCGTTAAAACTGCCTCTCCCCAAAATTTATTATCCAAACCAGCGTCCAGCAGCATGTACTTAGCCATTTCAGTCAATGATCTATTTTCACGTGCTGCTACACCATTTTGTTGTGGAGTTTAGGTGACTGTAAGCTGATGTTGTATCTCTTCTCTTCGTAAGAAGTCCTCCAGTTCACGAGAAGTATGTTCCTTGCCGTTGTCTGTTCGCAAAGCAACAGGTCTCCTGTCAAATCTATTTGCCATAGCCTTAATATAATCCTGTACTGTGCCAGACACTTCATCCTTTGATCTGAGTAATTTCACAACTGTAAAACGAGACAAATCATGAATCAGCGTTAAAAAATATTTATTACCCCTTGAAGTTGATGTCTGCATTGGACCACACAAGTCGGAATGAATGAGTCTAATGGGTTGAACCTCCCTCCGCTTACTGACAGGAAATTTCGTTTGAGTAAGTTTTCCTTTTGCACAATGATCACAGATGTCATTATCAGGACATGACATTATTTTAATTCCTGTAGCCAATTCTCTGTGCGCCTCTGATATTCATCCAACATTTTTCCAGTGACATACTCAATTGTTAAATACGCTTCATCTCGACCTTCGAGTGCTGTAACAAGCCCCGAATATGTCTCTGGGAAACTCACCAACAATACCGGAACAATTTCTTCGTCCTCGAGTGGTTTACCTGACCCCCGCAGCAGCCCGACAACTTCCATAATCGAATCGATGTGGTTGCTCATCGATCCACCTCGATACTGGATACTATATAACTTCCTTCTCAAATACAGTCTGCTGCCAAATGTTGATCGCTCATATTTTCTCGATAGGACCTGTCATATATCACTAGCATTCTCCAGTTGTGCAAAATGAATGAGCTGATTATCCTAAACGCTGAGTGTGATGTATGCAACAGCTTTGTTGTTACGCTTCTTCCAGTCATTTACCACTGGATCAGGTTTCGGTTCAGTTATTACCTCAGATAGGTCATCAACACATAATTACCACCGTTGAGCAGAGGAATATTAAGTTTCAAACTTTCCTGGGTCATTTTTCTGCTGCACAGCTGGGCCCATAACCTATATGAATATACAGAAGTGAAACGATGGTAAGTATTACTACAAGAAATTTATTGATTAAATACTGAATACAAAACTAGACAAGCTTAGCGCCTAAACAACACCATGTCAATTTGACAGTAGTAGTTGTGCCAAAGTAAAACATTTGACAGCTCCATCCTAATGGTCGGTTCTCACAGGTGTGACTTGATTATAACGTACATTTCCAACAACATCCTACACATTTTTCCATTGTTGCCTTTGATTCCTCAAACTTTATTCCATCTGCTTTGTTTTTTAGTTTCAGTATATTTTCCTGATTTAAATTACCTAATCTTTTGTGCCAACGACCAATAGTTACCGTCATTAAATATTTCGAGTGACTTACTTCCATTTGAACATAGTTTAATACATAAAGTTCCCTATTATCCCTATATGCAGTGGCTACTATTTGGCCATTTTTAATAATACGCCCTTCGCCATTTGCAAAAACTACTATTAGTCCGTTTATTTCCAATTTCCTTACTGACAGTAAATTATTCTCCAATCTTGAAACTGAAAGCACACCTTTGATCGTAATATAAATTCCATTACCTCGGTTCTGGTTTATAACTTCCAAATCTCCACTTGTTTTGGCTTCCATGAATGATCCTGATTTTGCCACTTTTATTTTGATTGGTTTTTCCAAACATCTTCCATTTTCCAGTCGAACAGATGAATTTACTAGGTGTTCAGTAGCTCCTGAGTCCAAAATCCATTTTAATTCCTGTTTAGATTGACCTTCCATTGAAACAGAAAAACAAAAATGTTTATCCTCACAAAGACTTTTTCCTGTTTGCAACGGTGCGGTGTGTGCTGAGTAATTTTTAATCTGGTTTTGTGGAATTTTCACTTTACACTGTGCACGAAAATGTCCGATTTTTCGACACCTGTAACAAGTAAACTTGAGTGGAATTTTACCTGAGTTTCCCTTGTCAGCATGTTTCCGTGAGGCAGAATCTCTTCCTTCAACTTGTGATGAAAAACCTGTAGTCGATTTTGAATAATTTCCATTTCCAGTTTTATGTTTGGTTTCCTAGTCTAACAGACGATTTTTGACGAAACTTATTGTCAATTGTTCCATCGAAAGAGCTTCCAGCGCTGTCACCACGATATTATATTCCGCAGGCATTGTTAGTAGAAGATAACAAACAATATCACTTTCCCCTAAATTTGCCCCTGTGGTTTTGAGCTCACGTACAATTTTATCAAATTGTAGAAAATGATTAGCCATTGATTCCCTGTTTAGATCAAATTTTGTTGTTAGTAACTTTTTCCGTAAAAACAGTTTCCTTTCGAAGATAACAGCCAAGGAGTTCCACAATGTGTATGCGCTGTCTTTTTCCTTAGCATATTCCACGTGACTGTCAGCAATACGCTGAATTATTTGCGACATACATTTCCTATCGCTTTTCCTGAATTCACCCACCTTTTCCTCCTTTTTCAAGCGTTCACTTTCCTTGTCATCTACACAAAATTCCACCATACTAGTATACGGTTTTTGTACAAACTGTAGTAATTCCAGCTCGTCTAGGAGCGTTTCCATCCTAAATTTCCAATTATTAAAATTACTCCCGTCAAATAGAAGGATACGATATTTTTCAATTTCCGCAGCCATACTTTAGGTTACGCTCAAAACTTCCATAAACTTTTAATTTCCTTAACCTGTGCCTGGGCCCATAACCTATTGGCAAAGTGAATAAAAGTTCAATAGAGCAAACGAAAGCCCGTTGAGTAGTTTAACAAATATGACTATGTATTAGGATAAGTTTTACTATTATATGATACAAAGAAATACATCGTGCAACCAAACTTTGACGTGAACACTTTAAGAGTGCGTTCCTGAATCCAAAAGTTTTAATACAAGCAATGCTACAAACTTCACAGTAATACATTCCAAGTTTGGCGCGTTATTCAAAATAACTTAAATTATATATTCCACATTCCAACAGCATGTAATGTAGAAGGGTTACACGGTACACAGAACAGAAAATATACCTACGTATTTTACATCGAATTCTTTATGGAAACAAAAACAATATTACAATAACAGGTCAGCAAAAAAACAACATCGCTGCACTTCTCTGAATGGTGATCTATTTTTTCGTGTTTTTTTTAGGTACTTAGGGCCGTATTCACCAAGCCATTTAATTGAAATTTAATTTAATTTGTGTTTTAGTACTCCCGTTATAGAGGGTTGGAGCCCACTTAAATTAAAATTAAAGTTATATATGCATTATTATAAAATAAAATAACTCAAATTAAATTTTAATTAAATTTTAAGTGCTCTAATCCTCTCTAACGGAAGTACTAAAACACAAATTTAATTTAATTTCAATTAAATGGCTTGGTGAATACGGCCTTAGATATGAGCAGAAATTTAATTATTCTCAATAAAACAAAAATATGGTTCAAAAATGAACTAAGCTACTCGGTATTATTTTTAGAATAAAAAGTGAATATATCCGGTTAAAAATACAATGATTATGCTTTTAGTATACATAAAATCAGGTCGTAAAATAATTCGTCATCATTTTTCAAAGGGAAATTTACTTGTATCAAGCAATCTCTTGAGCATTTTTGAAAATTTTTCAGTAACTTGAAAGTAAAATGATACGGTTTGATTTTTAAGTGGACATATTTTTCTCAGTGCATACTTCAGAGATAAGATCGAGTCGTTTGACCTAAATTTTGTGAATAATACATGTCCAACGCATTTTACTTCAACCTCGTCCTCCTTTTAATTGTTAATAATGTTGAAAAATTATAGTTTCTTAACAAATTTTCAGTTCGCATGATTTAATATTTTTTATATATGGTGTGGGGCATACGGATGCTGTAGAAGAGTCCTTCTATTACCACGATTTTTCTAGTATTAACCACGACTATGTTACATGGTATCAGGCAATGATCAAGTTGACCATATTCGTTCTTTAGTAAACTCTCTTTTTTACACCGATAATTAAATATCTAATTTATCAACGTAATTTGGCCTATAGAAGTTGGCAACGTTTTAGAACTGCTGAATGTTGGAACATTTTTTGTACTCTCCGTAATTGAGTAAACTACGAAATTCGTCGATCAAAAACAAATTTTTACAGTTTGAAGTTCAATATAAAGCTCCCTAATAAAAAGCTGCGGATGAATTTAAGAGACATCTTCTATTGTGTCTAAGGATTTGATTGATCCAAATTTTGAGTTAACTCACTCCACCTCCCATGAATCTGTAGCGGCAGAAATGGGAGACGTTTTAAAACTTTTCATCCGGACGATCCAAATAATGGGTATTCATTCATAAATGGAACGGAGATTGAAGTGTATACCTATACAGTAATAATGGCCATTAGATCCAATGCCATGGGAATTGATGGTATTCACACGAGGTTTATAAAAATCATAATTCCTGCAATTCCTGCAATTAGGAATTCCTAACCTAACTTACATTTTTAATAATATTATTTCATCTTCCACATTCCCCATCAACTGGATGTTGGCCAAAATCGTTCCAGTTCTTAAAAAATTAGGTACCCAGGAATATCGTCCTATTTCAATACTTCCTTTCTTCTCTAAAATGCTGTCATTATATTGAAAATAATGGTCTATTATCATGCTATCAATCTGGTTTTAGGTCCAAGCATAGCTGCATCACAACCTTAATTAAAATAAGCGATGACATTCGAGAAGCAATGGCGACAAATAATTTAACTATTCTAAGCCTATTAAATTTCTCCAAAGCATTTGATAGAATTGATCCATGCCGTTTTAATTAATAAACTCATTACACATTTTGATTTCTCTACTCCAGCATGTAAGCTCATTAACAGTTACCTCACATGCCGGCAGCAACAGGTTTTTTGTGACGGCATAGTTTCTGATTTTCTGCCAGTATTTATGGCGTGCCCCAAGGATCTAATCTAGGAACTTTACCATCTTCATTAACGATCTTACCAGTGTTATTCTGCATTGTAGATACCACTTGTATGCTGACGATGTTCAGTTATACAGAATCGAGTTGGTGATGCTGTTGAGCGAATGAATTCTGATTTCAGAAACGTCTATAATTCGGCCGTTTAACACAAGCTGGTTCTGAACACTTCCAATACCAGTGCCATAATTATACATAAAACCGTAATTAACATAGCCAACTCCCATGTACCATAAAGTAATAAAGATTAAAGAGATGACAAGATTAAGTTTGCTTTGCGAACCAATATTTGAACGCTCAATCTGAAAGTTTTGATGCAATCGTCAAAGCTTTTCTTTCAGAGCTCGCATCTTCTGTATTGAATTTACAGCCCACTGTAGTGGGATGGATGCAACACTACCAAATTTTACCATGGTAGATATTAATACGCACTTTTGGAAGCTCTTTTGATACAACTGATATGGAGGTACTAGCTGCGTTTTTTTTATATTGTACTGGTTAATTGGAAATTTAAATTAATTTCATTCTATAAAACGTATAACCATGATTTTTTCATGGGGGCAAATTATCAAATTGCATTTCAATTTTCACAAAATGCCAAAATAGATCTAAAATATTTGGTTCTAATTCTAAAGTTGTAATTCTTCAAAAGCTGGCGATTTGATGATTTTTATTCATTTATAAATCCGTGCATCTTCTTTTATAGGGATAAGGAAAAAAGAACGCAGCAAATTTCTTAGTCGACGATTTTTTTCACACATGGCCACCCCTGCCATATAACTTTTTGTATCACCTCATGCTCTACTGACCACCATGGAGGAAGCACCTTGTTTATGTCTTGAAGAGCAATCTTCCAGCCAATGGAAAAGCTTTTAAATATTTTTCTCAAAATTACTTCCTCCAGTCCAAATATGAAATCTATAAAAGAAGTCATAAAGAACGCGTTAACCCTATATTTCTCCTTCTGCAGTTAATCGATTTAAAAAAATTATCTGGATTCATTCGATAAGTATTGTAACTTACCAAAGTTCCGACTTGTATAGGTACATGTAGTTATTTGCACAGGGAGTCCGCAAAGAATAGTCTACGTATTTCATTTAAGAATTTTACCTTCTGTTTTTCGAAATAGAAATTTTTTTAATGCCAGATGTAAATTTAAATGTACATAAAAATCCAGCAGTCATCCTAAATTATAAATTGTACACTTGCTCTAGTTACACACAAATGTATTTGTAATTATTTCACAGAGAGTCACTTAACGTAAAGTAACTAAAACGCATTCTGTAATGCTTCTCTTTAATTTTGATAACTGTATCAGTAACCTGTTAATCTGTTCAAGTAGTTTTTGACGCTACATTCTTGCTTCTTGTTCGGGCTCTTTGTTCAATTAGCTTAAATAAATCGTTTAAACATCAAATTAGTCTTATAATTCCTTTTAGCAACCTTATACAGTCCACATCTATACTCACCTGCGTGAAACTAAAACATTTTGGTCCTACGAGCCAAATATTATTCAGTACGAAAGGTCTACATAAATCTAATTACGTGCGCGTGTTTCTCGCCGCGGCGGTCGTTTTCGCGACAAAACTAGTGAAAGCATAAGTATAAAATGCAAAAACTATAAAACTAGTAATCTAAAAAAAAAAAAAAAAATTAAAAATTGTTGGTTGAGCATAATAAACCAGTGCAGTGAGCATAAAACATAAACCGTACTTCAAACATAGAAACCAAATAAAATTGGGAATCTCATCATCAGTGTAAAGTGCATTTTGGATTACTAATTAGCTGAAACTCATGAAACTCAAGTTAAAAGGGTCATAACGGGTATTTATGCTAACTTTGTGCATATCGAACCATGTGCTTATGCAAAGACAACATACTCAATATACTCCGAGTACATACTCAATGTTCCTGAGCAACAAAATTGATCTCTTAGCAAAGATCCAATTGGTGAGTTCGTTCCATTTATTCTATTTAACTTTCGATTCCTACATATTGGGCAATTGCAATAATTATCTATTAAGAGAATTCTGTATACAGTAAAGTAGGGGTATACACTATACACGCATATGTTTATTTACTGCCGCTATACTACTAAATCTGTAAATGCTAGAAGAGAATATTCGATTTATATGTAAATACGATCGTATAGAAATCCCGGCAAATAGATCAATCATATTCATGTCATGCGGTGACACTCTTAGACTTTTTGATAAATATCGAAGTGCAAGATAAAAAACCTGCTAAAATATAAACTGTGATCATTCTGTCGTAGAAATAAATTTACCGTGGTCAAGTGACATTTCGCTCAACATATATTTTACGATCTCGGGAATAGTTTATAGACTGACAAGCTATATGTACACCGCACTTTGCTATACTATAACAGTCTCCTCTGCCGTCAAAATAAACAGAGTCAGAAGTCATTTACCATTTCATCAATTCGAACAATAACAAAATAACTAAAGATTCTTCGGAAAGTTGAAAGATTTTATTTTATTTGTATTCAATTGCCTCAGATATACCGACAATATTTATTATAAAATTTAATACAACTATATTATACATTTGAAATGGATACAGTTAAAGTCAAGGTTACAGCCCTTGCTGGCAGAATCGAAAAATTCATTGATAACGCATCTAGAACTGGCAAAGATAAAGGAAATGAAGTTTTTCTCAATGCGCGTTTGGAACTTTTAGAAAATTACTGGACAAGATTCATGGAAGCAAACGAAGAATTGTACGCAGTAGCTACACCAGCTGAGTTAAAAGCTGACAGTTATTTTACTAGTGACGTCTTATCTGATGTTGAGTGTATATATATAGATACTGTCCGATGGTTAAAAGAGCAACTGGCTCCATTCGAAAAAAGGACTAAAGAATCTAACATACTTAATTCTACTGCTCATACTTCCGCATCAGGTTCATTACCAGCAATCAGACTACCAAAGATACACCTTCCATCTTTTAGTGGTTCATACTTCGATTGGCCTTCTTTTCGAGATACGTACGTTTCACTAATCCAAGATAACGAAGGATTGGCAGATATTGAAAAGATGCATTACCTAAAGGCAGCAATTACGGGTGAAGCAGCAAAACTTCTGAAACATTTCTCAGCTACTAGCGCTAATTATAAATCAGCATGGAGTACACTATTAGCTCGATATGAAAACAAGAGGGTATTAGTAAATGCTAACTTAAATGCACTGGTCAGCTTGCAAGGAATGTCCGGTGAATCATCTGGAGAATTGCGAAGAGTTTTAGATGGATTTAATTTAGCAGTGCGCTCATTAGACAATTTATCTCGACCAGTAGATCATTGGGGTGACTGGTTTGTTTATCTACTCTCTAATAAGCTAGACAATTCTACACGCAAGGACTGGGAAACATCTCTCAGTTCTACAACTGAAGTCCCTTCCTTTAAATCTCTGCAGACTTTTCTAGAAACACGTTTGCAAGCTCTAAGCGCAATAAAAGATAATGCTTATTCAATTCGAAGACCAGACCATACTCAGCGATTTTCTAATGCTAGGTTGCCTGCAAGAAGCCATCATTCCTCGACATTTAAATCTAAACTGTGTAGTGTATGTTCAGGGAACCATTTCATTCTATTTTGCCCTAAGTTTAGAACGAAATCAGCTGCTGAACGCCTCGACTTTCTGCAAAGGAAAGGAATATGCACCAACTGCCTTAAAGCCAGTCATCAACTCTCAGCCTGCACCTCAGATAAAAGATGTCAACGTTGCAATCAGAAACATTATACCATGATTCATCAGATGTCTTCATCCAACTCAAATGGATTGCCGTCATCAGCCATTGCTAATAAAGCAACAGCCTTAGAGCAGCATATTAACACTAGTCCATCAAGCGCTGATCACACGGTGGCTCATGTTTCAAGCAATAAACGAACCAATCAATCATCTATACTGTAAGCTACAGCTGTAGTCCTAATTCGATCACGTGAGGGCAGATCTATACGCGCTCGTGCCTTGCTTGATCAGGGATCCGAGTCGAGCTTTATTACAGCATCATTTGCCAATTTATTGCGTCTGCCAAAGAAACGTACCAACATATCTATATATGGAATAGGCCAGTGTGATGCAGGAAAATCCAACACTATTGTCACATATGACATAATATCTACAGTTGATGCATCATATTCATATTCCATACAATCACTTGTACTTTCTACACTCACTCACTTAATTCCCTCGAAATCTGTACAGAGACAAGAATGGCCGCATATAACAGGGCTACCTCTGGCTGATGCGCATTTCGACAAGCCGTCGGGAATAGATCTAATTCTAGGAGCGGATGTTTACTCTAGAGTGTTGCTGGGTGAAATTCGACACGGACCGACTGGAGCTCCCCTAGCACAATCTACTACGCTAGGTTGGATCTTGTCAAGTTCTGTCAACCAGGTTTCAGGTGCGCTAAATTCTGCTCTTAGTCTACACTAAACTACTGCTGATCTTAATAGCATCGATATTTTTCTCAGAAAGTTCTGGGAAACTGAAGAGCCTCCTCAATCTCACTTTTTAACACCGGAAGAAGTCGAATGTGAGAAAATCTTTCAAGATAAGCACTATAGAGACAAAAGTGGAAGATACGTTGTTAAACTACCAATGAAATCGATTGAGCTACACCTACGCAATTCACGCGACGCAGTGCTGACTGCTCTATTACGAATGGAGAAGCAATTTAGCCGTGACAGTTCATTGCTTAATTCCTACTCTGACTTTATCCAGGAATACCTAAATCTGAATCACATGGAGCTAGTTCCAGATGAGAATACTACATCGAACCCGAAATACTACTTACCACATCACGCTTTTGCTAAAGCCGACAAGTACTACAACTAAGCTAAGAGTGGTATTTAATGCTTCACAGAAAACTACGTCAGGAGTGTCTCTAAACGACATTTTACACACTGGACCTAAGTTACAAAATGACGTATTTCTTATCCTTACAAGATGGCGTTTTTTCCCATATGTCTTCGTTGGTGACATCGAGAAAATGTTTCGTCAAATCTTAGTCGATCACTCAGATGTTGATTTGCAGAGAATTCTATGGCGTCCTTGTCCATCAGAGCCTATAGTCTGTTACCGCCTTCTCACTGTAACTTATGGTACAGCTGCTGCCCCATACTTGGCATGTAAGGTACTACATCAACTAGCTGAGGATTACAAAGCGACGTATCCGGCAGCCGCTCAAGTGATTAAGGAAAACATGTACGTGGATGATGCTCTCTTCGGGGCGTACGATAAATCTTCTGCTAAATGCATTCGCGATGAACTGCAAACTGTTCTGCAACTGGGAGGTTTCAAATTGCGTAAGTGGAGGTCGAACAGTGCTGAACTCTTATCTAACATCCCGGAAAGTGAGCAAGCAGAAAGTGCCGGTGAAAAATTCGTCACTGATTCTCAAATAAAAACATTGGGTATTGGTTGGAATCCACAACACGATGCTTTTCGCTTTTATATTAACATACCTAAGGGGGATGTTACATCTAAAAGATCGATTCTATCTGATATAAGTAGACTTTATTATCCACTGGGATGGCTGTCGCCTATCACAATCACAGCGAAAATCTTTCTGCAAAGATTATGGGCCATTAAACTCGAATGGGATGATCTATTACCACCTACTCTTACCTCTACATGGTTACAGTATAAATCCGAGCTTCATCAGATAAATGAAATCTACATCGATCGCTGGGTGGGTATGAGCGATACTCTTATTGGGGCTGAGCTCCATGGATTCTGCGACGCTTCGCTATCCGCTTATGGGGCTGCTGTCTATCTACGCATTATGCACGACTTTGAAAACATTCAGGTGACATTAATTGCTGCCAAAACACGTGTTAGTCCAATGCGTACGGTATCTTTGCCACTCCTAGAACTCTGCGGAGCTTATATCATATATTCAACAAAATCTGAAGCTAAACACAATTCCCACGCATGCTTGGTCAGACTCTACAGTCGTCTTAGCCTGGTTAAGAGAGCATCCTTCGAAGTGGAAGGTTTTTGTCGCAAATCGTGTAGCGCTTGTTCATGAGAAACTTCCACAGGCAGTTTGGCGTCACGTACCGACAGCCTCAAATCCTGCAGATTGCATTACAAGGGGTATTACAGCTTCTGAGCTGAAAACCTTCAACTTATGGTGGTCTGGTCCAGATTGGTTACAAAAGAACTCCAGTGAGTGGTCCAAGAAGTCAGAACTTCCTGCTACTGCTGAAGTAAACGAAGCACTGCATCCAGTGCATTCATCTACCACTCTAACATCTATTCACGCGGAAGTTACAAGCATGTTTTTGATGCACAAATATTCCGATTTACAAACTGCTACGTATAACAGCTTGGTGTTTACGCTTTGCTCATAACTGCAGAGTAGAATCTTCATCACGCCGAACAGGCTTCTTGAAGCTGGCAGAACTAAGATTTGCATTAGAAACGTGGATCAGGATCGAACAAAGGAAAGCCTTTTATGAAGATATTAACAGCCTTGTGAAGAAATATCAGATTACTTCTACTAGCAAGCTAAGAACACTTAATCCTATTCTTGATGATACTAAATTACTAAGAGTAGGGGGCAGATTAAAGAATTCACTACTAACTGAGGACGAGAAATACCCTATCATACTTCCAGCAGATAGCTACTTAACCAGACTCGTAATCTCTCAAGCCCACTCTAAGACTTTGCACGCAGGCACACAAGCTACACTCTACCATATCCGCATGAAATATTGGATCCTGAATGGCCGACGAAAATTTCGACAGTTTGTGAGACAGTACATTATTTGCTGTCGAGTTAAAGCTGATACACGACCACCTTTTATGGGGGATTTACCACCTGACCGCGTTCGTCCGACGAAACCATTTCTACATAGTGGCGCTGATTACGCAGGACCTTTCATCGTTAAACCATTCCGAGGTAGGGGTCGCACCACAGCTAAATGCTACGTGGCTGCCTTCATATGCTTTTCGACTCGGGCCTTACATTTGGAGTTGGTAACAGATTTGACCGTCGAAGAATTTATTGCTGCATTTCGTCGCTTCGTTAGTCGCCGTGGTCGATGTGCAAAATTATATAGCGACAATGGACGAAATTTCGTTGCCGCCGACCGACAACTCTCTCGCCATCTTTATCAATTACTCCACAACTCCAATATTCCTCAACTAACATTAACGGAAGGAACTGAATGGCATTTCATACCACCAGCTTCTCCTCACTTTGGTGGCTTGTGGAAAGCTGGCGTCAAATCCTTTAAGTATCATCTTAAACGCGTCGTTGGAAATCAAATACTAACTATAGAAGAAATGAATACTCTTTTATCACAGATTGAGGCCTATCTCAATTCACGGCCGTTGAATGCTATCACAGATGACCCTTCTGATATATCTGCACTTACTCCTGGTCATTTCCTGGTTGGGGAAAGTCTGATCGCTATTCCAACGCCAAGTACACTTGAAACTTCAATCAACAGACTTAATCGATGGGAAATGGTTCAACATATGTATGAAAACTTATGGACACGGTGGTACAAAGAGTATATATCCAGTCTTCAGCTGCGTTATAAATGGCAGCATAAGCAGAATCCTATTAAGCTCAACGATTTAGTTGTAATCAAGGAAGACAAGTTACTTCCACAGCGATGGCTACTAGGTCGAGTAACGGAACTGCACCCAGGAGAAGACAATCAAATTCGTGTAGTTACTATACGGCACAAAGATGGCCACTTTAAACGTCCAGTGACGAAGCTTTGTATTTTGCCAATAGACACGAATGATTCGAGAACGTAAAATAATTTAGAATTATTACGAAAGGCAAAAAAAAAAACTCAAATTATGTGTCATGAATGAATTTAATTTTAATTTAAACTATATGGATTCCTTAACTCTAAAAGTTTTTTGTTTGTTTATGCAGAATATCATGGCGGGCGGCTTGAAATCCTTTTCGTGTTATACACACGAGGCGGGCGGAATGAACAAAATACCATCAAGCAGACAAGTAACTCTCATTACGTCCACAACTACAATCAACACTATGCAGCCGCAGTCATCCTAAATTATAAATTGTACACTTGCTCTAGTTACACACAAATGTATTTGTAATTATTTCACAGAGAGTCACTTAACGTAAAGTAACTAAAACGCATTCTGTAATGCTTCTCCTTAATTTTGATAACTGTATCAGTAACCTGTTAATCTGTTCAAGTAGTTTTTGACGCTACATTCTTGCTTCTTGTTCGGGCTCTCGACGTGATAACATCTTTGCTCAATTAGCTTAAATAAATCGTTTAAACATCAAATTAGTCTTATAATTCCTTTTAGCAACCTTATACAGTCCACATCTATACTCACCTGCGTGAAACTAAAACAAAATCGAAAGGCAATATATCTAGTGAACTGCAAGAGTATGGTTTTAAACTGGAAGATCTTCACATACATAGTAGGCCGGATGTATGAGTGAAATAGCAATCCCCCATCACTAAATTATTGCAAAATAAAGTTTTTTTCCAGGAAATTAGTTAGCGATCAAGTGTAAAGTAATATTGTTTGGTAAACTACACGCTTCTATCTTAATTATTTACATACTTCAATTTTTGTAAGACTTTAACAAAACGTTTTCGTCATGTAGCGGTGTCATTTCTAATTACACAAGAGAGAAGTATCGTTTAAAGAAATGTTTATTTGTACCAGAATGATCAACGTAATGATATAACCAGATTTAATATTAATACCAATAAAAATTTTTTTGAATCTAGAAATCCCCATTATAGAAAATAATACCTTCATACTTAGGAAACAGATATTAAGGAATTTATCTCAGGGTCTGTGATTTAGCCTTCGAGGAATTACATTTTAAATGGAAGTTCAAAGCCCATCTTTTTCCTTTTTATTTGACGTATCTTTAAATTAATGAATTTTTTTATATACATAGCTTTAATGATATTTGCTTTATATACATAGCTTTAATTTAATGATATATCGGCCAAATATATATATATACAGGTGCCTTGAATTAATGATATGTCAATTCACTATGATAGTTAGACGTATACATGTCCTTAATGTAATGAGATTTTTCCAGATACATCGCGTTAGTTTATCTGAGCTACGATAATTTTGAATTAATGACGTTGATACATGTATGTGTCTTGGATTCACTGTAATTATAACGTAAAAATATGAATTCTTGAACTTTTAAATTCTTCCTTTACTGTCCTGGAGCCCGCTCACATAAGATGAAGGTCGTCTAGGTTCGCCTAGTCTCTCTCTCTCTGTACAGGTCAACTAGGGACTCTGAAGAATTATGCCCCTCAGAGTCAGATGGGAGGATGGGGCAGGCAAAGAAGGCAGACCATCTGCGCCTTCGATGGGATACAGGTAAGTGACGTAAGGGTCCCTTCAGGACCGAATGTGTGCCGGCTTTGGTGTGATAGGCACGAAAATTTTTTTTGATTATGGCTGACGGCAGCGGCAGGTTTTTGTGGAACCCCCCCACACTCTCCGCCAATAGCTGAGGCGAACTAGCGTGCCGCCCTGCAGTCAACACTGCCCGTCGAGTGATCTGTCAGCTCATGCTGACAGTCGGGACTTTACGTCCCAAGCGAATCACTCTTCATAGTTCCATAACAGACTTTCAGCATGATCCTTTTTTTACGAAACTTGATTCAATATCGCAAACCAACTTATTTGTATCAAAGCTCAGTTTTTTACGGTCTTATAGGACAATTAATTTAATTATTCCAAGCTATAGTAATCGGGTTTCTGAGCGTCAATTCCTTATCCAAGCCATCAGACTATAGAATACTCTTCCCCTTGAGCCAAGAGAGAATGCTTCCCAAGCCATGAAACAGAAACCTATATGTGTGCGTTCGGAGTCCGTTCTCTAAAATCTTCTATATTTATGCTTATGGAAAAATGTCAAACATTGACTTTATATATGCTATAGAGCCTAAACTACTATCCATGCAGGAAAATAGTCTTCTAGTAACTTACAGCTTGATTCCTTACCTTCCCAAAGGCTACACTTGCTGTATACCTTACTTAACAAGATAATTAAATATTTTTGATTACAAAGGAACCTTACGATTGTAAGCTCACTAACTCTCAGCTGAGTGATAATTGCGTGTGTATGTGCAGCCGGAGTCCGAATCTGTAGGTAGCTAAATTCGATATCATCAGCCCACGGCATCCCATGACGGCACAGCGACATTACAATGATTACTCAGCTGAGAATTTTTGTTTGAGAAATCGTAGTCATTTGGTTAAGTTAAATTTTTTTAAATAATTTTGTTAGGAAAGGTATGAAAATTTTATTACGGTTCGGAAGATAAGAAAACAAGCTAAAGATTATCAGAACACCATTTTTCTATATGAATAGTAGTTTAAGGCGGACGGGCTATTCAAATCAAACTTTTGTTAGTTTTACATAAGAACACTGCAAATATTTTAGAATGTAAGGACTCCGTTGGGCCTCGCATGTGGTAGGGAGGGAGTCTGTTTCATGGCTTGTGAAGTATTCTCGAGGGTTTTGCTTGAGCTCAAGAATGATAGCAGCGGTCATAGTTTTTGTATGGGTTTGTTGGGCTTCCTATTACTATTATTATTTTATTTTGTATTATTATAGCATATGCATATAATAAGTTTAGCTGTTGAGATATTTGTATTTTCATTATCTCCTGCGCATAGATATAAGTTTAACAAGAAACTTAATTGTGTAGATGCCAGTTAATAAACTAATTGAATTACATTGAATTGAATTAAAGAAAAGGATACACTATTGGTGCAGTTTTTAATATCGAGGGAACATTTAATAATGTTAAAATAGAGACTATTCAGAATGCTCTACGAGTTAAATTCTATATATGCCGAGGATTAACTCAATGCTCAATAACGCCAAACCAATGCAGAACTTGACGGCAGTAAGGTTAGTATGAGGGTGTCTAGAGGTACTCTACAAGGAGTACATTCACCTCGACTGAGGTTATTGATGGTTAATGGTATTCTCATCTCTTTTCAAAGGGAGGATATAAATGCGGTAGTAGATAGATGTAGTATATGCTCATGATTTGTCATCCTGGTCTTAAGAAAGTTTGTAAAGACAAAACTAATCCTCTTTACACGGAGGAGAGTTATTTCGACTTCCGCTCCTCTAAAACTGGATTACAATACTCTTGAATTTACGAGTGATACTAAACTCTAAACAAATTGGAGGATAAATATGAATGGGCACGTCAAAATGGCGGCCATTGCAATATATGCCTACAAGAAAACTTTTGGCAAAAGATGGGGTATATACCCTCGTATCGTGGACTGGTTGTAGACCGCTATTGTAAGACCTATCCGTACATATGGAATCTTGGTGTAGTGGAATGCTCTAAAGAAAGCGACACACCTGAAGAGTCAAGCTACAACGCGCACCAATGTATACACAGCTTTTCCATTGTGTTGTGATTGTTTCGCATGCGATTTTCTGTTCTTGGTGGCTGGGTTTGGGTTCAATAGATAATGGACTAATGAGCGATGGGTGTCTCAAAATTCGTATGAGCTCGTTCTGGCGCTTCTTTACTGATTTATATTCTTTGATTGTAATACAGGAATTCTTTATGGCAATCAAAACACTAGTATAACATCACATAGCAGAATCATTTAACTGCACGTTGCAGCTCTGGAATTACTACAAACTAAAGAAAGGATAAGCGCCAAAATGCGACTCTTGTTATTCATATTTTTTTATTTGTTCTAAATTTTAAAACTAATTTTTATTCAATTATTTTTGGCTTCATTAAAAATCTAAAGTTTATTAATCAAATTTTCAGTTGCTCCATCATTCGGTTCGCACTCTGCAGTCTATTTATTTATTATTTATAATTCCAGTTTGTCCTTTGCTTTTGAGGCGCGAAGTTTTGGAACTGCCAGTTACAGGCTGGGCTAAGGCTCTTCTTTTAAGTTTAAGATCTGAGGACTTTTCGTCCATTCTAACCATATCCAACATGTTGCGATTTATAGTCTAATACTTCAGTTATCAAATCTTTGAATTCTTTAAAAAAAATCATATAAATTTATTCCGTTATCCTTGATTTCGTAAAATTTTTACACCAAGAGCGAATTTTTTTTGTTTTTTTTTTTTTTAAGTCAAAATGAATCCATTGGCATACTCCTCTTACTTATTCACCGAGCATCCTGTATATATCTAAAAAAAAATACTATTATTGCACCCCACTGAAAATTCAAAGCCTGCTGCCTCTGGTTAAGACTCCTTTCACTCTTTCTCCTGGATGTATTTCCATTGTTATACTCTACTAACGGAAAACGCATAACGCGGTGGCAGTAGATTGTATACTATTTATAACTACCTTTTGTGTATACAGCTGTTGAAAACAATCAATATCAAGCGATTTTTGGAAAATAGTTCTCAGAAGAGTTACCAGAGCATTGGATCGCAATTTAGTAAAGACTAGAGGGATCCCAGCCAGGTTCCGATCTACCTCAAAGCCCTACAATATGATCGAGAAAATCCTCGTGAGTAATTCTGAAACTTACCTGTATGCTCAACCTAAGTCAAATAAATTATTATGAGGAGGAAGACTTGGTAGATGGAGCTGCTCCATATACAAATATGTTTAAATATTGAAATTAGTGAAAATAGAAGTCGTGGGTATTCAAATAGTGTAAATAAGGACTTGTCGAATTCTCTATGGTTTTCCAAATATGCAATTTCGAATTTCAACTACAATCTTTCCGGTACCCTTCAGCACTCTTTTGTTATTATTTCAAATATACTTAATGTTTTTCTATGTTCATTGCACGTTAAAAACCTTTTATTAATATGCAACATATTAGAGAAATCTTTAAGAACCTTAGAAGGAAATTCGTAAAATTAATTGCAATAAAACACAGGATTCAGCTAAAATTTAAAGTCCTAGCAAGACAATTTTTCACAAAATTTTTTAAACCCATATGACCTCTTATTCGGTCAAATATTCAAACATATTTTCGGGGTACTCTGTATATAAATATTTCAATGGAATTTTAAATGTTAATATCTTTATTATGTGTTTTCCCAATAATTTTTCTATAAAAATTAAAAATTATTTCACTAGCGGCCTTGCTAAGCTTTAATGCATCATTGTATTGAGCAATGTTGAATCGTCCAGTTGTGTTAACTGCTACAATATTTTTATTAACGCTGTCAAAGACAAATGTGAAACTAGCTGAGGCTCCTATGGCTTGCCTATGATCTGGATCCAAAATAAGTTCACCATTTTTACTAATTAGAGAATGAACGGCTCCAATTGTAAACTTCATCTCTATACCACTAATGAGAAGTGCTAAACAAGCGGCGTTTACTGCACATGCTACCAACTAGAAAACAAAACAAACACAATTAATAACAAATTAAAAGTTATAAAAATTTGTCTAATGAAAATTATACCTAGGGGCGACATGCTCAATAAATTCACGCTTCTGTTTTGTGCAGAAAGGTTCAACTTTTTTTGCAATTTCTCCTTAATAGAATGTAGATAGGAGAAAATGGAACTCCTTAAAGTTTGGATAGAGTTATTCTTAAACAACTAATTTCGTACTTTTCGTATAAGATAAAAATATTAATAACACTTTTGAACTTTAAAGGGTTCCATTTTCTCCTTTTTACAACTTCCACCAAAACACATTAAGGGTTACAGAAAAAAAAATAAATCGAGACTACGCATTTTAAGATAATCAAGGATAACTGAAATATCCATTAAGCTTAAAAACAAGTTTTCAGAAAAAGGACCTTGTTACATTTTTCTTGGGAACTTCAAGGCTTTCCAAAATAAATAACGTTTATTTCATGGGCATGCGATGCGTATATTCTAACATATAAATTTTTAAAGGTACACCCTACTAAGCTAAATGTGTGGCACAAATTTCAAAATACCGTATCAGAAAGTATTATTCACAATATAGCCAAGCTTCCGTGAAATTTCATCAAAATCAAATATGGTCCATTCACAAATTGACACAAAATTGGTCGATTTTCTGTTGAATGAACCTAAAGAGAGATTCTAAAACATTTCCACTAATTGAGATATTGTTAATTTAATGTTAAAAATATACTACGAGAAAATATTCTATTCGGCATAGGAACACAAATTAGGTATTTTCCTTCCCTTATCTACAAGCATATCTATAAAAATGTACAACATTTTAAACAAAAGAGCAAAGTTGAAGTAAGACGACTTTGAAAGTATTTCAATCATTCCAATGCATTTCACGTGAAATTCAAGTATAAATAAAAGCAGGGACCGAAAGAGTTATAAGAAATATTTTAAAAGTCTGGGTTTAACACTTTGCTATTGATATTTTATCTTCTAATGAAATATGTAGTTAAAAAAACAATTTTATTTTCTTCTGAGTATATAACAGTCTTATCTTAAGTTTTGTATTTCTCTCTCGGTAACATGTAAAAATGTTTTCAAAAAATAAAACTCATAATTCGAGTTTTTCATTTTTCTCAGCTTTTAACAGTTAAAAATGAGTTTTAAATTTTTCCTCACGAAATAAAACTCTTTAATTGAGTTTATAATTTTTCTCAGCATTCAACAGTTAAAAATTAGTTTTATTTTTTTTTTTCTGAAGAAATAAACCTGTCCGAATAAGGTTCTTACGGAAAGGAAAATTGGAATCGACAACCTCTTCTTGGTGTTGCCATTCATAGCTTTGGTTTTTCACTGTAAACGGCGGTTTTAAAAAAAATGTAAATTTAATTTCAAAAATAGGACCAATCTGCGTAGGGTTGCTATACAAATTTTTTTAAAAAATTGACAAATTTTATCTTGTAACAAATATATGACAACAAAAATAGAAAACGTCCATTAATAAGTTTTATTTCCTGCGGAAAATAAAAAACTTGAATTATGAGTTTTATTTCTTGAAGAAAAAATAAAACTCATTTTTAACTGTATAAGACGAGGAAAATATAAAACACGAATTATGAGTTTTATATCCTGAGCACAAAAATAAAACTCATTTTTAATTCTTATAATATACAGGGTGTTTCCCCTTAGGAGGTCCATAGAGCGGGAGGTGGTAGTACTCACCTAGACGAACCAAAAATTGTATGGCAGGTGGGGGGGCAATATCAACCGTTTAGGAATTACAGGGTGATTCATAAAAAAAGCTAGGTTTTTACAAAACACCCTGTATCTTAAAAACTACAGGGCGTATGGTCACACTTAAGGGCTCACTGTATGCAGAACTTCATAGCCTTTCCAACGACAGCTCAACCAGCCCCGTGCCCATCTCCCCTCAGATGTTATGAAGGTCTAAACTAAAAATTTCGGATTTTCTTTCCTTTTTTTTTACTTTGACCTCTATTATTTTTGCAAAAAGGTCGTTAACATAACTTTTTTTTATAAAAACTGTAAACTGTGGAGCCTCCTCTTTAATTTGACCTATTATATCCTATGGGCTATCTGTATCCGTTAAAGAGTTATTAGCTCTAAACTTATTCTCAAACCTATTTTCAAACCTATCCTCAACGATAATTTGTTCCCTTAGTACGTCATTTTAAAAAATATCGTCTAATTTCGGTGTGACCGGAATAGGTTATGAGTTAATAACTGTTTAACGGCTACAGTTAACACATAGGGTGTAATAGGTCAAATTAAAGAGGAGGCTCCACAGTTTACAGTTTTTATAAAAAAAAGTTATGTTAACGACCTTTTTGCAAAAATAATAGAGGTCAAAGTAAAAAAAAAGGAAAGAAAATCCGAAATTTTTAGTTTAGACCTTCATAACATCTGAGGGGACACGGGGCTGGTTGAGCTGTCGTTGGAAAGGCCATGAAGCTCTGCATACAGTGAGCCCTTAAGTGTGACCATACGCCCTGTAGTTTTTAAGATACAGGGTGTTTTGTAAAAACCTAGCTTTTTTTATGAATCACCCTGTAACTCCTAAACGGTTGATATTGCCCCCCCCCCCCCCCACCTGCCATACAATTTTTGGTTCGTCTAGGTGAGTACTATCACCTCCCGCTCTATGGACCTCCTAAGGGGAAACACCCTGTATATGAAATATGTAAAACTGTGGCAAAGAGTTTTATATCGCTGTAAAATAATATAATTATTTTTTTTAACAGTTAAAATTGAAATATAAAAAATGTCTTACAATAACAGTTAGGATTGGATTTATATATTAAAATCGAAACTTTCTTAATTTCAACATAGGCAGTTAGTCTAAGTGCTGTACATAGACCCCTTTTGTACTACGCTACTTTCTGGAAAACTTTATGAAAGAGTTTTTTCGCTTACAAAAAAATAATAAGTTATTTACGGTCCCTGAATAAAAGGCTTCAGCATCAGCCAATCATCCACTAATCCTAGCTGGCTGGCTACCTGACAACTCTATGATGGCTGGGGCGAAAAATTGCGGCATTTCTCACTATGTGGTAGAATTGTGTTTATGTAGTTAGTTAAATGTTTCTTGCCCTTCACCCCTTCAACTAAGAAGAAAGATTTCCTCACACCAATAGGGTTTTTAGACACGATACCTCGCTTCCTTTAGTTATGTTCTAGGCTCTACTTTTTCAAATTTCTTCATCTGGTAGTATTATGTTGTCTGTGCCCAAGGCAATAATTGAGCTCGCAAAATGGATCGATCTTTCCTAACCACTTTAGGGTAAGGCACAATAGATCAACTCTGGTCGCGGTACTCTTAACCTAACCTAACCTAACCAATGTGATTACATTCCTAAATGTATTACATTTACAATATAAGCAACAATAGGTTCTGGAAAAGGCATGAGAATAATGAAATCTTAACAAATTGGCAAGAAAGGAAGCAGAATTCAAATTTACCGGACCCGAACTATTATGCGGACTTATGTAGAGGTACTTACGAGAAGAACGTCTAAAATAGAAAAGACCGATCATGGAATTTTAATCCGTTTTCTCATATTCTATTCATTTGCATAAAGTTATAATTACAAAAATTGGCACACAATTTTAAAAACGTAGGTACCTTATTAATCCCGCTAGATGATGAAACAAATTATTAAAAATATAAAAACTTACTCCACTGTGATCTTCCATTTCTTGAATTTGAATAGAAATGCCGGTTCTAGGATGAAGAGCTGTAAGAAGTGCAGTCTCGCAAGTGCCCTTAATTACAGATTCTTTTAATCTGTCCTTAATTGCTGGAAGTCCAGCTTTAGGGCGATAGTATACCTCCACTGAAGCACGGTCTACTTGTAGATTTTGCAATTTAACTTCAATGGGGCCATACATTGATGCTAGAACTACTGTTTCCCCTGCAAAAACAAATCCTTATTTATTAGCAGAACTGTAAATTTTTTAAAAGCTAGAGAGAGAATAAGAAGTGCTACGGCTTTTACAAGAATTTATTAAACTTCAAATTTTGTAGGTAGTTTTAATACCTCCTTAACGGATTATACTTATGCAAAATACAGAGCGCAGCTTTTTAAAATTAAAATCAATTAAGACCTAAAGAGCGTCAATCCTAGGAAGGATTTATTGGACTTCCATTTGCGTCAATTGAAAATGAGATAATAAAGTCCCTTAAAGCGCGTAAAATTAATTTCATGATCTTTGTTTGTTATTTCTTACTTTAATAATATATTAAAATGTTTTTTGTACAGTGATTAATTTTATGAATTCGTGCCTTGGCCAAAATAAGCCATGCATGATGAATATTGTCTAACTTATGTAAAATCTCTTCAAGAATTTACGGAATTTCTCTGAATTGCATGAGATGTTGTGAATTATCTTATAATGAATAGTTTTCTCACTATGTATTGCACGGTTGACTGAATCTGTGTCCTGGACAAGATTTCATTTAACTTGGGCCACGTTTCATTGAAACTGAAAAAGATTTTATCATAAAATTGAATATATGTAAAAATCTATATTCCAAATTTTTTTTTTTTTATTAACAACCAAATAGAGGCCCGCGTATATTTTTCTCACTGGGTCCCGCGAACTCTAGACGCCTGCTTTGTGCCTAATCATGCATGTCCTCTGTGTTAGAAAGGAAGCGTGTCATGATGTGGCGAACAGGTTCGTGTTCACAAAAAATACAAAACATAACAGTTAAGTTAGTATTGGAAACATAGCCAAAAGTTAAGAAAGTACCGTGCGCTAGCTTATGAAACCAGGTACCCAATCAGTGTTCACAAAAAATAAAAAATTACAAAAAAAGATATTAAGCTCGGTTAAGAATGATTTAAAAATTAAAAAAAATAAAAAGGATAAAATAAAAGTAAGAAAGTATTCTTCGTGCTGTGACATCTCACGGGATACCATTATACACAACGTAAAACAACATTTGGTCTTCATTACTCCATTAGCCCTTGTTAAATATTTTTATTGGTAATATAGTTAATGTGGCATACCGGTGGGATCGAGTGAATGTAACTCCATTAAAGGAATGATAATGTGATAAGTTCGTTTTCGGTTAATGTAATTATTTACTCGAACTTCATTGATCATGTTATCCTGTAGCAATTTTCTTTAGTGGTTGTGTGAATTTACTCTTTGTAGTAAAGGTGTCATCTACTGCATAATCAAGAACGCTGTGCTGGTCCTTAACTATGATGCACCTGCCTCAAGGCAGAACTCCTCTAGCTCCCCTACAAGAACAGAGCTCTTAGGGAATGGTTAGTTAGGTGCCGCTCTACAAACAGACTCCAAGTGATCATGGAGGGCAATAAAACAATCCCATTTCTGCTTTAGTCTTTAGGTTATTTATGAAAATTCTAAACACTAACGTAATGATAAGAATTCACGTGATTTCCTATAGTTAAATTACCTATTTGCACTTATGTGCTTAACATAACTCATCGATTCTTTGTGATGTAACTTTGGCTTGACCCAATTCAAGTGTGTAAAATTACTTGTACTTAACGTAATAACTTAAGTGTGACTGCATTTGGGTAAACATATTTTTGCCTAGCATACATTTTTTGCATTACATCACAGTTATTGTGATTGATTTATTGGAACGTAGTTTGGGCCATTTGGGTGAAAATATGGTGTGTCAACCATGCTTTTTAAGTATTTTGTTGTAATTATACTTGAACAGAATTCAACGGTGTGTTGAATTAAGTTTATTACAACGACGTACCGAAACTCAACAGTGTGTTGAGTTAAATTTACTTCGCTTGGCTTATCCTCTTACCACTGGCGGGGGATGGATAAGCGCTGGGTTGCTTGGGAAGTTTGTAAAGAAACACTCAACGTACTTGATAATACTCGATAAATTTATTTAAAGCTATAGGCTATTTATAATAAAGAAAAAATGCTAACATGCCAATAATAACAAAATTATGTTTAAAATGAAATAATTTCTACATAGCAGAGCTATGTTGAATTATTTCAACATAGATAAAAAAATAAAAAGAAATGTATGGTCAGCTTTTGTTTTTAAAAAGAAATAATTTCTACATAGCAGAGCTATGTTGAATTATTTCAATATAGATTAAAAATAAAAAAATGTATGGTCAGCTTTTTGACTGACCTGGTAAACTAAAGAAAAAGCGCTCGTACATATGTATGTAGTGTACGTAGAAACGTAAAGATTTTTTTTTATACTGTGAATCAATGCAACCGCTTTAAGTTGTGAAAGCTATTTTTAGGTCATGATTGCATTGATTCTAATTATGACGGTAAGGAATTGTTGTTAATTGTTCATGGGATGAACATGTTGGGGCCGGGCGGATGCAAGAACCTTGTCAAATTGTTGCTGAATTGAAGGCTGAGAATCTGCCTGCGTGCTAGGTGAGGAGGGTTGATTTTCATCCTTCTTGTAGGTTTTGAAGAACCACTTAAGTTTGCTCCAGTATTTGTAAACGAAAATGCCTAGTAGAACAAAGACGAAAAGGCTGGTCGTCGCAGCTGTATGGACTGCTAATGCCTTGTGCATTGTTTGGGTGAATGGTGGCTCTGGTGCTAGTGTATAATCCATGATCTGTTGATTTGGATGAATTAATACTCCAGATTGGAGGATGTGAGAGACCTCTGTGGTTTTGATCTCTGTTATCACCGGGGATGTTTGCTTTATGTGACTCGTGACAACCTCAAATTGTTGATCTATCGCAGTTTTCAGGGTTATTTCTTTTGTTTTTAATGAACAGTCCTCATGAAGGTGGATGATTCCAGTGGCATTGAGAAGCAATTCTTTTCTTGTTCCGTTGCAGATTATTGCTACAACCTTGGGCTCCTTGGTGATGTATAGCCAGGTATTTTTCATCATCAATGCCTTCCAAACAGCTCCAGTCAGCTGCACCTTCCGCATTTCACAAATAGATGCTGTATGGCGATTGTAAAGCTCGTCAACAATACACGATGGACTGTCATCAATGCTATGCACAAATGTCGGAGCGCAAAGATAGGTGTGATTACCTATCATTGTACATGACTTCAATTCTTCCTCTTTTAAGTTAAAGTAGAGTTGGTGATTAAAGTTGACAGCAAAAGTGGATAGTTTCAGGTCTATAATAGCAAACGAATTGTTATTGATCATTTGTGGTATTGGTGTAACATGCATGAGTTCATATGCATTTCTTTCTATTATGTTCAGGTAGCCATAAAGTTTTAGTGTATTATTTTCTGCCCTGATGTCTAGTCGAGGTTGAGGTGTTTCTGATATGAGGAGATTAGAGCCTAGCTTAATTGAAGTATCATCTATTGCCCTTTTGATTTGATGTGGCGTAATAAAGTCTAGGAGATGACCGTGTTGGTGAACGGCATTCAACCATCGTTTATATTTTTCTGCTAACTCGTCATAGTAATCTTCAGCGCTGAGATAGGTGGATATTACCTCAATGCTGATCCTGTTGTGGTCGGCCTTGCTGAACCATGTAGCCATTTCATTAATTGAGGCAATGACTTGAGACAATCGTGAGTCGAGCTGTTTCAGCTTCTCGCCAATGATGTAGTTAGATTGGTTGATCTTGGAGTTAATGAGCAATACCTGTTGGTTAGTTGTTTGTAGAAGGCCTTCCTGATTATGCTGCAGTAATTCTAAGTCTGTATAAACCTTGTCATTGACCCCAAAAATGCTTGTTAGTACATCTCCGAGTAGACCTCTCCTTCCTCTAGACTTACGCTGGGCTAGTTGAACGATTTCATCAGTGGCCTTCATCAGGTTTTGCCTTCTTGCTGACATATGTTCAAAAAGTATACCACAGGGAGTGATGTCAGTAAGAGTCTTAGTTTTCTCGCACATATCTCTTATTTGGGTCCAGGTTGTGTCTATCATTTTTCGATCTTCAATTACCTCGCTTGTTGGAAAGGTAATCTGAAGCCTAAGGTTTCCTCGTTTGATTTGTGCAGAACCCAAGCTCTCGATATACAAACCAGTTTTGGGATGAAAAATCTCGTAACTCTGGCCAAAAACTGTAGCTATCCAGTATAGTACTATAAAAACTGAGTGTAGTAGCTTAGTAGCCCACGTGCAGGGTGCAATCTTAATTTTCCTTCTTTTTGGTGAGTGTGGTGAATCGTCTGCTTTGATTTTTATTGCACATGTTGATGGCTGATCAAAGTGCTCTGATCTAGACCAAAGTTCTGGTTCAGGCTGAATATTGCTGATATGTGATCTCCTGCGAGTGGTGCCTGGCTTATGCCTAGCTTTAGAAAGGGTTGTCAATGTGGCAAGAGTTTTGGGCTCAGGTGCTCTTGACGATGTGTATGTATCGATGGGTAGCTGACAAAGTTTGTTGAGCGGACGCTTCTTTATGTCGTTTTGTATTTGACTGACACAATCCGGACGATACCATCTTCTCCTGGGTGAAGTTGCACAATTCGACCTAGTGACCATCTTTGTGGTGGTAAATTGTCGTCTTTCACTAGTACCAGCTCGCCGATCTCAGGATTATTGCCTTCGGTTTTCCACTTGCTCCTTTGTTGTAGCAAGGACAGATATTCTCGCGACCATCTATTCCAAATATCTTGCTGTAGTTTGGTAACTAACTTCCACCTCTGATGAACCTGCGTGTTGCTTATATCGGGCTCTGGTGGTGCTATTATCGGTCGGCCAATCAAAAAGTGGCCTGGTGTTAATGGTTCTAAGTCTGTGGGATCACTCGACTGTTGGCAAATTGGTCTTGAGTTTAGACAGGCCTCAACTTGGTACAATATCGTGCTAAATTCTTCGTATGTCAGCAGTGTTTCGCCTAGAACTCGCTTGAGATGGCCTTTGACTGATTTAACACCAGCTTCCCAGAGACAACCGAAATGTGGGCTGCCAGGTGGGATGAACTTCCACTCTGTCCCGTTATTTGCTAGAACCTCTGCAGCTTGTCTGGTGGAGTGATCAATTGCAAGCTTCAGCTCCTTGTTCATTTTGTTTCGTGCGCCAACAAAATTCGTTCCATTGTCACTGTATATTTCCCTGCAATTTCCCCGGCGTGCAACAAATCTTTTATATGCCGCTAGAAAGCTATCTGTAGTAAGATCACTGACTAATTCGAGGTGAGCTGCCTTGGTCACCATACATATAAATAGGGAGATATAGCCCTTTATAGTTTTGGTGCCTCTTCCTTTTGACAATTTTGGCAGGAAGGGTCCAGCATAATCAACCCCACAGTGGGAGAATGGTGGGGAAGGAATTATTCTTACAGCTGGTAGGTTTCCCATGAGTTGCTGGGTAGAGTTCTGCCGATGTCTCAAGCATCTTATGCATCTATGTATTCTGGCTTGTACCCTACTTTTGGAATTTATTATCCAGTATTGCATTCTTAGGTAGTTTAGAGTAAGCTGTGTGCCGCCATGTAGAGTCTGGAGATGCGCATGGTCAATGATGAGGTTAGTTACATTGTGGTTCTGAGGAAGTAGAACTTGATGCTTTGCGTCGGCTGAGAGGTTGGCATTCTGTATCCTACCTCCTACTCTTAGAACTCCCTCTTGGTCAACAAAGGGATGAAGAGAAAGTAGCTTGCTTGAATTCTTCAACCGGTCCCCCTTTTTTAAGGTGTTTATTTCTTCAAAAAACGATTCTTGCTGCACAATTTTGACTATGCACGTTTTAGAGATTCTTAATTCTTCTGTGGAGAGATGTTGGATCCTTCTTTGGGCCTTTGGTAGCCTGCAGTTATTGATGAAACGTTGACAGTATGCTATTACTCTTACTTGATGCGTTAAGGTAGAACAGTTAGATATGTCTGCGAATTTTACTGCTGCATGTAGAACCTTTATCGTCCTTTTGACTTCTTCGTTCGTTTGGATGTTAAATTTCCTTGAAGGCCAAGCTTCTGGTGATTTTGCGAGCCAAAGCGGGCCTTTCCACCATGTACTCTGTGCAATGAGCTTACTTGGATTAGTACCCCTTGAAGCCACGTCTGCTGGATTTTCTTGAGATGAGACATGCTTCCAAATGTTTGTCAAAAAAAGTCTTTGAATTTCCGATGTCCTATTCGCAACGAAAGTGTGAAGGGTATTTGGGTCCTTTGCGATGCCAAAACTATCTCAGAGTCGCACCATGCAAATACTGTGGGCGAAGTTATTCCTAAGGTAATGATGGTGGATTTGAGTAGTCGTGCTAACATCAAGGCACCGCAAAGTTCCATGCGTGGTAATGTTATTTTTTGTTTTAGCGGTGCTACCTTAGTTTTGGCTGTTAATAGGGTTGTGTGGACTTTTCCGAATGAGTCGGTTGTGCGGGAATATATGACTGCTGCGTAACCCACACGGTAATTTATCCAGCGCGGTATTCTAAGCGATTGTATTTCATGCAGTTCACTTTCTAAGTTATTCCAAGCCTTAATAATTTCAAAGGGCGGCTGTTCGTCCCAATCTGTGCCAGTTCTCCAAAGAGCCTGCTAATAATCCTTGCAGTTAGTGTCACAGGAGATAGCCATCCTAAGGGATCGAATATGGTGGCAATTTTAGATAACATAGCTCTTTTTGTCAGAGTTGCATTAGAGCCTTCAAGTTTCAATTTAAATTGCAGTTCATCTTGTTTGGGATTCCAATGAATTCCTAAAGCCTTTATTGTGTCAGCTTCCTTTATTTCAAGAATCCCCTTTTCTATTATATCTTCGGGGATATCACTCAAAAGTCCCTCATCATTCGACGTCCATTTTCTAAGATTGAATCCTCCTTTCTTTAGTAACAGATTTATTTCCCTTTGTAACTCACGGGCTTCTTGTTTTGTGTTTGCGCCTGTTAACATATCGTCTATATAGAAGTCGGAATTTAGAACCTTCCGCCCAATAGGAAGCTGGGTGCCTTCATCTTCTGTGAGCTGCTTGAGAGTTTTGACTGCGATATATGAGGCAGGACCAGTTCCGTATGTTACTGTATTTAGTGTGAATTCTTGGATTGGCTCTCCTGGTAGCTGTCGCCAAAGTATCCGTTGATAATCTCTATCCTCTTTAGCGACTCTGATTTGCCTGAACATTTTCTCAATATCCGCTGTATAAACGTACCGATGTTTTCTCCATCTTAAAAGTATTTCTGTAAGATCCTGCTGAATTTTTGGCCCACTGTGTAGTAAGTCATTAAGGCTATATCCAGATTCAGTTTTGCATGATGCATCAAATACAACGCGTGTTTTGGTGGTCGTGCTGTCCTTTTTAAACACGGCATGATGTGGCAAGTAATATACCATAGATACATCTCCCTTATATGGTTTTGCTGGGCTCATATGCCCCAAAGCCAGATATTCCTTCAAAAAGTTGTTGTATTCAATTTGTAAGTCTTGATTTTTGCTTAATTTCTTCTCCATCTGGATTAGGCGGGCAATGGCTACCTTTTTAGATTGGCCTAACTGTCCCTTATCATTTTTAAAAGGCAATTGTACCACGTATCTTCCTTCCTCATCTCGTTTATGCGTTTTTCTGAAGTGTTCTTCGCATATATCATTAGTTTGAGTTGCTGGAACACTGTCTTCAATTTGCCAAAATTTTTCAAGTTGTTCTTGAATTTCTGCGAGTGATAGAAGACTTGTGAGTTTGGTTGTTTCTTGCCAGGTATTAGGGATACTGCCAAAAACAATCCATCCTAATTTGGTATTTTGGGCTGCTGGTTGTCCTGTTTTGACACCTTCAATTAGAATATTAGCATACACGTCAGCTCCCAGAAGCAAATCAATGGAACCTGGTTTGTTGAAATTTGGATCAGCCAATACCATGTTTTCGTATTTCTTAATGTTGATTCCAGTTAAGTGCGTTTCAGGAAGGTAGGAGTTTACCTTGGACAAGACGAGTGCTTCCACTGAGAGGTAAGTGTCTTGTTTGTTTCGGAGTTGCAGCTTGATATTTACCTTGCTAGAGATTTTGGCAGACTCAGATTCCCCAACTCCTAGTATTGTTGCTTTGATTGGATGCTTTTGGAGCTTCATGATTTGAACAACCTCTTCTGTTATAAGAGAAACCTGTGAACCAGGATCTATCAGTGCTCTAAAAGATTCTATTTGTCCAAATGCATTTCTTAACCTCACTACGGCAGTGGGTAATAATACGTGTGTAATTCTGGTGTTACTGGTGTGAAAGGTCATGATATCTTTTGTTGTGGATGTTGATTCATTCCCATGTTGACGTGTATTTGTCGTTAAGTGAGCTGCTAGATTGTTTTTATCTGTAGCAGGTGTTTGAGTGGAATTGAACCCTTTTTCGTTGTTTCGATGTAATAAGCTATGGTGCTTTCTTTTGCAAAAAAGGCAGGTTTTGGTTGATTTGCACCTTTCTGTCTTATTATGTGCTAGACAATTAAGACAAAGATTGTTTGTTTTGACCACTGCGTGTCGTTGGTCAATTTCCATTAGCTTGAATTCTCCGCATTGATAGATATTGTGAGCTTTCCTGCATACGACACATGTATTCTTGAATGTAGTGTGGAATGTTTTCTTTAAATTTCTGGTATAAACATCTGATCTCGGTTGTTTTGAACTTTTAATACAGTCTAAAACTTGAAACCGTTTTTCTAGGAATTCTAGCAACTCCTGAACAGATGGCATTTCACGAGGATGTGAGAGGCTTTCCTCGAATAATCGAAGGCTTTCTAAATCTAGCTTCCTCATTGCTATACACACAATTATAGGTCCCCATTCGTCCGTATTGCAGTTCAGATTTTTTAATGCCTCTAAGCATTCCCTTAATAGGTCAAATAACATTATAATGTCTTCCTGACATCTGTGCTCAGTCTTTTTGGCGTCTATTATCGTGTTCACATAGGTTGTGATTATTTTCCTTGTGTTATTAAACCTTGCCGTAATTAATTGTAAGGCAGTGTTGTAGTTGTTACTACTTAATTGCAGGTGAGAAATTACTCTTTTTGCATCTCCTTCTAAGTGATAGATGAGATATTGCATCTTCTCAACGTTACTAAGGTGAGGGTTGTTGTGGATGACATTCGAAAAGATATCAATGAAAGATTTCCACTCTCTATAATCTCCGTTGAACCTAGGAATTTTCACTGGTGGTAACTTGGGGAAGTTATTTATCCTTGGAAGCTCTTGCTGTGGAAAGGCTGATATAAGTTGCTGTTGAGGTTCCAAAAACGGCACGGATATGGCAGGAGACCCGTTAACCATTGTCGCAGTAGTTTGTGTAGATGTTGCTATAGAAGATACTGCTGGAGGAATAGGTGCCGTTGCAGTAACTGGGGAAGTTGCTGGTGTGGTTTTTGTACTCGTATTTGGTACAGGCAGGTTGCTTGAAGTTTCAGTAGGAAAGTTATAGTTGAAGCGTGACTCTGGCTCTGTTTGTTTGGGGTCACCTTTGGTTGCAGGTGTAGTTTTAGCTGGTTGTTCATCTACTGGATTTTGTGTTTTTCCTGTGTTTGCGTACATTTCAATACCACCCTTGTATAATTCAAATGTCTTGCCGAACAAGTCCTCAGTATGGTACGGATGCTCTTGTGGTATGATGTTCTTGATCTCTTGGTGAAGAGATGTGAACTTAGACCAGTAATCGTGCAAGTCCTTTGTTTTTTTTATGAAGTATTGATCTGTTTTCCTTTCTATGGAGTCTTTCGTAAAGTTTCTGATAATATCTGATATGTTTTTTGCTATTGCTTTTTGAGATTTTATGTATTCTTCTACCTTCGTCATTATTTTGTTTCTTGGTAGGGATTCTTGTATGAAGCTGATACGCTATTTCTATTTGTCTCTGAACTTTCGTAGAAATGCTTTGGATCCAAAAGACTTCTCTGTATGATCAAAACCCTGCAGACGTAGATAACAGCTAGATTTAACAGTGTGTCAAATCTTAGTGTTGATACTGCCGGTTTTTTTTATAAGATGATGCTCCGAGAGTTCTCAAAAATGAGAAAGCTGGTCTTTTGGCTTTGGATTTAACACTCTGGTTGAGCGTGAAGTAGAGCTAGATTTAACAGTGTGTTAAGTCTGCTGTAGCGATGATGTGATTCAGCTGGATGATGTAAAAAAGAGCTAGATTCAACAGTGTGTTAAATCTTTAGTTCTTCTCTTTTTTCTCGGCTCGAAGGACCATGAACAGAATTCAACGGTGTGTTGAATTAAGTTTATTACAACGACGTACCGAAACTCAACAGTGTGTTGAGTTAAATTTACTTCGCTTGGCTTATCCTCTTACCACTGGCGGGGGATGGATAAGCGCTGGGTTGCTTGGGAAGTTTGTAAAGAAACACTCAACGTACTTGATAATACTCGATAAATTTATTTAAAGCTATAGGCTATTTATAATAAAGAAAAAATGCTAACATGCCAATAATAACAAAATTATGTTTAAAAAGAAATAATTTCTACATAGCAGAGCTATGTTGAATTATTTCAACATAGATAAAAAAATAAAAAGAAATGTATGGTCAGCTTTTGTTTTTAAAAAGAAATAATTTCTACATAGCAGAGCTATGTTGAATTATTTCAATATAGATTAAAAATAAAAAAAATGTATGGTCAGCTTTTTGACTGACCTGGTAAACTAAAGAAAAAGCGCTCGTACATATGTATGTAGTGTACGTAGAAACGTAAAGATTTTTTTTTATACTGTGAATCAATGCAACCGCTTTAAGTTGTGAAAGCTATTTTTAGGTCATGATTGCACTGATTCTAATTATGACGGTAAGGAATTGTTGTTAATTGTTCATGGGATGAACAATACTGATTGATTTATTGAATTGAATTTGGATTTATCTAGTTACATCACACCTTTCCCTTTATGAAGAAAAAAATAATAATAATAATAACGAGAGTGTTGTTACTTGATTTTTTTTATAGGATTGCTAATCAAATTCAATTATTAGCTATTTATTTTTCTTAATCTATTTTCGCCCAATTTTTTTTTTATGTTTATTATTGAAGCATTATTAGCAGAGTTGTATGATATTTAAGTAAATTGTTACTCATTACATGTCTCAGTACCAGTAATTATAATGGAAATAAATTTATCAGTAAAAGTGAGTATTTTTTACTGGTACTTAAAATGATTTGAGTACCAGTACGAAAATTTGTACTGGTGTGTATCAGTATTTCCCAGTACTTACCAGCATTTTCCAGTACTAGCCAGTACCTTCTAGTACTCGCCAGTACTTCCCAGTACTCGCCAGTACAACACTCCATTTATATTGCATACTTATCAATTAATCATATATATTCTATTTAGCCGCACTTATTTTAGCAAGAAATGTGCTCTGCGCTCTTATGTGCAATGCAAAAATTTTTTTCAATATAAAGAAAAGTTGAAGTATTTATTATTAGAGTATATGGAAGAAAATAAAGAAGAAAATGATACATGAGACGGATTTGAAAGACTGCTATGTAGGTTACATATGATTATGTGGAATTGAATTCATTGACAAGTACAGGGAAATACCAGGAAGTACTGGACAGTACTGGAAAAGTACTGGCACTGGACATTACCAATATTTTTACTGGTAGTGGTAAATTTTCGAGTAAAAGTTAAAAAATTTTACATTAGACTAAATATTTTTTTTTAATATGAGTAGGGTAACTGCACCAGTAGTCGTCCACAACCCAGTAGTCGGCGACTTTGGTTGAAAATTTTAAATAACAAAAGATAGGCATGACATTTTTGTTAAAATTTAAACCCTGTACTCTCTTTATGTCCTCACATACATAAAAGTGTATTTTTATGCATAAATATAATCAGAAAGGTGAAAGTAAGACAATCATTTACGTTCAGACTTTTTTCAAGTGAAGAAATGGTATTTTTTAAATATAAATTAAGAAGTCGCGTGACCATAATCTATAAATATTTTATTCTCTGTAAGTTTTTCGTATACTATTGCACCATTTGCACATTATTAATAGCTTAGAAATTCATTATAAAATATTTAAAAAGTCAAAGATGTCTCTAAAAGTTAGTTTTTTAGGGTGGCCGTACTACTGGAGCATATTTCCAGGTAAAGTCCAGTAGTCGGCCAGGGATGAGTACATAGAAATATTTCCGTGTTCCTTAAGGATGGGTTGTAACAGGTAAAATTGAATACCTGTTACAACTGTTCTTGTTATCTAAAATTAACAGTTCCAAAAACCTGTTATAAAATAACAGCCTGTTATTTTCAATTTTTCATACCATCATACCGCGTAGATTAGCAATACGCATTCATTTGTTCTAAGAACTTTAACAGATAATGTTTCGGCAGAATTTTTATTCACTTTGGGCTGAGTTATTTTGAGATCCAATGCTTTCACATATGTTGTCGACCTCCAAAACTACATAAAAATTCTAAAGAAAAAATTTCCAGTAAATTTCTAGGAATAAATTGAGGCCTTTCCTACATCAGGGCGATTTCAGATGAGTCTTGGCAAGCTTTGTGGCTAAAATCTACTTAAAAAGTGGCTAAAAGTGGCTAGATTTCAAAAGTTTATGGCTAAAAAACATCACATAACTTCCTTTTAAAAATAAAATATGTAGTGTCGTAGACATTTGACGTAACTCAGCATTTCACGAAAAGTCTAGGCACTTCATGGAAAGTAGGCAAATAATGTAACGGTTTTGACTTAGCCCCTTTTTACATTATGTGTCTGAAATTTTTAGTCATTTCATCAAATGCTAAAAGCGTTTACGCCGATACTGTAATACCACCCTATATAACCAAATACTAGTAGTGAGAGATGGGTGGTGGAGGGCGAGGTCGCACCCAGGCCTGCGACACACGTACCCACACCACACACACACACACAGGCACGCGCCGCGCGTGTATGTGTGTATATGCGTGTGTGTATGTGTGTTTGTAAAAATTTCAGACACAATGTAAAAAGGGGCTAAGTAAAAACCGTTACATTATTTGCCTACTTTCCATGAAGTGTCTAGACTTTTCGTGAAATGCTGAGTTACGTCAAATGTCCACAACATATATATGCATATGTGTGTATTTACTACATAGCAAGTATAAATAGAAAATCATAGTGTTTAAATAAATAAATTTAAAGTTAAATAAATACGGTGTTTAACATTTCAGGCTAAATAAATAGATTTAAAGTTAAATAAGTATAGTTTTTAAAATTTAGAGTTAAATATGGATTTACACCAGTTTCAAAGCACAAAAATAAAATTTAAAAAAATTATTTTCAGACTTAAGTAGGCAATAATGACATCCAGCATAATTCATTAAGTATTGCACTTAGCCATCGATTCCTGCAAGTATTGACTGCTCCATTCATGAATTCTGCCAGCTCACCTGCACGTATGCTCTCACACTATGTTATATACTATATATATTTCATTCGACCTGAGTGTATTATTACGTGTATATTCAGATTTGCCGAGATGAAAACCATTTTATTTATATGCAATGTACCAATGCAAAATAAAATTTTAATTTATTTCAAATTAACGCAACCCAGCATTTGACCTTCGTGGATAAAATGTTGGTATATATCTAAAACAATACAGAAATCAAATAAAGCGTGATATCGGCATCGTTTTCGCTACTTTCCTATGTATGTATTTAACAACAATGATACGATCTAATCCCGTCCATCCATATCATCATTCAAATATACTCACTCGTATTGTTTGAAGTTTTTAAAAACTTTAATCCCTGGGCATAGAAAGTTGGAAAAGTTCTTAAAAATGCTTGTAATGAAAAAACAGCTTTGGAAAACAAAGTGGCTAATAGCTAAAAGTATCAGATGCAAATGCATCAGATAAATAACTCATTTTTAGCTTAAACTGTTTAGTTTCTTCCTAAAACGTCAAATGGAATGCTGACACTAGCTGCCAGACAGTATTCAAAAGTACTAACTACATAACTATTTTCGCTTGGAAAATTTCAATCTAGTTTTAAAGGATAACTTATGAAATATGTACGCTCGTTTAATAACAAAAATTATAATATTTAGGCAAAATATATAGTTAGCAATAATTTCCTATGTTTCACAGCAAAATAATAGAAATAGAATAGAAAAGCATTTATTGAAGAACCTCAGCTTACACTACGTTACAACGTTAGGTGCATCGAGTAAGTAATAGATAGTTGGTATAAGCGATAGAATCAAATTTTATAAGAAAACTAACAAAGGAGCAACGAACAAACTCATTGCAGTAGAAATTAATTAGTATTATACATTAAGTTAATGACTTCAAGCAATCTGAGGCTTAAGCCTTCGAGATGACGGTCTTAAGCCAGTAATATCACTTTAGCCTTGACTGTGAAATCGCAATATTTATTAAGCCTTTGCTTAAGCCATCGCTGTGGCTTATGCCTTGACTGTGAAACCGTCCATAAGCTTTCGCTCGGCCAAATTTGGACAGCAAACGACCACGCTTGACTACGACTATCGTTCACTCCGCACTTTGAATGTATCAAATAGTCTAATACATTCGAATACGGTCAGGATGATAGCTGAAAAATATGTGCCACCTAATTGTAAGTAATCCTATAAAAACAAAACACATTAGCTCTAAAGTAGCTTTTTCTTAGATCCAATCTTTTTTTTTATAATCCCAATTACACCAAATATTCAGAAAAATAAATTACATTCGTTACATTACCTTGAGTTAATAAGGCAGATCCATCCGGTCTTGTTAGGCAATTTAGTTCACAGTATATTGGACGTAATTTCACATCGTCCGGCATAAATTCAGATGTCACTCGTTCTATATTATTTTGGACCATTCTTAAGTAATTTTACTCGACTTTACAAAAATATTAAACTCTAATCCATAATTTAAAGTCAAAACAATATGCGCCCCATAAAACGCAAAAAAAAACTCCTCTTCTTCTTTTCAAATGACGAAGCACCACGTCAACATTGGGCACAAGGTTCGTGAATTTGCGCGTGCTGCGTAAAGGCCCTCCAACACGAGAAGTTTTTAAGGAAGAAAGGATTTCGTCCCCTTCTGCTAAGACGAGTTCCATCAAGTGGCCGGTCAAGTTTTACTTTTTTAATTTTTTATTGCACATATCCATTGTTGGTTAATTGTTGGTGATTGTTGGCATAAGTCACGAATCGACCACTGTTTTTGCGAAAATCTAAAAAGAAAATTCGGCATCAAGTTAGCCGGAAAATTCTTATTTTTAATTAAATTTAATTTATAGCCAGCTCAATCAATGCGTAAGCGTTTATTGGACTCGTTTTTATTAATAAAATCCTTTGTTGGTCCCGCAATTCTTCGCTAATTGCAAAAATAATTTTCTTAAGCGCGAATTACAATTACGACTTCGACTTCGGCTTCGACTTTGCTCAAATGGTAAATACATGTCGCAAGATGCAATTGCAACTTCAACTTCGACTGCGAATCCGACTGGAATTAAACTTTGCTCAAAGTGCAAAGTTGGTGTTCGCTGCGGCCAACTTCAGTTCAATCGCAGAAGTCGGGACTTCTGGTTTGTTCAAGGAGTTGAAGCTTTAATTTAATAGGTTTGTTCGATGAAAACACCGGGTAAGCCCCGGGCTACACCGGGCTGTACTATCTTGTTTTTTGAAAACCCTGGGCTTACACGGGGTTTCTGAAACTTTTTCGATGAAAGCCCGATGTTTCTGATTTCGTGCCCCGAACTTGCACTAAAAATTTGTAGGGGTAAACGTTTGACATTTGTGAACTGTCACATGTAATTTGTTCGGTGATTGCGGTCGAGTGCTGTATATTAAAGTGCAAAAATAGTGGAGCTCATACCAAATTCAGATTATATAAGGAAGTTGCATAGGAAATTAGATGACAAAATACCCATCGATAATATGCACATAGGAAATTCGAATGAAAATTATAAGGAAATATTTGAGGAGGTGATTAAAGTCGAAGGACATGGATGAAATTTTAAGGTCTGCGTTTCTAGTTGTTTGCTTCAAATCTATTTGCTTGGTAGCTGCAGGGATAACGTGAAGTCTATAAAAATTACTTGTTAATATTTGGCAAAGAAACATTTTACGATCAAATTTCTTACTAGAAACGCAGACCTTAAAATTTCATCCATGTCCTTCGACTTTAATCACCTCCTCAAATATTTCCTTATAATTTTCATTCGAATTTCCTATGTGCATGTTATCGATGGGTATTTTGTCATCTAATTTCCTATGCAACTTCCTTATATAATCTGAATTTGGTATGAGCTCCACTATTTTTGCACTTTAATATACAGCACTCGACCGCAATCACCGAACAAATTACATGTGACAGTTCACAAATGACAAATGTCAAACGTTTACCCCTACAAATTTTTAGTGCAAGTTCGGGGCACGAAATCAGAAACACCGGGCTTTCATCGAACAAATTTCAGAAACCCCGTGTAAGCCCAGGGGCCCAGGGTTTTCAAAAAACAAGATAGTACAGCCCGGTGTAGCCCGGGGCTTGCCCGGTGTTTTCATCGAACAAACCTATTAAAAGGCCTTAACGTGCCTGGTACAGCATCACTACAGCATGCAGTAAGAGCTCACTCTCACTGCTTTTTGTATATTCGTCATGAAGGAAGAACTAAAATTTCATCTTAAACAGGTCCTAAAGCCCAAAACTGTCACTCCCACTGCAAAATGATGTTAAAACAAATTGCAGCCAAATATTTTTTCTTTCTAATAGTTTAAAATAAATAGCATGTAGAACAAATTTATGGAAATTATAGCGTTTGAACAAAATACAAGCAAATTTTATATGAAAAACTTCTGCAGTAAGACAAGGCAAGAACACTGGATATCGACTTTGTTCATGGCTTGTATATTCCGGAGGATACGGCTTTGCATTTCTTCTTATTCTACTGTGTGACACACGGAATTTTAATGAATACTTAGTACTAATGATTCATTAGATCGTGCTGTGTGTCTAGGGTATAAGGTTCGGAGCGAAAGAAGAAAGTATACCGAAATATATCCAAACGTAAATCCACTTCGCTAGACTCAAGTGCTCACATCTGATTAATTCCACACCACTATCTGACACAACTTACATCTAGATGTGGAATCCCTCACAAAAACGCGGTCCAACTAAAACGAGCTAATGACCCTCTAATATCGGGTCCGCCATCTAACGTTTTTTTTTCAACTAGTGCTTATTTCGTGAATGGTAACACTTAGCTCATGTCTGATTTGACAGATAATTAATTTTATTCTTCCGCTGAACGAATATGGTTGTGTATACGCTTGAACAACGCTGGGATATATTGCCTGCGATCGACTTACAGAAGATGCCGATTTTGCCAAAAAAATCATCTTTTCGGATGAAGCTCATTTTGATCTTGGCGGGTATGTAAACAAGCAAAATTGTCGCATTTGGGGCACAGAAAACCCGCACGCATACATTGAAAAGCCGATACACCCAAAACGAATCACTGTTTGGTGCGGATTTTGGTCCAGAGTCTTAATTGGGCCATTTTTCTTCGAAAATGAGCAAGGAGTGGCCGTTACAGTCAATGGCAATCGTTATCGGGCCATGTTGAACGAAAATTGAAGAGGAGGATATTGGCAACATTTGGTTTCAACAGGACGGCGCTACGTGCCACACAGCCGAAGCTACACTCGATGTTTTGCGCCCTGTTTAAAAAAAAAAAGTCATTTGGCGGACCCTATAGAAAGCTCTACGCATTCTCTCTCTTACTGTAGTATGCCACATAAATTCTTCGCAATGATAGCTTCCTTTATGGCTGATTTACATTACTCGAACATGCGATTTTACTGACAAAGTGAGTGAGAGGGTCTTATTGCTTTGCAATATTAGAAAAAAAAGGAAGAGGTGATCGACTGTCAAAACAAAATTTCCCACTCTTTTATAGCGAAGTGTAACTTGTGACATTTTATCAAATTGTCAATTGCAAAAATTAATCAGACGTCAAAAACAGTTAAGATCAAGAAAATTCAGGATGCCTAAGCGGAAAAGTAATATGCGAATGTCTAATTACGAGAATAATTGCAGATTTTGCTTAGAAAAATTTGGGTTAGTCAATGTTTCTTTGTTTTCCAAAAGATGATGCAGTTGAAGATAATCTTATTTCTGGTGACAGCTACGGAAGAGAAACAGACAGAAATGGTGAAATATTGTACAGGGGTTGGTGTAATTTATTTAAAAATATTTTTAAAATGTTTCCTTTAGATTTCTCCTCAAGATAATTTACCACAGTATATGTGCTTGGAAAAACTGCTTCAATGCAATGGGTTTAGGCGGCAGTGCATTAGCTCTACTGAAATATTAAAGGAGGCCTTTTCAAAACATTTAAATGAATTGGAAGAGGCATCTGATATATATAATGTTATCGCTGATAGTGTCGGAACAGGAGATATAGAAATTGTATTATAAGAAATATTTATATTTTGTGGGGCCTTAAATATAATATTTGTAGGATGAGGAGCTCTTACTTGGATCTTGCGATGCAATAGATGACATGATGATAAAAACTGTAAACCTATATCCAGTTGATCAATTACTGGTGGAAGAGATACAGAAACTTGGGTTAAACACTGGTGTCACCGTCGAGAGTGAAAAAAAGGAAGAAAACACAAATTGCAGTACAATATCCAGCCAATATATATCCAAAGTTTTTAAATATTTCAATAAATCTCTAAATCCTTGAAGCTTACTACAGTTTTGTAATAAAAAAAAAACAAAGATTTCTTCAGTTAAGTTCGAGTTGCATGTGGGGTCTCAAAATGAAGAGATGATTCTGCTAAAGGGGGTTGTGTTATGTCAGTAAGGTGGCGGTGGGGGGGGGGGGGTGTCTTTAATAACAGGTCGTATCCTTAACCACTGGCATTGCATCAGATCATGGTATGGTAGATATATTTGCACTCATATAAATAAAAATAACTTAGATCACCAAAGCATTTATCTTGAGATTTCTTGAAAAAAAAACAATACAGGGTACTTTTAAGCGCGATCTCAGCTTCGGTAGTCTCTGAAGAGGAGAACATATCATTGGCTTCTTCTTTTATTTGTGCCCTGATAGCACTCCATGTATAATCTAAATCCGCCCTGAATTCTTTAAATTTAAATTAACCCCCCCAAAATATACAGCATTGGACGGTTAGAGAAAACAAAATATTCTCATTAAAATTTTGACACATTCCAGCTGATGTGCTGTGACTTGCTTCAAATATTTTTATTTTGTGTGCGTGTAAACAATTATATTCGTACACGCTTGTAGTTATATGTATGAGTTTACTGCCATAAAATATACTTCTGGCTAGAACTTTTTATGGCTAATTATGGCAGTAAAAATTTCCCCTTCGTAGGGGAATTTGACATTTAACTCAGTAAAATTTTGCTGGATTATGTTTTGTCCTTATCGTTCTAAAGTATTTTCAGATAAGGGGAAACTACTTACTCTGTTTTCTAGCATTGTTCGAGTAATGTAAATCAGCCATTAGTTGAATAAAAAGTTACACAGCTTTCAAAAAGTAATCCGGGTTTATATGGACTAGTTGTAAGTTGTCTCAGCCACTACCAAACTAACGCCGGTGTATGTCATTCCGGTCCGGTTAGTGTTCACATGGCGAATTATCTCAATCCGAAATACGATAATCCACTCCAGTCCGCTTCATGTGAATGGGGTAATATAAGGTTTGTTCGATGAAAACACTGTGTAAATTTTCCCCAAATTTACCCGGGGTTTTGTGCACTCATCGAAAACAAGTTTTTAAAACACCGGAAGTGCATTCCAAAACATAGCTACAGTTGACTGCAATCGTTCCAAAACCCAGTAGTCAACTAAATTATGAAACCTGAGTTGACTTTTGAGCGATCCGAAACAATTGGAAGTTGACTAAAATAGTCAACTATCCCTGACTGTGCTCTAGACTGCTAGTTATCTAATATACAAACCGTGACGTGAGCTGTCAATTGAAATATTTTGTTTGGCGCGCTTTTACAAACGTTTTGCGAAATTTATTTATTTATTTAATTTTCTCTGGCTCATTTCGGATTAACCCACAGTAATAAAATATTAGTTTTAAGTATCAATAAAATTATACAATTAGCATAAATGACAGTTCTAATACTTATAGCTTACTCAGATCGTTCCAAAACCTCAAACAGTTTTAGTTAACTGCAGACAACTTGGCATAGCTATGACACTCTGACATAGCTACAACTATAGTTGCAGTTGTGGTTTGGAACGCACTCCGGGTAAACGTAGTGTAATGACAATTGCCTGACAGTTCTCCTGAATATAATAAATTGTAAAAAGTTATTTATAAATGGGTGAATACAAATAAAATGTGCTCTATCTATTTTTCTATTTCTTTTCTTCTAATTTTTGCTTATTTCCGCTCAAGAAGTAATTTATATGTCCCAATCAACAACAAATTGCAAGTGACAGTTCTTAAGTGACAACTGGCAAACCATTACCCCGAGAAATTTTTAGTGTAAGCACGGGGTAGCCCAGGTTTTTCAAAAAACAAGATAGTGTAGCCCGGGGTTTTCATTAAACAGACCTGAGGGCCTATTCTTGAATTACGAATGGTTTTAACGTATGCGATAAATAATGCATGGTTCAACCCCATTCGTTATATAACGAATGGTTTGCGTACGAAAATAACGAATGCGGATTTCAAGAATACCACATGCACATTCATTTCGAATGTTTTTGACAGCTTAACGTATACGGAATCTGTCTTCGTTATTCAAGAATAGGGCCCCTGTAATGAACTAGTGGTGTAGCAACATTATTGTCCTGGCACGGATAGCCACAAGGGAGGAAATTTTTCCTTTCCTAGAAATTTCTGGTGTGGGAAGGCCCAATAGAAATTTTCTTGCCAACTGTACTTAACGGAATACTCCTGGAATGTGGATGTGTTTTCAATAAAATAATAAGAAGAAGAATTCAAAATCAGATGTTTACATTTGCAAGATTTGATTTGATTGAAACAAAACCGAAACGGGTAGCGAAGCGATAACGATTTTTGAAATATACATTTTATTTTGAGATCAGTCAGTCATGGATGTAAATAATCATAGTCTTCATATAAAAGTATTTAAATAAACTATTTCTCTCAAAGGCAATTAAAGCAGAAATAATTGAAGATCTGGGAGACGAAATAGACGATTTGGATGAATTGTTACGTGGAGCACAAAGTATTATTGAAGAATATCAAGCAACTTCTCATAGAAATCGTTTCATGGACATTTCGGACATACCAGAAAATCTTTGTCGTGAAGGTAATAACTTGTAATTTTTAATAGTCGCCATTTTATCGCACATATTTGAATGCATCGTCTTATAGAATAGAATAGAAAATCATTTATTAAAGAACATCAGCTTACGCTACGTTACAACGTTAGCTACATCATAGTTAGTTGGTGTAATCGATAAAATACAAAAAGTTATTTAGACAACTAACAAAGGTGCAATGAACAAACTCATTGCGGCAGATAGCAATTTTAGTAATATAGTTGGATAATGAAGTCAAACAATAGAGAGCTTAAAGTAAAATAGAAAATGCCGATTAACAAACGAGAAAAGTAACCGTGACAATTGATAGTAGATTACAAGATGTCCAAAAAATTACTGAGAGCTATCGTGCTACTATAGTTCAAAGAGAAAAAAAATACAAGTTTTATTCCTATTTAATGAACAAGTGAAGTTCCTCTAGCTTTTGGTTTCAAAGAGTTTTAATCCAGAAATACTTATACGTAAATTTTACTCACATGCTCCCTAAAGCGCTATTGTTGTACGGATTAAAGCCACACATTTTCGTTAGAACGTTTTGCTTAGGAACAGCCAATCTAAACATATCTAGTCATAGATAAATTCATTGGGCAAATCGAACATTACAAATTTTTCTTCTAAAAACCATACAGGTTAGCGAATAAACTTATTTAAAATTAGCAAAACAAACAAATTAGATAGGTTACAGCTGGCGTAGAAGGATTAGAGTTAAATGTTAAGAGTTGCAGTATAGAGAATATGGGTATATATACAAGTATATTTGTACCTGTAAACAAAACCTATTCAAAATTCTTTCAATAGCCTCAGCATATGACTACACAAAAAATAAACAGGTATCCTCCTTTGCACCACTCCGTCTCGAGCATGACTTCATGTTTCTTATAAGAACTAATTGGGCATCTTCACAGAAAGCCAAAAGCTGGTATTAGTGAAGAGCACTTCTCCTATTCAACAACTGTTTTTTTTTGCACTAGTTATGTTACATAGTAATCAGTTTACTTATCATACTCTTGCAACATTTTCATATGATAAATTCCTTATAAATTTCTCGAACTTGTCCATTTGTTTTGCATTTTTTATTTCTGCTGGTAATCCATGCAGCTGTATGTAAAGTAAACGTAGATGTTGGGGTAATCGTGTGACTTAGTTATGTGGTTCACAATGCTCTATTAAGTTTATATTCGATTTTATCATCATATTTCTTATCTTATATATCATTTTAGGTTTTTCCACGTGATTTAGTGGTTTTAAACTAAGAACATTTTTCGATGCATACAGCTCATGCATTGGTATGAGTCTATGTAAATTACATATGTACTTTATTGTTTTGTTTAATACTCTATGCATGCAGTTTAATAAGTGATTGCTACATTGTTGCCAGTTAATTATATTGTAAGTAATTATTGGTAGTATAATAACATTTTAGATTGAGATTGTCGTCTGATGATTAAAAAGTGTCTTCTCATGATTCACTTTTTTCCACATATGTTTTGCGTGTTGTTTCCAAGTCAGTTTATCATTAATTATCATTCCCAGATGTTTTATTGAATCGATTCATTTAATGAATTCTCGTTCCACTTGCAGTCCAATGTCCAGCATTTGCTTGCCTCTCTGTTGGAAAACCATAAAGCTTGTTTTCGATGTATTTAATATAAATTTATTTCAATATAGCAATCTTGTGTATCGTATTAACTCTTCTTTTATTTGCGTCTGTAAGTCATCAATATCTTTCCCACTGTACATGAGCAGGGTATCGTCATATACACACATACACACACATACACGCGCGGCGCGTATTACAGTATCGGCGTAAATGCTTTTAGCATTTAATGAAATGACTAAAAATTTCAGACAAATAATGTAAAAAGGGGCTAAGTCAAAACCGTTACATTATTTGCCTACTTTCCATGAGGTGTCTAGACTTCGTGAAATGCTGAGTTACGTCAAATGTCTACGACATATATACTTAGTAATTGGCTTGCCTTTCCTCTAATTCCCAGTTCAGCTAATATTTCTATTAATACAGTATCAAACGACTTCTTCAAATTGACAATACTCCAATAACATTTACCTGCATAGAGTTTTTTATTAATGAACTCCATTACATCAGTCATAATAACCGCCATTTTGCTTTGCTTTTGAAATCTATAATGCTTTTTATCAAATCCTAAATACTGTAAGCTGATTATGAAGTAGTCTCTCATACATTTTACTGAATACATTGAGGAGCGCTATAAGACTAAGAGCTTTAGAATCAAATAGAAGCATATTTATTAAGAAAAATCAGCTGTTGAATTAATAAAACTGAAAAAACAAAAATTGTAAAGAAGAAGTCGTGCGCTAATAACAAATTCAGAGGCAGATTGGAGTAATTACCGTGTTCTTCGAAATGTATATAAACGCAGATTGGAACAAACTAAAAATAAGTATGTGCAGAATAGATTAAATACCTGCTGCCATCAAAGTTCTATGTGGAAAACTTTGAAGAAGCTAATTTTAAATAAAGGTGAAGAAAGAATATATATATACTTTAATGCCAAGCTTTTTAAAAACGACTTAGAAATCGCAAATGATTTCAAAAAGTTTTCTTTTGATGATCAAATCACAGAGTTCAATACGGTATTTACTTTCAAATGTTTGCAATTGGAGGACTTGCGAAATATCATATGTAAAATGAACAATAAAAGAGACTACAAGCTTGTGAATGGAAAAATGATCTTGGACTCATTTTCTAAAATTGCACCAACTTTGATTGAAATTATCAATAAATCATTGACATCCGGTAAATTTCTAACACTGTGGAAAGAGTCTCTGATAACTCCAATAAGAGAAGTGAAAAATACAAATAATTGCGGCAATTTTAGACCAATTAATTCGATGCTAACTGGAGAAAAGAAATTAGAGAAATACGTCTATCTGCAATTGGAAAAGTATATAGAAAAGAATAATATACTGATCAGTAACCAATCAGACTTCAGAAAGAATAATTCATGTGAATCAGCAATAAACATGGTGTTGAATATATGGAAGGAGCGGATCGCGAATAAGTACAGCGTTGTAGCAGTTTTCTTGGATATGAAAAGAGCATTCGAGACGGTGGACAGGGATATATTGATAAAGAAAATGTTCAAGTATGGTGTAAAAGGTAAAGAATTGCAGTGGTGCGAGGATTACTTGATGAACAGACTGCAGAGAACAAAAGTTAATGCACAATTTTCAGAACCTATAGAAGTCAAGCTAGGCGTCCCACAAGGATCCATATTGGGAACTCTTATTTATAATATACATAAACATTGCATATTAGCCTTATTCGCCGACGATGCCTTGTTATTTATTACATCTGGAGATATGGAAATGGCACTACAACTAATTCAAGAAGACTTAAATAGCGTAAGTTCATGGCTGAAAGGAAACCGTTTAAAACTAAACATAGAAAAAACTAAAAGCATGTGCTTCAATGTAGATATAGATGTTAAATTGAAGATTGACGGTGTGGAGATAGAGCATGTAGGGCAAATGAAATATTTAGGAGTAATAATTGACGATAAATTGAAATTTGATGCACATGTTGTTTATATATGCAAGAAAATTTCTAAAAAAATTGGTTTTATGTGAAGGATAAGAAATAGATTACCACTTTCCTGCACAATTAATCTATACAACACGATCATCAAGCCACATTTTGAATATTGTGCAACAATCCTATTTTTATGTAACCAGGAACAACTTATGCAGATGCAAAGACTTCAAAACAAAGCAATGCGAGTGATACTTCAGTGTATAGATATACCAGTGTAGAATATATGTTAAATACGCTAAAATGGTTAAGTGTTAGACAAAGAATATTTTTGAATGTGTTTATTTTTGTATTTAAAATTAAGAATTGCTTTGTTCCTACGTACTTGAGTGCATGTATAAATTATGTAGGCGATTATCAACCGTATATGCTTCGAAATAATGATCAGACTTCCAAATTTTAGAAACAGCAGCTCTCAAAATTCAATAGTTTATAATGGCTTTCAATACTTTAATGCATTGTCAAGTGAAGTTAGAAATATAAGGAATATAAAATTATTTAAAAGAGCTATCATAGAACAACCTGAATTATATGAATTTGTAGAAAATTTATATCAATAGCAGTGAACGCTGCTAAATAAACAAATAATCTAATCTTTAACTATGTTACAACGTTAAGTACATCGAGAGTTAAATGGTACTTATACGAATAAATACAAAAATTGCTTAGAAAACTAACAATGAACAGGCTCATTGTGATAGAAACTCTTAGTATAAGACTTAATAACGAATTAACTAAAAGTTAGAAACCCATGTTGACTAGTGTCATATCACAATTTATCTTTCTATTGTATGCCAGCTCATCATCTCTCTTCGCACAGTTCTCAATTTCTAATTTCGTTTATTTTAACTAAAACGACATATACAGTACAAAACTAAGGAATTGAACTTATTAAACTAAGTTAAATAAAAATGGACAAATGCATTACTTTCAAGTTAACATTTAATACCTAAGTGGGTTTCTATAAAAACATAAAAATATCTGATAATTCATAGTCTTTCTCTATGCAAAGCAAATGTTTGCATATTCGCCATATTACAGAGAGACAAAATGAAAGAAATCCAATTTAGTATAACAATAACTTAATTAGAAAATACATAAAAAGATTAATACTTGGTGATGGTTCCTTTGTTCTTCAACACCGCTTGGCATTAATCGCACTGTTGAATATCACATTTTTTGAATTGAAACGCGAGCGTGACAGCAGAGAATTACAAACTTGCCTGATTAAATTAGAATATTATTATTATTATTGTATTGTAATAATTAAAATAGTCGTTATCGGTTTAAAAAGTGGATAAAACGGCCATAAACATATAATTAGTGAAAGGGCTGAAACAAAATATGTACAGTGAATTAATGGTGAAGTGTTTTCAGTTTTCGTGAAGCGCAAAGACGCTAAGATGAGTGAATAGTTTAACATATTTAACGGAAAATAGCTCTTTAAAACTGAAAATAAAATGAGTGCTACATGCAGATCTTGCAAGAGAATAACCAAAAGTGAGAGTGCAATATTTTGTAATGGAATATGTGGATCCCTTTTTCATGCTAAATGTGTAAATCTTGCGGAGTATGATATTAATCTAATAAATACCAAAGAGAACGTTTTCTTTATGTGTTCTGAATGCAGCAAACTTTTAAAGCAATGTATGAAAGCAATCCCCGAAAAATTTGAAGCGATAATGGATCACGTGCAAAAGCAAAACGAGTGTCAACAGCGAATGATGGAGCAATTGGATAAAGTATCGAATTATCTAAATGAGATGAGAGATGATAAAGCAACTGTGGTAAGTGAATTAAAGAAAGTATGCGCAAGAGACCCTAAATCTAAACCTACGTATGCAGACCAAGTAAAGAAACCACCTATTCTTGTGAAACCCAAACGTGATCAGGAAAACGCCGTAACAGTGAAAGAAATCAAGAAAAATATCGATCCAGCGAACTTATCAGTGAAAGTGAGCGGCATGTATAAGAGGCAAAACGGAATAATTGCAATAAACTGTGAAGATGACACTTCAAGAGAAAAAATACAGAGTGAAATTAAAGAGAAAATGGGAAGCAATTATAATGTTAGTGTCCCAAAGATGAATAAGCCATGTGTGTTAGTGTGTGGTTTAAGAGAGAATTGGGAAAAAGGGGAATTAGAAAAGGCTATAAAGAGACAAAATAATCTAGAAGGTCACCTCAAATGTTGGAGAACTTACAGTAACTCGCAAAAGTCAACATACAGGGCCGTATTGGAGGTAGAAAGGGATTTGTATAAAAAGATAATGCTGCTGGAAGAAATAAGTATTGGGTGGGATACATGCCATGTCTTTGAGTACATACCTGTGAAAAGGTGTTTTAAATGTTGGGGCTTCGACCATATAGCCAAAGACTGTAATAAGAAAGAGGAAATTTGCGCAAGATGTGGTGAAGGGCATGATTCGAGAAAGTGTGATAGTACTGTATTAAAGTGCAATAACTGTGTACTAGCGAAAGAAAAGCTGAAGATTGAATTGAGAGTAGATCATGATTGTAGAGATAAAGTTTGTAGCATATATCAGAGGAAATTAAAGATCGCTAGGGAACGGGTTGAATATTAGCAACTAAAGTATATGAACTGTTTGTATATGAATATTCAAGGGCTTAATAACAATTTCGAAGAAATCGAAACTATTATTAAAGAAGGAAAATTTGAAATGGTATTACTTTCTGAGACACATATAACTGAGGATGTTGGTAATGAGGAAATTGAAATAGAGAATTATGAAATAGTTAGAAGTAACAGTAGTTCAAAGCATACTGGTGGGGTGGCTTTGTACGTAAGGAAGGAATGGCAATATCAAATTATGCAAGTATATGCGTTTCAAAAAGAACTTTGGTGGATTATAGTGAATTTGACATACGAAAGGTTCAGAATTTTGGTATGTGTTTTATATAAATCACCGAGAACATCAAATAGATTTTTTTGCGACAAGCTAGAAGAACTTATGGCAGACTTAAGTGAAGTAAATGGTGATTTCTTGCTGGTTGGAGATTTCAATATTAATTGGTTGAACCCATTAGATACGTATAAAAAAGAGTTAGATAATATTATGCGGATTAGCTGTGCAAAAATGATTCTAAATCAGCCAACTAGGATAACAGATGTATCCGAGACCCTAATAGACTTTGTAATAACCAATGCGGGTGAAATAAATGCAAAAATAGAACCAAAATTGAATGTAAGTGACCATGAGAGTGTAGTTATCACTATACCTGTGGGTTCAAGGACAGTTCAAAACATTAGTTATTACAAACATTTTAAATATAACAAAGAGAGATTTGTGAATATGATAAGTGAAAGTGAAATCAGGGATATTAATGGAATCAGTAGTGCGGACGAAATGGCGAGAATTTTTCAAAACGAATTAAATAAAGCAGTAAATGAATTTGTTAAAATCAAAGCAGGTTCATATAGGGAAAATTACTGGTTTAATAATAGATTGGGTGAACTTAGAAGACAAAAAATAATAGCAAGGCAACGTGCAGTTTTTTCAAAATTGAGAAGTGATTGGATATGCTATAGTACTCAAAGAAATAAGTATAAATCGGAAATACGAAAGGCCAAAAGTGTTTATGTGAAAGCAAAAATTAATGAATGTAATGAACAAAAAGATATGTGGAGAGTGTTAAAAGATTTGGTACTAAAGAGAAAGAAGACTGAAATTAAAAGTATTAAAGTTAATAATATAATATTGGAAAAAGAGGAAGATATGGCGAGAACACTTAACAGATTTTTTATACAAAGCGTGAAGGATATTCATGAAGGGATTCCGAATATAAGGTATCAGAATAAGATCATAAACGTGAGGAATACATTTACCTTTAGAACAGTTAATATCAGAGGTATAATGGAAACATTGAAAGAGCTAAAACAAAAAAGAGATTTCAATTTTGCTAGCCCAAGAATGATAATGGATTCATTTGATTTGTTAGGTCCAGTGCTGATGAATATAGTAAACAAATCTCTGGTAAGTGGAGAGTTTCCGACCATGTGGAAGGAATCTTTGGTCACACCAATTGCGAAAGTCAAAAATTCGCTGAAACCTGAGGATTTTCGGCCGGTTAATAGTTTACCGGTCGCGGGAAAGGTATTGGAGAAGATCGCGTACAGGCAATTGTTGCAGTATCTGGAGGTGAACTCAATACTTATTGAGAACCAATCGGGGTTCAGACAAAAACATTCGTGTGAAACAGCGATTAACATGGTGTTAACAACATGGAAGGAAGAAATAGCGTAAAAAAAAAGAATAGCGTGTGTGTTCTTAGATCTCCAGAGAGCTTTCGAGACGATAGACAGGCAACTTCTTCTGCGAAAAATGGAAAAGTATGGAGTAAAAAACACAGAACTGGAATGGTTTCGAAGTTTCCTATGCGAAAGAAGCCAGAGAACAAAGGTTGGTCAGGCTATATCACCAGCGGAAAATGTGGATTTGGGAGTACCCCAAGGATCCGTTTTGGGAACACTTCTCTTCTCAATGTATATAAACGATATAGGCACAGCGATTAAGCATTCAAAGTTAGCCTTGTTTGCGGATGATACGCTAGTTTATATAGCGGGCAATAATATCAGTGAAATTCAAGTTAAGTTACAAGAAGATCTGGATAGTTTAAGTTACTGGTTAAAAGCAAACAAACTAAAACTTAATACCGGGAAAACAAAAGCAATGTTGATAAATGTGGAGGAGGAGCTCAGACTGAATATGGACGGAATAATGATAGAAGTGTTAAAGGAATTCAAATACCTGGGGGTTGTGATTGACGATAGGCTAAAGTTCACAGCACACGGCAATACTATGAGTGCAAAAATTTCAAAGAAAATAGACTTTATGAGGAGAGTCAGAAGAAATGTTTCAACATATACAGCAATTATTATATATAATACAATTGTCAAGCCACATTTTGAATACTGTTCAACTGTTTTATTCTTAAGTAATCAACAAATAATAAACAATCTTCAGAAGTTACAAAATAAAGCAATGCGAACTATACTAAGATGTGATAGATATACTCCCATAAGATGCATGATAGATACTCTTCAGTGGCTCAATGTGAAACAGAGAATAATGATGAATGTTTTTATCTTCATCTATAAAATTAAGTTTAACATGGTGCCTAATTACTTAACTGTGCACGTCAACTATACCAGAGATGTTCAACCGTATGTGTTAAGGTCAGCGGATGATTTTAGATTGCCATGTTTCCTAAGTGCAGCGACGCAAAATAGCATAGTATTTAGAGGATTCCAAAAGTTTAATGAGTTGCCATTAAGATTAAAAACCGAAACGAACTTTAGGGTTTTTAAAACTGAAATTGTTAAATATGTCAAGGAAAAATTCTAAATCTACACTAGCAATTAATTAAATATTATAGATTTATGTAAATAGCAATGAATATGCTAATAAATATTATTATTATTATTATTATTATATTATTATTATTATACCATATAAATCAGTAATAGAAATAAAAGTATCAAAATTCCATAAAAACAAACAGATGAATGTATGTATATAACATTCATCATTATTGCTAAATTTTACAGCTCTTACAGCAAATTTGTTGACTATACATTTCCCACATTCTTGTCGCCACAAAATAGTCTGGCAATGAAACTAGAATCCGACAAAGGTATTGCAATGTAATTAGAATCCGACAAAAATATTTTGTGGTGATAAGGTGTGGGAAACTATGAAATGATAAAATTTTATGTTGCTTAGATTTTAGCGTTTACGAAAATGTCAAATAAGCATCTTTTTTATTATAAAAACGTAATTTTGTGTAAAATAAAATATAGTACAGTTTTCACTTTTATCGAAGCAGGCGTTTATTCATTTTTCTACCCAGTTCTCTTCGAATCGTTGCACTAGTTTTGTACTAGGGTAACACGCAAGGTTGCATAGGTATTGTACTTAGGCAACGTTCTTCTAAACGGGTGGCAATTAAACCAATTGAATTGTCGCGGTACAAAAACATTTGGTTACCCCGACGTGATTCTCTATTAAGAGAATTGCACTACACTGCTTCCATAGCGAGGAAGGCCACAGACATCGAAGGCGAATTTATAACAGCACCCTATTACTGCTGCACATCATAGAGGATCATTACAAAGGCTAAAATAAAGAAGTTTTATCCGGATTCGAACCATGGCTGATGCAGAAGTTGCACGGATGCTGCAAGAACAGGATGATATTGGTAGTAAACTAGAAAAGCTACTAATAAATTTCGGCAAGGATTCATTAGACCGTAAAACTGAAGACTACATCGCAAAGAGAATACAGTTATTAGACAAATACTGGCGTGTAATTCAATCAAACCACAAAAGACTCACTCCATTCCAGGAGCGGCTTGCCAGTTCACACTACTTCAAAAACGAGTATTTCAAGGAGCTAGAACAGGTGTACCTTACACTAAACAGTTTATTATTGGAATATCAAGCGACGTGCGAGCCCACGGCTACTACTAAAGAAGGCAATCATGGAGCGACAAGCTCAGCAGGCGCTGCATCCAGCAGCAACAATAAGCAGGCTGATGAGAACTGTCGTAATTTAGATGATGAGGAAGGTAGCAGCGATGACGACTGCGATGACAATATTAAACAAAATGACAACGGACGCAAACCTTCGTTAATTTCAGAACTATATGAAAGCAAAACTATGGATGTGGACGCTTGCAAGCTAATACGCAAGCAAAAGGCCCTAATGCGGCTCACAACACACCAAATAAGAGATATTGAGTCAAGGCAGGATCAACAGCATCCAAGCCAATATTTCAAACTAAAAATTGACATACTCAAACAATATCAGAGAGAGATGGTTGACAATGACCAACAAATTTGGGAAATTGCCAATGAAGACAATCCATTGGGCTATAAATCAGATCTGTTCTATAACCTTGATGGCTGGACGCAAGATATTATCATTTCACTCCAACAGCAAGTATCAATTCTTGAAGATAAATCCACCGAACAGCCTGCACCTTCAAGACCACAAGAAAGCTTGATTAAATTGCCAAAGATTTCTCTGCCCATATTTGATGGCAACTATTTACAGTGGACACAGTTCCATGATTTGTATGTCCAGCTAATACACAACCAAACTATAAGCAACACTCAGAAGATGTTCTATCTAAAAACCAATCTGAGCGGAGAAGCAAGGGCGTTAATTCAACATCTGCAAATTTCTAATGGGAAATACGACGATGCGTGCGGTATCCTGAATAACCGATATAATAATAAGCGGTTACTTGTTACGGCGATATTGAGTCGACTGCTGTCACAACCAACAATTCAAGCTGAATCGGCTGCAGCTATTAAGAGCCTGCACGACACAACCAATGAATGTCTGTATGGACTGAAAAATTTAGGATTGCACACAGAAACATGGGATCCTTTGATAATACATATAGTAATCAAAAAATTAGACAAAACTTCACATGGCTTATACGAGCAATCACTAGATGCACCAAGAGAACTAGACACAATTGGGAACTTCCTGAAATTTCTAGAAACTCGATTTCAGTCCTTAGAAGCTCTTGGAGGCCGAACTTTATGCAACGTAAGAAATAGCCCCAAACTTAAAAATCAGTCGAAATCTTCCGCATTCATGGCAACTTCAATGAAGAGCAAGTGTATTATTTGCAAGCAGATTCATCCATTATATTCTTGCAAGGACTTCCTTTCCAAGAGCCCATCAAGCAGGCTTGACATGGTTAGAAAACATAATCTATGTGTAAACTGCATGAAGGGGGGCTATTCCGTTAAGAATTGCTCTCTTAGAAGTTGTAAAACGTGTTCATCAAAACATAACACCTTATTACATCTTGAAAGAGAAGGTAAGATTCAGTACAACACAAGAGGAGAAACTCTACAGAAGACACAAGAATCAAACAAGGTATACCCACCATCGGGTCAACAAAACTCGCACCTTTCGCCAATCAGCTCATCTTCTCAAAAACCAACCACTTTAGCTGCACAAGTAACGAAGTCGCAAAGGAGTTATGTTTTGTTAACTGTGATTGTAAGGTTACGATTGGAAGTGGAGTGCAGGGCAATACTAGATTCCGGTTCTCAATTGAATTTTATAACAGAGCAGCTGGCGAAGAAACTGTCACTAAGAGAAACATTTGACCCATTACAAATTCAAGGCATTGGTCAACGTCCGCAGAAGGCCCACAAGAGGATCAATGTAGAGCTGCGATCAAGAACATGCAACTTCTCAACCAGAAATAGCAACACATCAACCATCTCAGTCCTTGGACATCACAAACTGGTCCATTCCACGGAATATTGAGTTAGCAGACCTGGGATTCAATTGTCCAGGGAGAATCGACTTGCTTATAGGAGCAGACACCTTTTTCCAACTACTCCTAGCTGGACAGATTAAACTAGAAGATACCCTTCCCATTCTGCAAAACACTAAATTAGGTTGGATAGTCAGTGGAAAAACGTCGAACACATCCGCTACCCATGTCTTGTGTGGTATTTGCTCCAAAGAAGAAGAAGCCAAAATAAATGAACAAGTTGAACGATTTTGGAAACAAGAAGAAGTTGACTCTACTAACCCAACCTTGTCGGCATCAGAAATCAAGTGTGAATCACACTTCAATCAATCCGTGAGAAGGGATGATACAGGTCGTTTTGTGGTAAGGCTGCCCTTCGAAAATGAAGCAACGAATCTAGGAGAGTCGAAAGACATTGCGTTTAATAGATTTTATTCGTTAGAACGAAAGCTGACTAGAAACCCAGATATAAGGGCGCAGTATATTGACTTCCTTAACGAATATAAAAATCTTGGGCATATGGAAGAGATCAGTTTAAAAGAAATCTCAGGACCATACTTCTTCCTTCCACATCACTGCGTGACTAAGCCAGATAGTACCACCACGAAGCTTCGTTTAGTTTTCGATGCATCGATGAAAACGTCATCGAACGTTTCATTGAACGACATCTTATATACTGGGCCCACTATTCAAGATGAACTCCTCTCCATATTACTACGCTTTCGTCTACCACGGTATGTGTTCACAGCGGACATAGAAAAAATGTACCGTCAAGTAATACTGGACAAGGATGACAGGAAATATCAATTAATGCTTTGGAGAGATGATCCATCCAAGCAGTTGAAATGTTATCAATTATCTACGGTTACCTACGATGTAAGAACGGCTCCGTACTTGGCGACGAAATGTCTCCAACGACTGGCGTGCCAAATGACAGAACAACGCCCTCTGGGAGCCTCGACACTCATGCAAGATTTCTACGTCGACGATGTTATGACTGGTTGCAATAGTCTCAGTGAAGCCATGGAAACACAAGAACAACTAACTCAAATTCTCCAATCTGGAGGATTCAAATTACGTAAGTGGTGCGCGAACCACACTGCATTATTGGAAAATATCGGTTCAGAAGACAGGGCACCGCAGCTAGAACTCCATGACCATAATGACTGCCACGTAAAGACTTTGGAAATAACATGGCTACCACGTTCTGATGAGTTTGCTATCAAAACTCAATGTACAGATGAACAAACTATTACCAAGAGAAGTGTTTTGTCAGACATAGCTCATCTATTTGACCCTCTTGGTTTCATGAGTCCGGTTATTGTAAAGATGAAGATTTTCTTACGAGAATTATGGGCACTTAACCTTGGCTGGGACGATAAACTACCAGACGAACATAGCTCTATCTGGATCAACTTTCGTCAGAGTTTTGGTGTCTTAAATGACATAAAAATACAGAGACATGTTAGTTCAGGAAATGTGCCGTGCTCTATGCAATTACATGCTTTCTCAGATGCATCTGAACAAGCAATAGGGGCTGTAATATATATACGATCTATTCTCTAGAATGGACTTATAATAGTGAGATTGCTATGTGCCAAATCTAAAGCAGCACCAAAGAAAAACGTAACAATACCCAGATTAGAGTTGTGCGCTGCAAAGTTAACAGCCAACTTAATGCATCGAATTAAAAGGGATTTGAAATGGAATCACATTACACATTTGTAGCGAATCGCATAGCTGCAGTCCAAGAAGTAAGTACAGCCGATCAGTGGCTCCATGTACCATCAAAACACAACCCTGCGGATCTAGCTTCACGGGGAACTACGCCAGAGCGCCTAAAGAACAATTCTCTATGGTGGTATGGGCCACTCTTCCTACATGGGCATCAATCCTCATGGCCGCTGAAACCATCAAATTTGACGACAGACTTGGAAAAGAGACAGGCAAAGGTGGTGCTATCAACAATCACGAGGAGGATTTCTATATTAGAAGGTATTGAGCACAGAAATTCGTTCAAATATTCACAAAGAACGTTGGCATACATCCTGAGATTTATTAAAAACATCGGTCAACTTCCGAAGGAACGTAAAAACGATCATCTTACAAGAATTAGATAGTGCATTAATGGTGATGCTAAAGGAAGTTCAACAGCAAGGTTTCGAAGAAGACATAGCACATCTTCAAGGAAGTAAGCACGTTAATGCAAACAGCAACTTATGCAGTCTTAGCCCATTCTTAGATGAAACGGGAATTATAAGAGTTGGAGGAAGGCTTCAAGAATCCGAACTGCCTTCTTCTTCTACCATATGGTCACCACGTAACCAAAATATTACTGACTCATATTCATGAAACAAACTCACACGTAGGCGCCCAAGCACTACTGGCAATAACAAGACAAAAATTTTGGCCCATCAAAGGAAAAATTATTGCCAGGTCAATAATTCATAATTGCGTCCGTTGCTGCAAATTTAAGCCGAAACTCTTCGGACAGTTTATGGGAAATCTTCCTGCTCACAGAATTCAACCATCAAGACCATTTACCAACGTGGGAATTGACTTATGTGGACCGTTCTCCATTCATTTCAAGCTGAGAGGTAAGAGACCTCAAAAATGTTACGTGGCCATATTTTGTTGCTTTTCCACCAAAGCAGTCCATATAGAAGTGGTAAGCGATTTTAGTACCGATGCATTTGTTGGAGCCCTGAAGCGATTTGTGAGCAGGCGAGGTAACTGTAGAAATATTTACTGTGACAATGCAACTAACTTCGTGGGAGCCAGCAACCAGTTAAAGGAGATTCAACAAGCAGTGTATAGCAAAAATGCTGCAGGAAAAATAACACAGTTCTGCACAAATAGAGGCATTGACTTCCATTTTATCCCACCAAGAGCTCCTCATTTCGGTGGCCTATGGGAAGCTGCAGTAAAGTCAGCTAAGCATTTATTTAAAAAGAGTGTAGCTTCAGCTTCCCTGAATTTCGAAGAATTAACGACAATAATGACAGAGATTGAAGCAATTTTGAACTCAAGGCCTTTAACACCAATGTCAAGCAATCCAAATGATCTTTGTGCGCTAACACCAGGTCATTTTCTAATTGGCGAACCACTAACAAGTGCTGTTGATCCCAATGCACATTCTTCAAAGACGTCTCTGCTCAAAAATTGGAAACAAATATCAGAGTTAAAAAACCAGTTCTGGCAGCGATGGACAAGGGAGTACTTATGTGAGTTGCAGCATTGCTACAAATGGAAGCAGCGCTGCGAAAACGTGCAACCAGGGACTATGCTCGTGATAAAGGATGACAATCTCCCTCCGTTAAGTTGGCAATTAGGACGAATAGTTAACACTATTAAGGGACCAGATGGCTTGGTTCGAGTGGCTGATGTCAAAACAATGTCCGGAATGTTAAAACGGCCGATACATAAATTAGCTCCATTACCTATAGAAGAAGAACAAAACATTTCCGCTGGAGTCGAGCCTTCAGCAGATCCTAGTATCCAGAGCACTCTTCCTTCAGGCAACAAGAGAGAAGAAGAGAGAGAACCGCAACATGGGACTCCTGCCAAAAAATCCCGACGTGCAATCTCACCTATAAGTGTGGTTCTTCTGGCATGCCTGATTGTACCGATATTAGCGAACAGTCCAATACAGTTATCTCCTTTTAAAACTCAACTAGGATTGTACTTTGAAAGCATGGGATCCACTCACCTCGTGACCAACATGGAACTACAACATGGAATCATACTGGAAGAAGCTTGAAAACATCAAGAATGGGATAAACAATCTAAGGAAGATTTGTGATTCAACAAGCGGTACTCAAGCATGCACACAAACAGTTGTTCAATTTTCTGACACAGTAACAGAACTCGAAAACAACAATGCGCTGCTCACCCGTGACTCGAGTTCAAGATATAGAAGGGCCCCATTAGATATTGTTGGAAATGTTGCACATTCCTTATTTGGAGTATTGGATTCGACCTATGCCGAGAAAATGTCTCAAATAATAAATAATCTTGAGGGAAATCAGCAACATTTACTGGAATTACTAAAAAACCAAACTTCTATAGTGGACTCAACGGTAAATGTAATCAAAAAATCTAGTGAGATAATGGAAGGTCGACTACAAGAGTTTGAAGAGAATATAAATCGAACCATTCTCCAACTAAAAGGAATAACCAAGGAAGTTCAAGAACAAAGAATCTTAGAAATCTTCAACGTCTTGGCAGTGCGTTTAATTTTGGCAACCACCAACTATCAACGAATGCAGACAATGTTGCTGGATGTCATTATAGACACTCACCACGGAAAGATGAGTCCCACACTACTAACACCGAAGCAGTTTCGAAATCAATTAATTATTATCAAAGAAAATCTACCACCGACCTTACGGTTACCAGCAAATCAAGGTAATTTATTAGAACTCTACAGCCTCATGACCGTTGAAGTGCGTGTAGCAAAAACACAGTTGATCTTCAGAGTGAAACTACCACTACTTTCTTACGAACCATTCGAATTACTACGAATTGTTCCGGTTCCAGTTTTGGTTAACGACGATCATCGAGCCGTCATCTCAATTCCTCATGATCAATCTACATCGTGATCAATACTATCCGTTGTCAGAACAAAAAATGGCAATATGTTCTAAAATTTCTCCACTTCAATCATCTGTGCAAGCAGCATCATCCTCTATTCAGAAAGGGAGCCAACACCAGCGCTTTTGAAATTGGATTTCTCACAAACTCTCCATCATTACCTACCTGCAAGATTAACAAATCCTACAATACACCCCGATGGATACAACTTGTCAGTTCGAACCATTGGATCTACATCATGAAGGAAGAAACAACAATAAACATTGTATGCGGAAACACAGTTGTACAAAAATCCCTATCAGGATCAGGAGTACTCAATATCAGCAATGGCTGCACCATCAAGGATGAATCAACTACTATCCAAGCACATAACCTATACCGTTCTACATTAAGAACATCGTTTATTCCTACCAAGAATCTAACTGAACTTTTAGGTCCAGTTGAGATTGCAGAGCTCTATTATAAACCCTCAGAACATCAAAATATCTCCAATGACATTATTGAGCTTAAGGATAAACTACAACAACTACGTGTTGCAGAAGAATCCACCGAGGTTATCACTCATCAAGATGCCCATCAGTTTGCCATCGGATACATTGGGCTGCTCATAACTCTAATCATCTGTAGTTATCTCCTCTGGAAGCATCTCACAAGACAACACCCAGCAAGACGACCATTGCCTCCAACCCCGGTAGCTAGAGTAGCACGGCCCAACAATGCAGACTCTCAATTCAGCCTCCGACCTGAAACGGTGGAAATGGTTGAACTTAACGTTCAACGCGGGGGAGGATGTTGAATATCACATACCATATAAATCAGTAATAGAAATAAAAGTATCAAAATTAAATAAAAACAAACAGATGAATGTATGTATATAACATTCATCATTATTGCTAAATTTTACAGCTCTTACAGCAAATTTGTTGACTAGACATTTCCCACATTCTTGTCGCCACAAAATAGTCTGGCAATGAAACTAGAATCCGACAAAGGTATTGCAATGTAATTAGAATCCGACAAAAATATTTTGTGGTGATAAGGTGTGGGAAACTATGAAATGATAAAATTTTATGTTGCTTAGATTTTAGCGTTTACGAAAATGCTTTTTTATTATAAAAACGTAATTTTGTGTAAAATAAAATATAGTACAGTTTTCACTTTTATCGAAGCAGGCGTTTATTCATTTTTCTACCCAGTTCTCTTCGAATCGTTGCACTAGTTTTGTACTAGGGTAACACGCAAGGTTGCATAGGTATTGTACTTAGGGAACGTTCTTCTAAACGGGCGGCAATTAAACCAATTGAATTTGTCGCGGTACAAAAACACGCACTATGTCGTCAATGATTGTCTGCGGTATACTTTGCTTTCTGAAAAACGCTGAAAAGTTGGTCTTGGCTTTGGAAGTGTGCACCCCTCAACTTTAATTGGTTAACAAAGGAAAACAATAATAAACAACACCTCTTGTACCTACTAATAGTAGTCTGAGGGTAGTTAAAGTATTGAAGGCAATAAATTAGGAAATGTAATGTAATTGGCTTGAGTAAGTTTAGAAACACGAATTAGGTAAAGGAGTAATGTATGAAGAATAAGAATAATTACAATTAGTATTACATACTTTTAAATTGTCATTATTGATTATAAAGGAATGTGCAAATATGTATATAGGTGACATTAAATTAAATAAATAAATAATTCCGCAATTTCCCAGAAGCTCTCGATTGGATTTAAATTCGGCTTTTCGGTTTTTCAATATTATTCGCGTTAATTTAATTTTTTACTATAGCTGCGTATTGTAAAGGAGTATTTACATTATGATGGCATTCACTTTTTTTCAGATATTATGAGGGAAGTAGTACATCGTATAGGGAAATTTATTTATGAGTGACAAGTCAAGTAAACGCCCTCTGCAGTTTTTCCAGACTTCGCTTTGTCAATCTGTGCGTGCGTGCATAAAAAGTTCTCAAGCATACAAAGTTTTTATAGGTGCTGGAACTAAACAATGTTACTGACAAAACTAATCTATCAATTTTGACTTCTGGCAACACGTTTTTTATATAATTTTATAGCAAATCGGCTAGTAACCCGACAAATTCCCTGTCCAAATTTCAATAAATTTGATTGTGATCGTTTTGTGAATTTGTGCAAAGCTTTTAAAATTTCTAAACAATGTATTTGTGAGTGATCATTGTATCTATTAACGATTGTGGCCATGGATATTCAATATGAGGAGGATATTCATTGCAAAGTACAGGAACAAATAAAAGTTATAAGATGCTTCAACTGCCAGATGTATTGACATATAGTAAGCAACTGGACAAACAAGATAAGTTGTGCGAAATGTGCAGGCGAGCACCACTAGCACAGTTGTTCCTCTAACATACTCAAGTGTATAAATTGTATTACTTGGAAACAGCACAATGAGATATATAGGATATGATTAGCAGACTGAGGGAGCGAATTGGCTACTACTCAGAGATTCTAGATACTAAAGAAAAAACTTCCTAAATATGGAGAGATATCCAAGATATAGCAACATAAGGAACAATGATTTAAAGATATTATATGCCAACATAAGGAGCCTAAGTAACAAACTAGAGGAATTAGAACTAATGATAAAGGATATTGGAGACGTTAATATTGTGATAATAGTGGAAACTTGGATTAGCCAAGAGAAAACTCAGTTCTTCAATCTGCAAGGATACATTCCGATTTTTAATTGTCGTAATTCTATTACGAGAAGGGAAGGAATGGTGATCTATGTATACAGGGTGTCCCAGAAATCAACGTCAAGCCGAAATCGGGCAATAGACCAAGTCGTAACAGTTATCAGAAAAATATGAAAAGAAATCTTGGTCATGTACTTTTCAAATTATAAGGATTCAAAAATAAATCTTAAAAACTGACACCCTCTGATGATCTTTCAAGTCCTGTGACTGGAAGTATTAACTTTTCGTCAGTTTTTTTTTCTGTAATGTAATCATCAATAACCCTTCTGTAAATTATAGTTAAAAGTTAAAACATAACTGCCTCAGTTTCAAATAAAAAGTTAGATTTTTGCCCAACATTGCATTCAAAATAATTACATTACCCAACTTTAACCTACTGTAAAAAAAATGTACTACACTATTTCGGCAAGTAACTTTAAAAGTTGACGCATTTAATAAAGATTCTAACATGGTATAACATTTGCTACATTATTTCTTAGATTACGGGAAAAAAACAGTTTTTCTTCAAGAAACCCAGTTTCGAAACATTTCTTTTCACCTACTAAAAATGATTCTAGTGTACCCAAAGCTTGCCGTAAGACCGTAACTTTAAGATTCTAGTTTGAGTGAGACGGAGAGTCATTACATGAAGTGTGAGTGAGCAAGATAGTGACGCTAGCTCGTCAAATCATTGAGTTTTTAGCATCCAAATAATTGGTGTTTGATTTTAAACTTAAGGAAAATTTGTCCAAAATTCAACAAATAGTTAGGATCTCTAACTTGAAAGTGTCACTATCTGTCTCACTCACACTTCATGTAATGACTCTCCGTCTCACTCAAACTAGAACCTTAAAGTTACGGTCTTACGGCAAGCTTTGGGTACACTAGAATCAAATTTAGTAGGTGAAAAGAAATTTTTCGAAACTGGGTTTCTTGAAGAAAAAATGTTTTTTTTCCGTAATCTAAGAAATAATGTAGCAAATGTTATATACCATTTTAGAATCCGTATTAAATGCGTCAACTTTTAAAGTTACTTGCAAACTGGCATAGTACATTTTTTTTTTATTGCAGTCAGTTAAAGTTGGGTGAAATATTAATTTTCTATTCTTGGTTCGGCAAAATGTGACATTTTCTTCCAAGCTGGAGCAGTTGGCTTAGAATTTAAAGCAACAGGTTACATAAGTACTATTCGGGATTACATAAGAACAATAAAATTGAAAAAAAGTAAAGATTTGTAGCAAGAGGACCTAAAAAACCATCACAGGGTGTACATTGTCTCGAAAACAAAAGAAATGTCTATAATTTGACATGACTTAGATTTTTTCTTATATTTTTCTGATAACTGTTACGACTTGGTCTATTGCCCGATTCCGGCTTGACGTTGATTTCTGGGATACCCTATATATATATATATATATATATATATATATATATATATATATATATATTTATTAGCATAATGGTTTAAAATAATTCAAATATTACTTAATAAAATATCATTACAATTCATTATCTCAAGAATTTTTACATTTGCTCATAATTACACTTAACATAACTTATTAGATTTCTTTTATATATTATCATATTCTTTTCATTTTTTAAGCTCGTTACATTATCATATTTTGTGCTCTCGATGTTCTCAATAAATTTAATCTAAAGTCTCCAACGTTTCTTAAGGGATATGGTTGCACTTCTCCGACATAAGTCACTGTTCGATAGATGTATTGCGGCAAAAGGTTATTTTTAATTTTGTACACGAAGAGTAACACATTAAATATTGTTCTTTGTTTTATATTCATCTAGCATAAAGTGTTCAACATAACTTGAATAGGTGTATATCTATTACATTTTAATATGGACTTCATAGCTTTATTTTGTAGACGTTGTAAACGTGCCATCATCTCATTAGTGCACACAAGTAAAACCGTTGAACAGTACTCAGAGTGAGGTTTAATGATTGTATTATATATTTTTATCACAGTCATTGTATTTAATTTATTTCTTAAGCGTTTAAACAATGAAATCTTTTTAGAAATCTTTTTGCATAAATAGTCCACATAACTTTTAAATTTTAACTTATTATCTATAACGACACCAAGATATTTAATTTCATTTACAATTTCAATTTGGTTATTTTCTATAAAAATTGGACTTATGTTTGAACAATTAATAATCATTGCCTTTGTTTTATTTACATTAAGTTTAAGTCTATTCATATTCAACCATTCACCAATAATATTTAGGTCTTCTTGTATTTTACGTTTACAATCGTTTTCACATTCACCAGTAATATATGTATATAAGAGTGTCATCCGCAAATTGCATCACTTTTGAATTCTTTATAACTTTTGCCATGTCATTAACATATAGAAGGAATAAAGTCGGTGCTAGTAATGTCCCCTGAGGAACTCCGATGTCCACTGCTATTTCAGTAGATAATGTATCGTTTATTTTTGTGGATTGTGTTCTATTATTCAAATATGATTCTTTTCTTTTCCTTTCTTCTTATTCCATACTTATCCAATTTTTGCAATAAAAATTTTCTATCCACTGTCTCAAATGCTCTTTTTATGTCAAAAAGACAGCTATTGTAACTCTCCTTTTATCTTGGTCCTCCTTCCATTTTGTTATTATTAAATTTATTGCCGTTTCACAAGAGTGTCCATGACGGAAACCGGATTGACATTCTGTGATTATAGAATTAGTTTCGAGGTATTTTATGAGTTGCAATTGTACCACTTTTTCGATCACCTTTTCATGTGTTGCAAGCATGTTTATCGGCCCGTAGAACTCACAGCTCTTATTTCCTTTTACTTTTCCAACTGGTACGACAACTGACTATTTCTAGCTATCAGGAAAGACACCATTTTTTAATGATTCATTGATAATATCAACAATTACCGGACCCAAGTCTTTCATGCAATCAATAATCATACGAGCGTTCAGGATATTCAAATCTCTTTTATGATTCATATTCTTCAATATAGTTTCCAAATCATTTACTTGGATAAGTTCAAAGCTAAATGTAGATTCTGTTTCTTCAATTTAATTTGTATGCGGTACATATGTTATTGAGTTACTGACCTCATATATACTGTTCATAATATAAGAATTCAATTTTGTCGCAATAATAATATCTTCATTATATTTACCATCAGGGAAGTTCATTTCTTTAATAACACTATGTTGTTTTTTTAGAACTAGTTGTTTTATTGTTTCCCACATTTCTTTTTTATTCGAACTTAAACTTATTTTATTTTGAATGAACTTATGTTTTGTTTTGCTCAATTTACTTTTATATATATTTCTGCAAAACTTGTATTGATCCCACTCACTTTTACTGTTTAATAATACTGCTCTGTCGTATTTCAATCGAGTGTATACATTGAAATATTATCTTTTACTTTTACACAAGGGCTATCAAATACTTTTATTAATATATTTTGAAGATTCAATGATTTAAAGTCAGAGATATGTTTAATATTTTTTAAGCAACTGTTTTCTAATGCATTTATAAATCGAGTTTTATCATAATTTAGTTTTTTTTACTTGTTTCATATCATTTTGATTACTTAAAATTTTTAATAGTTCAGAATCAGTTTCTCCTTCATTCCACATACAATTACTTTAGGGCCTTTTAGTATTGCCGGCTGTATAGTATACTTATCATCCATCCATCTTTGACCTTAACGCGTTTTCTATTCTTTTTGATGATTCCTCACTATCGCAACTAATTTCGACCACTCCAATTAAGTTTGTTCTTAACACTATTAATTTTCACTGCCAATTCCTTAGGATCAACCGATTTCTTTATTTTTTCTTGAGTAACTTTTGTTTCTTGTTTTTCCTTTGGCTTTACTATTGTTATGGTCGTAGCGTACTGCATATAGCAGTATGCTACACTGAGAACTACTGCAGCATGTATACCGGCTGGCTGCCATACCGACAGTCCGCACGCCCTCAAACTCGAAGAGCTCTGACTTGCTGGTGGAAAAGAAAAAGACAATCGTCTCTGTCTTGTTAATCTTGTCAAACAATGAAGGCGAAGTTCATTTGTGCAAGTCAAGAAATAAAGCGAAATCACAAATTTTTTGAAAGCATCGGAGAAAATTCAACCCAGCACGTAAGTCCAAGAAGTTTTTACCCATACTGGTATCGAAATTTTAATTGAGAAACAAAAATTATTCCCTTCACCAGGAGAAAATCCGCCTGCATGGAAAGAAAATCAGGCGTACACACAACTTGTTTTAAAAAGAAAGGACTTATGGTCGTAATAGATCGTCCTAATACACCAAAAATAGTACTGGAAAATCCTCCACGCTTTACAAGATTGGTTAGGGTAAGTGTAACGAAAAATGCTGAAATCGGAAGTTTTGTTATAAAATTAACTTCATAGGATTGGGATATTGGAGAAAATACCAATGCCACGTATAATTTTATTGGAAGTTCGGGAAGTAGATTTCAATTCAATCCAATTACTGGAAATGTTACAGTTACTGCTCATCTTGATCGAGAACAGCAGGATGAATATTTGTTAAAAGTGGCCGCAATTGATGGCTCATGGAGATCAGAGACTCCACTAACAATCACACAGCAAGTAAGCGTCCTTCGACAGGAAGCATAGCAATCCCAGCGCAACAAATAGTGCTGGAGTCTCCACTCAACCAGCCAATCCTACGGATACATCAATCTATACGGAGTAAGAGTGTTGATGGCTCTTTTTCATACGAATTAATTTTCTATAATAATTATTAATATTATTAGTATATAAGGTATATAAGATCAGATGAACTGATTGCAGTCAAATAATGAAATGGTGCTGTCAAAATAGATTTAGTCGACTGCGTGAATTTGGAGATTCTCTTAAATTTTCTTAGCTATTCTTTATAAAATTACTATTTTTGACATATTGAGCAAATAGGTACTGTACGCCGGTAACATATTCAAGGAATGAGGACGCAAGTTACTACATACCATAATCAATTATGAGACATAATAAAAGTTTCTTTAAAATATGCAATAAGAAGCGCTTCTACAATGGCATTAATGAATTCCGTAGTAATAATAATAATAATCCCGGGAACGATTATTTGTGTTTCTGTTCGCGTACTAAGGTTACACATAAGTTATAAAATATGAGAACTGCGAAGGTAACCAAAATTTATATTTATGCAGTATAGTTTAGTCAATACGCTTTGAATAGTACACAAGTGTTTAGTTTTCTTGGTTAATAATAACCCCCCCCCCCCCCGCGAATGAACTTTTAAATGAATTTTATCAGTGTCTGGAACTGTAAGAAGTATCGACCTTAGACGTATCGTAATGAAGAGAGATGTATTATACAAGGGAACTTTTACGGGAGAGCCGGGCAGGAAATTAGAGGTAGAATCGTATAGCAATTAAATGAAATGGCGTCATTTTTTTTTATCATAAAAAATATATTATCTATTTATATATATATGCATATATATAGCACTAACATTGAACTAAAACGATTTGGACTTCATTAGTTTACGAAGAATTTCCATATCTTTCTGTCTTTTTCTATATTAAACTACAAAGATTTATTACATATATAAGAAATATTATTACTACTATTACTACTATTATGATCACTTTTTCTATATTAGACTACAAAGATTTATTGCATATATAAGAAATATTATTAATATTATTATGATCATTTTTCTATATTAAGCTGCGAAGATCTAGTACATATATACAGGAAATATTATTACTATTACTATGATCACTTTTGCTATTTTAAACTACAAAAGTTAGTACATATATACAAGAAATATTATTACTATTATTAGGATTACCTTTTGCTATAGTACACTACCAAAGCTAGTACGTAGATACAAGAAATATTATTACTATTATTAGATTGCCATTAGTTCTCGTGATGAATTTAATTAATTCTGAATAGCTAACGCAGAATGTATAAAGTCTAGAGCGCTTGTAATATTCCGAAAATTTATACTTTACATTAAAATGTTAAGTACTTTTATTTCTCCTTTCTCTCTCCCGGAGCCCTCCTACATGGAGGTCGCCTAGGTCCGCTATTCTCTCTCTTTGCAGATCTACAAGGGACTCTGAAAATATCTGCCCTCAGAGTCAGTTGGGTGGTTGGGGCATGCAGGAAGGCAGACTTCAATGTGGATGTAGGTAAGTGACGTAAGGGTCCCTTCAGGACCGAATGTGTGCCGGCGTTTTTGGTTTAAGGCACGAGATTTTTTTTTGTATATGGCAGGCGACAGCTGCCGTGGAACCTCCCCACACTCTCCGCCAATAGCCGAGGCGAGCTAGCGTGCCGCCCTGCAGTCAACGGGGTCCGCCGAGTGATCTGTCAGCTCATGCTGGCAGTCGGGACTTAACGTCCAGTCGTCAATCACTCAACATAGTTCCATAGCACTATTACAGGGGGAACTTATTTCACTATACTTGCATATGATTCGTTACCATTTTTTTCACCTTGAATTTTTTTAATTTCATTCACTACATTACTTTCTCCTTCATTCAGTTTTTTAACATATTTTAAGACTGCTTTAATTTCAATTTCTTGTCTGGCAAAGCTATTCCTATTCTCATTTATCACATCTAGTACGCTTTGCATTTTATTTTCAAGAGTCATTATGTACCGCTGAAACTCATCGCACATACACACAACATTTTGTTTTGTACTTATCTGGTTGATATCGTAATCCTGTAAGCCAAGGCACTTGGCATGAACTGATCGTGAGCATAAGCCGTTACATAGAGTTTTTAAATCATTCTATGTAAGTGATACCATAAAATTTACAACAAAGCAACCTTAGAAGGGATATATGGGCAGTTAAATATGATTTCCAATAAGCTAGCAGATCTAGTGCCAAAATTAACGATTTGTGACATACATAAGCCGCCAAATGCTAATGGTTAGCTATCTCTGCAAACTCTACTATCTAAATATAAAAACGGCTTGATAATATCAGATACCCACATAAACCTACTTACTGAAAATGAAGGAACTAGGAAATACTTGGGGTCACTAGCATGTAAAAACGCAACTGTGATGAATAAAATTGACACTAATTTCGCTACAAGAATTACTTAACAAGACTGCACTCCTAAATGACCATGTGGTAACCAATCTCAACCTTGACAGATAAAGCTATAGATTGGAGCTCAAAGATTGACCCCTACTGGACCATCGCTTAGGAAGGCATTAACGAGCAGAGCAAAAATGTCCAAAAGGAAAGTGGAGAGAATAAATATGGAAGCATTAAGAACTAAGGTTATAATTGCGATATATTAAGCTTTGACAAACTTATAGATATATTACAAAAAGCGAATCAGGAAACAACGGAGACTAAACTGATTAGATCTCGGGAAAACAGCTGGATCACGGTAGAAATATTATACAACATAAAACTACATAAAAAAGTATATAAGAAAATAAAATAAGGGCCAGTTAATCCACAATTTATACGAAATTACAAGAAAATTAAGAACGACTTCACCGGCAAAGTAAGAAGGCTCAAACTGAGTTATGTACAAAATGGAATGCAAAAAGAGGGAGTGACGCAAAAAAGATATTGAAAACTATAAACGAAACTATAAGAATTGGTTGCTTCTGAGAGTGGAACCGACAGTATTGGTGAACTAAAAGATAGGGATAATATCATAACAGACAAACAGCAAATTACAAATTACATGAATAAACAGTTTGTAAATGTAAGCCCCTCACTTGTGAAAAAAACGAGGACAAGTGTGGTTCTGATAGGCAATAAATTAAAAATGTGACAAGTTCAAACCGTGTTTATTAAGCCTGTTAACGGTGGAGAAGGTATTATCCCTGATGAAAGAGGACACGGCACCTGGTCTTGATGGAATAAGAGTAAAAGACGTTAAGGATGTCAAAGATATAATAACGGAACCATTTCTAAGTCCCGAATCTCTGTTGTTGTTGCACGCTCTTCTTCGTTTAAAACTCATCGAAAATTTGGCATGAAAGCGAGTGAGAAGGAAAATTTTAACGAGAAGGGGAAAAAGGCGGGGAGTCGAGGTGAGGCAGCTGTCGAGTTCGAACGAAAAGTAAGAATAGTTTTGATGTCTGAGTTGTATAAATTGCGCCAATTTGGTATTTTTCACATTATTGCTGCGATAAGATTCTGCCAGCTTGATAGCACCTGCGATTAGCAGCATAAAAAGGACATTGAGGACTGGTCAACTCAGACTAATAATAGAGAAAGCGTTAAGTAAAACTTTAACTTCAAAATTTGTTACAGATAAGTACGTAGTTAGAAGCGGCCGCCAATATTGTAAGACAGGGAGAAAAAAAAAATGAGATGCAACAAAGAGTAGACTATTGTTATAATTAACATTGGGTTTTGAACTTATATTGGGGGCTCAACCGTGATATCTCTCTCGTGAAATAGTGATAAATTTAAATAATTCGAAAATCTAATTGTTTAGAATGTTAATTTGTCATAGAAAACTCCTATCAGGTTAGTACAGTTATAACTAATCTAGAAAACCGTAAAGATTTCTATATGTAACGGACTTGTGAAATAGTGGGAATACCCAACATCTGAAACCAATAATTGATTCAATATCTGACTAAAGGTAATGTGCAGTGGGTTGCTAAGGACAATTACATCAACCACTTAAACATTTAAGAAATCACGTTAATTTCTAAATTTACCATCATTTATCATTTCGCGTATTGCGATTAGTGGTATACAATAGTACTAGTCTTTATTATTGCTGCTGAATTTTATACACGCATATTAGAACATACAACGTTAAGCTTAGCCTTCCAAAAATCCCCTATTTTAATCAGTCTGGCTCTCTTATCAATACTCTTTATTACAAGTTCAAGTCGTAAATAGTCTAGTCATCGGTATTTGCCTTAGGTGAACATTGTGAGAGTTTAGCGAAACTGAGTAACGAGGATCAACAAGTGAAAACACACGAACTCTGAATCTTTCAATCTCTACTTCGGAAAGTAAGCGGAAAAATTGTGGAAGAAATAGAAAAACATCCAAGAGGACCGATAGGAAAATTCTGCATATGGCATTACAAGAACGTCGAGCACCTGTTCGCACTATTCATGGACAACTTAGAGACCAAGGGGTGGATATTTCTACGATGACTCTTCGTAGACGATTTTATGAGGCAAACCTAAAATGTAGACGACCAGCAAAGAAGCCGAAGTTGACAGAAAAAATGAGATTGAAAAGGTTACAATGGGCTAAATTACATGAGAACCTTACAATTGATTATTGGCAAAATGTAAGTTGGTTAAAATATATTCGCAAATTTCTATTTTATTGTGGTTTGTAAAATACACAAAATCACTCTAAATTTTTAAATTTATAGGTGATTTTTAGCGACGAGTGTCGTTTGGAGGCGGTAACGGAAGCCTTTAATTTCGTACGGAGACGTCCAGGGGAACGTTACAAAGAGGATTGCATACAAAGAACAGTAAAACACCCGCCAGCTGTTATGATATGGGGTTGCATTAGTGGAGAAGGTCCGGGCCCGATATATTTTGTGGATGGAACTTTGCGTTCTGACCAGTATAAAGTCATATTAGGAGATGTCCTTTTACCATATATAAATTCACTATTATATACAAGATCAAACTATATATTTATGCAAGATGGAGCACCTTGTCATACATCAAAATTAATTAAAGACTTCTTAAATGATGAGGAAATCGAAGTTCTTCCTTGGCCCGGCAATTCTCCAGATCTAAATCCGATTGAAAATTGTTGGGCATATTTGAAATCGAAAGTCTACAGTCGCCCGAATCCAACAGTCTCCATTTAAAAAAAAAATATTGAGGATATTTGGAGTAATGACGTAGGTCTGAAAGACATGATAAAAGCATGTATAGCCAGCATTCCGAGAAGAATTCAAAATGTTGTGAAACAAAGAGGAGGAGTGACCAAATTTTAATTTGAAGACAAACAAATTGTCACCATAAATATGTTCAAATATAAAGTAAACTGTCTTTTTTTTTAAATATACTTCTATCAATTAAAACTTTTACATTTGTATAATTTTTCTTTTATTTCCCATGTACGTCTAATTTTTTGAACACATACTGTACATATGGATTCGTGTTCCGCTGTATATTGAATTAAATATATCGAAGTTACCCGGATATGTTACGTGGCTTAAGGAATTGTACAAGAGCTGGCTAATTTGATGAAATTATTGAATTTGGTTGTTGGACTAATGTTTCCTTTTGCAGGCTGCCATATTCGAAGCATCGTTTTCGGTATTCGCCCCCGTTAGGTTAATTTCGTCCAAAATAAGTGTAGATACAAGTGCCGCTGGGCAATATTATTTTAACTCAACAAAAATTACCTTTGTGATAGAGCCTACAGACAGCAAGTCGAAGCATTAAATTCCAATTTAATTCTTTTAACTAGATGGCGGATGCTGAAGCGCTTCATCATGCCGTGGAATTTTCACCGTGAGTATTATTGATATATTACACATTTTCCTTTGGTATACGCATACTTCGGCTTCTGTAGCGACTTACACATGTAGGACTTCCTTTTTGTTGATATTTTTTTCATGTGGCTATGTATAACTTCGATTTAATACTATATATATATATATATTTATTTGGCTTAAGTTTTTGATATATTTACATGTATGTACCTTGGAATAATGGTACTTTTGATTTAATACTAGATATATATACATATACGCTTCAAGTTTGATATATTTACATGTATGTACCTTGGAATAATGGTACTTTTGATTTAATACTATATATATACATATACGGCTCAAGTTTGATATATTTACTGGTATGTACCTTGAAATAATGGTACTTTTGATTTAATATTACATTTATATTTATGTGGCTCTAATTTTTGATATGCTTACCTGTATATGAAGCATTACCTACCAGTAATTATAACGTGAACATGAACCGTTAAGAGTTTTAATTTCTCCTCTTACTTTCCTGGAGCCCTCTCGAATGAAGGTCGTCTAGGTCCGCCTAGTCTCTCTTTCAAGGTGAACTAGGGACTCTGAAGAATTATGCCCCTCAGAGTCAGATGGGAGGATGGGGCAGGCAAAGAAGGCAGAACATCTGCGCCTTTGATGGTATACAGGTAAGTGACGTAAGGGTCCCTTCAGGACGGAATGTGTGCCGGCTTTTGTGTTGATAGGCACGAAATTTTTTTGATTATGGCTGACGGCAGCGACAGGTTTTTTTGTGGAACCTCCCCACACTCTCCGCCAATAGCTGAGGCGAACTAGCGTGCCGCCCTGCAGTTAACGCTGCCCGTCGAGTGATCTGTCAGGTCATGCTGACAGTCGGGACTTTACGTCCCAAGCGAATCACTGTACATAGTTCCATAACAAAAATGGCGCCCAACGTGGGGCCACCTCAGTTAGACTTCGGTGTCTGAATGTGACGGATGCTGGAGACTGGGATTACTTGGAGATATGGACATTTGGCTGTTAGGTAATTGTCTGACTCGGTAATCTCATCTCTAGTAGAAGTTACAAGCGGACCTGAGTCTAACTGTTGTTGTAATATAATTTTTTTTTGTTAAGTAACGTAATGTTTTGAAAGTTTTGAAAGTTTTGAAAGTTTGTAAAGTAAAGTAAAGATTTGTGAAGTTTTGATATTTTGATTTTTGAAAGTTGAATTGAGTAAAGTAAAGTAACGTAACGTTTTAGATTCTTGAAAGTTTTTGAATTTTTGAATTTTGTTTGATTTGATCTTTCCCGCTGGCCTTCTGTCATGGAAATGGTAGGTGGCCTCACACACACTTTTTGAATGAGCTCTCACGGAGACATGTCTCTGTTGGCCAACTGGCTGGACAGAGTTGTGAATCTGTGAGACGGCTTTTTGGCTTTCAGCTAACTAGTCGACCAGATTTATGACACGACAATCAGGTGAAGAGGAAGGAAAGAGTTGTTGGAGGATGGAAGTGATGCTGGAGACCTTCAGTAATCAGGAGTTGGCATACTGCTAACTGCCTGGCTGAAGAATCTCTAGTATCATTTTCAGTCTCTAGCTTCTCCAACCCGACTCTTCCCAGATTTCTGTGAGAACTCAAACATTTCTTTTCATGCACACATTCACGTCACTTGCTTGCATCAATATTTCTGACCTGAAAGAGGGAGCGACCTGGAGACTACTTTTGTGTAGAGGTAGCTCATGGAAGTGAAGGAGAAATCGTATGATTTTGATTGGAATCTTTTTTTCGAAATGCTTAATTGAACTTTTGGTAACTTTGTCGAACCTTTGAGTTTTCTGAATTTTTTTTTTTTGGAAACTTCTCCGAACGTTTGGGAACATTTTTTGTTTGAAATTTTAGTATATCGTCCCAACCTTCAAATTTTTAAATCAGTATTTCGGTATCTCAATTTTTGAAGAGTCTGTTAGCTTCCGGACTCTTGAATTCTTTGAATTTTCTTGACATTTCTTACAAACCCTTGGTTTGTAATCTTTTTGAAAGTCTGACTTACGACCGGTACCGTTGCCAGACCAGTGCTCCATCTGTCAGGAGGGCGACTGGTCAGGACCGAGGAAGCCAGTGAAGCCAGTTTGTGGACATGTGTTCCACAAGGCGTGTCTGAAAGCGTGGATCGGGCAGCAGTCAAACTGCCCTCACTGCAGGTTCCATCTCACTCAGTATGATTTTACTGAGTATACAGGTGCTGTCCCGAAGACGACGAAGCCCGGAAAATCTGTCAGTCACGATCCATTGCCTCCCATGCCGTCACTAGAGTTACCACCTTTGACAGTTAAACCACCTAGTCGACGATCTATATCACCTGGAATGCCAGATCTACATTCCATGACCTTCACAAATACCCACTCGCGACGAAATAGCCCACTGCCTTCTGGCAGTGGACATACGTCCGCAGCTACGGATGCTTGGATGGCAGGCAAATGCAGGACTTGGTTCGAGAAGGCCTTGAGCAGAGCTTGAATGCATTACGAACGGAATTGATAAGTAGTGTCCGACAGAAAATAGCAGCTGCAGTGCCACCAATAAATTTTCCACGGCCACCTCCTACTATGGGTGATCCGAGACCACCACCAGAGTTTACGACGAGCGTAGGCAGTCGTTTATCCCACCGCCTTCTGCTTTTGGTCAGCCTAGACCAAATTTTAACCAGCCTCCACCAGCTTCATCTCATCGTATCCCGGCGAGTGTAGGACAGCGACGATCAGGCAGTCCTATCAGAAGATGGAACCTGACATGCAATGGCAATAACTCCGAGCTTTCCGTAGATGAATTTATTTTTCGAGTCGAAGCGCTCACGCACTCCGCTCTAGAAGGAGATTTTGATCTCCTTGTTAGGAACATGCTCGTGTTATTGACGGGACCAGCAAAGGATTGGTACTGGTCACTATTGAGGCACAACCCTTTTCCAATTGAATGGGGAGTGCCCAAGGACGATCCGCTTGCAGCTGATGTCGCGAAAGCAGAACCCTGGTGAACTATTCGCCATGTACCACCATCATCTAGTGTTGCTGCGTGATCAGTTGCAGAACGCCATGCCAGACCAAGAATTCTTGGAAATCGTCAAATCTAACTTACTGCCTGAGATTCAGGAGAAGATATGCCTACATTCCACCGATACAATAGGACAGTTAAGATCGCTCGTTACTCGAATTCAAGCCACGCAGCTACGAATTGCGACAGCTGGTAGTTGGAACCCTTACCGGAACCAACGAGTACACGAGATTGACGACTTCCAGACCTTAAACCCCGAACTGGCAATAGCAACAGGCGGTGACACTAGCTTAAGCGACGTGTCAGCCATTTCGACCAGACACCCAGTAGTGTGCTGGAATTGTGATCAGCCAGGTCACTTCTACCAGGACTGCCTGCAAGTAAGACAGCAAGTGCTCTGCTACGGATGCGGGCGCAAGAACATTTTTAAGCCCAACTGCGGACACTGCACAAAAGAACGAGAGACGGGTCGTGAATTCCAACACCTCTTCTCGACCAGCGTCAACGTCCCGAGCACCAGTCGTAACGAACACTCCAGTTCAAACATTGAACAAGGAGGAAGGTCCGCTCCATTAGCAGACCTTGACGAACCCCTAAAATGTCCACTGATATCATTCAGTGATTCTGATGATATCAGTAAAATACCTGATAGTACGAACATTTTATTGATAGAGACGGAGAATCTGATGGACTTCTCCGCGGATCTTCAAGCTCCCATTTCCACTTCTGGGGAGCCCATGACATTATTAGATACTTCTTTGGAAGAGTCTTTAATTTTCGATGTCCCGATGACACCTACAGCACTTTTAGCTGACAAGGTTACTTAGCAGGGGATTTGGCCTCATGGCATTTCTATATTAAAACGGCCACCAAGCTCTGTTATGACGAGTGGGCGTGAGCCTGTTGTACATCCGCTGACGCCGTATCATACGCGTCTGCAGAAATATAATTCAGTAAGAGACCGCATCTTCTCCTCAGTGGCGGAGTTAGCTGAAATCGTGTTTCCTGACTTGGATATGAGACCAAGAAAGAAAAGATCTACCGTTCGTTGGCGGGAATACTGTCGAAGGATGAGACTGGAAAGAAAAAAAACTGGCACAGACTTCCGTGTCGATGCCAGACGACATTCGACCGTACGCCGAAGTAAAGCTGCTCGGGCGAACTGAGACTGGATTACTTGACAGTGGTGCCACTGTTAGTATTCTAGGCCAGGGAGCTCTAGAGAAGCTTGCGGAAGCAGAGGTTGAATGGAAGAGGTATCGGACACAGGTTCAAGTAGCGAATGGTGCCATGACGACTGTGCATGGTCAGGTGGACTTGGATATCACTTTCCGTGGTAAGACCCAAAACGTGCGTTTTTACGTGGTTCCTGGGCTCACAGAAGCACTATATCTAGGAATAGACTTCTGGCGTCTATATGGGTTGGCTCCAGATGTCCTGGGTATAGTTGCAGAAGTGAATCCGAGTCCAGCGGCTACCTCTGACACCGATTGCCATGTTCTTTCCAGCCTAGATCAACAACGCTTAGAAGCCACCAAACAGCTTTTCCCTTCTTTCGCCTCTTTGGGCCTGGGAAAAACATCTTTGGTCTCTCACAAGATTGAAACGAATGACGCAGCTCCGTTAAAACAACGCTTTTATCCGATATCGCTGGCAGTACAAAGTTTGATGGATGCCGAATTGGGGCGAATGCTATCGCTGGGTGTGATAGAGGAGAGCCAGAGTCCTTGGAGCTCTCCAGTTGGAAAGGTCCGGCTTTGTTTTGACGCCAGGAAGGTCAACTCTGTTACGAAGAAGGATGCCTATCCGCTACCGCAGATAGACGCACTTCTGAGTCGACTTCCTCCGGCAAACTACATAACGAGCCTGGACCTGAAAGACGCATTCTGGCAGATCCCACTAGACACTGATTCCAGAAAGAAGACCGCTTTTACAGTACCTGGTCATCCTCTCTATCAGTACACAGTGATGCCATTCGGCCTATGCAACGCTCCACAAACGATGTGCCGCCTCATTCCTTTCGATCTTCGTGAGAACGTTCTCGTCTATCTAGACGATTTATTAATTCTGTCATCAGACTTGGACACTCATCTTACGCTGCTAGCCCGTGTAGCGGATTGTTTGAGGAAGGCTGGCCTCACTATCAACGTCGAGAAGAGCAAGTTTTGCATCAAGGAGACCAAATACTTGGGTTTCATTGTCGGAAAAGGAGGTATGAGAACTGACCCTGACAAAATTTCAGCTATAGTTGACTATCCGTCACCTAAAACTGTTCGGCAGGCCCGACGCCTACTAGGTATGGCGGGATGGTATAGACGGTTCATCCCGACCTATGCTGATTTAACTGCCTCCATTACAGACACCTTGAAAAACCCTAGTCAGTTCAAATGGACACCTGAAGCCCAGACGTCTCTTGATCTTTTAAAGCAAAAACTTACTTCTGCTCCGTTGCTAGTGAGACCAGACTTCACCAAACCATTCGTTATCCAGTGCGATGCGAGCCAGCAAGGTATTGGAGGAGTGCTGCTTCAACTAGATGACGATGGCCACGAGAAGCCAATAGCCTATGTCTCGAAAAAGTTGAACTCAGCACAAAGAAATTACACCGTCACAGGCAAGAATGCTTAGCTGCAATCTTGAGCGTACAGAAGTTCCGTCCCTTCATAGAACTCATGCCGTTTAAGCTAGTGACGGATCATGCGAGCTTGAAATGGCTGATGTCTCAAAAGGACCTCAGCGGTAGACTTGCTCGGTGGAGTTTGAACCTCAGGGTTTCGAATTCACTATCGAGCACCGAAAAGGAAGCCTGAACGTCGTCCCTGATGCGCTGTCACGCATCCATTGTGACAGCCTGTCCACCAACGAAGATCCTGGCCTGGAAGTTGACCTTAGTTCGCCATATTTCAACTCGTTGGAATATGAGGAACTGAGGCATAAGGTTAAAACGACTTCTGGCAAACTACCAGATGTTTGTGTCAGGGATGGCTTCGTTTACATTCGGACTGTACCGAGAACAGGCGATCACATTAAGGTAGAAGAAGCTGGGAAGCTTTGGATTCCACGAGGGCTTGTCACCGACGTCATTTCAAGGGCTCATGATCAGCCACTAGCTTCACACGGAGGTATAGGGAAAACACTGGAACGTCTGCGCAGACATCTGTACTGGCCACGAATGACGGTTGATGTCAGAAACTACGTAGGCGCCTGTGACGTGTGTAAGGAAACGAAGGCTCCCAATACTATTCTGAGACCACCTATTAAAGTCCAGTCTGTGACAGAACGACCATGGCAAAATCTGTATATCGATTTTCTAGGTCCATATCCTCGGTCAGTGAAAGGAAACGTCTGCATTCTGATAGTTCTTTACCCCTTTTCAAAATTTCCAATTCTCAAACCTATAAGAAAAGCATCTACACTCAATGTGTGCCAATTCATCGAGACGGAAGTGTTCCAAGTGTTCGGAGTCCCGGAAACGGTAGTCTCTGACAATGGAGTCCAGTTTTGCTCGACTCAGTTCACCAGATTACTGGATAAGTATGGGGTGAAGCACTTGAGAACGGCAGTTTACTCGCCGCAAGCAAACGCCTCAGAGCGAGTAAACCGGTCTCTATTGTCAGGGATTAGGGCCTATATCCGGAAGGAACATACGAAATGGGATGAGAAGCTTAGCCAGATAGCTAGTTCCCTCAGGAGCTCTTTCCACCAAGCAACTGGTTTCTCTCCTTATCGAACACTTTTCGGTCAACAAATGATTGAACATGGCAGCTCCTATTCCATCTTGAGGAGCCTTGGAACTCTTAATGAGCCGTTGAGAGTAGATGCTGAGGACAAACTGAGATTGATCCGTGCGAGAGTGCAGGAAAATTTACACCATGCGTTCGAACAGGGTTCACGAGCCTATAATCTCAGGGCGTAGCCTGTTGATTTCAGAGTGGGTCAAGAGGTATTTAGACGGAATTTTGTCCAAAGCAACTTCCAACAGCAGACTAGTGCTAAACTGGACGAAAATTTGTCAAATTTCGGGTTAGAGCCAAGAAAGGAAAATCCTTATACGAGCTTGAAGATCTGCAGGGGAAACTGTTAGGAGTCTATCACGCCAAAGACATCAGGCAGTGATAACCATTCTGGAACGTCGTCTATCTATTGTCACACGTCTATTCCTGGTAGCCCTGAAAAGGCATCCAGCCAGCTTCACTGGTAAACTATAGGATGTCGCGAAGCCCTCCTATTGCCCCGTCAATGGTGGGTGATATAACTGTTGGAATCCAAACCTGAATACGGCTGTTAGCAAGTTAGGATGTGTCCTCGATGCGGCATCGGTCAAGTAGAGTCCGAGTGATAATACGCATTGGGGCGTGGGTCGAGACACACATTGGGCGCCCGCAGCGATGAGGCCTATGTTTAAGACCGGCTAGCCCAGTCGACCATTTTTCAGCGTTGTCTGAACCACAGGTGACCCAGACCACTTTGCCCTGTTATGGTCGTAGCGTATTGCATATAGCAATATGCTACACGAGAGACTGCAGCGTGTATGCCGGCGGCTGTCAATCAGAATATTCGAATGCACCCAGACCGTGAGAAGTGCGTTTCCTCGAGCTCGGGGTGACATGCTGATGAGAAAAGGAAAAGAAGAATAAGACAATCTTCTCTGTCATTTGTGATCCATCAAGCAGTTACATGAGTGAATGAACCAAAATTAAATTTCCGCAATCATCTGCTAGTAAGCACAGCCTTTATTTTCGTCTACCCCGCACAAAATCCGCCACTTTTTCGGGCAGGAAAAATTACTTGGCTGGAAGAACAGTCGACTCTATTCAAAAAGGTGCCTAAGGATATTCTAATGTATCAATTACACCAACGCTATACTAATTAGTGGCAGCCACTGTACCTTATAGCAGAAAGTGCAAAGTGCAAAGAAATCTGAACAATATTAACTGTATAGTTTATATATACGGAGAAAACTTGTACCAGTGCAACACTTTGCTTGAAATAAGGCTCCGTGATTTGTTCAATTTTCGGTGGTCTCCACATTTGCCAGCATTTAATACAGTCATAGTGGCGGAATACTTAAAATATGGTATAAACTCAATACTTTTTCAAAGGGGAATATATCCGCCTGAGAGTTTTGTGAACACGCAGCAATATGGATTAGCAATTGTCAAAATTCCAACAATCGTTTTCTTTGGACTTATGCTCCAAAATGTCAACAAAATCCAGCACAAAAAGTGTAAATGGTCAACAGATTTTACTACAAGGAAAAATGCTGATATTCCTTCACCGCCAGGTTATAATCCTTCAGTTGCACAACGTAGATACAGTCGTCCACTATGGAATGAATTTGTAAATTGTTTTAAATTTTAATTTTTATTATAATTACGTTCCGCAGGTTCTTAGTTAATTTCGTCCAAGATAAGTGTAGATACAAGTGCCGCTGGGCAATATTATTTTAACTCAACAAAAATTACCTTTGTGATAGAGCCTACAGACAGCAAGTCGAAGCATTAAATTCCAATTTAATTCTTTTAACTAGATGGCGGATGCTGAAGCGCTTCATCATGCCGTGGAATTTTCACCGTGAGTATTATTGATATATTACACATTTTCCGTACGTATGTGCCTTTGCGGCTAAATGAAGCATTACCTATCAGTAATTATAACGTGAACATGAACCGTTAAGAGTTTTAATTTCTACTCTTACTTTTCTGGAGCCCTCTCGTATGAAGGTCGTCTAGGTTCGCTTAGTCTCTCTTTCAGAGTCAGATGGGAGGATGGGGCAGGCAAAGGAGGCAGAACATCTACGCCTTCGATAGTATACAGGTAAGTGACGTAAGGGTCCCTTCAGGACCGAATGTGTGCCGGCTTTTTTTGTTGATAGGCACGAAATTTTTTTGATTATGGCTGACGGCAGTGGCAGGTTTTTTTGTGGAACCTCCCCACACTCTCCGCCAATAGATGAGACGAACTAGCGTGCCGCCCTGCAGTCAACGCTGCCCGTCGAGTGATCTGTCAGGTCATGCTGACAGTCGGGACTTTACGTCCCAAGCGAATCACTCTACATAGTTTCATAACACTTATTTAAATTTTCTTACTTTTCATTTGCTTTTCAATTTTGGAAGATTTGAGTGTTAGGGAAATTGAAATTCTGAGCATGTTGAGCTGCTTTTAATATGAATTATTTTCCATTATTTATCAATAATTAGACACCTTTAAAAAAAATATATTAGCAATACACAATAAATATGAATTTGAACCATATTTTATTTGTAAAAGCTAAGAGAAGCAAAGCAGATTTAAGTTAAATTGAAAAACAATAGAAAAACAAATACAAAAGTAATCACGAATTTCATAGCTCTGAAATTCCAATCGAATCATGAAAAGAATTTCGAAAGTAAATTGATACAAATCGTTAAACAAAACTAATTTCTAGTTAGATTTTAAATTCATATTTCGTGTATAAGAATTGTCTTTGCTAGAAATTAAGCTAGTTGTTTACGAGTTACTTAATAAGGGCTCCAAGCTCTAAATCATATTCTTAAATAGTTTTCCTTGAATTCATTGTTCTTATAACAAGTCCAGATCTTAATTTACTATCATTCTCACTTGCAGTAGTAGCAGTTGATGGACTGATTATGTTTCCGTTATTCTAAGTGAAGAAATTGATATTGCAGGTTATTGCATCAAACTAAATAAAAAGTTGTTGTCATTCCGAAGTAAGCATTATACAAAAGAAATTGCCACTGTTAGTAGAGAGGAGGGAACCAACAAGAAATATTTTTTGAAGGACAGTGTCAACCAGCGAATTGTAGAGTAAGTGCTATTCTTATTACTTCAAAAAGTCGTTTAATGTTATTGCCGCCTGTTATGCAGACGTAGACATTAAATACGAAATGCGCTGTCGCAAAATAGACCCTGACATATATAATAGAAGAGAGAGAACAAATTGGTGGTGTGATCAAATCAAAAAGGAAACCGAAGATCACTCATCCGATAAAATTTGTTCATACTTGAACCATCTGATGACTTGAAACAATGCGAAATTCTTTTGATTGAGTTTGAACAAGATTCCCAGAAGTATAAAACCGAAGCTCTAGAAGCTCTTAGCGTTCGGGTGGTCTATCTGAGGATGCGTTTAATGCGAATTGTTACTACTGACACGGAACTTGAAACCCAGAAAGAAAACCTCTTAAAGCGAGTGGATAAACTGCTGGAGTACATTGAAAAAGAAGAGTATACAACTTGGAAAAACAACACCTTTGTAACCAAGCATTTGACAGCTGCTTCGAATTTGATTAATAATCTGGCTAATAATGGTGTATCGGAGGAATTAGATCCTACTGATAAGCCAACCCTGAACTCGACACTGTTGGTTAATACATTTCCGGTTGATGGTGGCGTACATCGATCCGCACCCATGCTTTACAAGTGGGGAATTAAACAGTGGAGACTGTGTCGATTAGTCAGCCTCCGAATTTTTACAACGCGTAACTGATTTTGCGCGTTCGCGTCTGGTGGATGACTTAGATCTATTGTTCTCGATGTCCGACATATTAGAGGGTTCCGCTCTGTTACGTCCGCCAAATACCTTAACGAGCGGGGGCACACTTGTTAATCACTGGTTGGTTAGTTAAATAAAAAAAAAACTTCCTCTATGTAAATCCGTTAATTTAAAATACATTTATTGATCTTACTTCAATTAATTACATAGGACTTTACAAGAAATTACAATTGAAATTCCAACGTGTTACCCGTTAGGCGGATTGAAGTGTACTCGCCGTCTCTAGACTCAACCCTAAGCCCCTGTACAGCACCGTTCTCACACATAAAACCGCATAATCATCAGAAAATGGAAAGTGAAATTGGACACAACGCGATAAGGCAAAGAAATCCAAATTCCCTTAGTTTTTCTAGTAATACGATGAAAAGTTTGCTTAAGGATGACATTATTTTCGGATCTAATGTCGTGTTTAGCGCTTGAATGGATGCTTTACATAGATCCATTAGCATGATAGCCTTTAGGTCGTTACAAAAATTATAAAGGATAGTGTACCTTTGTTGGAGCAGCTTTTCTTCCGTTTCAAATTTAGTGAAATCAAGGTGTACCACCAGTTTCCATACTGATGTCGATTTGGCCAAACTTCCCAGACTTTCGAGGTACATCCCACTTGAATTCCCTACTGCTGTGTATGATTTAATAGGTTGAGCATGAGTTTTGGTGAAAGTTATCACCAGGATCCTGCAAATACGTAGTGCTTCGTTTAGTGTGTCTCGCAAAGCATTTTGAGGTAGAATAGAAAAATAGTGGTTAGAGGTTTGACTCCTAAGCAATGTAAGGTTTAAGTAAGTTATTATGAATTAACTTAGTTTTTCTCCCGATTTGTATTAGAGAAGTTTCAGGTGAGCGAATATCCATTATTTCGTATAGCCCCTCGTATTTCATTGTGAGTTTTTTTATATTTCTTTACCTTACTCTCTAACAAAACTTTGTCTCCTATCGTAAAGGTTGTTTCTTTAGTTCCTCGGTCGTAGTAAAGTTTTCATCGTTCTTTGGCTTTTACTAAACTTTTGCGGGCCATTTGGTAGCCATTCTGGAGCCTGGCTTTCATTTCTATGACATAATCGTCATAACTGTATATTAGTTCAACGGATCTAGTGACGGTGGACGGGATTTCGGGTTTCAAGCCAAATAAGAGTTCATGCGGCGAGTAGTTTGTTGCTGAATGCGGAGTAGTATTATTTATAACAGAATACCGCATAATCGATCCAAGTATCCCAGTTTTTGGGATCTTTGTTCGCATAACTCCTAAGATATTCGTTTAAACTCTGGTGGTATCGCTCAAGTGATCCATTTGACTGAGGGTGGTAAGGAGTTATTTGTATCTTTTGTATTTTCAATAACTTACAAGTTCTTTTAAATAACTTGCTTAAAAAATTGATACCTTGGTCAGTTAGTAAATATCGCGGGGTGCCAAAAACGCAAATTATTTTTCTCACATAGGACTCAGCTATTGTGCTGGCTCCTTGATTGGGAATTGGGATTGTTTGTACAAATTTTGTCAAGTCGTCTTGGAAGGTAAGTATATAATGATTTCCACTTTCAGATGGTAGATTAATAGGTTCGAATGGATTCTTTGAGGTCGTCGTAATTTTCATAGGGATTTTTACCTTTTGTCTGACCTTACTCCTTTGGGAACTATCGCAGGATGATATGAATGCTTTCACGTCTTTGTATAAATTTTTCCAGACATATTTTTGCTTAATTCTTTTGACTGTGCGGGCCACTCCTTGGTGTCCCCCAATGGGATTACTATGATATTCGCGAAGAATTTCTGCGATTTTCTCTCTGTCTGTTAGAATTATATACATTGATTTATTTTTTTATTTCGTGTAGAATTATGAATTGGCTCTGACTCAACGTATAGATCATTGGATAACTTATTTGATTTTGGCTTAAACTGTTCACTAGAGTGCATTCGAGGTAAGGGGTCGTTGCCTTTTTTGGTACGTGAATTTGTATGATTTTGGAATGACTTGCTGATCAGCTTTGAATTCGGACTGTGAACAATTGTTTGATTCTGCATTCCCCTTTTTGAGATCTGATGATCACGTTGATATTCTCTGCTTCAAATCGGGATAGAGCATCTGCATTGGTGTTCAGATGTCCCGAATTATGGATAACATTGAAATCATATTCCTCAAGTTTAATTCTCCAACGCATAATTCTGGAGGATGGGTCCCTTCGATTAAAAATCCAGACCAGAGATTTATGATCAGCCACTACCGTAAATTTCCTACCATACAAGTACGGTCTGAATTGTTTGGTCGCCCATACGACAGCAAGTGCTTCCTTCTCGATAGTTGAATAATTCTTTTCGGCCTTATTCAGGACTCTGCTTGCAAATGCAATAGGTAAATCCCTACCGTCTAGATCACTTCTTTGAGAAAGCACCGCGCCTATCGCTGCATTACTGGTGTCGGTTGTGATAAAAAAAATTTCTCTCAAAATTTGGGTACTGTAGAATTGGAGCTTGCTTAATAGATTTTTTTAAAAAATTAAAAGACTCATCGCAATGAGCATCCCAATTAAAGGGAATATCTTATTTGAGTAGATGATTTAGTGGGTTAGCAAGCTTGGAAACCCGTGGAATAAATTTCCTGTAATATCCTACCAGACCTAGGAAGGATTTAAGCTGTTTTACATTCTGTGGAGGACGAACAGCTTCTACAGCTGTTACTTTTTGCGAATCGGGCCTTATACCTCTCTCAGTTATAACATGCCCCAGATAACTTGTAGTCTATTGCTACTACTATGTTGTCTTGAGGTTGTTATTCATGATGAGTTCTTTGTTCACTGCTATGTTGTATTGCGGTTTGTTGCCGTTGTGAAATGATTTGCCCAGATTAAGTTGCCAAAGGAAGAACTTAATCGGCTTGGAAGCTGTAGTTGCAGTAACCAGTGTGTATATGGTTGCGTGACAGAACGTCTAGCCACGGTCCTATGACACTAGATACTCGACTCAGCTTCTAAGTTAAGATTCCACTTCTTTCGATCTTCTTTTAGAATGGTCGAACTGTGGAAGAAATATTGATTCAATTCTATTTTTTTTAGGATTATTCCTTCAAAGGAGCGATTAGGGTTTGCGAATAAAACACCAAATCTTTTAAACACTTATATAATTCTTCAGGTCTTAAAATGTTTATCGTAAAAAATGCCTGGTTAATATTATTATTATTATTATTAGACAACACGTTATTTCTAAACTAAAGTCTATCTCGTATCACAATATTTACAAAAAGCGAGATATCCTAGCTCCTATCAAAAAACAAAAACATTTTATTAAAACCGGGTTGCTGGATTTAACAAGAAAACTACCTTACCCACAACTCGCAAAGTGCTCGCTCATTTAGCTCCACTAAACTTACAAATGTTTTAAAGCATGGTGTTTTTCAGATGCCAATCGTAAGCACGTTCGACGCGCGTCGGCGTTTGATTAAATCTATCTGGCAAACGAAGGCGACGCCGCCACAACACTCCCCCACCAGCAAAACGAAAAATTTAGTTCATAAAAAACGTTTAGGTGGTTTTGTGATTCTACCGGTGCGAGTGATATGTTGGGGAAGCTGCGTCTTACCATCCGAGAGAAATCTAACGTGACGTTTACGTTGTTCCTGTAGATCTGAAGGTGGCGTACGGTGGACTGTGTGGTCAGGTGAGGTTGTATGTGGTTCCAAGCTTTCCGGGGTTGGTTGAGAAAACTCGGTTTGCCCTGAAGCGTCTGTCGTGTTAGTAGAATGCTCAAACGCTGTTTGTACTGGCTTCTCGGTGATATTGGTCTCTTGTGATTGTGTCTTACTTTGATTGGGGTTTTCCTCTGTTTCGATTGTTTCTTGGAAACATGAATTTAACCGATTGATAGAAACATTAACTTCTTTGCCTTTAATTTCTAATGTGAAATAAAATTCGTCACGTTTTATAATTTTGAATGGACCTTCATACGGGGGCTGGAGTGAAACTCTGACCGCATCCGTCCGAACGAAAACATGAGAGCAGTAATTGAGCTCTTTAAACTTAAACACAGAATGACGTGAATGATCTGAAGCGGGGACTGGCCTGATGTCAGAGAAAAAATTTCGAAGGGAAACTACAAATTCGTTTGAAGGACGAGACTGCGAATTTTGTAAAAAATCACCGGGTAGCCGCAAACTCTCACCGAAGACCAATTCAGCTGGAGTAGCGAGGAATTCCTCTCTAAAAACTGTCCTCAGACCTAATAGTACCATAGGAAGAATTCGGGACCAAGACCTTTCTTTGTAGCTCATGATCGAAGCTTTGAGCGTTCTGTGCCATCGCTCGAGAAACCCATTTGATTGGGGGTGATACGCTGTGGTACGGATTCTTTTGAAACCCAACAATGCTGCGAGCTCGGAAAAAAGCGCTGATTCAAACTGAGCTCCTTGATCTGTTACTATGGTCCTGGGTACTCCGAACCGTGCTATCAAATTATCACACAATGCTGCCGCTACGCTTTCCGCAGTTATATTCACTAACTGCACTGCCTCAGGCCAACGCGTAAATCTATCTATTGCTGTGAGGCAGTATCTAAAACCCTGAGACGGCGGAAGAGGTCCAATCAAGTCTATATAAATATCTTGGAAGCGTCCAGAGGAAAATGGAAACGTACCTAGAGAGTTCCTCACATGTCGTGAAACTTTACATTGTTGACATTCTAGACAAGAACGAGCCCAAGAGTTAATATCTTTGTTCATCGCATTCCAAAAGAATTTTGATGTAACCATTTTGTTTGTACAGCGGATACTTGGATGTGCTAAGTTATGCACTGATTTAAGAATGACAGGTCTGGCCCTCTCGGAAGAGACTTCGCAGTAAATTTGTCTGTCGGTGCCAAAAATAGGAAACTGCTCAAACTTGAACTGCGAATTTTGAAGTAAATCTTGGAATTCAAGATCTTCTGTCTGTGCGTCGGCAATAGCCCCGAAGTCTATCAGGCTGGGCAGGTGGATCTCTTCCAATCGAGAAAGTGTATCTGCTACGACATTATATTTCCCGGAAACGTGCCTTACATCTGTGGTGAATTGGCCCACGAAATCTAGATGCCGCAATTGTCTGGGTGATGCTTTCTCTGGGTTTTGTTGAAAGGCAAACGTCAGAGGTTTATGATCTGTGAATAGGATGAAGGGGCGGCCCTCCAACAGAAACCTGAAATATTTGACGCCTTTATAAGCAGCTAACAGTTCTCGATCGTATGTACTATATTTACGCTGTGCGTTATTCAGTTTGACAGAAAAGAAACCCAGAGGTTGCCATGTGTCAACCACCTTCTGCTGAACATGAGCACCAATGGCTGTATCGGAAGCGTCCACCCATAAAGCTATATCAGCTGAGGGACTGGGAAAAGCCAGTAGGGTAATCTCCGAGAGCTGCTTCTTTATTGACTCGAAAGCCATATTAGCCTCCTCTGTCCAAACAATTTTCCGGCTGCCTTCTTTCTTAGACCCTTTCAGATAATCATTTAACACTGCCTGATTCTGCGCGGCATGCGGTAGAAAACGTCGATAGTAATTGATCATGCCTAAGAAGCGACGGAGGTCTTTCACAGTTACTGGGGGCTTACAGTTGGCGATTGCTTCAACCCGATCTGGGGGTGGTTTAATACCTTTTGCCGAAATTAAGTGGCCTAAAAAAATCACCTCTGGTAGAAGAAATCTGCACTTACTAACGTTGATAATCAACCCGCATTCCTTTAGTCGCACGAAAACTAATTCTAAATGCTTGAGGTGTTCATTTTCTGATTTCAATGCAATTAGAATGTCATCCAAATAGACAAAGCAAAATGAAAATTGCTGTAAAATTAAATGAATGAATCTCTGGAAAGTCTGTGCGGCATTGCAAAGGCCGAAAGTCATCCTAGTGAACTCAAACAGTCCGAAAGGTGTACATATTGCCGTCTTTGGAATGTCCTCAGGTTCGATCGGGATCTGGTGGTAAGCCTTAGTTAGGTCTAACGTTGAAAAATAATTGCAGCCTTCTAAGTTATATGAAAAATCGTGGATCAAAGGTATAGGATATCTGTCGGGAACTGTACAGGAGTTAAGACGCCTGTAATCGCCACACGGCCTCCATTCCCCGTTCTTCTTTTTCACTAAGTGAAGAGGTGAGGACCAACAGCTTTTTGACGGTCGGCAAATCCTTTCTCGTAAAAGAAAGTCGAACTCCTTTTTAGCAGCGGCTAACTTGTCGGGGGGAAGACGTCGAACCTTGGCTGCGACTGGAGGACCTTTTGTGATAATATGATGAGTGACCCTGTGCTTAACCTGGTTGTTAAAACCTGTCTCCAGAGTGATGTCTCTGAAACTTCGCAAAAGATTTCGAATGTTTGAATTGATTGTCGAATCGATACAGATTGACAAAGCTGACGATTGGCAAAAAGCTCGCTTCCCCGTCGCCTTCAGGGAGGTTAGCGGGTCGATTAGCGATCTTTTTTTAATATCTACAAGAAGCCCATAGTGACCCAGGAAGTCGGCGCCCAGTATGGGTCTTGGTACGTCTGCTTTTATGAATTGCCAAGAAAAAATACGACGAAGACCTAGATTTAGGTTTAAAAGTTTCTGGCCGTAAGTACTAATTGACGAACAATTTGCTGCTTGCAGACAAAGGGTTGACTTCGAACGTCTGTCCATTGGAGACGCTGGAAAGACTGACACGTCTGCACCTGTGTCTACTAAAAAACTTTTTTTGGAATTTTGGTCCAGTATATAAAGACGACTGTTAGTGCCGCCACTTCCACCCGTCGTCAAGAGTGGAGGACAAATTAATTTAAAGTCTTATCGGCATGATTTATTTGTTTAACACATACATTAGAATTTCCAAACTTACATGGAGGAATACATTTCTTCGCATTGGTCTGGAACTTACGATGATACCAGCATAAATCCCTGACGCTGTCGTAGTCGGAACTGCGCGAATTGGGCCTATACCTACTTCTGTTTCGCGGTGGGCTTCGAGAACCGGAACTACGGCGATTTGAACTTTGTTCGACCAACTTTTCGAATTTGCCGACTTTGACAGTTAGTTGGTTGAGCGACTGGGCCAGATCCTCCAGTGAAACGTTGGTTGCGACAGAGTAGACCTCGGACCTCGGGTTGACTTCTGCGATAGTATCCGCACAGGCAGCTAGCACTTCTAAAGTCCCGGGGTTACATGCTAAAATTGCTTGCATGTCGGCCGGTAATCGTTGCAGCCAAAGTGACTTCAAAACTTCTTCGCTTATCTTCCTTCTACTGAGATTACGCATCTCTCTGAGCAACTGTGAGGGATGAAAGTCGCCTAAAGACATTTCCGTCAGCACCTGCTTCAGCCTCTGGTTTTCACTACCGGACAATCTGGAAGTTAATGTTTCTCGTAACTTAATGTACTTGTCTAGAATAGGTGGTTCCTCTATGACGTCACTGACCACACGTACTACACTTTCATCCAGAACACTGACCACATAATTAAACTTAGTTTTATCTTGTGTGATTCCGGCCAAGTCAAATTGCGACTCTAATTGACGGAACCACAATTCCGGGCTACTTTTCCAGAAAGGAGCCGGCTTAACAGAAACCGCGCCGATACCTACTGGTGTGGATGAATGTTGAACAACGTCGACCTTCCCATGCCATCCATGGGAGCACCCACGTTCGAGCCCGTAGACTCATTTGAAACATCACAAGAACTTGTCTCATGAAGGGCCATCCTTAAACGCAGGCCTCGCGACAAAAGTGGAAAGACAGATATGACCACCGGTCAGCTTGAGAGTTGCGGGAGGTTTACACGTTTCAAATTGCCTTAATAGAAGCCCTAAACAACTTACTATTATATGCGTATAACAAAAGAAAGGTAGATGTATATACAGGGTGATTCAGATCAAGATACCTTCCGGTATACCACGTGATTCCTTGCGGTAAGACAATCAATAAATTGTTCCACATACCCCCCCTTAGAAACCTTCCTTTAGGAGTTGTGGCCAGTTGAAGATTTCGCCAATATTCGTGAGAATAAATGAGTATAACTTTTGAACCACCCTATAGATTTTGGTTACTCTTAGCTTATTAAATAGCCAAGAATAGTAGCTGTTAAAAAGTGTATTACTCTCTATTTTTTAATTAAGCATCTTTAAATTATTCTCAAATATTTCAAAAACATTGATTTTTTTACACACAAATTTCATAAAAATTTTGGAAATATTTGAGAATAATTTAAAGATGTTTAATTAAAAAATACAGAGTAATACACTTTTCAACAGCTACCATTCTTGTATATTTAATAAGCTAACAATAACCAAAATCTATAGAGTGGTTCAAAAGTTATACTCATTTATTCTCACGAATATTGGCGAAATCTTCAACTGGCCACAACTCCTAAAGGAAGGTTTCTAAGGGGGGGTATGTGGAACAAATTTTTGAACGTATTACCACAAGGAATCACGTGGTATACCGGAAGGTATCTTGATCAGAATCACCCTGTATATATAAAAAAAGATATCTAATATATAAATGAATAACGGTAATAAAGAACCGTAAGCGAACAGTAACAAAAAAATTAACAGAGAAACAAAATTTAAACGTAATCTTGCTACAACCTTAGTAAATTTCCTCACGATTTCTGGCTCGTTAATCCTGGCGTTTGTCGGGGTCACCAATTGTAGTCTATTGCTACTACTATGTTGTCTTGAGGTTGTTATTCATGATGAGCTCTTTGTTCACTGCTATATTGTCTTGCGGTTTGTTGCCGTTGTGAAATGATTTGCCCAGATAAAGTTGCCAAAGGAAGAACTTAATCGGCCTGGAAGCTGTAGTTGCAGCAACCAGTGTGTATATGGTTGCGTGACAGAACGTCTAGCCACGGTCCTATGACACTAGATACTCGACTCAGCTTCTAAGTTAAGATCCCACTTCTTTCGATCTTCTTTTAGAATGGTCGAACTGTGGAAGAAATATTGATTCAATTCTATTTTTTTTAGGATTATTCCTTCAAAGGAGCGATTAGGGTTTGCGAATAAAACACCAAATCTTTTAAACACTTATATAATTGTTCAGGTCTTAAAATGTTTATCGTAAAAAATGCCTGGTTAATATTAGTATTATTATTATTGGACAACACGTTATTTCTAAACTAAAGTCTATCTCGTATCACAATATTTACAAAAAGCGAGATATCCTAGCTCCTATCAAAAAACAAAAACATTTTATTAAAACCGGGTTGCTGGATTTAACAAGAAAACTACCTTACCCACAACTCGCAAAGTGCTCGCTCATTTGGCTCCACTAAACTTACAAATGTTTTAAAGCATGGTGTTTTTCAGATGCCAATCGTGAGCACGTTCGACGCGCGTCGGCGTTTGATTAAATCTATCTGGCAAACGAAGGCGACGCCGCCACAAACTCACCTCTCGGCAGACAAATTTGCATTTATTGGGCTGGAGTTTCAAATTGTGCTTCTTTAAACATTGAAACACTTCTCGGAGTTTAGTACCTATTGTGATCGTCCAGGTCTCGTCCATAGATGACCACGTCGTCCAGATAAACAAAACATCTTATACCCTGTAAGCCAGTCAAAACTCTATTAATGAGACGCTGGAATGTGGGCGGCGTGTTACGAAGTCCGAAGCCATGCGATTGAGCTCGAAATGGCCGTACGGAGTACTGAAGGCCGTTTTCGGTTTATCCATCTCAGCCACATGTATTTGGTGATATCCGTTTGCTAGATCTAGCGTGGAGAAGTATTTCGAGTCATCCATTTGATTTAGAATGTCATCAATTTGGGTAGTGGGTGCGTATCAGCTATAGTAAGCTCATTTAACTTGCGAAAATCTACCACAACCCTCCACTTCTTGTTGTCTTGGGCATCAGGTTTTTTTGGTACAACCAACAGTGGGACATTACAGGGGCTTCTGTTGTGCCCTCGTCAAGCATCTGGTCCACCTGTTTCTTTATTTCCTTTTTGTGTATCTCAGGTAAGCGAAACGGTCACAAATTTACTGGAGAATGAGTAGGATTGACTAGAATATTATGCGCAAATGCAGGAGTGAAAGATAGTTTATCTCCCTCGAGATAGAAGATATCATTATACTCACGAAAAATGTGCACAATGGCTTGTTTTTCTTTCGAGTTTAGGTGATTGAGATTCAGGACAAAACCAAGTTTCGCTAAACGTTGCTCTATTTTGTCTATATTTTTGACATTTTTAAGATTATATATGTCGCATTCATCTAATCTTTGTAAAGGCAAATGCTTTTATTAGTTATTTCCACTTTGTCTTCGGACGAATTTACTACGGGTATTTATATGTATCCTTCCTCAGGTTTTGCTATGTACCCTGAAGTGTACACTAGAGGTGTTATCTCCATTGGAAAACAGATGACTTCCTGGTTTTCTAGGACCGGACCGAATTTGAAAAATGTCTCATAGGAGGGATATTTATTTGTTTCCGGGAGTATTTAAAAGGAAAAATTTCTCCGTCTTGGGTTTGAAATGTAAAGATCTGGGACTTGATCACAGAACCAGTTCTTGAAAAGAAATCTTCACCAATAATTCCTTCGCAATTAATAGGGAAATCAGAGGGAACCACATGAAATGGATGATTAAACATAGCAGTTTCGGACAGCCGAATGTCCAGACAGCAGATTCGTTTGGTGGATGTCGTCTGGTCTGGCCTTTGAGGGGCGTTGCCCAGTCAGTATATACTTCAACGTCATCTTTAAGTGTGCTAACTTTAATCAAACTAATTGAAGCTCCGGTATCCAAGAGAAGTGTATTCTCTTGATTCTTTGCTTGGAGAATATTGAGGGTCGTTTCCGTTTGAAATGTTTGGCGCGGAGTGAGGTTTAGAATTGGGATTGAGATATTACTATCGTCTGGCCTTTTCAGACTAGTTGAGTTTAATATTTTCTGCTTGGGACGTTGAGAAGAAATTTTATTTGAACAATTGGAATTTTTATTTTGGCACACTAATTGAGGTTCTGTACCCGTACCATTGCGCCACTGGTGCTGGATATTGCTGCGTTTCCCGAACTTGTACGTCGAGTATTTTGGTCATTTTGTCGGATTTGAATCACACTTGAATTTTCACGTCTAGAATTATAACATTGTCGCTTTCTGCATTCTTGAATTGTATGCCCTGAATTCTTGCAGTATCGACAACGTTGTTCAGTCTGTATGATGTTAACGCGCTGATTTGTAAATTTAGGAAATGGGGAACGATTATAACTATTTGATTGGTTGAAATTATTTCGATTTTGTAGCTTCCTACATTCATTAATGGTATGTCCCATGTTTTTACAATAACTACACCTCTTAAGGTCATTCTTTTGGTTCTCATTCTCTGCGATATGTTCCTCTTCCAAAGCATAATCAATAGCTGCAGTTAAATAGTCGTGCTTTGTTGATTTTACTATCAATTTTAATGGGGATTTTAATCCTCTTTTAAAATTAAGTATTTACAGCTGTTTTTTCGTTCAGACTGCGGATGCCTTTACTACCTTCATTGGATTCGTTCTGAGTGCTAGATACATTATTTTTTCTGAGTATTCAGACACCGTTTCGCGGAGGCTCTGCTTGATTTTGAATAGTTCGGCCTGTATTACTTGCGTCGAACGAAATTTTATAAAGGTTTTCGTTATTGCTGCCTCTAATTCGTTCCAAGTATCATAGGTATTATACCTAAGAAGTACATTATAGGCTTTACCCGTTAATTTTTCTTTTGCCAGATCATGAAATTCAGTTTTCTCTTTGGTAGTTGAGGCTTTAAATTAGAGTAATGAATTTTAGCGATTTGAAGGAATCTGGCTACCATTGCCGGATTTCCTTTGAATTCTGGCACAAGTTTAATAGCATTAGCTAGATTGAACGATGAGGTTGCCATTTCTGGCGAAGAGAATTTTGTGTTTTCTTCGGACTTTGATATGTGAGACACCTGGGGGGATGATTCTGATCTCTTTGTCGTAGCTTAGGCGTCTATTTTAATCACATATTTTGGCATTTCACCACAAATTTGTCGTACTTCTATATTCACCATCTTCATTTTGATTTATGCTTTTCATCAACCACAAAATAAACTAAAATGAATTAATGTCAGAATACACGTCTAAAAAAAATGGATGACAAAATTTTTATACTGTGGTAAATGGATATTCTACACCTAATTAGAGCAATACAAGTGCTTAAATTCAAAATAATATTTTGAATTTGTCATGTGAAGTGTCATTTTCAGTTCATTCTGAACGGAATAAAAACACGAAAAAATCAGTAGAAAAGTTCATTTCATTTAGGCGTATATTTTGACATTAAAGTACGACAAAAGATCAGAATCACCCCCTGACCTTCGAAGTTGAGGTAGATTGATTAGGAGAAACTTTATCTTTCATCAGGTCTAATGAATGTTCGTCTGAATCCGATTCACTTATATCTTTTTCTGGGTCTATATCACAAGGTTTACCCGAGTCGATAGGGTAACTCTGATTTTCTTCTGAATCAGAATCGCGAGAGTCACGGTTTCCGCGTGGAATCTTTTTCCCGTCTCTTAAAGAAAGATTAAATGAGAACATGTGTTCCCTTATCACTCATTCACTTAACCTCCGTCGCGGTAAAAGAGTAACACTAGCTTCTCCTTTGAGAAATTTTAAGCAAAGTCGACACAACCACAATAACGGTAAAAAAAATCTAGGAGAATATCGAATAACAAAGAAAATAGCATTAGTCTATGTATTTAATTGAGTATCAAATTTTAAGCCTTTAAGCCATCACACAGATTAAGAATATATGTAATTGGTCCAGCCAAAGGAAAGACAGTAGCAGAAATAAAAATAAGAGCACAGATTTTATATTTTAACTTCTTCAATTTGAATTTAAAATATGCAAAAATTTGTTTATAGTCGGTGTAGATACTTTGTGTTCTTCTGTGATTTTCCTATAGGAAAGGGATCATTTTAATAACTAAAGCAGTGGTAAATTGATATATTGACAATCGGTGCGATATTAGGGACACTTTTCATACACTAGCGTTTCAATTCATTTAAAATGTTACTCAACATATTTTTGTCATTTCCACTTTTATCATCTACCTCGAGCTTTATTTAAATTTAAATTAGCTTCACTAATTTTTTATCAGTTATTAACTTTTTGTATTTTGAAATTTCTGGAGTTTTTTTTTTATATGAACTGGTGTAGACCAATGGATATATATATGTAGATCTTATGGATGCATACATTAAAACTCAATTTTAATTCAAGAAGAAAACGATTGAGATGACGAGGGTTATTTCAAAAATATGTGCCAGAAATGTGATCGCATATCACATGGCTGTTAACGAGGTCTTGGGTTTGCTTCATAGCAGCTCTCCGCTGGTTTCGAAGAAAACAATATACATTTACTTCATATAGGGAATTTGTCCCGTTATTTCTTAAACAGTTCGAACCGTCCTCGCAAACTGAGAGTCGAAAATAGAAATCAACAGAAAACATTGTGCAGTATGTGCCGTACATGGAAGATCAGTTCCTACGTCTAACGCGAGTACCGGCAGAGCAGACCCGCATCAAAATTATCAATAATAATCTGCTACCTCAATTCATTCGGCCAATTTCTTTTCTTTCTTTTGATTCCGTTGATCATCTTAAAGAAACCTGTTGTAAAATTGAGTGGGGCGAGGCCCAAGCTCAAGCAGGGGTATCGAGCCTTCAGGGCGTGAACCAACTAGAGATTCCCATTCGCGACGTTATTCCTATAATAACTCCAATTGTCAGAACCTAAATTTCTAGGGTAATGGCAGATTCAGTCATAGACGACCTGCAGCAAGTAAGGGGTGGGATACCAGCGCAAAAGCTAACAGATTCCAGTCTTCTTATCATGACAGATTTAACAACAATAAACCTCGTTTTGATAGCTTTCGTACCACTCAAGGTACTTTGAAAGGCTATGGGAATAATAACAATAATAAACAAACCAATAATTTCCGCAATCCGGTGGAAGGGAACCGCTCATTCCATAGGAATTCCCAGCCCACTAAAGAAAATGATGTTAGAGTAAATATCCTGAGTTCAAACGAAAACGAAGAAAGGCCGGTGGAACCTACCTTCAATCAAAGGGAAGCGCCCTGCCTTACCACATCAACAATGAGAGAAACTGAAACAGATTGGAAGAATATTCCGTCAACATCAAGGAATTCCCCACCACCTGTATCAGACCAAGAACAAGGAAATGCCTCCGGAGCTGTTCGTGCGTGGCCAGAACAACTCCATCGGAAAAAGGCCCTCAGATACCCTCGCTAAGCGAATAATCGTTTTACCATCTTCTCTTGATAATAGACCTTATTTAGATGTAAAAATTTTAAGCAGTAAAGTATGTGGATTGTTGGATAGTGGAGCAAATGGATCAGTAGCGGGATCTCTTGAAGTTGATATCTTTGGGTCTAAGTCTTACTACTGGTAAGCTGGGAAACGTTCGAACCGCGAACAGTACTGATCATAAAGTTCTGGGCAAATTTTCCGTCCCCATAGAGTTTCAGAATAAAATTAAAACTGTAGATATCCTAGCTCTGCCTAGTCTGAAATTTTCTTTCGTTTGGGGATTAGATTTTTGGAAAAGTTTTCAAGTAAAACTCGAGAGAAGAATTTATCACTGGCAGTACTGCTGCTGGCTGCGATAGCTCCACCTGAAGAAGTAATTAAAAGTCGTAACACTCTTTCGCCTTCACAGTAGTACGAAGCGGAAGATTGTCGGAGGGAGTTTAATAAACTTGTGATGAGGGAATTAGGCTGAACCCACCTAATAAAGCGTGATATCGATACCGGTGATGCTCCACCTATCGTTCAGAGGGGTTACGAGGTCTCACCAGCAGTTCAAGAAAGACTCAAGAGAGAATTAAATCGTATGAAAGAGCTTGGAGTAATCGAACCATCTATTAGCCCCTGGGGGTGGGAAAAAGCGTTTACCAATTACGTGGAATGACGAAGCTGAAAAGGCATTTAAGTTACTTAAATCTAAATTAGTCGAGGGTCCCTTACTCACAGCACCCAATTTTTCCAGCCCATTCTTTCTTCAATGTGATGCATCCCATCATACCGTGGGCGGTGTTCTTTTCCAAAAAATCGAGGAAGATGATGGTGAGGAAAAACCGATAGCCTATATTAGTAGAAAACTACGGGTAGCGGAGCTTAATTACACCACGACTGAAAAGGAATGTTTGACAATAATATTTAGTATTGAAAAGCTCAGGTGTTATTTAGAGGGATATCGGTTCAATATTCGTAGTGATCATTCACCTTTAACCTGGTTATTTCGTCAGCAAAACTTAAGCTGTCATCTAGCCCGTTGGATTTTAAAGCTCCAACAGTATGAATTTGAAATAAATAATGTTGTGCCTGATGCACTTTCTCGCGCGCCAGAAATTGCCTTAAGGGGGAATACCACTGAACAGAAAAATCAAATTTTTATCCTATACACTACTATAATGGTTTGAGCATGAGAAAAAAACTTATATGTGCTTTATGCTTTTAAGCTCGATATCCTTTGCTCAGGTAACACAGATCCTACTAGCGCAGACTATATAAAGATGGAGAATTGGAAGAATATTTTCTTTCTGCTTAGCACTCACACAGCCAGCCTGCGGCAACGTCCCACGCACACCACGTATATCGTGGTAGGATCAGAGCCAGCTGCAGTCTTGAAGCAGGACGAGCTCATGGGTTGTTCATGGGTACATCGTAGGAGCAGCAGTCACAGTCAGTCATCAAGTGTGCGTTTGCGCGATGAGCTCTGTGTACATTCGGATGGGAGCTATGGTTGAATATTTCGTGGGAGTGGGCTGCATCCAATCCGAATACATATTCATTCTTTTCTGCCTTGTTGTTTGTTTGCTTTTTGCACATCTCAGTTTTAGTTGTAATTTTGAATTTTGTTATTGCCTAGATGAAATATAATAGGGTATACTAGATTTGTCATTCCGTTTGCATTGTAGCCATACAAAAATTTTGTTTTTCACTATATATTTAGGCACTACCCGAGGAAGTGTCAATATAGATAGCTGAAATTTTGTACACGGCGTTTTCACAAAAATAGTATATACAATTTAAAAAATGAACTAAATTGGGCAACATATTTATGGTATTAATATAAAAAAAAATCTACATGTTATAATTATTTTAGAGTTTTAATTTTAAATCATATTTATTACTTTGAATTACAAACTGATTTTTGTTGTTCTGATAATAACAATAACAAAGTTATAAATTTTGACTATCAGGACCAGCTTAACACAAGCTCGCTGTAGTGACACGTTTAATAAATAAACGATCAACAATACATGCTTTGCTTTTTTCATCACTTAGTCAGTGTTAGTATTAGTATTTTAAACTAAACATAAACCAAACACCGGATAAAATTACATGCAATGCAACATAGAACAAAAAAAATTAAAAAAATTAAATAGAACAAAAAAGATTAAAGATTATATAGACGTTTTTTTTTTAAAACAGGCTTGGAAACGTCAACAACAAATTTCTCAGCCATATTATTAACAGTAATACACATGCGATTAATAGGTTCATATATGCAAAAGTTAGACCTTGAGGAGTTAACATGCAACGGGGTAGCAATATTTTCCTTATTCTCTAAGACCAATTCTTGTGGTACCCTGGATGAATGCCTCCATTTTCTTCCTTTCCTCTGTAAAATTAAATTGAAATAAGTAAAAACATTACAATTCTTATGATACCATACATGAATTCCCGTATGTAAATTCGTATGGTAACCAATTTGTACAAGTAGGGTATAAAAATAAAAAACTAAATCCTGAAAACAATAAATTTCATTTTCAATATTTCAATAAATATTCAATTATACTGAAGTTGTGATAACGTTTGCAATTTTACCATGTATCAATTTATATATATTTAATTTACGTCATCATCATCACATTCAGGCTAATTTTCCTGTTCACACTACCTGAAAATTACCCTATAGTTATACTGGTTACTTAAATTTTCATAAGATAATGTACAATCTCACTAACTTCAGTAAATATTTCACGCTATTGTTTGTACTTTGGATTTCTCGCAGGTACACGTCCACTACACTACTCAAGTACATTGTATAAGCTTTCTACGCCACGCACCACCTAGCTAAACTTTTGCATAAAAAAAAACAAGTGTGTCCATGATAATACCACCCAAAACAGCAGTGTGTCCATGATAGTATCATTTATTGAAAATTATTTTATTTTATTACTACGCTGTAAGCATAAGCTTTCTTGCAATTTTTATGCAAAATCGAGTAAATAACATTACAATGTTTAATTTTAGATAGTTTGTAACTTTTAATTTACATTGCAACGCTGTTAAAACTTTGATCGAAAAGTTTTCATTTTGTCATATTTTGTTTACGTAAAATAGCCCAAAAGATCCAAAAAAGAAAAAGTAAAAAACTTATCTCATCCTTTTATGGCACATCTTTGGATTTATATCAAAATCGGGTCATAAATGACTTTCACTTAGCGGGAAAGTGGTGCAAGAGATGACAATTTTAACAATTTTACAAAATTCCAATATAATTATATAATAATTTCTGGATAAATTTTGAGAAATTTTCTACACTTATCTCACGGATTGGACCTTTATCTGAACATTAAAATTAATTCGGAATAATAAGACACACCTGTTCTCGAGATATCGGGTGCAAGCCGAAGGTCAATTTTCAATTTTCACTGGTATTCTTAATTCAATGCTGCCCGAGTGTGTGTGACGAGTGGTATTTACGAATGTGTGACAGAGTCAAAAAATCTCCCATTAGAATGAAGAACTGGAAACTTCAGGGTTTAGCCTTGTACATTAAGCCGAATTATGAGTCTGTGAGAGTTCACGAAAATAAGTGGAAACGGGTTGTACCAGAGTCAACTAGACTCGACATACTTAGAGAATGCCATGATTCTCCAACTGCCGCTCACGATCTTAGAACGGTATTATTGGCCTGGAATAACGATTGATGTCAAAAAATACGTGAAGAGCTGCGAGATTTGCTGAAGTCGAAGCCTACTACCAGTTACCATTCAGTGAGTTGGGTAAGTTCAATGAGGTTCATCGGCCATGGCAGATGATTGCCCTAGTTTTGATGGGACCATTGTCCCGATCCACGAAAAGAAATACTTATCTGTTAGTAATGTGTGAATGGTTCACTAAGCTGCCGTGCTTGTTTCCCGGTCACTACGCTACATAAAAAAAATAAAAATATGCGACATAGCCGGAAATAGAATATTCTTAGAACATGGCGTACCCGAAATCGTTATTAGTGACAATGGTAGAATTTCGTAAGATACTCCACTATTATGACGTACCGAAATTTTGCCTCAATGCCAAATATCATTCCCGCAATAATTGCACGGAGCGGTGGAACAAAGTGATAGGCATAAAAATTGGGACTCCGAGCTTGGAAAAATCAATGTCACGCTAAAAACAGCCGTGAATGTTGTAACAGACTTTCCCCATTTTCTTGAATTGATCACACCCTGTATGAGGGTAACGTCACTAGCGATACTTACGGAGCACGAAATAAATTTTTAGATAGGTTGGGAAGTATTTATAGTGATATTGCGACAAGAATTTTTCGGGCTTACGAAGCTAACAAGACATATTTTGACCGAGGAAAAATAAAAATGAAGTTCGATATAGGTGATATTGTTTATAAGCGGAATTACATTATTTCCGACGCCTCCAAAAATTTTGCTGCCAAGCTCGCACCTAAATTCATAAAGTGTAAAATTACGTAAAAGAGATCGTGATTTGGGGTGGTGGCATATCAAGGACATTAAAAATTGCTAATTTGCCTGAAGATGCCTTAGCCCAGTAATTTTTTCGCCAAATGTGGTAGAAGATAGTGATTATACATGCATGTTCATAGTTGTGTCCGTACTGCACTGTTCTTAACAAGTCCTAATGAACCTCCTGAAACCCATAAGCCTTATCCGAGTTTATTCGTTCTCCAGTTATTGATAGGTCATGTTCTAAACATTGGGAAGTTTTCGTCCATCGTTGATCATAGAACTTAGATTTCATCAAATCAATTCAAGTACAAAATAAAGAGTTCGAATCACATCAGTCCGATATAAACCAATATAACGTGCGAGAAATAGATAAGTAACCAGCTTTATATGGCGACTTGTACCCCTAAGGTTACCAATTTTGGATTTCGTAGTTTTTCTATGCCAGGGTTTATGAATTTATTCATCACTTGGACTAAATTGGTATTCCAATCTCGACGTCTTTAAGAGTTCAACAACCGCAGTGTTCACTTAAGGAGGTACGAGGGGTTTGGAAGATAAACTTAACTTTCCTAAGATTAATACACATTACATATAAAAAATATATATATAATAAAATGCTACTGAATGCTGCTAGGATGCAAAAATTGTACGCTCAAATATGTGACAACCAAGAGTAAACCTTGATGAAGATTTTATGTCAAAAGACGGTAAATGTAAGAGCACTAGCAACTCAATGCACAAAAGTATTAGCATAATAATTATTAATTACATTGATGCTGGGCTATTCCCAAAATTCTGTAGAATCATAAATGGCGATAGTAAACTTATAACAGTCCATGGAAGCTGATAGAGATCTGCATCGATTAGAATCTAAGGCCCGAAGCTCTGCTGTTGTTGCAAACTGTTCTTCGTGTAAAACTCATGGAAAATTTGGCATGAAAGCAAATGAGAAGGGGAATTTTAACGAGAACGGGAAGAAGGCGGGGAGTCGAGATGAGGCAAATGTCGAGTTCGGACGAAAAGTAAGAAGAGGTTTGATGTCAGAGTTGTATAAATTGCGCCAATTTGGTATTTTTCACATGATTGCTGCGATAAGATTCTGCCAGCTTGATAGCACCTGCGATTTGTTTCCGGAAAAGTTAGCAGCATAAAAAGGACATGGAGGACTGGTCAACTCAGACTAATAATAGAGAAAGCACAAAGGAATACTTAACTGGATGTTAAAAGAAGTTGAATACCTAACTGGACATTGCAATAGCAGAGCATTCCAAAAGGAAAAAACCGGGGATAAATCCGAAGAAGAAATACAGATAGAAGAAGAGCTGTGCAAATTATTAAATTAAGTAAAACTTTAGCTTCAAAATTTATTATACTATAGATATAGTACGTAGTTAGGAACGGCCGCCAATAATTGTAAGACAGGGAGCAAAAACAAATGAGACGCAACAAAGAGTAGACTATTGTTATAATTAACCTGGGGCTTTGAACTTATACATTAAGAAGAATAATAAATGACTGTATTGGGAATGTGGAATTTCCAGCCTGTCTGAAGTCTACTTACATACTGCCAATATCCAAAGAAAGGGATAAAGGTGATCCTAATAATTATCGACCCATTTCGCTCCTCAATGTATTTGGTAAAATATATGAAAGACTAATCCATAATCAGCTATCAAAATTGATATAATACCATGTTTTTTTATCAAAAATGGTATCCAAAAGAAAAATAACACCGCTGCTATCTTGTCTGATGAAATGGAACACGTTAACAAGGAGTTAGACGATGATAACTATGTCATTGGAGTGATTGTAGATCTGAAGTAAATGCCTTCGTAGATCTGAAGAAGGCATTTAATACTGTCACAGTCGCTAACGAATTACTTGAAAGATAGGCAGTTGGAAATCTGTTACAGTGAGAAAGAGGTGATGAATAAGAGTCCCACAGGGATCAATTCTGGGGCCGCTCTTCTACTCTGCAGATCAAAAACTTAATAGAAGCTCGCATGATTGCAAATTATAATATATATGCGGATGACATTCTTACACACACTTACAACATAATCAACTGGTCACAATGTAACAATAATATAATTAATAGCATGCATAGAGTGCTGAATACAGCAATAAAGTCCATTTTTAATTTATATAGCCTTACTCCAACGACTGGACAAAATTCCTGAGCTTCAAACAATTAATCTACGTGGAAAAGGCTAAATTGATATATAAGCTTGTAATCGTTGTTATTTAAAGTTGAACGTTGTGGGTTGGCTCTGGAGTTACGCCAGGGTCAAGGCGTTCAACGACGGGGAAGAAGAAGAAATAAATACCAGGTTTTGACGTATTAAAGGTGAACACTTATTTGATTTTATTCTGAACAAATGTTTTTATTTATCATTTAATTTTGATTTTTTTTAAAATACACAATCTTAATTTTATTAACCTTTTGTCCATAAGGTTTTACACAGAACTGTCGGATTTATTGTCTAGGACAATATACACAATCTTAATACTATTAACCTTTTGTCCATAAGGTTTTTACACAGAACTATCGGTTTTATTGTCTGTGACAATACACACAATCTTAATACTATTAACCTTTTGTCCATAAGGTTTTTACACAGAACTGTCGGATTTATTGTCTGTGACAATACACACAATCTTAATACTATTAGCCTTTTGTCCATAAGGTTTTACACAGAACTGTCACACAATCTTAATACTATTAACCTTTTGTCCATAAGGTTTTACACAGAACTGTCACATAATCTTAATACTATTAACTTTTTGTCCATAAGGTTTTACACAGAACTGTCACACAATCTTAATACTATTTCCACTTTATTTGTCTTTGAGGGATGACTTCCTTGTTTTGTGTCATTTGTATGTTTTTAGATTTTATATGTATGGGAAGATGGGTAAATCTCAAGTTTGGATAACCTCAAACTCGGCGGGAGCGGAATATTGCTAAAGTATACAGGAGACGGGTAAATCTCAAGTTTGGATAACCTCAAACTCGGCGGGAGCGGAATATTGCTAAAGTATACGGGAGACGGGTAAATCTCAAGTTTGAATAACCTCAAACTCGGCGAGAGCGGAATATTTCTACAGTATTACTATCTACGGGATTTGATAGGTAAATCTCAAGTTTGGAAAACCTCAAACTTGGCGGGAGTTGAGTCGATTACTTCTTCGCAGCTAAGTTCAATAAAGTACCCAGCCAGTCGAAGCTTGATGGTCGACTGAATTATTCACGGTGCCAGCTCGCCTTTTATAGACGTGAAAGTGTTGCCGTCTTGATGATTCCATTCGACATTTGACATCTCAGGCATCCTGAGTTACCATCATTCATGGAACGTCAAGAGGGTTTGTTCATACCTGAACATTTAAGTTTTACTTCATTGTAAACAAATCAGTCAGTCAAATCGGGTTAAGCACTACTTGATATTGTACGGCATGCATTAACGGAATTTTATAGATTTAAATACTTATTTGTAACTTCGTTACATCCCCCTCTTTCTTCGCCAAAACAAAAAAAAACTGTTACATTGGTTCAGTTTTGTTACTTATTATTTTACTTATTAGCATTATTAATAGTGGAAACAAACTTATTTTATATGAACAAAAACGTTTATTAAATTAATAAAATTTCAGAGAAAAATAAAATATTCACATTTTGATTATATGATTTTTTGTTTTTATATATAGCCTTTTATTTTTGGCTGATGATTGGTGGCAGCACTTTCCTTTGGTCTTGGCAACGAGCATACAATAGCCATTTTTTAACGTGCGTACGCGTATTGGTCCCTTTTCTCCATAAATGACGAAGGTCTTGGCTTTCCCATAAGGCACTAGAAGCGCCTCGATGTTGTCGAACATCTCCTGGTCTGATGGTGGCATCAAGTTGACGGGTTTCATCTGTGGCTGCCTCTTTTGTATCGGATTTGTAGTAACATTACTTGGATTCTTCCGCTTTACAGTCGGTGGTCTTGCTTCACTTTGTTTTATTTGTTGCTCCACAAGGATCCTGAGTGGAGGGTGGTATCAATTTTACTTGTCGAGGTGCCTCCATGATTGTGATTTGCAAATTTGTTGTTTGTAATGGCGGGATTTTTATCTGACGTGTTGTCTCCATGCTTTCTACTTCACAACTGTTGCACTTTGGTTGGTTTGCAACGTTTATATGCAAGCTAGGAGTGTTACCATTCTCGGATTGATAGTATTTTTTTATGTCCTTCACGTGGGTTACACCGGCTATGTTTCCCTCTGGTGTTGTGAGTTTGACGATGACAGGAGAAATTATTTTAGCTACAGTATATGGTCCAATATATCGTGGCCCTAATTTTGCAGTATAATTTTTAGCGGTGGATGAAAGTATTCGTTCCCTTCGTAGAACTTTTTCTCCTACTTGTGGACACCAATCGCGTCGGCGGTTGTTTTAGTAGCGACGTTGGTTAGTAAATGCCTTATCCAGATTGATTCGGACGATTTCATATATTTCCTGTAGGTTTCTTGCTCTTTCGGTGATATCAGTGGTCGGAACTTTACCTCCTGTTTCTCCATATAAACTATTTGGTGATATTATTTCTCGGCCAAAATTTAAATAGTGTGGAGAATAGCCGGTAGATTCATGTTTGCTAGTATTTATAGCCAACATTAATTCTGGTAAATGTTCGTCCCACTTCCGATGGTCCTGGTCTACGTATTGAGCAATCATTGTCTTTATCACACGATTTGCTCTTTCAGTCGGATTAGCTTGCGGCGTATATGGCGGTGTAAATCGGTGTTTTATTTTTGAATTTTTTAGCAGAGTTTTAAATTTTTTACTTGTATACTGAGTGCCATTATCGGATATTAAGATTTCTGGATAACCAAAACGAGAGATTATTCTTTCTCTGAAACCACGTATTAGTCCAGCGGTGGTGGCTTGTCGGAGAGGCATAAATTCTACCCATTTTGTGAATTTATCCTGGAACACTAGTATTGCAGTGTGACCTTTAGTTGTACGAGGAAGAGGTCCAATGAAATCGGTGCTAACGATTTCCCATGGTCGATTAGCGGGGAATCCATGCATTATTCCAGCAGTTTTCTGTTGTTCGGCTTTGTAACGTAGACATATGTCGCAACTTCGTACATATTTAGCAGTATCCCGGAACATTCCCGGCCAGTAGTAGTATTTAGCGATGCGAGCTATAGTTTTGTTGATTCCAAGATGGCCGGCAGTAGGAATGTCATGATTTTCTCGTAATACTCTGTTTCGAAGTGGTTTTGGCACACAAAGCTTCCACGGTACAGCGTCCTCGGTGTTAGTTGTTGAATCAAAGAATCGACGATATATCTGTTCATTTTCAATTTTGTAGTCCGGGCATAATTCGGGTTGTTTCTGAATTTGGTAACGTTTGTTTTGATACCATGGACATTCGGAATTTATTTCAATAGATGAGAGTAAGGTGAATTGAGAGGTTTGTGACTCTGTATTCCTTAACGGTTGACGTGATAGTGCATCAGCTACTACATTTAATTTTCCTCGTCGGTATTTGACATCAAAGTCGTAAGACTGAACTTCGATAGCCCATCTTGCTAGTCGGCCAGACGGATTTTCAAGCGAATGTAGCCATTTTAATGCTTGATGGTCGGTGATGACTGTAAATTTATAACCTTCTAAATACGGTCTCATTTTTCGGATGCCCCATACCACGGCTAGACACTCTTTTTCTGTCACGGAATACTTTTGTTCGGCATTGTTTAACATCAGCTAGCGTAGGCTATAACATGCTCTGCGCCTTCTAGTTCTTGACAGAGTACGGCTCCTAGTCCTTCTTGGCTAGCATCAGTTTGTAGTATAAATGGCTGCGTGAAATCTGGACAGGCTAGAATTGGCGACTCGGTTAATTTTTGTTTTAATACTTCAAATGCCTGTTGTTGCTCTGGTCCCCAGTTCCATTTATGTTTTTTCTGCAGTAGTTTAGTTATTGGTGCTACTGTGGTAGAAAAGGACGGCACAAATCTTCGGTACCATGACGCAATACCCAAAAATTGTCTCACTTCTTTGACAGTTGTCGGCGCGGAAAGTGTACTTATGGCTTCAACTTTTGACGGGTCGGTATGTATACCTTGTGAACTGACAACGTGTCCCAGATATCGGATCTTTTCTTTCAGAAAATCACATTTGTCGGGATTAATTTTTAGATTTGCGGCTATGAGTCGGTCAAACACTTCTCGTAATTTTTCCAAATATTCCTCCAAAGTACGGCTAATAACAATAATGTCATCCAGATATGCAAAAGCATATGGTTCCATTTCCGGACCGATTACTTGGTCTAGAGCTCGCTGAAATGTAGCGGGTGCGGAATGAAGTCCAAATGGCATAACTTTCCATTGGAACAAACCTCGGCCGGGAACGGTAAATGCTGTGTATTGTCGGCATTCTGCTGTCAGAGGAATTTGCCAGTAACCTTGTTTTAAGTCTAACGTAGAAATGTATTTTGCGCCTCTCAATTTATCCAGTATATGGTTGATTTGAGGTAACGGATAGGCGTCTTTAACGGAATTTTCATTAATTTGTCGGTAGTCAATACATAACCTCCATCCGCCCTGTTTTTTACGTATTAGTACAATGGGTGAACTGTATGGCCTTTTTGACGGTTCTATCTGGTCTTCAGCAAGTAGTTCATCAATTTGCAAGTTGATAATTTCTTGCATAGCGGGGTTACGGGGGAAGTAGCGTTGTTTTATCGGTCGGTCATGTTTCATTCGGATATGGTGCTGTGTTATCGGAGTGGGTCCGGAGATTTTGTCAAATCTTTGAATTTGAGTAGACAGGAATTCGGTTATTTGGTTTTCTTGTATGTTGTCTATCTCGTCGGGTATCACCACTGTACATGTTGCTGGTTCGGATATTTCCTCTTCAATATTCATGATTCCTGGTGAAATTTCCTGGTTCCACATTTTTACTGATATGTCAGCTTTTTTAAGAAAGTCTACACCCAGTATGTGTGTATCGACCATATATGACTGGTGGATTTGAAATTCACTACTATTCGCCATTCCAGTTCTCAAAGATCATGATATATTATGTAATTCCAGCAGATTTTTGACTTCATTACCAATAAATGATTTTGCAGCTCCAGTATCTATGAGTGCTATACACGGTGTTTCAAATATTGACATTGTAATGAAGTATCGGTCGTCCTCATAGTGTACGTCTATCATGGTTGCATCGGGTAGACAGGTTTTTAATGCATCTGGTTCTGGTTCTGGGATACTCGGCTGCCTTGTCTCTCCGGTATCCCTTGGTCTTTTAACGGTCTGTTCATGTTTTGGCCATGACAGTCTCTAGTTAACACACCTAATTTTCCACATTGTGAACAAAATATTTTCGGTGGATTTCGACATTCGTGTCTACGATGTCCCAGTTGTCCACATCTCCAACAGCTCTCTCGCCTTATATGTGAAACGTTTATTGGCAAGGCTGGGGTGTTTTGTGATGGTCTACTTATCTGACGGATAGGTGGCGTTTCGGTATTGCTGGTTTTTTGTTGAACTTGGATATATTCATACTCTTCTGCGAGTTGAATCAGTTCAGACAGTTTACGGAAATCTTTTCTTCGGATGTATAGACGGTACTCTGGTAACATGTTTTCATAAATTCGTTCTAGTTTCTCTTCGGTTGACACGTTTGTTTGCCAGCGCATGAGTGACTGGATGGCCGTGATATAATCTTTGGCCCTTTCTCTAGGTTTCTGTAACCTAGTTCGGATCTCATCAGCTAGTTTAATACTGAAACGTGGTGGCAAGAAAAATAGTTTGAAGTCACTTATGAATTCATCCCATGTTGTCCATTGTTCTCGGTTGTTACGATACCATCCTAGTGCTGTCTTTGTCAGCAGCTCGGGTAATGTATTTAACATTCGGTCGGTTGGTATACTGTAACATTGTGCCATTTCCTCAATTCTCTCGAGGAAATTTAACGGATCTTGACCTTAGTCAAATCTCACATTCCATTTTCTGACTTTATCCATAATGTCAGCGTCTGAAAGTGGTCGGTCTCGAATTTCTAACGGGTACGGAATATTTGGAATATTGTTACAAGATGTCTCCTTGTCGGTAACACTCAGGCGTGTTGGCGGTATATTCGGCTGAAACCTTTGCTCATCGGTTTGTGTTTCGGTATTGCTTATCGAAGATATCAATATATCGGTCTGTGTTTCGGATGTATTTGTAATCGGAGGTGTCATTTTATCGGCTTTAGTTTCGGTTGACACAATTTTTAACTGGTTCTGCTCCTCCTCTTGAAGAGCTTGTTCATGTTTTACGCTGTCTGCAAGACGTTTTCGCAGTCTGCAAGACGTTTTCGCAGTCTGCAAGACGTTTTCGCAGGTCATCCACGGTTCCCTTTGTATTTAAATTCCTACGGTTCAGTTCAGTGATTAAGTCATCCTTTTTCAGTTGGTAGATGGCACTGACGGTTATTTCACTTTTGTCGGTCATGTTGTTGTTTATTTGATAGTTTTATACACACAGATATAAATTTCTGTTTCACGGGTATTGTTCATTTTATACACTGGTATTTATTGTATACACTGGTATTTATTGTCTTCTCGGTCTGGTTTCTGGATATGTATATACGGTGACTACTCTACTTCATTCACTGACGTTTCTCCAGTGGCAGAAAAGAGAGTCCCTGCTCGGGCGCCATTTTGTAATCGTTGTTATTTAAAGTTGAACGTTGTGGGTTAGCTCTGGAGTTACGCCAGGGTCAAGGCGTTCAACGACGGGGAAGAAGAAGAAATAAATACACTTATTTGATTTTATTCTGAACAAATGTTTTTATTTATCATTTAATTTTGATTTTTTTTTAAATACACACAATCTTAATTTTATTAACCTTTTGTCCATAAGGTTTTACACAGAACTGTCGGATTTATTGTCTGGGACAATATACACCATCTTAATACTATTAACCTTTTGCCCATAAGGTTTTTACACAGAACTATCGGTTTTATTGTCTGTGGCAATACACACAATCTTAATACTATTAACCTTTTGTCCATAAGGTTTTTACACAGAACTGTCGGATTTATTGTCTGTGACAATACACACAATCTTAATACTATTAACCTTTTGTCCATAAGGTTTTACACAGAACTGTCACACAATCTTAATACTATTAACCTTTTGTCCATAAGGTTTTACACAGAACTGTCACACAATCTTAATACTATTAACCTTTTGTCCATAAGGTTTTACACAGAACTGTCACACAATCTTAATACTATTTCCACTTTATTTGTCTTTGAGGGATGACTTCCTTGTTTTGTGTCATTTGTATGTTTTTAGATTTTATATGTATGGGAAGATGGGTAAATCTCAAGTTTGGATAACCTCAAACTCGGCGGGAGCGGAATATTGCTAAAGTATACAGGAGACGGGTAAATCTCAAGTTTGGATAACCTCAAACTCGGCGGGAGCGGAATATTGCTAAAGTATACAGGAGACGGGTAAATCTCAAGTTTGGATAACCTCAAACTCGGCGGGAGCGGAATATTGCTAAAGTATATGGTAGACGGGTAAATCTCAAGTTTGGATAACCTCAAACTCGGCGGGAGCGGAATATTTCTACAGTATTACTATCTACGGGATTGATTCTACAATTTTGCTTCACTATAAAAATAAAATCCATTCACTTTCCTCTGCGGTAGTTGGCGTTGCTTTGCTTGTACCTTCGTACAGCAAGATCAGTTAAGTTCCCATCAGAAGAAATAGTCAGTAACATATCATGCACTCCTACTCCCATTCCTTTAAGTCAATTACTTCACCCGTGGCAGAATCTATTTCTACAATCTCTGCACGAGAAGGCGTATCTCGTTATGAGTCCTTAATGTCCACAATGAGATCGACATTGATGTGGATAATATTATCGATACGTTTTCCAAATCAAACCTAATATTGGATTTTGTGATATAACGTAAGTATAATTTAAAACAAGTAAAAAAGCTAGAATTGGTCTAAGACCAATTCTTAGGATACCCTAGATGAATGCCCGTATTAAATTTCGTATGGTCACCGATCTATTCAAGTATTGATTTTGAAGTTGTTTTTCGCATATATTTCTAGAACGGTTTGTCGCACAGACAAAATGATTATAACCAATTTTATAGGATTTCGTATTCTGCAGAAGTTTTTAGTACCATAAAAATGTCTTGGACTGATCGTTTTCAAAGTATACGTAAAAAACCGAAATTTTTATATGGCAACACCAAGAAAGAGTTGCCCGATTTAGTCCATTTTTGACATTTTATTTGCTAACGTAGTAAAAACATCATGTGCGAAATTTCAGCTCTCTACGTCGACGCGTTCTCAGGCAGTGACCAAATATATAGCGGAAAACGAAATTTTTATATGGCAACCCCACGAAGGAGTTGCCCGATTTGGCTCATTTTCGAACTTAATTTTACTTTTTTTTTTTTTTAAAGTTTGTGTACAAAATTTCAGCTCTAAGTGTACGCGTTCTCAAGTTATCGTGCGCAGCCGGACGGACGGACGGACATGCAAAAATCGAAATAACTTTTAATATTATGAATGGGTGTCCAATCCATTTTGCTCTACCATCATTATTTCGAGGTGTTACAAACGGAATGACAAACTTAGTATACCCCTATGATTTCATCTAGAGTATAAAAATTTTAAAAGCGACTTCTTCCGACTTCTTCCTTCCCCTTGAACATTTTAGTTGTGACCCCCTCCAGACTGCAGGTCTGGATACGCGCCTGGTCACATGTGCAGCCAAAGCTTCTCCGGCATTAACTTTTTCCTCTATATTGTAACCAAATTGCCATAACCTGGGAATAAGCAAATTGCGAAATTAAATTATACGAATGTGCCGGACACAGAGCCCGACTCTAAAAACGGTAGGGCAAGCCTTATCAGCTACGAATTGTGTGAAATCCTATAGGAAACTACATCGACGTCCCAAACAGACCTACATCAATAGTGGTTCTTATTGTATACCTTAACTCGTGTATATCTCGTAATATTGTTCAGCTCGACGATCATCATGTCATAAGTTCAATGATCATTCCAATCGTCATTACACAAATTACGTTGTTCCGTGCACGCAGTACAAAAACTCTTGAATGATGAGTTTCGCGGCATTGAATAATTCTTGATTTTACATTTGAAACAAAAATAAGTTACAAACTATCTCAGTATAAGTAATTAATTTTCCAATGATATTCTTGATTTAACACGTTTTCATTTTAAAGTTGCATCTTGTGTCCTTGACTACGGTATGAAATTAGTCTTTGAACTCGTCACTAATAAGGCGTCTCGTAAAACAATATTTTATACAGTACGGAGCATCAAGCTCTAACAGAGTAAAGCAATGAAACCAAATTGTCATAACCTGGGGAACCTGTAGCAAATTACATCGACGCGTCCATGCATTACGTCCCACCGAGACCGCTTGTAATGTGTTACCTTGTTTAAGTGTTTTGGAATTGCTATCAAATGATTATCAATCAAACGTAATCCAGTTAATAGATCTAAATTCTTAAAGATCTATTTACGAAATTTGATTCTCACCCAAATAATATGTTTTCAACACTGCAGGATCTTGCATTGCTTAAGGGATTTGATTAAGACGACTTGAGCTTAAAGCTAATCCTTTTAGATCGGAATGGTTACGAAATGCATGTGATTAAATTATTAATTAAATTATTATTCGCATCTAGTTTAGTCAAGGCGAATATTAATTGTGTGCGATTTTCAACTAAAGTCAGTACACGATGACAGGAGGACTGGGCATTATTCGAAATTTTTGCTCGGTTTCTGACATTTCAGATTTTGTGAAAAGAAGTTCAGGTTTGATTTATCGATTTTCTAACAAATAGGGCGTGTTGCTAAACTAAGAATCTTTAAGATCTTCAAGACAAAAGTGTTGTAAAAGTCAGAAATTCTTAAACGTCACGTGTTTCTAAACTCAGCCTTAAGAATTTTTCTTTAAAGACAATCCAGGGCGATCCGAACGCAATTGATTATCTATATATGTGTGTATGAAGCATGATTTTGTGTTTACTTTTTCTTTCATTGTGTGTACTTTGAATAGAATCGTGCGGTTTAAAAAAGTTTGTTATTTAGAGAATTTTAACTTCATATAATGCAGAGCTTTTAATAGTCTGATTCATTTTTAAATTTTATATGAAATACTCAAAAATACGAAGATTACAATACTTGCCAAAACAATAACGATGTGAGCGTTCAAGTGCTGTAAAACTCAGTCTCAATCACATTCAGATGGTTGAGTTGACAGCTGCTGACATGCAGAAAAATTCCGCCCATGACTAATTAAAAGTGTTTTTACTATAGTAGTGTGATAGTGTAATATTTTCCAATGCCGGTTTGTTTAATTACAATTGAATTGCCGGTTTGTTTAATTACAATTGAATTGTCACATGGGCATTAAATTATTTGAGCCATACAAAGACAAGGCCAAGAAATATCTGAAAATAAGGTGGCGCTATAAATTTGTTTATTTTATATAGCAATTTGGATTATAAAAAATATCCTCCTTCAAATTGTCACGATTTCATACTGCCATGACGAAACGAATACAAATACAGCACACTAAAACATTTCGCCGAGTGGCTTAGGCTTTCACCCGATATGCCGTTTCCTTATTAATTATTTATTCAATGATTAATTGTTGTTCTCTTGAAATCAAATATGTAAGAAAGCTAAATCGAATAAATAGTAAACTTAAATGAAAGCCGTAAGAGAACTAAACCGGATAGGTCATAAAATTAAATGAAAGGGGTGACAAACTAGATATGTAGTAAGCAAAAGTGACATTTCCATACAAATTTTAGCGCTGGGAGGTTTTGTCTATGTAAGATCGATGGCAAATTGAACTGTCCACACATTGATTGACTGGTAAACTTTTAACATCCCTCTTTCTATGAAAATTTGCAGTTTGGTTTTGATTGATTGAAGGCTTTTGTGTTATCAAAATTTAAAAAATTAATTACTTTGTTTTCTCCAAATTAACCTAGGTTCGTCAGAATTTTACAAGCAAATTTAATCCGAAATATTTGGAGATCGCGTTACGTTAAACTTTGCTAATCGAATGGCTAATAGATTTTCAATTAGGCTTCCCCATGAAACATGAACTCGGTCGTTACGAGTAATGCTCGCATTTTAACTTGTAGTTGGACGAGTAAAAGCATTTATAATTTTAAATTAGATAAGAAAAGTAAGCGATATTGACCTACATATGTTTAAATAAAAATACATCTAATTTGTAATTAGGTAGGACACAGTAAGCGATTTTGACCTATGTTTAAATAAAAAAAAAAACTTCTAACCTATAATTAGATAAGAAAATGAAGCGATCTTGGCCTATGTTTAAATAAAGATAGTTCAACATGTAATTAATTCAGCCAATTGTGGATCACTTCTAATAGGATCTGCCAACAGAGGTCACTAGGTTAAGCTAGGTAGGTCTTTTCAATACCAAATGTATAGCAGGGCAGGAAAAAGGAAGAGAAAAAACGCGCGATATTGTAAGTTCTGTTCTAATGAGATAGACGCCAAGTAGAAGTGGTAAATTTAGAAAAGCATAAAATTAATTAAAAAAGGGAAATAAAGGAATAATTAATTAAAAAGAAAATAAAGAAAAAATAAAATTGGCAACATAAAAGTCTGTGCAGTTTTGTTGAATTCTATTTACACCCCAGCCCCAAGAAGGTCCATTAGACAGATCACAGCACCGCAAGAAGGCTGCCAAGGGAAACCCGAGCTTCGCTCCACTGGGTCCCACCTACCTCAGAAGCTCCAGTTGGCGACGAGAGGAAGGAGACTCAAGGTAACCATTTTTGTTTGTGAACATTTAAGTGTCGCTCGCCCACCCGCGCGAGCGTTGGCACCTGATCCTACCGTCCTATTACCCGCTCGGCCAGGCGGACGAGCCTTAACCAGCAACGTAGCGCTTCCCCAGCTGATAAAGTGTCCCCATTTGTGACCACCTTGAATGGTGAACATATTCTGACAATATAAAACATAAAATAAATTGTGATATCCTGAACCCAATCCAGCGATCTTGCAACAATATGCATTTCCCACGTCAGCCTCGATTCAAGACACTGAGTTGCTAGACATGGAGAGACAGTTGGAGAGTATGTCCAAAGTGTTTTGCCAAGCTTACGTATCCTGGAGAAGAGCACCAAGTTGGTCTTTGTAGGGTTCACTGTCATATCACGACGATTGCGCCAGTCCTCAACAATATTGGGGCGTCGAGGAATATCATCCCCAAACGCTTCACATGAGAAGCCTACGATTTTCAGCGCCGTTATGGGTGAGTCAACCAACATACACCAGAGTGTCGGGGAGAGCACGCATCCTGTACGCAGCCCCCCCCCCCCTCCTCCACCAGCACACTTAGAGAAGTTCGGCCACCCAACTTCACGGTTAAGTTTCGTCGTCTTAGCATTAGGTCAATCCATCACGATAGTGCAGTCAAGCAATGTCGACGAATCGGGGCGGCCCTGTCAAAGGCTCCCAAGTTAAACAGTTTACGATCGAGTCTCACTACAATAACTGTAACCACTGAATGTAAAGTCGTTTCAGTTGATCTGTCAGTAAGCGTGCTGCAAGGTGTTTAAGAAAGAGGCTTTTAGGGCTACTCCCATAATATATTCATCCATGAGTCTCTTCAGACATTTCAAAAGGAGTGAGGAGAGGCTTATGATTCGGAAAGTCTATGAAGCCCTACCAGGCCTCGGAACCTCATCTTCCTCCATACCACAGGGACATATCCAAATGCAGTACATGCCCTGAAGATGGGATCAAAAAGGATCGGAAAATACCGACTGGACCTGGGGCTTTGAAAGCCCAGAAGGTTGAAATTGATTATTTTACCTTCCCTACATTAACTACCTTGACAGCATCACTCGTGCAGGGAGGTAGGGGATGTTCGCCATACAACTGCAGATCTTCAATCCTACAGTCTGGGAAATGCGTCGAGAGCAGAAGTCTACATTCTTCTTCGTTCGACACCGTAAAGGAGCCATGTGGTCTTCCCATAACACTCACTAACCCACACTAACTTTTTTAGTTACTCTTAGTTTCGCGACAGATCCGCCAATTCTGATCCGAACCAGTCCTCATAGCCTTATTGAACAGCTTTCTGGAGTTTACTAAGACTGTCATTCCACCATAGCATTTCCATGTTAATGGGACAGCTAGCTTCGAAAGCAGTATGCAAATGTCACCTCAATGACTTCGGCTTAGTAGCAAATATTTAAGCTCCCCCAAACAATGTGATGAGCGTTGGCATCCCATCCAACCAAGAAACCAAGCCGATTAGACATCATACTCAACCGTCTCCTCACTCCCTCAGTAAGAAGGGGAGTCATGCGGGTAATATGCTGAGACAATAAGGAGTTCCTTACTGACTCCGTCCTTCTTGAAGGAAAGCTTGTTTGATGTAGTGTCCCTATTACATAGATGAGGCAACAAGGTCAACAACAGTATTTTCGTAAAAACACATGATCTATGGGTAGAGCAAGCGGTGTCAGAATTTGTGCGCCAGACCCAAGGCTCCTGCACAAGCACCGCTTTTTGTCCGCAATTCAGCAAAACAGCGTTGAAGCAATGCAGACGTCACCTTGCTGTGGTCCAGATTGATCTTGGTGAAGAGAAGTCCAGCCGTGTGGATTACTTCCCTACGCCCTTTTTCTTCTTCACTAAGGAGAATTTAACCTTACCCAAACCCAGGGAAGATGCGCCCACATCGAGAGCTTCAGCGCCCCCATCAGCGTTCTTCCTATCCCAAGAGATGACTCCTTCTCCTCTTTTTGGGAGCCTTCTGTCTTTTGAAAGACTTTGCACATCGTGGTGCTGAGCACCGGATTGTGGTTTTCGAGCCAAGATTTCGCCGACATCCCGAGGATGGCCGGTGTTGTCAGGGATTTAAACCCTCACGCGGATGAGACGGTCGAATTCACAAGCACGTCCTAGGACCAACCGAGCTCCACCAACCTCTTTCAGGTCGTCAACCGTCAACTTCAACCAGTCCAGCGAACTCTCGTCTTAACAGGTAATCCAGATGGATCCATCGTGATTCGAGAATTCGTTGAACGCTGGTGCTACAGCCGACTTCCTACCGATAGTCTCCCAGATTACGCTCTGAAAAGCAGCAATCTGGTTGTTAAGTGGTATGTCTGACTTGCTCGCGCTCGCGCTCACGATCACGTGAAAAGCACGTTTAGCAGCCTGAGAGAAGCCGGTCTCTTTACCTTCCCTCGTGTGCTCAGGCACAGCGGTCATAGGCTCACTCGTCTCCTTATGGAGCTCCTTGGATATCCCAGAAACCCCTTCTAAAGGATGACACCCAGCCTGGTTGAGCCTCATGGGGAGGGCTTCCATTGGGGTGGCCCCAACAGACTTTCGTCACCTTCTTGCACTACCAGATTCATCTGATCTGTTGCGCTTGTTTCTATATTCTATTCTTCCACGCAGTGCTCAGTTTGACCGACGCCAGGAGGATTTGTACCACGTTCCACTACCTGCCTAGCCGAACCACTGACCACTTGCGAGGAGAACGAGGGAGTAGGCCCAGAACAGCAGTAGCCATCCTTTTAGTAATAAATTAAAATGTTTCTTTGCGCTTTATATAAAACGCCTGAAATCATTTCGGGTTGAACTGTTTAAAAACACTAAAGGTTCTTTTCTTAAACTTTGTGCACCAATAGGGATGTATCCAAAAGCCTCATGTCATATATTAATAATTAATATTAATTAAACACAACAATGCTAAACTACCATTAGCCGCGTTGGCTTTTTCCTGATCCGGATCCCGGTTGACGTGGATATTAAAAACGGTCAAAAATGTAGGTACACCACCAACATGTATAACATAGACTGCTTGATTTTTTATTTCATTTGGGTTAACTTTTGTTAACAGGGCTGTGGTAATTATAGGTGGATTATTTCTCGTCTACAGCAGACTGAAATTCATTGAAAATAATTTCAATGAATTTCTCAAATGCATTGAGAATGCAGAGAAATCGAGCTTTTCGACCCAGCGATCAGAGAGGTCTCATCAGTATGGTTATCTCTGATCGCCTACCATAGAAGTTCGATGATAGGGTCTTAATTTAAAGTTTAATTTTCGTTTGAAAATTCATATTTCAAGTTCAACGAATTCCAAATCCATTCAAAATTATTGCTTTTATTAGAAGCTTATTTCCTATAACATCAAATATTCCTTAAACTCAATATTTAAGGAAATAAAATAAAGCAATTTTTGTTTGTCTATCCCTAAAAGTAGATATGGGGGACAGAGAAAAGATTACAAATGTTGTATTGCCATCTATTTCTATTCTATATATTCATTTGAAGAATCCACTGGATTGAAACTGGGCTATGGTGAATTTTGTATAGAACCTATTTAAAGTTCAGCGGAATAAAGTATTTAAACTAAACAGAGACAAATATAAAAAATTGATCCCATGATAATGTAAGCAATTTCAGTAGTGTCAGCAGTTCATGTTATAAATGTCAGTGAGGTACACGGTTTTATAAATTGATAAAAAGTCATTACATTGCCATGCTTTTGTAGAATAAAAACTTCAAAAATTAAACCAAACATTTTTTAGATCTATTTTGATATTTTGTGAATTTTGAAATTGTGGCAATTTGATACCTTGTCCCATTGAATAAATAACTAATAAGGAAAATGCATATCAGGTGAAAATCTAAGCCACTTAACGAGATACTCTGTGTTTGTATTCGTTTCGTCATAGCAGGAATGAAATCGTGACATTTTTAAGGGGGACATTTTTTATAATCAAAATTGCCATGTAAAATAAACAAATCGTTAGCGGCCCCTTTCTTTAGGTAAAAGGAATATAGAGCTGCCATTGAAAAGAAGAAACCGTCTGACATTTCTCAAATTAACAAATAGGACATGATTTAAACTTTCGTATATTTTTCTGTTTCTGTTGTGTACACTTAGTTTTTTTTTTGCAATATATTTTTTTTAAATATAGTCACTTGCCTAAAAAACGATTTTCCGGCGGAATTTCGGCGATTGTTACTGCAACATTGCACCGCGCAATTCATCACCTTAATTTAATAGCTTAACAGCTTTAATTTCACAAAACACTGAACTTAATAATACAGTTCAAGCTTCCGACACAACACAATTTCAATTATATAATATCTATTAAAATCGTTAAAATTCACTAATATCGATGGGACCATTTCAATGTTGCATTTTTTCTGGCAGTGGAGAACTGGGAGCACTGAAGTCTATCGAACATATTTCTGTCATATTCCTTGTATTTGTGGACACACGTGTTATATAGACGGAACTGTCAAACGTGTTAAATGTTCTTTATTGATATATAGAAACAAATTCCTTTTTAAACTTTATGCAAATTACCCAAATAAAATATTTTAATTCATTTAACTCAAAAATTTGACAATTCAACTTGAATATGTATTTGTAACACCGAGAAAATACCAGTGCAAAGTAGGGGAATTCAGTGCAAACCTAGTGTTGCACTTCTTCTATAAAAGTTGTCCCATCGAACATGTTCAGTGCTGCACTGTTAGAAAAAGTACAACACTGGTGTTTCACTGAAGTCCCTTCAAAATCGACATAAGTTTTACCAAAGAACATCTAACAGAAAGAATACGCATCTCATATATTGAAAAGTTTTGTATGGCGGGTCGTTCCATTACGACCCGCTCTCACAAATTGTATGAAAAATCTCTGCTTCTTAACGATCCGCCACTCATCGGTGGTGATAATACGACCCGCTTTCACAAATTTTATGCGAATTCTACTTTGAATGACGGCCTGCCGTCAGTCACCAGTGGTGAGTGGCGGCTGGCGGATCATCATTATCAAAGCACCAGCACAGCACCAGATGCAGTACCTATGCTCCGCATCATCCTCATGCATTGCATTGCATATGCCATGCCAGCCATAATATTTTATTTTGTTTGAAAGTATTTTCATTTACATTGCATTGAATTAGTAGAACAGAGGGAGAATAATAAAATGAGCGGATGGGATAACAATTGGTGGGCGACAAGCTGTCTAGTCTAGTCACAGTCAGTTGCATTGATTATGTGACTGGGCAAAGATGTTTATAAATGTAGGTAGCCATTCATTTTTTTCGGGTTTTTCGATATAGATAATTTGTTGGCGAGATTATTGGACGATAATGATTAAGAACAAGTAAAAATAATTTCTGCGATAATTGTCTCTCGTATTTCAATCTTTTACTCTTCTGAAAAGCCTTTCACTGTTGCAATAAAGCTCGTTGGATCGCACACAAATTGTCCAAAGTTCTATATTTTTCTTAAAAACAAGAATTTTCCCTGACCAATAAATACATTTACTTGTTTATTCCAAAGGGTTAAATTAAGGTCATTGATCTTTTAAAGTATCCTCGGCCACAAAAATCTGTGAAAAAGTTCATATGAAAATTTTTCGAGTACATAAATTAATAGAAAAACCGGTTCGCCACTTCAACTAGGCAGCGGCATCATAGTGAAACAAAACTGTGCATGGCTGCTGGCGTCGGCGTGTGTACAGGTACAGCTGTGGGGTGGCGGGGAACAGAGAGAACAGAAATATTCTCTCAGTCTCAAATCTTTGCTTCTTCCCGTCTATTACCTCCCGACCCCATCACCAAATAACCATACAACTTGTGCATTTTTAGAGGCCAGATGAAGCTTCTTGTTATGTTATATGTTCTTTGGTTTTACTGAACTCCCGAAACTCTGAAATAATTACTTTCGGAAACGTCAAAATCTCACTGGCTCAGCGAGGTCCGACTGGCATTGAATTGCTTAAACACGTAAACTGTATTCGGACGATACCCCGCTTCCTTTTTAGTTATTTATTCAATGCTTGTCCTCATATGAAAAATCATGCCTACTTATATACTTATAGGACCAATTCAGTTTAAAATCTTACAAAACGCAACTAATCACTCTAGTGAGCGTAAAGTCATATAAAAGTTAGTTCCCTTCCATGCTATTGTCGCGTTACTGCTATTTTACTGCACTGTCAGATTAGTTGCCACCTCAGCCTTGTAAGCGCCCAGTCTAATATGAGCTATTTTTCGTTGAGTAAGTTTACCGCTGGTAAATACTCACTTTTTTTCCTACTTGTGTATATTTCTTGGGGTTCATTTATAGAAAAAACTTGGTTTAAACGGAAAAATCTTCACAACCGTTTCTTTTTTACCTTAAAATATTATAGTTTTTTAAATTAAATAATTAAAGACAACACACACCAAATACAAATCAACACATTCAAATAATGCAAACAGTTCAACATTTGAATACCAAGTATTCAATTTATTCGATAAAATACAAAAGGAAGGATATTTTTACCCATCTTCCTACCTTTCAAAGAAAGGTTTATGATACGCCTAATGCAGTCAAGTACATAAACGATATCCTAAAGCACCAAAAATGTTCTTAGAAACTGAAGAAATAGAGAAAAGTTCTCGGTATTGGACAGATTTACGAAAACCTCTAATTCGATAGCCCCCCTACTGTATATGTAGTATATAAACTCCGATCTGTCGAATCAATGAATATGTAATACATACCAAAAAGAATAGAGATCAGGAATGCCTGAGCGTATGTAGACAAAAATTCTCAATGTCTTTAGAGCTAGTGCATTAGTTCTGTATTCTGACTAAAATATTCTTTATATTTTTCTAGTTGAGGAAATTCTGTCAGGCACGATGGACATCACAGAACAAAACCAGTTAAGCAACATTCTTAATACAGAAGCTGAAGCCGCACAAATCGAAGAAGATGACGATGTCGTGTTCATTTCCTCAGAACCAAGTAGAATGCCAGCAGATTTACATGTGATTGATCTGTGTACTCCAGACCAAAGAGCGATCAACCGAAGAACCCGTAGAAGACCAACAGGAAATGATACATCATTAGTTTCTCCATCATCAGTTGATACAAACCCAATATCGTCCGACATAAATAATTCAATCCAAGAGCCCGCAGCTTCAACAAGCACTGACCTTCTGAAACTAACCTGTGCAGTCTGTATGGATAATCCGACGAGGCACAGTCCTATGGCAACCGTATGTGGTCATATATTTTGTAAGAAATGTATTGTCCAAGCTATCAAATGTACAAAAAAGTGTCCATTATGTAATAAAAAACTCACCAAAGCGCTGGTTCATAGAATATATATATAACTAAATACACTGTCTCAAACTATCTTTGGATATTTTAATTCCACTCTATTTATGTTCGAACATTGTAGTTGTGTAATGCCGAAATTAGTAAGTAGCATGATTACGTCTGATTTGATTTATACTAATGATACTCTTTTTTAAATTATAACAATAAGTATAAGTGTTATTCAGAAAACTTTAAAATATAAATGATAAATTGTCTACTTTATTTATTTAAGATAAATTGTTTAGAATTTACAATCAAATTTTTACTTTAATTCCAATTTATCTCCAGATAATTTGTTTATAATATCAGATAGTAGCTAATTTTCTTGTATTGACTATTGGTGCATAAGAACAAATGAAAATGATATAAAACTCGTGTGTACATATAACCACAGATAACTAAATACAGATAAAGAATGACCTAACTAAAAATTGACCCTAACTATAATCGTCAGCCAACTACTCATAGCCAAGTAACGCTTTTGTCAACAGCCAATTACCTAAAGGTTTGTAGTACAGACAATTAACACTTTGCTTTTTGTAGCACAGTTTTCTAAACCGACTTTCGTAACTTATCTAAAAAGCACTCGTATTTAGCAAAAAGCAATACTGGAATTTAAACATATAGAATACCAATGGTCTAGAAATCTGTTGGAGAAGAAATTATCACCCTCATTATAGTTGTCGACTCACCGAAGTGACAAGCTCCGCAGTTAATCACACTCACTTCACTTCACTTTTCAAGTCAAGTGTTCTTCACACGCGATTAACGAAATAAAACGAATTATGGCGATATTATAACCGAACCGATATCCCGGGATATTTGAAAATGTTTACGTACAGGCTTTAATTTTGGCCTAGATTTCACTTATGTCTTTGGTTCACTTTATACTTTAACTGTTCGAAAAATTATTAACTTAAGGTTACACGATGTCGAAATTATTACAGCCTGTTGCGCGACGGCAAGCTGTGCACTCACTTCACTTTTCGTATTGTCGTTGTCGAATGGTGTGACGTACATTTTTCTTCGAAGCCTTATTATCGTTGTCACTTATAGTGACGGATAGTGTCAGGGTATGAATTACATTTGTAGACAAAAGTAAGGTTTGTCTTATTTCGTGGTATTGTTTTTTTTTTTTTTTTGAATATGTTTAAAAGAAAAAATATATAAACGCGATGTATTCTGTATTCAGCCCTTTAGCTATAAAAGGATGCTTCACCATAAAATATATCATGACTTCAAATTACACTAAAAATGCAAAAAAATAATTTAATTTATAAAAGAAACTATTGATTTTATGTTTTAATGAACAACTTAAAAAGCCACCATAAAATTTATCTTTTTCCGGTTGCATTTTCCGTTTCCTTACACACATCTAACATCTGTCACTTACAAAAACCAAGTGAGTGAAATTGTCACTTAATTATCACTTACAACTACTTTTGTCTACTTAACACTAGAACTACCACACCAGTCATTTTGACTGGTTTTGAATTTTTTTTTTAAATTCCTACTTCATGTTACATTTTTTTCTCGCAATAATATGACTTTTGCAGCGATAACTCAAGAAATAGTATAATAAATATCATTTTTCCTTTTATTAAACGAATACCTACAAAATAATTTTGTATCATGACTACTTATACCAGCACCAGTCAAAATGACTGCGACCAATTAAAATGTAAAAACATCCTGCAATTTGCGTAAAAGAAGATGTACTCAAGTGCTTTCAAATTCTGAAGATGAAAATGAAAGTATACGACAAGATAATCAAAATGAAATTGCTGCAAACGGAACTTGTTGGGAAAAAATACAAGAATCGTCTAGTCCTGGAAGATTACCACTTCATAAATCCTCAAAGACGTATCCGGTCCAACAGGATATGCAAAAAAAATATTATGAAAGGTGAAGTAAGTAGCGCATTTTCTCTAGTAATCGACGATCGTATGCTTGAACATATAAGATCTTGCACGGAATTAGAAACATCTCGAGTTTTGGGTAAAAAATGGAACCCAACAACAATAAAATTGAAAGCTTTCATACGAAATACGAAGCAAAAAATTTGAAAGTTTCATATCTATGGAACAAAAAATGGGGACCAAACTTCTTTGCAAACACAATGAGTAGAAATGATTTTACCGAAATATTGAGATTTATTCGCTTTAATAAAAAAAAGTGAGAGAAGTCAACGTCTAGAAAACGATAAATTTGCTTTAGTATCAGCGGTATGGGATAGATTTATTGAAAATAGTACGCATTGTTGGTCCTGGGATCATGGCCCCACATACTACACAGCGTAAAATTCCTTTTGTAAGCAACCAATTTTGAAACAAATAAAAAAATTTACTATTACTTATTTTTTTAAAGACCAGTCATTTTGACTGGTTTTGGTAGAAATAGCTTCGACTCTATGGTAGTTCTAGTGTAAAGGCCGAAATTCAATGATTCCTGATTCCGACACGACGTTTGCGACGACAATTTAAATGTTGACCTAATGCCAATACCATGTTGCTGTACCCAATAGCGCCGACCGATTTTGAGTTGGGAATAATTCAACTTTTGTCGTTGTGTCGTCGGAATTTGATTTTGACAGTTCAGAGTAATGACCAACAAATGATTTATTGAAGGAAATTGAAGTATTTTTATGCCAAAAAAAATCCTCAATATCAAAATTCATACTTAAAAGAAAAAAAATGGAAAGAAATTGGAGAAAAGTCGAAAATAAGTAGATGTAGTAGATGATATTTTGTAATCCACATAACTGTGTTAATCATAGTTTATTACACTTCCCATATTGTTAATAAATTTCAACAAATAATTTTACCACCTACATTATCTTGATATACGAACATAGAATGTCGGTCGGTGTCATTGGGTTAGTTCGGCAACATTTACGACGACAGTCTTGTCGTAGTTGCCGTGTCGGCATCATTGTGTTTTGACCTTAATACGACAACAGTAATACGTCCAAGTCGTATGTTTTCGATAAATGTCACTTTAAACGACAATCATAAGACCATTTTTGTGTCGTAACGCCATTTCTGACTTAAAGTGACAACGATAATAAGGTGGGTGTACGCCTTTGAATAAAATTTTGTTTAGGCCTGAATTACAATTACGACTGGTCAGCACTACGACTTTGCCCAAATGGTAATTGCATGTAACAAGATACAATTGCAACTTCGACTACGACTCCGACTGAAATTAATCTTTGCTCAAACAAAGTGCAAAGTTGGTGTTCGCTGCGGCCAACTTCAGTTCAATCACAGAAATCGGGACTTTTGTTCAAGGAGTTGAAGCTTTAATTTAATTACAAATCTCAGCGCAGCGTCGACTTCGACTTAAAATCAAGTCGCAGTTGACAGAGCAGTCGTAATTGTAAAGGCGGAATTACAATGGACGCAACGGAGCGCAACTGAACGGAGAGAAATGTGAAACCCGTTTTCTTTGTATGCTATTCAAATGGAGTTGCGCACAGTGGACGGACGAAAACGCAGTCGTACGCAGCAAGTTTAATAAAATCTGAAATTAACGCAACTGAACGGATAAACATAACCTCAAATTCACTTTGGGATTGTTTATTTTGTTCCGACAAGCGAAACTGTGCTGCGGTAAGTGTGTAATAAGCAGAGTGGAAATGGAATGAAAAGAGTTTTTTGATTTTATCCATATTTGTTTATAAATTTTGGGTCAAACGTCACTGTCACTTTCAATTAATCATGCGTCCATTGTAAGCAGCTAACCTCGACGTCCGTTTTACTGCGTAAATTTGACATTTCTCTCCGATCAATTGCGTTCCGTTGCGTCCATTGTAATTCCGCCTTAATTCACGCTTGATATTTAGTTGTAACGTTGCAATCAATAAAACAGAGGACGAATAGCAAGATGACATGTGGGAATTGGTGGCCGACATTAGGCAATGGTGCAAGCTCCAAACGAGTGATGGACTCGATTATCCAGCTATGCGTCTGGGCTATTATAAATATATAATGAGCACAGACAAAGCTTAATTTTCTTCTAGGAAATTAAATTGAATATTTTTCTTTCAAATTTTTATTCATTAATCGCGGTTTGTGGGTGGCTGACAACAGTCTAAACAATTGGAATTTTAGATTATTCGAGTATAGGCATTTCTTTTTTCTTAGCTAGTCTTAACTGTTTCAGTTTTTTCATTATTACTTTTTTTTTTATTTTTCAGTTTTTTTCTTAATTTAAGAAAGCAATATCCAGCGAAGTATTTTACAGCAATATTACCCGTATCTAAAGAAATTTCTGCGAGCTGTAGTGGCTCGGGAGGACCTTCTATCGAGGAAGATCTGCTAAGACCTCTTCATTGTTTTCACTAATATTCTGCAAAATGTTTACCTTCCCCGCTTAATTGAATTGTTAATCATGTATCACAATGCATCGTTTAAGAAATCTCTCATGTATGTTGATGTCGGACCGAAAATGGGCATTCCCCTTTATAAAATTTATAGCTTACCATAAATTTCAATTTAATTTATTGAGCTGGGTTCCCAGCAAACACACTTTCTGAACTTCACCCAAATCTGAAAGTTTTCGGAAAACTGAACAAAGCAACAAAACTTCGCTGCCGTTGGTTCTTTACGAATTCTTGATGATGGCAGAAGTGCGAATATTCGTAACAATTTCTTACGAATTCGTAAAGAAATCGACATTTTGCGGAATTGAAGCGCACACCATTTCGAATTGTGATTTCTTGAAGTGCGGTTCAATTCAAAAATTAAATAAATAATAAAAATACTAAGATTTGAATATAGAACAAAAAAAAATAACGTAAGTTTTATACTTTTCAAGTATAATTTTTATAAAATACACTATGATTTTTACTGGTGGGATCTCATTTCTGGGTACCGTTGTCACTTTTATAGACGAAAACGCTGAACCGAAAATTCATTTTGCTACCCTGCAACACCGAATATTTCCAATTATCTTAAAGGATCGGAAATATTAAAGAACAAGTAAAAAAGCTAGATATGGTCTAAGAAAATATATAGGACTAATTCTTTACACAGTATACGTAATAAACCTAAATTTTTATATGGCAACACCAAGCAGGGGCTACCCGATTTAGTCCATTTTTGATTTTTTTTTGTATTATGACTTATAATATTATGCGTGGGCGTCCAATCCATTTTGCTCTACCATCATTATTTCAAGGTGTTACAAACAAAGTATGCCCTATAGTATACCCTATAGATTTCATCTAGGGTATAATAAGAAAAGAAAAATATTTTTGAAATTATTAAGATTTTTCTTACTGAAGTCGTAACTAATTTCCCTACATACATTTTTCAAAATAAACTTGGGCCGAAATCGGAAGATTTTTCCGACATTATGTTACGACGTCGAAAGGAAATCGGAAAATTTGGTTTGCTGGGGTGGTACTCAAAACTTTCTTTTGGGTACTTGAAAATATAATTGTAGCGAAAACAATGTTCAAATAGTTACTTATGTTAAGCGTTAAATCAAATATTGATGAAAATAACCAAAACTAAATTCAAGTGGAATTATTCAATGAAAAATGTACTCAAGAAAGCTATAAATGATTATATTATGTTAAAGGCACTAATTTAAAAAGAACTGTTAATTAGCAGCACTGTCGAAAACATTCAGAGCTGTGTTGAAGACAGCAGCCTCTTAAATTGACCGATATTAACCGCTCTCTGCAAGGTTACAAGTAACGAACTTCAAAGCCGTGGGATTTGAATGAAGAAAGAGCCTTCCTGAACCAAGCGAATATGGTGGGCAATCAGAAGATCACCGTCCCCGAGATTGGAGAAACTGGATCTCATCCATTAAGTAATCAGGGCGTTCAGTATAAAGAAGCTTGAAGAGGAATATAATTGCTTGGCGTCATAAGTTGGACAGCCCAGTATTCTTGGCATAAGATTAGAGACATTGTCAAATCTGTGTAAATTGAAAATAAATCGGATACAATCATTATAAGCAACATTTATTCGACAGGAGCAATAGGTGTCCAATTTAGGAAAAATCAAATTCCCGTAAAAATAGTAGGGCAGGATGAAAGATTTCACCAATCTACCCTTGCTGTCCATGCTTAGTCAACGCAAACCTCCATACACCTTACCCAGCACTCCGTGTACATGATGACAACATTTCATTCTCCCATTAAGAGCAACATCCAGATTTGTAGCTTCACTTACCGTAATCAATATTTTATCCCTAAATATGCTGTGCGGAATATCACAATCCAAGATCCTATTGGAAAAATTATATATTTCGATTTATTAGGACTTAACATCAAAAGATTACTCTAGGACCAATCGTAAATTCGCACTAAGTCATCATTAATCCTTACAATGGAGTCTTCAATAAGACAGAGAAGTCTGCTATTGTATATTTGTAGTTCAACAGCATATAAATAGGCACTAACCTGTTGAATGATGTCAGGTAAGTCATTGATGAATGAAAATAAGCAATGGGCCTAAAATTGACCCTTGGGGAACGCCACAGAAAAGCGGGTGTAAATCAGAAAGAAGATCGTAGACTCTATCGAATAAGCAGCTCTGTATCAATTGGGCGGCACTAGAAGAAACCCTGAAAAATGTCATTGGTAAGTGTGTTGAAAGATAAAGTATCCTCCGATGAGCACGTTACTATAAATATGAGCCTTCATGGCAAGCGCAATTTCGTACGGAAAACAATTTGGAGGAGAATAAACAGTTGAAAAAACAAGTTGTCATCTACTTCAACATCAATGAACTCGATTGACCTTCCACTGGAGGAGAAAATGACCAGAATGCTCTTTGCTATCATTACAAAATAGCTTGTAACCTGCAATTGACATTAATGAAGTGGGAATTTCATCGCACAACCAGGTATCGCTTATTAAAGTAGCATGTAACTCTGTTCCACCAAATACTAGGCGAAAATTGTCAACTTTCACACACTGCAAACATAGCGTAGCATAGATGAGCGTTATTTGAACCACACGATTGGTTTGAATTTTTACGCTCGTAGAAAGCGACAGTCATGATTCATTGGTTGAAAAGTGAAAATGGATAGCGAAATTTTAATATGTGAAGTGTGTGTTCGGCCTGCGTATTATCATTACGCTCCGCTGCGATACGCTTTCAGTATGCAAATTTTACGCTCAAGCTTTCATTGGATAACATATGCCACGCTACGCTACGCTGTGCTACGCTTTTAGTCTGCGCGAAGCGTGAAAGCTGGCAACAAAGCTAAAATTGTGTTTCAGGCAGTATTTTCGTATTGCATTTCAGCGGAAAATATTTACCGATCATAGTGTCGTATATCATTTATGTAGATGCAAACGAATTAACAGAGGTGTGTTGAAGAATTTGTGCAGATGATGCAAATAGAGTAATTTCGTTTAGTACGTGCATGGGCTGTCCTGCACCCAATCGCATACTGCACGCGCATTTTACTTTTTAAAGATGAGAGTTTGTTAGTTAGGATTTTCCTATCCCGACTGTCTCATCGTCAAGAAGTGAAATGCGATATGTTGTACGACAGCCCCATAACGTCATCGGCGCTGCAAGTGGAGTAGATCTACTCCGATTGTAGTAGAGACCCCATCACTGGCTGAAAGAGAAATTCGCACTATAGGGTGCGAATTTCCCGTCATATTATAATATATGTATTCATATGTATGCCCTCTTACACTCGCATGACCATATTTGCACAACATGATGTCTCCTTGAAACCATGGTCATGTAGTTTTTACACGAGACATCCGTTTCTTAATTAATAGTATGAATAGTAAACACTCTCCTGCTGCCAATTTCAATACAATTACTTCTGATATTAGCAGCTTTTTGCTTAGGTTATCGTTTTACAATATTGATATTTCTAGTTTCAAGCACAATTATTTTATTTATGTATTATTACTTATGACATTGCTAACAATGTGTTTTACTTTCAACAACTAATACTTGTCGCTCAATGTTTCTAAAAAATCTATGCATCCAATGCTGTAACGTGGCTTTAAGTTAGCATTAAAATATTTGTTTTTAATTGATTAGATTGTTGTGCCACTTCACATCATCCAGCCAGCTCATTCTTGACTTTCACATGTTGCTGTTTCTTTAAAGCCTTGCAACTATTCATCTTTGAAATATACCTATGTCTATACCGTAGCTATGTATATTAATTGAAAGTCTACTTAATTAATAATCTATGAATGAATGCGATCGAGCTTTTTTCTGTCTGAAAACTTATTCTATGAAGAGTTTTAAACAGATAACATAAAACTTTTAAATGTTCCATTATAAAAGCCAGATTACTATCAATATGAAGCCTTATTAAGGATTGAAATTTGAAGGAGTATAATTTTAAAGCGCTTCAGTACTCAATAGTGTATTTAATTTTACAACTTTTACGAAAACTCAACAAATTTAATTTTTCAAAACAACTTTAAAAGTGAAGATAAGTTTTATTAATTTACGCCGGTCAAGTTATTCGGTTCGGTTTCCTCATCTTCCGAGTCGAGTGTTTCCCAACTATCGTCGCTATCAGAAAGTTCGTCCAAGTCATCGATTTCAGCAGCCTACAAAATGAATAATGAAATTTCGTATATAAATATGTTATTTATTTCTAACTATTTGTCTCGTCTGAATATTTATTTCGATTTGAAGTCGTATATCCATCACCATAAATGCGGCAGTTACCAGAACTGGAAGTGAAACGCGACATTTCCATGCAAGATTTGTTAAAAATAGAAATGCCTCTCCAAATTGTGAATCTACTATCCGACCCATTACTGCAACCTTATTATAAAAAGAAAGGAAATATTACACAAGTTTTGGTATCTGACTGGTGAATATAAAGGCAAAATTTTGACTCACTCGCGACATATAATATATATTAAGGACTGCTTGGCTCCAGGGAAGTACCCTCAACCTTGCTCCTATCTTCTAATTGGTCGTGTTTCACAATAGGAAGTATTTCTCCAATATTAAGGGGTTGGACAGGCTGAATATGACGATATATTTCGTGAACTGTAGATTCAGTAGATGATATTGGGACGTCTAGCGCTAAATCATCATCAGTGTTAAAATTGAATGTGTTGTTCAACAAATTGCGCAAACACTCTCCTCGTTTCTGCGAAAGCTGATCAATAATATTCGGATCACGCTTAATTTTATTTAATTTCCTTTCTACAAAATAAATAAATAATTTAATTTTATTTAAAATAATTTATGACAACTTACCGAGAATAGCCAAATATTGTTTTGAATCCGGCAAAGACTCAGATGATGGTAAATTTCTCAGCGATGACTCTATATGTGGAATAAAATCGTCTTCGAATCTTGCAATTAAATTCTCCGAATTCTTATTTTGAATTTCAGAAGAAACAAATTTTTCTTGATCAGCGGCTCCTCGGACCATCCACGGATCCGTCATCTTTATATATTTTGACAGCTCAGATAATAAAAGTAACGACACTCCTCGTTGCGACACTCCTATAAAAAACATATCCCAGGCGGCAGTCTATTCGCTATAGGTATGGTCCGGAATAGCCCACTAGGGCTGGGTTCAACTTTTAGCTCTAACGAGCTCAAAAAAAACATCTTCAGTTCATAAACATCAACCAATTTGGCTATAGTCGACTATCAAGGTAATATATTTAAATGGGTATATAGAAGACAAGTATTCCCACTAAAATTTTGGCACATGTTGTGGACGTTATTTTGACTAATTTTGACTATCTATAGGAAAGACAGAGAGCACAGACAGTAATATCGTCTTTCCTATAAAAATGTATTGGCCGGATTACATTAACAACGCCGACGCCGGCGTGGTCGTCGTTGTATGTCAAAAATATTTAGAGACTACTGCATGTATGAAATGAATTACATTACCCACGCCGGCGTTGTCGTCGTCGGCGTGATTTCTGAAAATAAATGATTTTAATCCCGGTATTGTGTTCATTTAGCGGATAAATATTTAGCAGCAATTGATAGAAATTTGACTAAATATTTAGCAACTAAAATTTCACAGCTAAATTTCCATACAAAACTTATCCGCTAAATGAACAGAATACCAGGCTTTATATTAAAAAAATCTGGCTTGAAGGAAAGAAATATTTTTTTTATTATTATTTAAAACTTTATTGCAAATCGGCAGAGATTACAAGCAAATAGCTCAACTGTAAAATGTTAGGGAAATTTATGTATGGCGCTGCCGCCCAGTGTTAATGTAACTTGCCCGGCGTTTGACGACGACGACCACGCCGGCGTTGTTAATATAATCCAGCCATGATTGCGCTCATAAAGGCCGAAACACAATGGCGCCGACACGGCAATTACGACGACACTACCGTCGTAAATGTCGCCGAATTAACCCAATGACACCGACCGACCTTCTTATGTACGTATATCAAGATATGTAGGTGGTAAAAATATTTGTTGAAATTTATTAATAATATGGGAAATATATAAAAACAAAGTTGTAAAAGTTTAATAAACTATGATTAACACTGAGTTTATGTGTATTACAAAATATCATCTACCACTTATTTTCAACTTTTCTCCAATTTCTTTCTATTCTTTTTTTTTTTCATTTTAAATATGTATTTCTATATTGAGGATTTCTTTTGGTATAAAAATACTTCATTTCCTTTTCCCAGCTCTGGTTACGGCGACAAAATCGGTCGGCGCCATTCTGTACAGAAACATGGTATTGCCATTAGGTCAACATTTAATTTGTCGTCGTAAATGTCGTATCGGCATCATCGTGTTTCGGCCTTTAATTGTCACATCATTTTGCATGTAAATTCATACAAATTACATCGAAATTACGTGATTTTGAAATCACGCCAATTTATGGGAAATGAGGTGATTTCTGAAAATAATTTAAAATTACGTAATTTCGGCGCAGTTTGAACGCCATATTAGCCACAAATTCTTGAAAGTTAGCTACTTTTAGCCACAAAGAGCCAAGAGTTGGCAGCTCTGACTGAGTGTCAGTTCTACTGACTCGTGTTTTGGGTGGTAGTTTATTCAATGCTAGTAAGTCGTAACATAATTTTTCTGTATTCGGGTTTTATTAATTTACAATCAGAGTTGGCAATATGTCTCAATGCAAGTGGAGCGACTTAGTGATACCACTTTCAAACTCAATATTGGATGTTTTGAGGGTTTTGGGTTTTGAGAGAATGACTCCAGTTCAGGTCAGAACTAGAATTTTCTAAAATGTTCTAAAATATTAACTAATTTAAAATTATTGCAGGCTGCGACAATCCCACTACTTATTGCCAAAAAAGATGTTTGCGCTGAGGCTGTTACAGGATCTGGAAAAACGCTAGCTTTCCTAATACCGTTGCTAGAAATAATGACGAGGCGGGAAAAAATATGCCCCTGGAAGTTAAATGAAATAGGATCTATAATAATATCACCAACAAGGGAACTTGCTGATCAAATATCAGAAGTCTTATCACAGTTTTTGAAGAACGATGAGTTGAGTTTTCTTAAGTATAAAGTTCTTGTTGGTGGTAACAACATAGAAGACGATATAGATTTGTTAAAGAAAGATGGCCCTTCAATCCTAGTTTGCACACCGGGAAGACTCGCAGACTTATTTCAAAGAAAGTCTGATTTGAATTTAGCGAGCCAAGTGAAAAGTTTAGTAAGTAACACGTTCAATTCATTAATAAATAAATAATAAATTTTTTAATTTTAGGAGTTTTTAGTATTGGATGAGGCAGACAGACTGCTGGACTTAGGATTCAAAACTACCATCAATGTAATTTTAAGCTATCTTCCCAGGCAACGTCAGACTGGTTTGTTTTCAGCAACTCAAACAACAGAAATTACAGATTTGATTCGCGCTGGACTTAGAAATCCAGTTTTAGTTTCGGTCAAAGAAAAGGCTTCGATAAATACCCCAGCTCGTTTGAGAAATTTTTATTATGTCGTTGAACCAGAGCAAAAACTTTTGATTCTTTTGACATTTCTACAGCACAATGATATAAAAAAAACAATGATATTCTTTCCAACTTGTGCGTGCGTGGAATATTGGCTGGAAGTTTTGCCCAATTTTTTGACGAATTTCAAAGTATTTGGAATTCACGGGAAAATGAAACATAAACGAAAGAAAATCGTTGACAATTTTCGACAGGCAGAAAACGGAGTCTTCCTATGTACAGATGTTCTTGCTCGCGGTTTAGATATTGCTGAAATAGATTGGGTTATTCAGTGGGATCCACCTTCTAGTGTAACGTCATTTATTCATCGTGTTGGAAGAACTGCACGACAAGGAAATGACGGGAATTCTTTAGTATTACTATTACCAAATGAGGAAGTGTACGTGAATTTTCTTAAGTTAAACCAAAAAGTTAACTTGATACCATTAAAAAAACTTCAATATGTGGAGGAAGAGTTGCAGAATATTCTTAAAGTGCTTCATAAAATCCAAAAGGAAGATAAAGCAGTGTATGACAAGAGCATCCGGGCGTTTGTGTCACATATAAGAGCTTACAGTAAACATGAGTGCAATGCAATTCTCAGAGTAAAAGATTTAAATCTAGGAAAAGTGGCTACAAGTTATGGGTTATTACAGTTACCGAAAATGCCTGAATTGAAGGATATGAACACTTCTGATTTTATTAGACCCGACTTCGACGTCGATATTTTTAAGCTAGCTTATAGAAACCCACAAAAAGAACAAGCCAGGATAAAAAAAATGGAAGTTTATCGAGAAACTGGTAAATATCCTGCAAAAAAGTTTAAAAAGAAAAGTGAAGCTTGGAAGCTTTCGAGGCAAATCAAAGAAGATATTAAAGCCAAGAAAGCAGAAAGGAAGCGTAAAAGTAAAATAAAACATTCGAGTCAACAAGTCCCGCCGGTAAAGAAAAGTAAACCTAGTTTCACAAAAGATGACTTGGAGGAGCTCGCTCAGGACATTCAATTGTATAAAAAATTAAAAAAAAAGAAAATTACTGAAGAAGAATTTAATGTACACATTGGAATGCACAAACTGTGATTGTGTCTTTGTATCAGTTTACTAGTCACCTTTTCTATTAGAAATGTATTTCAGCTCAAGGGCAAAAAGGTGTTTTATGGGCAAAGAAATATAATTATTGCTTTTAAGAAAAATCAACAAAAATCATTTCCGCCTGGATGCTGACTAATAAACATGATAACAACTATTTTGCTCTTTATTATTATTCTAAGTCAGGGTGTTACACCTTGGCCACAGTATACATACAGTAGAAAAGCTTAGAACAAGCTATTGAAAAGTGAATTTTAGAATTTAATTAAAAAAAAAAACGCAAAATTTCTCCCATAAGAAAGAGGGAACTATTAAGTATGATACGGAAGTAAATGGGCGAACAGTAGATAGTTGCACAGTGGTAGGGAGAAGTATAGTTTTATGTAGGAACATCTCGGTAAAATTACTACAAATATATTGTTCCATTACTAAGCAACTGTTTGATTGCAAAGTGGTATTCATTCCGTTCCTAATCGATACAGTTCAGTGGGAAAGTATGCTCTCACGGAAAGAGACAGGAATATGAAAGTGGTGCCATTCGCTTTCATGCATTTTTGGTTCAACAAGCAGTCCATTTATATACATGTCAGTGATGTTAGCCCAATTGTCGGATTTTATTGTTCAACAATTGGCTGTAGCCAAATTGATTAGTGCTCTGGAGGTGAAGCCAAAGTAGCTTGACGTTTGTTCAGCAAGCATATCAAAAACCGTAAACTTTTTTTCGGTTAAATAGAAGTAACATTTAATTATCATAAAAGTTGTATGATGAGAGCTCATACACAAAACGGTTTTTAATTTTACTTCGAAATCCCTATCCATATTATAATAAATAATAAAATATAATAATATAATTTTCAATGTAAACACAATTTTACGTTCCACATGTGGAAATCGAAAAGAAATTGACAGATGCAACCGATATTTGGTTTTCGGCCGAAAAAAGATAAAAGTTGTGTTTTTCTTAAAAATCTGAGATAAGTATTCTATTTTATTAGTAAAATTATTAGTTTATCCTATTTCCCATGATTTTATTAATCATTGGAGCAAAATCTTTTTTTAAAGTGGAATAAATTGAGTTTTTCGGTTTTGTGTTTAAGGCACTTTCACATCAAACACAAGAATCGAAAAAATGTAAACCGAAAAACGCAATTTATTCCACTTTGAAACAAGATTTTTGCTCCAATGATTAATAAAATCATGGGAAATAGGATAAGCTAATAGTTTTACTAATAAAATAGTATATACATTTCAGATTTTTAAGATAAACACAACTTTTATGTTTTATCGGCCGAATCTTTCCACCGAAAAAACATAAAAGTTGTGTTTTTCTTCAAAATCTGAAATATAATATAACTATTTTCTCAGTAAAATTCTTAGTTTATCCTATTTCCTTTGATTTTATTAATCATTGGAATAAAAATCTTGTTTTAAAGTGGAATAAATTCAGTTTTTCGGTTTACATTTTTCTGTTCTTGTTTTTGATGTGAAAGTGCCTTTACATTGAAAATTATATTATTTTATTTTATTATTTATTATATTATTATAATATGAATAGGGGTTTCGAAGTAAAATTAAAATACATTTTTTGTATGAGGTCTCATACAACTTTTGTTACTTCTATTTAACCGAAAAAAAGTTGTCGGTTTTTGATGTGAAAGCAAAAGCGAATTTTCGGTGTAGAACTTATATTCTTAAGTATTTGTGACATAATTTTGTCGACAATTAAGCCCGGTATTGTGTTCATTTAGCAGCAATCGAACAGGGCTGTCGTGAATTTGTGATATTATTTCGTGTTCTTTTAGATTGCTATTGCAATTACCCAATCTTGAAATAGTAAGGAAAATTATATTTATTTATTTATTTCAATTTCTTTTCAAAAGAATTGTCTAAATGGAGACGGAATTTTTTTATCAGAAAAAAATAATAAAAATACACTGACACTTGTATTCCAATTTCTTTCAACTTCAAACGTCAAAATTTTAGCGTGGAAAAAAGGTATTGAGCGGATAAATCTGATCCTAAATAAAGGGTTTTCCAATAAGAGGTGTTATTTTAATTAGCCCGCTATTTCGGTAGATGTCACTTTCGGAGCTGTCATTTTTCGACATTTGACAAGTAGAAACTACGCCATTAATAAAAATGGAACGATACACGATTCAACAACGCATTGAAATTATTAAAATTCATTATAAAAATGGTGAAAATGTGGCAGAGACGGTTCGTAAAACTCGAACATTTTTGGGTCGTCGTGAAGCACCTTGTCGGACCGCAATACAGAAATTGGTAGAAAAATTTGAGCTGTCGGGACAAGTTAGTGATGTGAAGAATAAAACCCGTGCACGTCGCTCAAGAACAGCCGAGAATATTGCTACACCGTATTTTGCATAAAGATTTGGGTCTTAAGGCTTATAAAGTTCAGTTAACACGAGAACTCAAGCCGGCTGATCATCAACAACGTCGAGTCTTTGCTGATTGGGTCCTTGAAATGCATGAAAATGATCCGGAATTCCATCGAAAACTCATCTTGAGTGATGAGGCCCATTTCCACCTCGATGGCTTCGTCAACAAGCAAAATTGTCGCATCTGGGGCTCGAAAAACCCAAGAGTTATTGTTGAAAAGCCTCTCTATCCTCAACGTGTGACTGTTTGGTGCGGTTTATGGTCCCGCGGGGTCATTGGACCTTACTTTTACGAAAATGAGGCTGGAGCAACAGTTACGGTGAATGGATTGCGCTATCGACAGATGATTAATGATTTTTTATGGCCGGAATTGGATGGTATTGATCTGGACAACGTTTACTTTCAACAAGACGGCGCTACGTGCCATACAAGCAACGAAACCATTGATCTTTTACAGGAAAAGTTTCCGGGCCGTGTTATCTCTCGAAGAGGTGATCACAATTGGCCACCAAAATCTTGTGACTTAACACCTTGCGACTTCTTCCTTTGGGGCCACGTGAAAGAGAAGGTCTACGCCAACAGCCCAGCGTCGATTCAAGACCTCAAAGATGGAATTCGTGAGGCTATCGAGGACATAGGGCAGCCACTTTGTGATTTGGTTATGGAAAATTTCATGAAAAGGATATGGTCCTGTAGGCGTGGTCGTGGTGGTCATTTGGCTGATGTTATTTTTCATTATGAACGGCATACCTTCCTTTTTTATAATGAAATAAAGATCCGATCATTTATCTCAAAAAATGGCATTTTGCTTTGAATATCAAAATAACAGCTCTTATTGGAAAACCCTTTATATGTTTGTGGAAATTATTGCCATCTACTTGTCAAAACTAAACAAACTTTTAGCTCATAAAACACAATACCACTTTCTTCAGCAACTTCGCAACTAAAATTCACCGCTAAATTTCCATACAAAATTTATCCGCGAAATGAACACGATACCAGGCTTTAAATGACAACAATTGTTTTTTGGTTTGCCACTTGTATGTCATATCTAGCTACTCGGTTAGCAACTTTTTCATCACAAAATTCTTAAAATTTAGCTTCTTCTAGCCACTTTTTAAGTAGATTTTAGCCACCAAGCTTAGCTGTCAAATGGTTTAAGTTCAGTGTCAGTTTGTCTTTGCGAGTCAGGTCAGAGTCGGGTCAGAGTGCCAACTAATTTCTAGTTTGGTTGATTGAGCTATGATTTTAAATTTAGAAGATTAATTTTTGATACTTCTAGTGAAAAGGAAATACTAAGATTGTGATTCGTGGTAATTATTCTTAGATTATATCTTTAATCTTATATTATGTGTTAAAATAGTAAAATGAAGCTTTTGACAAAAAAAGGGGACGTCGATTGCATATTGATTTTCCTTTGAAGTGCTTTGTGTTACCAATGGGTCTGCAATAAATATACATACAGCTTAAATTTAAAAATATTTTTAAATAAGTGATTTTTTTTAGTTAAAAGTTGAGAAACAATCTTAATAATAACTAAATATTAAAAAATGGACTCTAATTTTGTCTATTTAATTAAAGCAATTCGCAGAAAAATACTTAGTGCTTGGTACAAATTAAATATTTTTATATTGAACCTGTAGTATAAAAATTTTTGTTTCGTTACTCCAGTATTTCAAAAAGTTATTGATTTTATTAAAAACTTGCAATATCGGAATGTAGTATGTATTGTAGTACGCATCTATGGTGTTTATTTTTTTAAATAGATATTGTTAAAATATAACAAGAATTGATGACAATAACAAATTTTTGTACACTCTCATGTGATAGAAAAGTACCTAAAGTTTGGAAACAATAATTTATATGCACGGTCGAGCTGTGCTCATCACCCATTCTATAAACTAGTCACGATTTGTAACGTAAGCATAAAAGGTTTTTAAAGTATGTACATATGTGCCTACATAATATGCTCTGCTGGTTTATTTTTAAAGAAAAGTAATTTTCTCTTTTCAACTACTCTTGTTGTTGCCAGGAACCAATGTAGCGAAGCGCAATAAAAATCAATTTCTGGTAGGTGTGTTAGTCGTTCCGATCAATATTTTTAGTTTCTTTGCTAATGACCTCGGAGATATACGAATTATTGAAGTGCAATTTTATCATTTCTTTGTGTATCCAAATAACGTTTTTTTGCTATCCATATCATTTTGTATACAACCTGGTAAACTAAACCAAACTGTAATTTTTACCACTTGTCATTACATATAGATTCTATCATTCTTATCTCTATTTAGGTAAAAGACATATATGAAATAATGACACTAATCAAGCAATCAGTCTTCTTTGACTGCAATGCAATCATGTATGTCATTAAATTATAATTATTATAAAGAAAAAAATGCAATATTACATAAAAGAAATATATAGGAAATGGGTAACTATCTAGACTAGATATATATAATTATAATTTAAAAGATAATTTATAACTTGGCAAATTATATACATGTACATATATATAAGTTTATTGCTCTCAAGTCCATACGAAATTACGTAAATGAAATTGCTTTTATTTATCTACTTTTGTAAGTACTTATTTATGCAAACTACACAGTTTTTAGATTACACAGTAGGTATACAGATTATTTTGCGTGAGTTCTTATTATATCTGCAACGATATTTATCCCTTTTTCCCAATTTTACTGCTTTGGATAACGGTTTACATTCATATTAATAAGACACTATTTTTGGAAATTTGCTGATTAACGAAAGGTTTGGTTTTGCCAATATTGGGTATGTTAGGTTAACTGATCATATACCGTTCTAAAAAAAGCAAGGATTAATGAGCCAGAATAGCAATGCAGTTGAATTAAATTGTTTAGGTACAGCATAAATATTCACATAGAAGACTTATCCAAATTAACCAAATTAAGTGACTATACGCGCTATTATGAAGCAATTCCTTTGGCATTGGATAATGAAAATTACCTTATGTATATTTTTTCGTGTATAGCTTTGGCTTGTTATTCAAAATATAAACTAAGTTCAATTCAGTGATGTCAAATACTTCCACTATAATTCGCATGCTAACCACAATTTCGTATTACGACAATACAATTAAAGTACGCTCACTTATTTTTACTGTGGTATTTAAATTAATACTCTCTTTTTGTTGCCCACAATAGAGCTTTATTTATACATTAAAAATCTTTTATAACTTTCTCTTGTATTCTATTCTGCCAGATTTGGATAAAATTCTGAGTATCAATAGGCAGTAAATTTGGTTAAGATTGACATTTACATAGCTCTCTTGCTGTTTTTTTCTTTTTTATTCTTTCGATGTTCCAAGTTGCTTTTCAGTTTCCAGCTCCCATCCTCAAATTTCAACCGTTTAGGAGTTACAGGGTGATTGAGAAAAAAAGCTAGTTTGCACAAAACTCCTTGTATATTATAAACTACAGGGCGTACGGTCACGGTTAAGAGCTCATTATATGCAGAACTTCATTGCCTTTCCAACGACTGCTCCTATACCCCGCTCCCCTAAGGAGTTATTGGGATCTAAAATTAAAATTTCGGATTTTCTTACCTTTTTTTTTACTTTGGCCTCTATTTTTTTTTGCAAAAGTGTTTCTGAACATAACTTTTTTTATAAAAACTGTAAACTGTAGACTCTCCTCTTTAATTTAACCTATTACACTCTATGTTCTAACTGTAGCCGTTAAAGAGTTATTAGCTCTTAACTTATTTTTAAAGATAAAAAATGTTCTTTTTCTGCTTTATTTTGAAACAATTCACATAATTAATTAATATAAATCTTTGCTTCTATTAACAAAAAAGATAATTTAGATAGTGCAGTTGCCTCAAACGGGATTCCCTAGTTTATAATCCAATTTATATTTGCAAGCACTGACCGAACACTCCTTTCTGTTTTTTTAATTGATATGAAGATTTTAACAGGCACTAGTGGCACTATAAAACTTTGCACAAAATAAACTTCAAACATAAATAGTTTTGAAAAGAGTTACTTCCGTACTTTTGTTAAATTTCGCAAAAGAATTTTAAATTGCATAAACCTGTTCCCAAAACAAAATCACATTTGACAATTCTGCACTCAGCTTTGACAAATCTTCCTCCCAGCTTACTCCTATGTATAGTATAACCTCCTGCTCTTGACAAATTACGCTCATGTACACGATATTCTAAGTTCCTGTTTGCTATATAATCTAAGTGTCAAACGCTTTCAGTGTCAGTTCTACTGCTCGTGTAATCCCTGGGTTAGGGCATAGAGTGTAATAGGTAAAATTAAAGAGGAAAACTCGGAAAATCAGAAAATTCTTATTTCCTAACTTCTTATGTTAACTTTGATAATATTTCGAAGGGGAAAGTGATAGCGTAGAACTGAAAATGCAGAGCAAATAAGATTCAAGAAAAAAAAAACGAGTAACTAGAAGCTTGAGTGATAAATTTGACTGATCCTTCATGAATTCTGTTAGCTGTTTACTGTGATGATCAGCAATTGTCTAAAGATGATTAATAGCGTAAAGCTTGACTCTGCTGATCTGAGAGCAGCTAATCGGCTGGAGCTCCTATGTTAAATGGAGTATTACTATTATTATGGTCAGACGGAGCGGCTAAAGAGCTCACCTCCTATAATTGGCGGAAGTAGCTAAAAAGCTTAACTCCTATACTGGAAAGGAAACAGCTAAAAAGCTTAACTGCTATGGAACAATTAAAAAAGCTAGAATTGGTCTAGGACCAATTCTTATGATACCCTAGATGAATGCCCTTATGAAATTTCGTATTATCATCCTTCTGTCCAAGTTTGATTTTTGAAGTTGTCTTTCGCATATATGTATATCTCAAACGGTTTGTCGGACAGAAAAAAGGATTATAACCAATTTTATAGGATTTCGTATTCTGAAGAAGTTTATAGTACAATAAAAATGTCTTGGGCTTATCCTTTCCACAGTATACGTAAAAAATCTAAATTTTTATATGGCAAAATCAAGAAGGAGTTGCCCGATTTAGTACATTTTTGAAATTTTATTTGCTAGTACAATGAAAACACCATGCACCAAAAAAGTCCATGTACAAAATTTCAGCTCTCTAAGTATACGCATTCTCGAGTTATCGTGCGCACAGACGGACATGCAAAAATCAAAATAACTTTTAATATTATGCGTGGGTGTCTAATCCATTTTGCTCTACCATCATTATTTCGAGGGGTTACAAACGGAATGACAAACTTAGTATACCCTTTAGATTTAATCTAGGGTATAAAAATCACCTAGGGAAAGAATAAGAATATACACGATAATGCAGTAAGATAGTCTGCGGTACTATGTAATTTGTGTCTTTATTCATAATTACATCTTATTTATACTTAAAATTAGCTTACCTTTTTTAACATATCATGTAATTCCAGGGTTCAATAATAGCGACACAAAAATGCAGGTCAGAACAAAATTACATTTCATGAGGCAATTGCATTCATTTTGTGTAACTTGTGGAAATGCGTGATTTGCTATTGCAAATTTGTAATTTGCTTTGTTTATGTTGTGTGCATATGCATATCGATTTATCACATCACACCTGTTATAAGTGAGTTTAGTTTGAGTTAACAATAAATTTTGGATGTATATTGTATAAGTTTCTTGATTGTACATGGCCAAATCATCAAACTATTTTATTCTTCCATTCTTAACCATTGGAACACAATTCAAACATTGACTGGGTCGTCTTCGGACTCGGTATTATGCAGCATGCTTTCTGATGAATGTTTTACATCAGAGAAAAGAAAAACTTTCCAACGTTGAAGGCCAAACACGATCTATCCTTGTGTAATCCGGTCAAAAATAGATATTTTTTACAGCTCTATAATTATTAATCTTTGACCTTTCTACCTCTCATTATACCCTAGATGAAATCTAAATGTCATTCCGTTTGTAACACCTAGAAATAATGCTAGTAGAGAAAAATGAGTTGGACACCCAGGTATAATATTAAAGGTTATTTAGATTTTTGCAGGTCCGTCCTCAAGATAAATCGAGAACACGTCACTTTAAAAAATAAAGTAAATTTAAGATCGAAAATGGAACAAATCGGGAAACTCCTTCGTAGAGTTGTCATACAAAATTTTTTTCCCTATATATTTGAACATGCCTGAGAGCACGTTGACGTAGAGAGTTAAAATTTTGTACACTATGTTTTCATAGTAATAGTAATTAGGGCTTCAAAAATGGACTAAATCTGTAAAAATGATAAGTCCTAGACGTTTTTATTGTACTGAAAAGTTCTTCAGAATATGAAATCCTATAAAATTGGTTATAATCATTTTTACTATCCGACGAATCGTTGTAGAAATATATCCGAAAAACAACTTCAAAAATCAAACTTTCACAGACGGGTACCATATGAAATTACATACGGGCATTCATCTAGGCTAGGGTATTGGTCTTAGACCAATTCTAGTTTTTTTACTTGTTTTAATGATACTTTCGCTTATCCAATATCCGTTATCCTTAAAATTTGTTAGAAATTAAAACAGGATTACATGTAATTTCCTAAACAATTACAATTGTATTAAACCGCATACAAAATATACTCTTCGATCCGAAGTCAGCTGATTCACATCTACTCTCTGTCTTTATGGTAAGATTTTCTGAGTAAAAGTTTTGTTGCGCTGTGGTTGAGCATAAAGAGCTAATAAGCTTTTATACTTTAGTCAGTAGTAGTGTAGTCGTCTTGTAACTACAGTCTATAGTGTTGTAAGTGCCTGCTATACGCGTCACCTTACACTCTTGTTGCTTCACGCGACACAATACTACATGTATGCATTTACTAATCGGCGTTATTTCCTAAAAAAAATCTAAACATGCATCGCAATTCATATGAATCCCCAAAATATGAACTAGCATAAAAATCCACAAACTATATCTCTCAGTTACTCCTGTTTTGTTTACTTTACTTTTCTACACAAATTTCTTCAATGCAAATGCTAGTATCTCGGATTTCACCTTTAAAATACTTTCTCATAAAAACCAATAACTAACGTAAACGATTTTAAAGTACTTCTACTTATAGGAGTTAAATGTTTTTCTTAAAAACCAATAATACTGGCGTAAACGATTTTTGTTTTTTCGTGATGAGTTCAAAGTACTTGAACTCATACGATTTTCCCCCTTAGAAATAAACTCTTCCTGAATATAAAAATTTTTCTTATCGAAAGAATTGATTGGTGGATAAGTTCCCAATAATGGATTTTCCCAATAAATCGATAGAGAGGGAAACCAAATAAATTTAGTTGGTGTAATTAGAAAAGTGCCAGAGCTTTTTCCAAATTTTAATCAAGATATCTGAAGAGTCCCCCTACCAGAGATAAGGCCTTTACATCATGAAATTTGTAAAGTCATAATAGTGCAAAATTGTAATTTTAAAATAAGAGAGTTATAAAGTTCAAGTGTAAAATTGTAAGTGAAGAAAAATCCAAAAATAAAGTATTGTTAAAAGTGGGACTGGTGATCTTCTGAGTTTAAGGCTCATACGTCTAAGCTCGTTCTGATTTTGCGTGCAGTTGTATTTTTTAAAAAAATCAAATAGAAGAAAACAATTGACGTTGTTGTTTGCTTGGTATAAAGCTAGATCCCCGACCTCACTATCGACATGTTTAGTATGTAGTCGCGGCTACCCAAATGTTTTGCATTTTTTTCTTCAAATCAAATAAAATTACCAGTATATAGTCGAATTGGCGGCAACATTGTCTCTATTAAACGCCAGTTTACATTAATGTCGTTTGGCTTAGGTTTCATTTGGTTTTATTTTATTTATTTTGGTGTATGAACCTGCTGTTACGTGACCAGTTCAACTACGCTAGTGCGGTAGCGGGAGAAAATTATTTCTGGTCATTTTGCTATTTAAATAAGATAATAAACAATAGAAATAACAGTTTTTGTTTCCAACCTTAGTGCTAAGCTGCTGTTGTTGTGTCGGCTACTCTTAATTGACTAAAAAAAAAATCATGAATGATATATTTAACTAAGAAAATGCTTATTAATTTAAGTACGGTATATGTATACTTCATAATATTATAGCAAAAAAAAAAAATTTGGCTTAAAATTAATAAAATAACAGTTATGTATCTTTCGGAATGGTAGTTTGTATGCTAAGCCGATGAAAACAATTTTGTATTCGATTATCCAAGAACAAAAAGTGTGGATTTTTAATTGCGACTATCGGTGTACGACTCGTAATCCCATTTGTAGTACCTATGTTTTGTAGTTTCGCAAGGTTTTGGAATATTCGAAATACACGGAACAAACCATGAAGCCGAAATCTAGTAAAAAAGTGATATCCAAAAGTACTGTTATGTGCAAAATTGCCACGCTACGTTACTAAAATCTCGGACTGGCACAAAAATATGATATGCATTTCTGTTTCATGGCTTGGGAGAAATATTTATCATTAAACATTTTCCCATTTCCATAATATTTCTAATATAAGCCTCAAATTATTTAAAAAGCAAACCATTTCTGTTTCATGAACAAATGGTGGAGTAGTTTTAAACGCCTTGCTCGTGTAAAATTTTACTTATGAGTAGCATATATATGTATGTATAATGAATACCTACTTAACCTAAGTAGTGTCATGAAGTAGTACTAGTTTATAACCAGTAGGTCATACCAGTAGTACTAGTTTACAACCACTAGTATAAGGCATACTATGTTAGCTTTAAGAATTATAATACACGTCCGTCGATAAGCAACAGTGAGGCCTTCAGTAATCCCTACTCCGATATATAACAATTGGCGACGAGAAAAAAAATGTAAAAGTAAAAATTAAAGTCTGGAAAAAGTGCACAAATTGTGATTTTATAATTGGATGAAATGAATTTAAAAAAAGAAGTAAATGAAACGGTGAAAGAAACTAGAAAAATGGTAATTGCGTTTATCGGAACATAATTGGAAAGTGGTAATTGGTGATTCTGTTTTAGTGGTGGGTACAATCAAAGTCATGGTAAGATACCAAAGTCAGTCTCATAACTTGGATTTAATTGTTATTAAAAGTGGAAAATATTTTAAACTATTATTGGGGAGAAATTGGTTGAACTGCTTACAGCCGAACTGGCGTAATTTGATTTTAGTAGAAGATTCATTGCACATTAATAACTCTTCGACAGAAGTAGGAAAAAGTCAAATTGAATACATTAAGAAGGATCAGTGTGAAAAATTAATAAGAATATTTGAACAGGCATTTGATAGGAATATAAAAAGAGCCTATAAAAGAATTTTAGGCAGTAATTGTGCTTAAAGAAGAGGTATCTCCGATTTTTTGCAAACCCAGCTCAGTACCTTACGGACTACGTGACAAAGTCACAGTAGAACTGGATAGGTTAGAAAAAGAAGTAATTCTAGAAAGCGTTAACAGCAGTGAATGGGCATCACCAATTGTAGTAGTCAATAAAGGCGATGGAAGTATACGCATTTGTGTAGATTGTAAACGTACAATTAATCGGTATGTGGAGATGCACCATTATCCGTTGCCCTTGATTGAGGACTTACTTGTAGAGTTTTCGGAATGTGAAGTGTCTTGTACACTTGACCTGCCCAGGGCGTATCAGCAATTGCAAGTGAGTGAAAGTTCTAAACCTCTTTTAATTATTAACACTCACAAGGGTCTTTTTCGATTTACACGGCTAGTATTTGGTGTTAAAACAGCACCCAGCATTTTCAAATCAGTCATGGACAGGATGCTACAGGGCATACCTAATTTCAAAAGTTATATTGATGATGTGATAATCGGGGGATCTAGTTTTGAGGAATGTAAACAAAAATTAGAACAAGTTTTAGAACGCTTTGTAAAATATAATGTGCGGGTTAATTTAGAAAAATGTCAATTTTTTGAGACTGAAATTCATTATCTAGGTTTTGTTATTTCGACAGAGGGCATAAAACCGAACCCAAAGAAAGAAAGAGAAAGAAGGAGAAAGATATTAAAGCCTTCCTTGGTTTCGTCGGCTACTATCGCCGCTTTATACCAAACTTTTCAAAAATAGCTAAACCACTTACAAATCTTTTAAAGAAAGATATCCCTTTCAAGTTCGACGCAATTTGTGATGAAGCATTTTACGAATTACGCAATAAACTTATTTCAGCACCAATTCTATCATATCCCGATTTTAACAAAGAATTTGTTGTCACCTCCGATGCCAGTGACTACGCCATCGGAGCAGTTCTTTCTCAAGTTGATGATCAAGGAGATCATCCAATCGCCTATGTGAGCCGAGTTCTCAATGGTGCGGAAACTCGTTACTCAACAATTGAAAAGGATCTCTTAGCTATCGTGTTCGCAGTTGAGCAATTCAGACCATACGTTTATGGCAGACAGTTTACATATGTAACTGACCATAAACCATTAGTATGGCTCATGAATCTGAAAGATCACTCCTCAAGACTGATGAGATGGAGAATACGTCTTGAGGAATATGACTACAAAATAGTCTATAAATCAGGTAAGCTCAACACAAATGCAGACGCTCTCAGTAGAGCTATTCCAGATAGTAGCGAAAATTTCGCAGAACCTGCCACCTGCGTAAATGTGGTAACAAGGAATCAAGCTAGAGTTCAGGCAAATCTGAACATTCTCGACACGAGTATTATTACTCCAAACCCAGCTCCATCGTCATCAAACAATTCCTCAGTCATAATAACTGAGACTAATTTTCCTCTTTTACTGACTAAAAATGCGAATCCTAAATTCTTCATCTTGCCAAACTAAAACTTTCAGATAAATCTCCACTTTTAGAAACTGAACTGAACTTCTTCACAAAAAAGGACTCCAAAATAATCATTTCAAAAACTAATTTACCTTGTCGATCCCAAAGAGATAGATCAGACCTCGAAAAGATTTTAACTGAAATCAAATAAAACAAATAAATAGCTCCTTCCCCATATTAGATCCACAGAATCTAATAATTATTAAAAACATTTTTACCCAGATCTTCGCTAATAAAGAAATAGACATCAAACTACATCAAGATTCGATTAAATATTTATCCGACATTAACGAGATCGAACAAGTTTTAAAATATTTTCACTCATTACCAACGGGAGGCCATCAAGGTATTTCCCGTACTATTAAAAGAATCAAAAAGCAATTCTACTGGCCTGGCATGTCAGACGACGTGGTCAAATATGTAAGGAAATGTAAACTTTGTGACGTGAACAAAGTATCCAGAAACCCTAAAATTCCAATGAAAATCTCGAGCATTAGCTCAAAACCTTTCGAAAGAGTGTACCTAGATGTTGTAGGACCTTTCCCAATTTCTCATTCTGGAAACAAATACATCCTTACATTCCAACATGGTATTCCAGAAAGTATCCTCACAGATCAAGTTTCTAACCTCATAAGTGGCATGTTCGCCGAGGTATCTAAACTGCTGAGAATAAAACGGCTGAAAACTACTCCATATCACCCTCAAACGAATGGTGGATTGGAAAGAAGCCACAGAACCTTAGCAGAATATCTCCGATCTTATGTAGCAAAAGATCCACAAGACTGGGATACATGGATTCCTTATGCCATGTTTGTATACAATACCACCCCTCATTCGAATACTAACTATACTCCAAAAAGTGTTGAAGTTTGTAAAAAACGGATGGCCAGAGAAGGTTGATGATGTGAAAGACTATTATAGAAATAGAAATAGTTTGGGCTGTGAAGTAGGCTGTGTTTTCTATGGTGAAAAGTTAGTGATTCCCGAAGCGTTAAGACAAGAGGTCCTAGGTCTGATACATGAAGGGCACATTGGCATTACCCGCATGAAATCTTTAGCGAGAAGCTATGTTTGGTGACCAAAAATTGATGCTGAAATTGAACAATATGTAAGGAGTTGTAAAGTGTGTGCAATTACACAAAATTATAAGCGAGAATATCCACTCAGTACATGGACGAAAACCAATACTCCGTTTCAAAGAGTTTACGTAGACTTCTTTTACTTCCAAGGTGCCCCAGTTCTGCTATACTTCGATACATACTCAAAATGGATTGTGACGTATGTAATGAGAAAAACTAACGCGAAGCGGTTAATAGACGAATTGAGATCAATTTTTTCCACACTCGGGTTACCATCAGTGTTAGTTAGTGGCAATGGTCCGCCATTTAATTCGAAAGAGTTCATAGATTTCTGTAAACAAAATGATATCAAGTGTCTTAAGTCTCCCCCTATGCATCCACAATCAAACGGCAGTGCGGAAAGAGCAGTTAAAACAATTAAAACAGTATTAAAAAAATTCTTAATTGATAATAAAACGAGAAATTTGTCGCTCGAGCTTAAATTAAATAATTTACTTTTGAAATATAGAAGTACACCCACAACTACAACAAATGTTTCTCCAGTAGACATTATATTTTAATATAAGCCAAGAACACTTATGGATGTTTTAAATCCAAAGTTATATAGTGAAGACAAATCGACCCGCAAGAAGGAAAAGAAAATGGAAAGTGTAGGATATTCGAAACTCACAAAAATATGAATTATAAACGAAATGTAAAAGTACTAGTAAATAAGACAAACCAAGAAAGGATTACATATAGGATTAACGAAATTGTGTTATATAGGAATGTTTATGGTAACATTGTTAAGTGGTTAGAAGCAAGAATTGTCCGAAAGTTAAGTAAATCTATATATGTCATTAAAATAAATGGTGTATAGAAGACGGCCCATCGAGATCAGCTCAGAAAGGCTAGATATTTAAATAATAATTCTGGAAATAGAGAAGTTAGAATTATTGGTATTCGAAGAAATATACCACAGGAAAAATTAAATGAAGCAGAACAACAACCTAGAAATGTAGGTGACGGAGAAGAAGAGCCAGATTCAGGAAATCTAGAAAATGATGAAATATTTCAATTTCCAGAAGTTCTTTTGAATTTTGTAAACTACATAATTTAAAGCAGGATTATCATTATGTAATATATATTTGTTAACTAAGAAGGGAGGAATATGTCATGAAGTAGTACTAGTTTATAACCAGTAGGTCATACCAGTAGTACTAGTTTACAACCACTAGTATAAGGCATACTATGTTAGCTTTAAGAATTATAATAAACGTCAGTCGATAAGCAACAGTGAGGCCTTTCAGTAATCCTACTCCGATATATAACAAGTAGGAGAGTGGAGTTGACTTTTTCCTAGAGCGCAGAGTATAGTTGTTTTCCTCTTTTTCCTTATTTGATGAAGTGGTAAAATTATCTACATATGAGTCCTGTCGCTGTATTCTATTTTATTTTTCTGCTTAATTCTATTATTCTATTATCTTAATAAGTAGCGTAAAAAACTTTTAATACTCTAAAATATTTGCTTTCAATTGATAAATCAGGATCTTGTTAGGCTGTCAGCTTTTTTGTTGCCCAATTATTTAGCGCTCCTTATAATATTAACATACTTCAGGTCGGTTATTAAAGATTCAATAAATAAGAAATAATGTTTTGTCTTACTGTTATTATTATTCCATTAATTTTTTGCTTATAATATTTCGCAGCATAATAATCTGAAACTTTTTGTAAAACAAGGACTTTTACAATGGGGTCGTTGTTTCGGAGTGAAGAAATGACACTATGTCAGCTTTTCCTTCAGAGTGAAGCGGCATACGCTTGTGTATCAGAGCTGGGAGAACTAGGACTTGTGCAGTTCAGAGATGTAAGACATATTTACATGTTAACTGAAAACTGATTTTTAACTTTACGTACAATATAGCTTAACCCTGATGTAAATGCCTTTCAACGGAAATTTGTTAATGAAGTTCGTCGCTGCGATGAAATGGAACGTAAACTTCGTTATTTGGAAAAAGAAATTAAAAAGGATGGGATTCCCATGCTTGATACGGGGGAAAGCCCAGAAGCTCCCCAGCCGAGGGAAATGATTGACTTGGAAGTAAGAGTTTTAATAATTGTTTATTTAAACAGATTAACACTGGTAATTTTTATTTTAGGCTACATTCGAAAAATTGGAAAATGAATTGCGCGAGGTAAACCAGAACGCAGAAGCTCTTAAACGCAATTTCTTGGAACTCACTGAACTGAAACATATTTTGAGAAAAACTCAAGTTTTCTTTGATGAGGTAATACAAATTTTAATACTATAATATGTATATATAATTTTGTTTATTTTTAATTTTTAATAATTTTTTTTTCTCATGGACATTTCACTGTTTTGTCTTTGTTGCCATAAGTTTTGTTTATTATTATCGTTCATTCACATTTTGAACGTCCAAAGAATACTATTTTCACATTAAAAAAAAAATTAAAACTTGACCAATATCCACGTAAAAACCTATTATTATTCATAATTTCTTAAATTCCCGAACTCTGGATTAAAAACTCGGAGGAAATGAATATTTTGCTTTCTATTACCAATTTATCATATTATAAGTATGTATACAACAATATTTCATTTAGAGTTGCATGAACATATTAATTTATTGCACCCTTGTATGCCCTCATATTGATATATCAGTTTAAAATAAAAAAAAAAATGATAATGTCTTTGCAACACAACTGAAAATGTTTATAATTGTTTTAATATATTAACTAATCAGAACGCTTTTTGTTTTGTGCAAAATACATAATTTAAAAAATCACTATGTGCCTTAATAGAGTTTTAATTGGTTGAGATTAAAACTCATCTCTGATTTTGTGCATTAATTAATATTGGCAACAGAAATTCCTAACAAATTTTGTGTATTTGTCCCAAGTGGGTGGTGGTAATATAATAATCTCTCATTATTTATTGTAGGTTTATATTGTCTGCTTTTTATATTTTCTACCCATGAGGGCTATTATGAAAGTTTTGTCTCCCGATATTTTTGCTGTTAAGCATAAATATGCAATTAGAATTTTTCAGTTAGCAAAACACGTTTAGTCACATTTATCCTACTGCACTAAATTAGTATTGATTATAATATTTATTGATAACTCTAAGATAATGCACTTTAAAATGTAGAATGGAAAAATTTCTAACACTATTCATATAAATTCATAAGTATAAGTAAGTAATTTAACTTTCAGAAAAATTTGAATTTTGAGAGACTATTTCATCAGTATAGCTTGTTCCCTGGTCACCTGTTCAAACTCAACAAAAGGGTTCATTGAATCACTCACTTAATTCTAAATGCACGCACAATTTTTATTTGCGTTTTACAATTGGATGGTTATTCCTCTAATAAACTCATGCACTGACAAATAAAAGCGAAGTTTCGCTTAATTGGGCGATATTTATATATATTTCGAGCAAATTCTCGCGAAAAAGTAAGCTACAGGGTACGAATAAGAAACTAAAGGAGAGGCCATTGCATGTATAGCAATTTTTGCGTGCCGAACGTGAAGATTTTTCTCACTCTAACATATTGTTGCATCTCTGTCTACATGTACCCTAGATGTCCCTTTTGTTTATGTTCTGTAAGGAAATGTACCTTAGCACAAAAGCTGTAAGTAAGGTTAAATTTAGTAATATTGTATTTCTATCTTTTCTAATAATAAACTGGGAATTAGAATATTGGTAAATGCTTGTAATTTCAATAAAAGTACTTGAAATTTTAGGATAAGTTATTGGGCAACTGAAGATGAAAATAGGCGAGGAACCGGGAACCTCAAAAGGTTGTTTTATATTACTAGCGCTCACTATGCTGCTGCTGGTATACAATTTTGGCTCATACTTTCAAAAACGGCGCCAAAATCCCTTGCATAAACTTTTTTATTTTACGATCCGCCTGGAATGCGAATTTGTTATAGTGTGCGTATAAGCTTACGCATCTTTGAGGTTGGCACGAAAATTCTTTAGTTACGTACTCGTAGACTACAAGATCTCTTTCTAAAATAGAGAGAGAGAGAGAGAGAGAGAGCGAGCGAGAGAGAGAGAGAGAGACTTGTTCTGTTTTGTTCCGTGGACACAAAAGAGTACAGCCTATGAAAATGTATGAGGCCTTCTTTTGTGTATCTTTTGTTCTGCGAACACAAAAGAATACAGCTTATAATATGTGCTATTTTCCACGATTCGTATCATATTTGAGTCGTGCGGTTGCCATAATAACCACATCTACAAATAAGAGGCTTGACAATTTTTGATTTCCTTTAACTGATTGAGTTTAATGAAAAAGCAATATACATATAGGCTGTTATATATCCCTTTTTCTTATTTTTATTTTATAAATTGTTACACCGTCTGTAAAAGAACAGGCGCCTTATAGAAAACGATGTTTATCAACTTCCTGCATAGTTTTTAAATGCAAAACTAATAAGAGTAGAGCCTAATGTGTTATCTTTTCATCCTAGATGATAAAATCATAGGGTATATTAAGTTTTTCATTCTAACGCATAGAAATAATGATGTTAGATCGAAATGGATCAGACACCGACGTATAATATTAAAAGTTATTTTGATTCTTGCATGTCCGACCGTCTGTTCGTCCTCTCGATAGCTCGAGAACGCGTTTACTTAGTTGAAATTTTGCACACGGGCTTTTAAAAAAAAAGTAAATTTAAATTCGAAAATCAGGTAACAAATTTCTAAACTTTTTTTTTTTAATAAAATTTTTTTCAGTTACTAAAGGAACAAATTATCTTACAATAGCTTAAGAGCTAATAATACTTTAACGGCTACAGTTAGTACATAGGGTTTAATAGGTCAAATTTAATAATTCTTTAACGGCAACAGTTAGTACATAGGGTGTAATAGGTCAAATTAAAGAGGAGAGTTCACAGTTTACAGTTTTTATAAAAAAAGTTATGCTAACCACTTTTTTGTAGAAAATAAATGAGGTCAAACTTAAGAAAAGGTAAGAAAAATCGAAATTTTTAGTTTAGACCCCCATAATTCCTTAGAGGAGAGAGTCGTTGGAAAGGCCATGCAATTTTGCATACAATGATCTATCTTTAACTTATTATAATTTCAAAAATGCCTAACCGGACAATTCCTTCTGGGTGTTGCCGTATAAAAATTTAGGTATTTTACGTATACTGCGAAAACTTGCACAGATGGGTGATCATACGAAATTACGTACATACGGGCATTCATCTAGGGTATTATAACAATTGGTCTTAAATCAATTTTAGCTTTTTTACTTGTTCGTTTCTTAGTTTCCTTTTTTTAGGTGTTAGTTTCGATGAGTATAGTCTCCAAAGAATCATTTTTTTAAGCACAGTTCAAATTTATATGTTTTATGGGTGCTCACGTTAGCAGTGTTTATACAGTTATTTTATGATATCAAATCACAATCAAGGCTTAATAATTATTTTGGTTTCACAGCCAAGTCTCAAGTGATATCACTGGCTTAAGGCAAGCTTAACTTAATCCTCAGATTTTACTGTGAAACACATAGGAAATTGTTGCTAACTATATATTTTGCATAAATATTATAATTTTTTTATTAAACGAACGTACATATTTCAAAAGTTTTCCCTTTAAAACTAAATTGAAATTTTTCAAGCGAAAAATAATTATTTAGTTAGCAGTTTTGAGTACTGTCTGGCAGTTAGTGTCAACATTCCATTTGACGTTTTAGGAAGAAACCAATATGTTTAAGACAAAAATGAGTTATTTATCTGATGCAGAGGATATAAGCGACGAAGAAATGTATAATATAATATCTCAAGGTGTGATCTGTGAAAAAATTATAAGAAGGCGCCCGCAACATTTCGAGAAATGGAATAACATTGGTTTTTATTCTCGGTTCCGACTGTAGAAACATTCGACTATGATGGTTTACGTTGTCGAAACATTTTGCAACAATGATTTTGGACTTGATATCCTGCCAGACAAAAATCACAACAAACTGGTAAATAAAAAGTTCCTCTTTTCGCTTGGTTTTTAATCCACAATGGCAATTTGCTTTAAAAAATTCACAATTATAGCAGTGCTAACAACTTAAAAATTTTCATCTGCGGCTTAACTAAGCATCAGCTTACTGAATACTGTGAAACCGAGTAGGCTTAAGTTCTGGGCTTAAGCCACACCCGTGGCTTGGCTAAGCTTTGGCTTAAGCCTGGACTGTGAAACCGGCCATTATAATCGTATAATTATGTGTATATTATTATTACGGTTCATCCTAACCAGGGATTTAAGAACCTCAAATTTTGACTCCGCTGAAGACTTTGGTTGGCTCAAACGGAGTCCGTTCAAATTTCGAGCATTTAACAACCGCTCAAATATTGAAACGTATTCAATGCTTGAATTGAGCGATGAATTAATATTGAAAAATGAGTTCGCTCTTTTACAACTCTGTTCCTAAGCATAATGTGTTGATATTAGGTAAAGCAATTCTTTCAAATGATAATTAGAAGGATTGGAATAGAGAATGTCACCGTAGTTTACCTCAAAATTCCCCATATAATATGCCTCAAAAAACTACTACTACAACTTATTTTGGATCTGACTTGTACTTTTCGAGATAATCTCACTTCGAATTGGGTATGTCAGACTGTAATTTTCTACACACCTTATGAACGTAGAGCCTTAATCAATAGTAAGCACTTCACACTTACAAGCTCCAGGGATTCGAAATTTTAAGAATCTGATTTAATTTATTTTTAATTAACTTTTTTGTCGAAAAGTACTACTAAACTAAGTATCGTTATGATGGGAGTTTTAGTCCAACATGTATGACCTTATTTCGTATTGTTTTCTATATGATTAAGGTTCAATTGGAATATGTACTCCACTCAAAGCGTCCCATTGTAAATGAATCTAATTGAAAAACAAGTGCCCATGTAATTTCGTATGGTTACCCGTCCGTGAAAATTTGATTTCTGAAGTGGATTTTCGCATATACTATATTTCTAGAACCGGTTCGTCGAACAGTAAAAATGATTATAACCAATTTTATAGGATTTCATATTCTGAAGAACTTTTCAGTACAATAAGAACGCGTATGACTAATTTTTACAGTATACGTAAAAAACATAAATTTTTATATGGCAACACCAAGAAGAGATTGCCCGATTTAGTCCATTTATGTTTACTATTACTATGAAAACACCGTGTACAAAATTTCAACTCTCTACGTCGACGCGTTCCCAAACAGTGTTGAAATATATAGTGAAAAATGAAAATTTTGTATGGCAGCCCTACGAAGGAGTTGCCCGATTCGATTTCGAATTAAATTTGCATTATTTTTAAAAAATCTGTGTACAAAATTTCAGCTCTGTACGTTGACGCGTTGTCAGGCACTGTCCAAAGTAAAGAACGAAATTTTTGTATAGCAATCCTACGAAGGAGTTATCCGATTTTCCCCATTTTCGAACTTAAATTTACTTATTTTTTAAAAGCTCGTGTACAAAATTTCAGCTCTATAAGTGAACTCGTTCTCGAGTTATCGTGAGGACGGACAGACAGACATGTAAAAATCAAAATAACTTTTAATATAATGCTTAGGTGTCCAACCCATTATTCTCTACTAGCATTATTTCTGTGCGTTATAAACGGATTGACAAACTTAGTATATCCAGTTTGTTGACACGCTTCCGTTAAGATATCATCGATTGTCCCATTTGTTACTACTTTTTTTTTGTGTGCCTGCATCTCATTTGTTCTGCATTTTCCGTCCTTCATTAAAGACTTATCCGTTTGAGATATTATTCTTCTCGGTTTCACTCACGAATTTGAGAAATTCTGGATAGAAAATAACAAATTGTATACTGAACTCACAGTAAAGGTTAAAATATAACGAAGTGACGCGACATTGTCGGCATATCTTACATCAATAATGTCGTCCTCACAACATATTGAGCATAACGCGATTGATTCGCCTAATTTTACGTATCGCTATCATTGTACATACTTAAGCCTTAATAGTTTTAATGGAAAAATTAGGAAGGTCGAATGGTCATAAGCATAACTAAAGGTAGTTCCAAATATTTATGTTGAGCTGATAGGACATAAAATGGTACAAGCATAGTAGGGAAGAAAGATATTATACAAATGCAAATAAATTGCGAGATACTTCTATACGTAAGCGAAATATAAAGCTATATGTAAGTATAAGTAAAACGAAATATGATACCTACTTGAAAACTTTCATAATAGTCATCATTTTTTTTTCACCTCTCCATTTCTTCCAAAAATATATATATATTTTAGAAAGCAAGTGATTTAATTTTGTTGGTGTTGGGTATCGATTGTACTATATATAAAAAAACTAAATTAGTTTTGAGAAATTATATAAAAATTAACTACAAAACAAATGTTCAAAATGTATGTGCATTTTTATTAAATATTTATATAAAAAGAAAAACATGTAGTAATTTCTTTTAAAATCAGTTTATTTTACTTAAACTTTACAATCTTGGCGTACGTGTGCGTGTGTGTAGATTTTTATTTTCCAACGATATTTATCATTTTCATCTTCATTTAATAAAATGTAATTAAGTTTTTATTGCTTCTCCCAACAATTTGTAGTATTTATGTTCTCTAAAATTTTTAAATTTAAATCCTCTATAGGGATGGTATTAGCTTGTTTCCAGTAAGTCTCATATAGGTTAATTGTGACATTTCGATAATGCATGATTAATGTATTAATTTTAAGTTTAAATTAACATTAGAGGCAGAAAACTTCACTAGCGTAAAAAAAAAACTGCGACCCTTTAACTTTTCCTTATACTGTAGTTTGTTACTTAAATATACATATACAGCTAGCTGTAGAAAATTAGTCTTTTTAGAGTCTTTGCTTTTGATTTTAGATTACTTTAAAAGAAGTGTTTCTGAGTATTATTTCAGCTTTAAAAATGCTTGTTTATAAATAAAATATATTGTTTGAAAATGAAACATTTCTTTTAAATATTATTGCTTGCATTTATTTTGGTTTGCTTTTTTGCACTAATTTGTTAGGAGACAAAATTAAAGACGAGTAGGCTAAATGAATTTTATTGTGGGTTGTATAATGAGAAAAGTCGATGTTTTCATTAATGCCAACAAAAAAAGGTTCTGGATACGATAAGATTAAATTATCAGGTATAATTAAGAAAAGGGGTTAGATATATTTAGTATCAACGGAATAGTGGAAATTTTCGTTATTTTTGGTTTTTTCGGTTGTGTTGCCAGGCAGCGCCAGCACTTAGCTTAACAAGCTCACGCTATCAACAGATGGCGGACTCTCATAAAGAGGAAGAACAAGTTCAACTATTGGTCGAAGAGGGAGTACGTGTCAGCCAACAAGGACAAAATTTAAAACTTGGGTAAATATTATCAAACAATCTTTATAATACTATATTATAAATTTAGGAAAATCATTAATCTATTGAATAATTTATTCTAGGCTTCATTTACATGTATTGCCTATCATTTTCCTTATACATTCTGTTCATACATATACTATGTAATCTGTTATGTAGCTATTTTGTTTTAAAATTATAGTTACTTGGAGCTATAATTGTAATAATTTAGACCATAATTTAATTTTTTTTTTATCTAATAGAGCACATTATCTCAAAATGTGATCAAAAACAACTGTACCGATAGTGGAATATTTATTGGTCGTCCTATATATTTGGCTTCAAGGCAAGCTTGTAGAAATTTATGTTTTCAAGTTTTTTTGTTTTTTGGTTTTTATGTTCATTTGTTATCCATTTACATTTTTCTAGCTACTTATTTATTTCTAGTATGTATATGTAATTTTCAATAATTGCAATCATTTTTAGGACTTATCTTTATTTTTTTATTGGAGTAATTTGTAAGCTTCGTCGAAGTATAAGTTTTCGCAAAATACAATGCCTACTATATAAATAATAATAATAATATTATATACATACTTATAAAAATTTTTCCTTAGTTTTCCTTCATATTATAAATATGAGAATATATTTTATTTATATCTATTTACACTCACGATTTCCGCGACATATTAACTGTAATGGGCTAGGTAGAAAAAATATTTAAGGTTTAAAAAAAGAAACTAAAACTAAACTAAACTAAAACTAAAAGTCGAATGGATTTTATGCGACAATACGAACACGCTTTGGATAAAAATCGATTTTCAATTAGAGATTGACAACTCTATGCAAAGCAAGAAATAGTAATTATCGTTAAAAGGTATATAACACCTATAACAAAAAGATTGAGACAAAAGTAACACTGTTTTTTTCATGGTTATGAAATTTTTTTATTTTTTTATTTTGAAATTTGAAATTATTAAAGCTAATAATTTCAGAAAAAAAATTTAAACAATAGATAATGGCCCATTGTCCTCAATTTTTCGCAATTTATATTTGACTTTACTCATCATAGCCTGGATGACACTAACGTCAACTTTTTTTAGTGAAAAGTTGATTCGCCGACGTAACTGCTTTTCATTATCTGCTTGCCATCCATTTTTGTACACTTGACCACCTAGTAATGCTAAAAATCCTCTATAGGCCGTGCTTGAGGAAGGTTCGAAAGATTATCCTCCGTCGGTACGAATTTGATGTTCTTGATGTTGCTCCTCGATGAACGTTAACAATTTTGGCAAGCATTTTTCAATACAAGGGTCCGCGTTGAGCGCTTGCCCCCGAACAGTACCAATAAAAGTTCTCGAAACACCAGCTTCGGAAATTGCACACCACATTCGGCTCAAATTTGGCAAAGCCCCAATATTCTGTGTTGGTCTGGAGATGAGCCAAAATCTTCAGTGTAAAAACCTCGATTTCTCGCCAAGGTTGTGTTCCCAAAAGTAAAATATTTTTCGTCGTACATAATGATTTTTCTTCAACTTTTGAAATGCTTCAACCGCAAAGCACGGCAACATTTGTACATTTTTTCAAGTTGCTTTTGGCAGTATTTTGGTGCCTTCTTTCTCTTTCTATACGGGACATTATTTTCCTTTAAGCGACGTTGAATGGTCATGTGCGATACATGAAATGTTTTGTCCATTGTTCGAATGGACACACCATTCTTGTTTTTCATTTTGTCTATCACTTTCTCACTTTGTCTATCACTTAAAACTTTTGTTCTTCCAGTGAACTTCTTATTTTCGCACTTATCACCACTTCTACAAGCTTTTATAGCACGATATATTGTTGCACGACTTATATTTTTGTCTTTAAACTTTTCGCAAATTTCCGAATTTGACAACGTTCCAACCAAACAAAAAGCTTCTCCCCGCAATTTTGATTTTTCATTCATTTTTAGATGTTGTCTCAAGCAAATTTTATAGAACTAAACAATATGATTGTTGGCATGTCATAACAAAAAACGTAGGCACTGCCAACATGATTAAACATGACCTTTGCATGAAAGAAGCTTATCTCAACCTTTTTGTTACAGGTGTTATACTTTTATTATCGTGGAAAGCTCTATATTTGGTAAAAAGAAAAACTCTTTTCGATTGCGGCTAGTAAAATTATGAGAGCAATTCCATCCAGTTTCTTTCCGTCGTAATTTTGTGATTAGTAAATGTTGCTTGTAGAAATTTGATTCGAGCAATCAGCCTGCTTATGGGGTTAGCACAATGAACTATCTGGTCATACTGTTATTCAGTTTTGTGATAAATTCTTTTATTAAAGGGAAAATATGTAGATTCGGTTCCCATATTTCCCATATAGTATTTCAGCTGAATTAGTTCCTTTGCTGTGTATCCTTACGTACGGCCAAATCCAACGAATTAAGGATACGCAGGTGATCAAAATAAATCAAATCTTCATAGATTTACAAGAAGTTTCATTAAGTGCAGACTATAAGGTTGTGGATAATTACAGCTGGTGTTGGAAGATAAAGTAAATCTTCCCCAGGTTTAGGCCTAACTGAAATGGCTGAAATGAAATAGATTAATAAAGATTAGCAAGTTCACGTGTATTCTTCATAATTTTTGGTTTATCTTGGCTTTCTCTCTCACCCGTTTCAAGGTTAGCTACCGAAGTTTAGAACACCATGTGTATGTATACCGGTGTTATACTAGTATTTCACACCTTTTTAATAATTTGACTGAATCAACTAGAGATGTTTGATGTTAATTAAATTTTCATGTTTAAGTACAATATGATTCATCATCTGCATATAGGAACCATCAACAACTCCCATCCTGTGTAGGTGACACCTGAGAAATGAGTGCCCAGTGAGAATTAACACTAGAGTTCTCAGAGTTGGCTTGTTTAGACCCAAAAGCTTTTTCGTTAAGCTTGGGCTAGGTTTTCTTCAGATTTGGAGCCGTTTGTGCATTGCGATATAGGGTTTGTCACTAGCTGAAGCATAGAGTGTGATTTCTATTCTGCCCTGGATGGAATTTTCGATTTAAAGTTGCCTTTCAGCATGGTCTCGGAGAGGTGGTCGCTGTCCCTGTCGACGTCTGGTGCGATTGACTGCACGAATTCAAAGATTAATTTTTATGGAACTCTTGTTCCAGTGTGAATCCTGCTCTGATTGCGATGCAGCCTCAGCACTGAGATTGACGCATACCTCCTCCTTGATGTGTATGTTGAGAATAACCTCGAGAGCCCGAGTGCTGGTTGCCTTGAGAGCGCCACTTATACCAATGAGCCACAGTCTTGGAATCATTTGCAATATCTTACGATGATTAGCGAAATCCATTTCTGTGCTTTGGGTCAGATAATACTAGTGTATATCCACAGGACCATCCGCGATCTTAGTCCCCACAGATACATTGCGAAGGCTCATAAGAGCTTTATTCTCTATGTCCTCTAGGTGTGGTTTCCAGTTAGCTTTTTATCTAGTATGATTCCTAGGTATTTTAGCCTGTTCTTTACCTCCAAACGTGTGGAGCCAATAGAGGGCAGGTTCAATGTAGGAATGTTCCTTTTCTTAGTAAAAAGAATAGATTGATTCTCACTGGATTGATGCACAGTCTGAAATCCGTAGCCCAGTCTATGACTAGTCGGATCGTGTTTTGCACCAGTCCGCCGAGCTGAGACTCATAACTACCGGTGACTTAGATCACCAGGTCGTCTGCGTAACATACTACCTTGAACCCCATCCGGGTGAGTGTTAGCAAGAGATCCTCCATAGTGAGTAGCCATAATAAAAGTGATAAGATACCGCCTTCAAGGCAAAGACAGTTCTATTGTTCAACATGTGAGTGATTCAGTTAGTTAAGAGTCTGGTTCACTCAATGTTTTGTTAGTATTTCCGTAAACTATTGTAGGCGCCTTCTACATCATTGAAAACAGCCATCGTAAATTGTTTAAAAAGAAGCCTTTTTCAATTGAGTGAAAATATCGTGTAGGACCGTCTCAACTGACCTTCCCTTTAAATACGCGTGCTGATATTGTGACAACATGCTTCTGGGAATGGAGCACCTCAATTCCCACTCCTAAGTGCGTTCTAGTGTTTTGAGTAGGAAAGAAGTCAAACTTATTGGTCTGTATACCTTGGCAATTCATAATAAAGCTGACTAGCCTTGGGAATAAACACGACCCTGAACTCTTGCCACAACTTCGGTGTATAGCCCATTTTAATACATGCTCCAAAGAGGTGGGATAGATTTCCGATCAATAAGTCACCCGAGTTTTGAAGTAAGGTTGGAAAAATGCCGCCCTTACCCGAGAACTTGAAGGGTTTGAACAAATCACTGCCCATTTAACCGACCCATCCGTGATGAAAACCACGTTTCTGTCCCTGGAAACAGTTTCATAATGAAAAGCTTCGGCTCGCGGAGAGTCGAAGAAACATCATCAGGACCGTCGAGGAAGTGTTTGTCTAACATGATCCAAAGATTCACCAAAAGAAGAGACCCACACTCCGTCATTGTTTGACGAGTTCAGATTAATTGGGTATCTTGGACAAAATTCGTATGAGTCTTGACATCTCATTAACACCATTTACATCTCACAGGGCCCTGCGGATCGAATATTTGTAAAGGCGTAGAGCGTTCTGGTAAGCCGACTACTCGTTTTCGCCATTTGATCTTTTTGGATTTGTTATACAGTCTACGCGCTATTCTACGTCGATCCCTTAGCTCACGCGTCAGCCATTGGCGGACAGAGTTTTGCTCTCCTCCTGACCGGGCACGAAGTCTCAAAGGACTGGATCAATGCGTTGGTAATTTTTTCGACTCTTCTATTTTTATTTGTTCAAGCTAGAGTAGTCTTTTCTACTATTTATGTCCGCTCTCGAGGATAAGTTCGTGACAGATATTGGTAAGCCTTTCAGTAATCGAAAGCCTCCCTGTTGGTACTGGCAGGATTTCTGTAAATCACCGGGCGTTCAACCGTCATGATGATCGGAGTGTGAGACGTCTGCCAAAACCCTCCAGTTAAGAACATATGACGTTAGATGACTGGTTTTGACACTTAGGTCGAGGACCTCCTTACGACTGCGTGTTATAAGGGTGGGTTCATCGCCTTTATTTAGTACATGCACTTTAGTAGTTACAAGAAATTCTAGAGGTGACTCAGCTCTGGTGTTACAATCGGTGCTATCCCAGATCGTATGATGAGAGGTAGCGTCGCACCCAATTATCTTCTCCAGGTTACTGTTGTTCGCGAGGTCCAAGACGTTTGCCGTCTCTGAAGATGGGGATGATTGGACCAAATCGAAAGGAAGGTGAAGAGATGATAGAATTAGTCTCATTAACCTTCCTTCTATCGACCTCTCCCATAAAATCGTGGTTGTGTCTTTAAAAGTAGCCAGCGGAATAGAAATAAAATCTAAGTATTTCTTTGCAATTATACAGGCTCTTGGCCCACCTGGACCAGGCAGTAAAACAACTGAAGAGGCTTGCCTTATTCAGCAATCATCGTATATTCCTCGTTCGAAATAGTCGGATTCGGAGAGAACCTCTTCTTCTTGGGAACTCCGTCGGGAACCATCGGTACGCCATGACAGGAACCGTTGCCTGGTTGTTTCTAAGGAGAAGCGATCCAGAGGCGGAATCTGTTGCTATGGTTGCTCCAGCAGGTTGCTTGTCAGCGACGGGTTCTTGAATATCGGCGCGGCTTAGTGAGGACCCCCAAGCTGTGATCTGCCTTTCAATTTGGTCGTCTTCCAGTCAGAAGAGATACTATAAAAATCTTAAATATGCACGGTAAAGCTTGTATGTAGGATGAAACTGCATCTACAGTTTGTCCCCTAATTAGATATGTTATTAGTTTTTGAATCCGATAAATTATTTGGAGATAATTGCAAAAGAAGTGAATCAGTCCTTCTTAAGGTGGAAAAATGCTCATTTTTTTGGTACAAAAATAAGCATATTTTCAACTTATCATTGTGAAGAGCTGGTAAGTCGAGGAAACTCATTTTCCATTAAAAAATATTCATAACAGACTACTAATGGATGTGAAAGAAAGAACGAGAGAAATATGTGCCAAATGTATGACTCAAGTGCAAGAAAGCTGTTTTTGGAAGCAAAAAGTCAGTTATGACGTTTAAACTAAACCACTCGATTCCATCTCTTCCATCTTTAATTTGATACCGAACAAAACGTATTTTGGACAACGAGGTAAGAACTAAAGGAGATGCAAATGAGAAAATATCGCATACCCAATTCTAACACAATGACACTGATATTGTTTGAACATAGCGCCGTAAAATTTGTACACCTCTACACAATTGTACAACCTATGCGCAATTTTAATCGCTTTTATTTTCATATACTCAAAAGTATTTACTGAATTTGCAAACGTGAACCTAAAAAAAGTTAATAATTAAGAAGAAAAGTTCAGTGGTAAAAAGTTTGTGAGTAATATTTGCTTCGTGCCCCTACGGTTATTTCACGGGTTTTCCTGCGTCAATGCACCAAGCCCAAAACCAATCAAACCTAAGTATGGATTTGACAGCGAAGACCGAAAATGGCGGAGTGAAACATACACAAATGCAGGGCAATTTTGGGTACGCTCATGTACACGGATCGTACATATGATTGCATCTCCTTTAGTTATTACCTCATTGATTTCGCACAACCCCTATCTGAAGGCGAAGTACGACTCCCCACAAATTACCCATATTTTTGTACTCCCGACCATAGTTAGGCGCCCATCAATATTTCGAAAAAAAAATTACAGCCGATTATATCCCTAAGATGTTCTTTGCTCTACAATGATTTCTTAATTATGAAAGATCTTCAGTGTGAATCAGAATATTCATATTATAATATATAATATGTATGCAGGGCCTGAGAGAGCTTGCATGGAGCCTGAGCCAACCAGAAACTGGGGCCCCTCCCCGGCTTAAAATCATAAAAATATGTAAATAATATAAAACATACAAAACGTTTTTTGTAAACATTTATGAATTTTAATTAAATGAAATCTTAAACCTTTTTGCAGTAAAATTTTTCAAAATAAATTGCTGTATAACTTTAATAACTGGACTGAGGGATTAGTGAAATGAATTAAACTACTTTAAAAAATGCCCTTTTGAGCTTCTGAGAATTCCTTTATAATCGTTGAAAGGTCCATTGTCCGCGGGCGGAATGTCAGACTTTATATGTAGCATTGATAATCCGTTTAACCCTTTTTGAGACGTTGTCGATCTATTAAAATTCTTCACTCTTTTTAAAACGCTTAAGCTCCTTTCTGGGCAGGGATTTTTTCAAATATGTGCAGTTACATTTAAGGTCTCATTGATATCGTGTAGTAAGGGAAGTGCATGAAAACATGAATAAATTGGCATGAGTGGTATCTGCACTTATTTTTTGTTTACATGATCAGGTTGGTGGTAGAAGCTCAACCCTATAATCTAAGAGGAGTGCCGGAGAATTTCAAGAGTACAATTATACAATAGATCGAGTACGCAAAGTTCACTAGTAGATAAGAGTTTCAAGAAATTTAATGAACTTCCAACTGAATTAAAGAGTGAACAATATTTTAAGTGTTTTAAAAACGCTTATGTACAATATATTCAAAATAGAGCAATATTATAAATTTTAAAATACATATTATATTTGTGAACTTGTAAATGAAAGGTGGTAGTGTTGTATAGTGATAATCTTGCTAATAAATTATTATTATACCCTAGATGAAAACATAGGGTATACTAAGTTTGTCATTCCGTTTGTAACACCTAGAAATAATGATGGTAGAGCAAAATGGATTGGACACCCACGCATAATAATAAAAATTATTTTGAATTTTGCATATCCGTTTGCCCGTTCTCACGATAACTCAAGAATGCGTGTACTTAGAGAGCTGAAACTTTGCAGATGAGCTTAAACGAATTACAATTAGTTCAGAAATGGGACAAACTACTCCATCGTAGGGTTGCCAAATTCGTTTTTCACTATATATTTGGATACTGCCTGAGAACGCGCCAACGTAGAGAGCTGAAATTTTATACGTAGTGTTTTTATAAATATAGTAAATATAATTTTAAAAATGAGCTAAATCGAGCAACACCTTTTTGGTGTTGCCATATAAAAAATAAGTGTTTATACGTATGTATATTGTGAAAACGATCAGTTGGTTATAATAATTTTTACTGTCCGACGAACCTTTCTAGAAATATATGCGGAAAACAACTTCAAAGATCAATACAATAAGAAAATTGTTTACTTTTCACGTATTACTACAAACTTATCTTCACCTAATCGTAAATTGTAATTTTCTTTCATTGCATTTATAGATATATAATTAAAAATCTTTGTTTTGAAACTCCCTTCACACAATTCTCTGTTTGGAATTTTCAGGTCTTACTTTTGAAGTTAAATCCATTCAAAATTAATAAAATAAAAATTTCATGCTCTGAGATCGACTGATGCAAAAGTAACCCAATATATTTAATACTCAAACGAATGGCCAAATTACTAATTACTTGATTGGTCATTATTTATGGGATTATTACTGTTTACTTATTGGTTTCTTTGTACATTTCTCATAAGAGCAGCTAGAAATACTGTAGAAGAGGAAAGGGAGAGGAGTCAAGTGATTTTTGGTGTTTTTATTACATTTCTATAAAAATCTTCCATTGTATGCAGAATTTTGTTTTTTTTAATTTGTCTGTTTTTATTTTCATAGATTTTGGCACTTGTATGTGTACTGACCGGTATTTCTGTGGTTCTATTGTTGTATAGAAAATTAGAGGCTTTCAACGAAATTGTTCTCTTTTAAAATCATTCATTTCATTAATAATGGTAGTGTGAGTACCCCTACTAAGAAACCCACGCAATTTTGAGGTGTGGGTCTCCCTTTTAGGCCTTTAATAATAATCACCTTCCTTAATCCAAAAGGCCAGGTGGAGAAAGATCTGTTTTTAACAAATTTCTGTAATAGGATCTACAATATTAGGTAGATTCTGAAAATCACTCATATATAATTACAATACCCCAGTGAATTAATATTGAGCAATCTTTTGTCAGTAGGATATTCAACTAACTTATGGGCGCCCGATGGGATACGAACTGAGCTATTTGAACCATGAACTACTGCATTATCCATGCCTTAAATCTGTTCTCGTAGTAGAGGTTTATAAAGTTCTATTTTGATTTCTCCCAAGGATTAAATTTTCCTCATATTAAAAATCTTTCCCGATTGTTAGCAATTTTAAAAGAATTCAATGCGCAATCTCCAAAGAAAAAACTAACATCTTAATCACCCAATAACTCCGAAACGGTTAAGATGATCCCCTACCCCTTGATAATTTATTCTTTTCCTAGATGAGTACTATCACACTTTGGACCTCTCACCATCAAACACTTTGTAAGGACATAGTTGCAAACATTTCCAGTTTAAATTGAGTTGAGTAATATGCATAACTGTGTCTTCAAGTATACCAAATACTTGTCAGAGTCTACTCCATCGTTTTCCAAAATAAAGCAAATTTTGCACTCTAAATGTGATTTTATTTCTGATTTTAATAATAAAGATATGTTTTAGATATTGTTTGAAATAACTAATGAAGAAGATGGATTATAAATAATTAACAGTAAGAAATTATATGACCAAAAAAAAAGTTGATTGCAATTATTGAATACCATTTTCATAAAAGAACAAGTACTCTAAAGGAAATATTACAAAGCGCTTCTATGAAAAATATTTCATTTTGAATACTGACATGCTATTATTATTCTTTATTTATGTTTTATATTATAATATGTAATCGTTTAAGTTTTACTTTATATCTAAAGTAAAGCTTTAGAAAGTTAAGGAAAACATAGCTACATCATTTTAATAACATAAATAGTAAATTTAAATTCCAATTTACTTAAAAATGCACATATTTTTTGTAACATAAAATATTCGCATGGTGTTTGGGTCTATAAGAGATACATAAATATAACTAGCAGCTGCAAAAACTGAACAACTATGGTTAAATCATTTTCATTCCGTATGTCTTAACTTTGATTCATTTATGTGTATAATAAAATTTTAAACATTCTGCACGCTGTAAATCATTTTACTTCTTTTTAATAAAAAACTTAACAAAATGTTTGACATATCCGCATGAATGGGAGTACATTTATTTTGGTTTTACATGTACAATGTTTAATTCTAAATACGTTTTAAAGCACTTACTGGATTTAAGCTTAAGAATTTTACCATGAAATATTTTAATTTTATATACATATCTCAGAAATGAATTTCTTATTAATTCTGTGGCCACCACATAATCTCGTTTAATTGTAATATACATATAAATACGTGTTTAATTTAATAGTGCCAAATGTTTATGAATCATGATATATGTATGTATATTATATATATATATTACATATTTCAATATTTGACTAACTTGTATAGTAATAAGAAATATCAGTAATTACTGGAAAATGACTTCAAGAAATAACAAATCTATTTAATTTAGATTCATATTTTGTATTTGCGTAATTGGTTTGGTTCGTTTATATCGTTGATGATTGTATTTGGATATTTCTTCGACTTAATGTATTTGACAATTCTTCCAAAGTAACTTCTCTGAATTTTTTAATTCCCCATTATATGTTTTATCTTCATTATGTGAAATAAATATAAGACATACCGAATAAGAACATTTGCCTTATGGTTTTTTCGATGATAAACTTATTCTGTTTTCCCCATTTGTTTTGAAAGTGAACAACATTACGGGTTGGGTGCTTTTGAGCTTAAATTTCATATCTGCCCAATATCGCTCAATTGGTTTCAGATCTGGGCAATTTAGTTGATTAGCTTACTTGGTCACCACATTAATGTATTTGCTTTATACAATTATTCTTGTCTTTACAAAATGCCACGTTGCCAAGCCGGACAAAGTTGTATTATGTATCTATAAATGGAAGTGGCCGCTTCTCCAATTACTTCAATATAAATTTCAGATTTTACTGTTCCTTTGTTGAAAAATACTTCGCTTTTCCACCACATGTACATATTTTTAGAGTATTTTGATACTTTCCTATTTTTAGCTTTTGGTGCAACTTTGCACTTCTTCCGATTTAATTAAAGCTGGCAACACAGTAGGTCTAATCATCCATGATATAGAGCATTGAATTTTTGTCAACAAATCTGTGTATAATATTTGAGCGCTGGTTTTTTGTCGCATCCCTTTCTGGCACTATCTGTACTTTAGAAGTCCTCATCTATACAGTGTTCAGTTAGGAAAATGTTTCAACTTAAGCAGCATCAGCATAAAAACATTTTGCGCTGGTAACCTATCTAGTTTATCTTTTCAAAATTAGTTCGAGCTTCAAAAAATTCCTTGATTTCTGCTTAAAAAAAAAAAAAAACTGAATTATATATGTTCAAAAACAGCAGTTTATTGAGTAGTATTCCTGAACGGTGTTTTGCCAGATTTCTTCTAAGCCAGTTTTTAGACTCCCATATTACTACTGAAATCTCCGGTTCGATATGTACATAATTTTATTTAAATTTGATTTCAATCGAACAGTATATCACTAAATGAAATCAGAAGTGAAAATATTCACTTCTATTTGTTTAACATATGTTTTGTACGCGAAACAAAATTTTCGTTTAAACAATGAGTTGCTGGTGCAATTAAATTAGGTAAACTCTTGTCGGTGTAATGAATTATTTGATTCAATTAAATCAGGTAAACTTGCAGTCAATGGTTAACCCGTGTACCATGAAGATCTTACGTTCATTATATTCTTCTATAGAAGCACCATAATATTACTAAAACAATCATACCCACAAACCTATTGGTCGAGAATTCATCGTGATGTTTGTCTCCACATTAAAATGTTCACATAAATAATCAGACTGCCTTGTAGAGATAAATAGTTTTGCTAGACTAATTTCCTAAAAATGAACTTCGCATCTGAATATACTATTTTGTGATATTATATAATAAAGTTAAACGCTTTTATTACCATTAAACTCAAAATGAAAGTTGCACATAAACTTTCAATATAAAATTAAAAAGTCTATCTGTTGGCAATGTTTTAACAATAAAATAACAAAACGAAACCTTTTGTAGGTTTTACTAAATATCAGACATCTCTAATGCTACTATTTTATATCCAAGGAAAGGAATATAACTAATAACATCAAAAGTAAAGGCTGATTTTTTTGTTTTTAAGTTGGGAATTGATAAATTATATGACTTCATACAGTGTTTCAAATTAATTTTTGTTGCTGAAATCATATGGTATACAAAGTTTGTCATTCGGTTTATAATGCATAGAAATAATGATGCTACGATAAAAGAATTGAAAACTCGCGTACAATATTATAAGACGTTTTGATTTTTGTATGTTCGGTTCGTTGTCTTCTATTTGCACTCGAGAATCCGGTGACTTAAAGAAAATTTGTACGTAGCTTGTTTTTTTTGTCGTAAAACTTTCTTGTAGGATAGACATATGAGCATTTTTTTTTTGCTACAAATTTAGACCTTGCTTTTGAACACGTTAACGTAGAAAGCTAAAATTTTGTGCACGACTATCATATAAAAATTGTAAACATACAACTGGTGAGGCTTTCATACGATTAATGCAATTTTTTTACGTATACTGTGAAACGGTCAGTCGTACACGTTTTAATATATTGAAGAGTGCTTCGGGAAGTATGGTTATGACATTTTTACTATCCGACAAAACATTGTAAAAAAATATGTGAATAACGGTTTTAACGATCTAACGATGTCCGGCTATATTTACACTCATTCATTTATATATTTTTTCATATTTGTATTGTAAAAAAAAAAAAAAAAAAAAAAAAACTATTCCTAAATTTAAAACGAAAATCTCACAACCTTAATCTAGAATTAAGTGCATACATAAATTTTTTCCATTTATGTTTTTAGCCGTTTACTGTGAATACTTTTGTGTAGCGACAGCTTCGAGTTTTTGTGAAGTTATATATTTGGCAAAACCTTGGGATCACCATAATTGATTAAAGTATTACTAAACATATTTCATCGTAACTATAATTATTAAACTAGTGGCAACAAATAATGGTGACATTTGGAAACTACCCTAAAATTCTAAATTTCCCCCTGCAAAAACCTTTTTCTAAACCTAAACTCAATCGTTCTACAACTATTCATTGCTACATCAATTTTCTTTTATAATTATTGACGTTTAATTTTTGAACTAATATGCAATTCAAATGTAGAGTAGAAAAAACCTACAATTATAAATAATTGATGCATTATAGCAAGAAGGTGGTCTTAATACCACAACTGAATCGATGACCAGAGCTTTGATAACGGATGAATCAAGAACCGGGCACTCAATGGGGCCAGTTCAACTTGGGTAGGTATTATTCAGAAAAGGTTTGAAAATTATATTGTAGTAAGGCAAAATGTTGTTATTTAATGTATTTATGTTGGTTCGATTTTCAAAACTGATTTTATTTTTATGTGTCTATTTTTGCAAGTGTAAAGGTTCACAAAGATGAAGTGAACACAATAAAAAATGTAAATATTGCTAATGGCACATATTTTTGTGTTTTAGATTAACACAAGATAGAATCACGAATGTTTTAAAATTATTTAGTATTTAGTTTGAAAAAAGATTTAATGAAATTTGTAAATATTATGTTCACAGATTTTTGTTTAGAATTTCGTTGTTGTTATTATACATAATTTGCAGAACAAGATAGCTGCCCTAAATAGTGAAGTTAGGAAACTTATAAATTACTCTTAATTATAAGACATTTAAATGAAATGTTGCTCCACAATTATAAAAAACGCAAAAAATGAAATTTTTAAGACTAACAATAAGCAATGTTAAATTTCAAAAAGAAATGCGGTGGTGTATAAAATGTTCACTGCATTTATTGTGCTCTATAACGATCATAGGTTTTGAAGTGCATTATATTTGCTAACGTCGATGTGGTCAGTTGTAGTTCAGGGGTAACTGTGTCAGTACAGTTGTTACGGTGAGCTCATTGCATTCAGTTTAATTCAATTCCCATTCTTAGAAAACTAATTCTGTAACTAACTCAGAGCAATGCGTACATATGTATACTATATTCATCCTGAAAGTATCCAGCGATCTAGAGGTTTACACAGACAGTACCTAATGAGATATCCGGAAAGAAAAATCTTTAATATAAAAATGTGTATATTTTCTTTCCTTTTGACGAAATAAGACAAACTTCTCTAGAGGAAAGTTCCATTTGGGAAATAAAAAATGATGGAAGGATTTTTCTTCCCTTGTGCCAAAATTTCTTTTACTAGGAGGTAAAACAAAACAAGTTTTCAGAGTTAGAAATTTTTCTCAAGAGGCCACATAAATTTCCATTCATTATAAAATACCATATTCATCACATCTGATAAAATGAAAAGCTAAATGTACACACATTTTAGTATATTTTTATACCCTAGATGAAATCTAAAGGGTAAACTAAGTTTGTAACATCTCGAAATAATGATAGTAGAGCAAAATGGATTGGAGCATAATATTTAAAGTTATTTTGATTTTTGCATGTCCGTCTGTGCGCACAATAACTCGAGAAAGCGTTCACTTAGAAAGCTGAAATTTTGACGGACTTTAAAATACAAAAGTAAAATTAAGTTCAAAAATGAGAAAAATCGGGCAACTCCTTCGTGGGGTTGCCATACAGAAATTTCGTGTTCCACTATATATTTGGACACTGCCTGAGAACGCGTCGACATTGACAGCTGAAATTTGGTACCTGGTGTTTTTGTAGTAATAACAAAAAACAATTCAAAAATGGACGAAATCGGGCAACCCCTTCTTGGTGTTGCCATTTAAACATTTAACTTAAACATTTAGCTTTTTTACATATACTGTGGAAACGATCAGTCCTAGACATTTTTATTGTACTAAAAAAACTTCTGCAGAATACGAAATCCTATAAAATTGATTATAAGGGCTCTTCTATGCCCTATCAACATTTTATAAGCCAGCAGCACGGTAATGTTTCCTTTCCTTCTTTTCATCTGTGATCAGTGCAATTGCATTAGCACTTGTCACTGATCATCAATTCGGGTGCACCCAGCTGTGGTCATTGAACTGCACGGTCTGAGGTATTGAAAGCAGCAATAGGCATAACACTATTGTTGTTTTTTTTTACCTCGCTGTGTCGTTGATTGCTGCTGGCGGCGCCCTAATATTTGTGTTGCTGTGTGTCGCTTTTTTTTTTTTTTTTTTTTTTTTTTTTTTTTTTTTTTTTTTTTTTTGCCTTCAGCATGCAGAATTTCATTTTAGATTTCTGCAACATTCGCGGATTAAGAGCAAATCGGTTTTCGGTGTACTGCCACCTTAACTCAAAAAATCCGGCAATTCTTGCGCTAAGTGAAACCAAAGTCGTTTCTGATGCTGATATTAATCAGTATCACGTCCCTGGTTACAGCTTCGTGCCTCTTTTTTCTCAGCATAGAGGGATCGCAGTATATATTCGGAATGATGTTGCCTTTACTATTCTTCAAGATTTTCCTTCTGCCAATCCAGAGTTTAATTACATCTGGATTAGGTTCAAACTTCACAAGCACATCATATACTTCTGTTTCCTTTATCGCAGCCCAAATATGTCTGATGACGACACGGTATCCGTATTTGACAATATCTCCAACAATATTGATCATTTGCTTTCTCTCTCCCCCTCTTCCGAAATCGTCCTGGCAGGCGATTTTAATGTTCATAATATACCGTGGCTCAGACATTCTTCTACCACAAGTCCTGCGGGCCGTTTCGTTGAACTCTTCTGTGAATCATTTAATTTGCAACAGCTAGTGGATGCACCAACGCGAATTCCTGATGCAGCTGGAGATAAAGCTAATTTACTCGACTTGTTTCTAACATCCCATCCTGACAAATATTCCATTTCAGTCGGTTCCCCTCTTGGAAATTCAGACCATTGTTTAATCACGGCTCAATTTACCACCTCAAACCTGTGCCGCCCAACTGCTCCACCTACAAGTAGGCTTCTTTGGCACTATAAGAATGCTGATTGGGAAAGTCTCAATAAGTATCTTAAAGAAATTGATTGGTCGGTCTGTTTTGCTGCGAGGGATGTTGATGAATGCACATTACAATTTAGTAACATACTAAATCTTGGCATGCGTGAATACATTCCGTATTCTTACAGCAGGTCTCAACAACAGCATGATCGCTCCTGGTTTAACGATAAGTGCAACCAAGCTATAAAAGCGAAAGAGTCTGCTTTTCGCGCCTATCAATTGCATCCATGTCCGGAAATGAAACAAGTCTACAAGACTGCACGGAACACCTGCAAGTCCATTATCCAGAGAGAAAAATTTCTTTTTGACCAGAATATTAGACAAAGAATCTTGGCAAGCCGCAAAGGTAGCAAAGGTTTCTGGTCCCTGGTCAAAACCATCAGGAACAATTTCACCAGTTCCTCTATACCTTCACTACTTAATAATGGTGAAGTGATTGTTGACTCCCTGGATAAAGCTAATATTTTAGCTGCTAGATTCGCTTCAAATTCTCGCCTTCCACCAACTTCACAAACACCTGTTTTGCATCGCCCGTGTGAATGTGTACAAGAGCCAATACACATTCGTACGAGGGATGTGTTCAGGGTCCTTAAGGGGATCAACGTCTCCAAAGCCGCAGGCCCTGATGGTTTTTCGCCCCTGTTAATTAAAAGCTGCGCCTCTTCCTTGGCTAAACCTCTGCGCAAACTCTTCTACTTGTCTTATTCGACAGGAAAATTTCCAACTGCTTGGAAGCTAGCTCACGTTCAGCCTATTCCCAAGAAGGGAGAGGGTAGCGATCCCTCAAATTATCGACCAATTGCGATCACTTCGATTCTTTCAAAGGTTTTTGAATCTATCATTAACTCTAAATTAATGAAGTATCTTGAAACTAATCATCTCATCAACGATCGCCAATATGGCTTCCGAGCTGGACGCTCATCTGGAGACTTGCTGACTTTTCTTACGGAACGTTGGAACCGTAGTCTTCACAATTTTGGTGAGTCTAAAATCGTTGCCCTAGATATTTCAAAAGCCTTTGATAGAGTCTGGCATCCAGCCCTTTTAGCCAAACTCAAAGCACTTGGTCTCTCCCCTCCTCTTCTATTATGGATTGAAAGTTTCCTATCTAGTCGCCAAATACGTGTTGTATTAGATGGCGTTACATCTGAACCGCATCCCATAAATGCCGGTGTACCTCAAGGCTCTGTTATCTCTCCAACTCTCTTTTTAATTTTCATTAATGATCTGCTTTCCCTTACTTTCAATCCCATCCATAGTTTCGCAGATGACAGTACTCTTGATTTCGCTTACTCCTTTGACACTCTTGCGGAATCCAGGGGGAATGCTGCATGTGTTAAACGAGATTGCATGACTAGATCATTGAATAACGATCTTAACAATATCCTCGCTTGGGGCAAAGCGAATCGCGTCGAATTCAATGCATCAAAGTCCCAAAGCTGTCTTATCTCATTAAAACAAGATCATAACTTAACCACACCCGTTTCTTTTGATGGAGCATTAATTTCTGATTCACCGTCACTAAGCATTCTTGGCATTAATATTTCCAGTAAGTTAAACTGGACAGATCACATCTTCTCTGTTGCCAAAGAAGCATCGAAATGTCTTGGATTTCTGAAAAGGTGTAAGAAATATTTCAGCCCGTCAAATCTAGCGCTCCTCTACAAGTCTTACATTAGACCTAGAATGGAGTACAACTCCCATATATGGGCCGGGGCTGGTCGCACAGCCTTAGCTTCATTGGATATTGTCCAAAAGAGAGCCTTCAAGCTCATTGGCGATTTGGCAATAACTTGTCATATCGACTCACTCGAGCACCGCCGCAATGTTGGATGCCTTTCGCTTCTTTATCGCTATATGCATGGTCAATGTTCTGATGAAATATCTAGTCTAATCCCTTGTAGAATGATTCCTGCACGCAATACTCGCGCTGCAAACCGCGCACATCCTTTAACCCTTCAAATTACTTTCGGCCGTACAGTAAAATTCCGTGATGCTTTTTTATCCCGAACAGTGCGAATGTGGAACAGCTTACCATCTTCTGTTTTTCCTCCGGCGTACAATCTGCGGAAGTTTAAGGGCGACATACATCGGCACCTCCGCCACTCTCCTCATATCCCCTAATCCTTTCCCTATCTCCTTCCTGCCATGCTGTGCTTTGCATCATAGGGTATCCCCTGAGCTTGGCTTAATAATATAAAAAAAAAAAAAAAAAAAAAAAAAAAAAAATATAATCATTTTTACTGTCCGCCCAACCGTTCTAGAAATATATGCGAAAAACCACTTCAGAAATCAAACTTGCATAGATCGATGACGATCCGAAATTTTATACGGGCATTCATCATAAGAATTGGTCTTACACCAATTCTAGCTTTTTTACTTGTTTTTCCTTGTTATTAAGCCTATTAACAGATTTCCTGGAGCCAATCTAGTTAGTTCCTATCAATATGTACACTATGTGTGTATCTGAGACTTGAAAGTTTCTCTCAAAGCTTGCCGCGTAATGGGAACAGCTAATGAGGCTTGAGTTACCAAATTCATTACAAAATTTTAAAACATCGGTGTTTAACTTTTATTCGAATAATATCGTGTTGGGTCAGCAATGACTAATTGTCAGATAGTTGCAGAAAGGTGTAGATATGTTTTTACTTCTGTTGAAAGGTTTCCAAATTCATGTAGCATGAAATTCTCTAGACAATACTGCTTTCCTCCGCATTGCAGCCAATTTCATCTGCTTCAGCATCGAAGGAAATGGCTTCAGATTTTGCTAAAGTTGAAACAATATGCTCGCAATCCTATTAAAAAATATTCAATGATATTTGTAACTCGCATCTTCGTCATGTAAATTGTGAAGTTTCACTTCGATATACCTTTTAGAACCATTAAAGGTGTCTGTTTATTCTTCTTTCTTCTAAATATGGCACAAACAAGATCCACGTTTTTCAAAAGTCGAGATGATTGAAATTTTACTTTTGCCGCTTTAATGAGCCCAAAAGTTAAACCGAATTTGTTGATAAAAACTTTCAAATCATCATCTGTTGTTGATGCATACGAGCCCTCATCAATTTCCTTGATATAGAGAATCATATCGAATATCGAGTTCCACCTGATCCGAACGTTAAGTATTGGCGCTTTTATAATGGTATTATATGATATATGCTCTGAGGGTTTTCTCAAATCCCCTGCTAGGGATCTAATTTTTTCAATATTTTGTGGAGCATTCACATTTTTTAAAATATTGTAAACAACACATAAATTCAAAGCATGTGCTACACATTGTACGCTCTTTATGACATTTGTATTAAAACTCAATTCAGCGATCATAAAAATCATTCAAATAATTTCCAGCTGATACTTGACATTTGATTAGTGCTTATATTGTAGCTCTAACAAAAATAAAAATGTACTTTGCTACCGCTTTGTTGATTTAAATTCTTATAATCAGCATATCTTTCAAATGCTTTCAACACCAAAGGATGTTATACAATGAATACGACACGAAATTGACGACGACAAAATAATTTTCGAATATATATTACCAGATTTTAGGCAAAGCAAATGAAGCGATGCGATAAAGTCGTCGAAAAATTTCTAAAATTGTCGCTGCCTCGGTGACATTTGAGACGTGTGCTGGTAGATTTCGCGTACCTTTTTTTTTGCACGCAACCCCCAACTCAACTGTCATAAAATGACGACAACGTCGCATTCAGTTTATTACGTCTGCGAGAAACAACGACATCAAATGCCATCGACAATTTCGTGTCGTATTCATTTTATTTCAGGCTTTAGTCAAAACATTGAGTATAAATAAATATAACTAAAATTTTCCCAAGATTTTCAATTAGTAAATTCATTTCATTTCTTTCCTGCATGGTAACTTACCAGTTGCCGTAGTTTCCCTCGATGCTCACATTATTGTCCTCTTTGTTCCTTGGGGCTCATCTTTAGCCTTCAATTTGGTTCTATGTTTTTTCTTGTCCTTGTTGATAATTGTTCTTTGTCTTCCTTGAAACTATCGTTTTTGCTGTCGTCTTTTCCTCTACGGATGATGCGCCATATCAGCCGTACTTGATGTCATTATCTGATTGGAAAGATCGAAAAAAATTGTTATATTTCCGGATTCGTCGTAGTACTCGTAATTGCAGCGAGTTTTTTCTTGAAAATTAATTTTATGTTCCATATGAAATATATTTGATTTTATGCCTTTCATAATTGCAATTCGGGCGAAAAAATTTCAGACTGGTTACCTACCTAAATTATGTAGCGAAATGTGGCTATAATACTTCACTCTATATTCTCTCATATATTACTGCACTGAAAACTGAATTCAAACTTGGTTAATACAATTTCGGTATTTCCCCAAAAATTATTCACTTCCTGTCTGAATCTGATTGGAATTATCTTTTATTATATATTCTTTATACCACAAATAATGGTAATATTTGGACATTTTATCTTCTCATAGAACGGAAAATTATCTCACTCTTATCCCATATGCTAAACAAGTGGTAAATAATATAATAGGGCGTTTTCTGACATTGTTTTTCGAAAAATTTACCATAAATGCAATCTGGGTTAGAACAGATCTGATAAAAATGTACAGATTAAAAAAAAAATAGACATAAAATATTGCTGGTTACACTGTTCTGTACATGTTTCGCCAAATTTGAATGACGCTTGTCTTATTCCTACTACCATTATTATCAAAGTCAATGTTTTTCTTATTAAAATTTCATTCTGAGTGTTTTTTGCAAACTCTTTAATACATTCGTCAATGTTAATTTGTACCTCTTATACGATACGATTGTCAAAATGCTAGATTTTTTAATCTCAACGTGAAAATTGTAAATCTTAAATAATTTTTAATCAGTTTCAATTTATAAAAGCTTTTCTCATAACTGTCATTACTTAAGGCAGTTGTGAGGAATATTGCCAGCATTATAAATATATTAGCGAGCCCTCTTTCAAGTATGGACTCAAAAATAAACTTTAATGAACCCAGTGGGCCGGAATCAATAAGCTCTTTCGTACAGTCTGTTGTAGGTACGAATGTCCGTATACACATGCACTCAAGTTTAAGCTCTTCTCTGTCAATATCCTGAAGATCTTGGGGCCCCCCACATCTATGCCGCCTGGGCCATGGTTCCCTCTGCACCCCGTATGCTATGCCACTTCTCTGCTCCTCTAATCTCTAAATTTTCAACCCCATTCTAGGATCCAATTGGAACAATACAAATTCTGACAAAAGATAGTAACACTTTTGATGACAGCTTATTCAAAATAATATGTGCATTTTAACAAAGCAGGAAATACTAAACAAATTGAAGATTATTGATTTTTATAATACGTTATGAATTTGTTTTACATTTTATATTAAAGCAGTTACAAACTAGAATTGAAGTCGAACCGACATAGGTAGGGTTACAAGATTATCAATAAGTAAGAAATATTTTCTATAGTACTATAGGGCTAATAATTGGCTTGACAATACAAAGTTAAAATTATAGACAAACACAAATGACGTTATTAACAGAAAAAAACATTAAAAAACAAAAATATTTTGTAGTTTCCTGGAAAAGTCACAAGAACCTGAAGAATATCTCCCATGGTAAAACACATTTTGTTGAAGAAAAAAAAAATGTTTATCTTAATTGTTTTATATTAAAATTAGCGTAAAATACATTTCAACAACATTGCGTGCTTTCATAAATACTGTTGTTTTGCATTATTTCATATTATTCATATTTCATATCTATTGTCCCGTATATGTATTTTTTAATTTGAATGGAGTTTTCTCATTAATGTAAGAATGTTATCAAATGCCAAAGCCTTTGTTTATAGAATATGTGCATTTTTAAATATAAAATGATAACGACTATATCACATGTACATAACATACAAACATAATTAAAACTTGCTTATACAACATAATTGAAGATAATATATTAAACTAGAAGATTAAGTAGAAGGAAATAGAAAAAAAATGATGTTTCAACTCTTTATGAAGTTAAAAGCTGCTCTCATTTATTAAATGTTTAAAAATCGTAAATCATTCGCACAAAACTCATTTTATGCTATGCTATATTTTATGCTCAAGAAAGTTACTTTACTAGGGCCTGTTGAAAATATAATTTTCGGAAGTTTGACGAATTCTACTGTTTTTGAATATTGATCTAGACAAAGTTGGCATCGTTTATAATTTTAAACTTTAATTCTTTCACTTAGTCCAATAATGAATATGTAGTATGTGTAAGATGAAAGTTTATAAATACCTACCTAATAGTCAGACTTCAAGCTTTAGATAAACATTTTGTTTTGTTTCTTAGTTCGTTCACAATAATTAGTTAATATCGAAGTAAATTTCGTACCGCTTACTACTCGAGAAAAGCTCTACGACATCCAATTTAATGTGGAATTTTATTATAATTTTCAAAAATATATTCTAAAATATATTCTGAAGATATTCTACATATTTAATAAGTTACCAGAAGTGCTACATCAGTTGTTGTACAGAATTGTTAGTTTTTGCATTGGCTTTCATTCTAGGTTTTACAAACACAAGTATAGTTCTTCATTTAATACTTAAAATGAATGCGACAAGGACAGAATATTTCTGTACATGTATGTATATGTTACTTTAAAATAACCGGAAGTAACCACAAATTGAAGTAACATAATTTTTGGCAGTTAACAAATGCATATTAAACACGTGTTCAAGCATACAATTTGGGCGAATCCAACAACTGAAATGACTGAATTACATTAACAACGGCGACGCAGGCGTTTCGTTGTTTTATGTCAAAAATATTTAGAGACAGTGCTGCATGTATGAATTGTATTACATTGCTCATACCGTCGTCGGCGTGGTCGTCGACCCATTTCTAATCCTAATTTTAACGCTGGCGCTCCATTGCTGCTAATATGCAAGGTATAAATCTATTAAGAAAAAACACGACAAAATGAAATGATATTTGATTTTCTAAAATTAAATGATTTTATATTCAAGAAAAGGAAAGATGTAATGTGAAGTAAAACATTTTATTTATTTATATTTATTTTATTAATTTATATTTATTGTATTAATTATTATTTAACAATTTTATTCCAAACTGTCAGAGTTTATAAGCAAATGGCTCAACAGCCAAATGTAAGTGAAATTAAATGTATGCGCTGCAGATGTTCAATGTAACTTTCCCGGTATTTTGATCGACTTGTGATGACGATTACCACGCCCGCGTTTATTTCGTTAATGTAATCCAGCTAAAGGGGTCGCATTCAAATCTACATTAGTAGATTACACCGATTTGCCATTTCACTTGTGCAAAGAAGGCTGGTCTGTTCTTAAAATATTATATATTTTTTATTTGTTTTTTTTTTTTTTTTTTTTTTTTACTTTTATTATTACATACTTTTAATATTTACATATTGCATATCCTCTAACAAAATTTGCAATGCATTAAAAGCTTATGATGATGATTGAAAGTATGGTTTTGTTAACCAATTGGAAATTGCATTTATAAAGCGTGGATATGATGGTTCTTTGCCATAATTTAACAGTCGCATCAAATTCAATATGTAAAATTATACATATGTATATGTAAACAAAAGACAAAACAGAGTATCAATAAAAAGTTTGCATTAATGAATTAAACAATTATTAGTCAGTAATTATAATACTCTGCAAGTCAATATTATTACGTAATAAATACATTTGAGAAATATATGTAACCTTGGTGCTGTTTTATAGATACCTACTTATATTCAGATTCATTAAGTTTGAGTTATAATTAGAGAATTATCAGTCTCATTTCATTGAAAAAGTTTAATAATTTATCTTCCCACTAGGCTTTCCTACAATACAACTTATTTCCGATGATTTTCATGTCCTTGTTGGCAAACTTGATGAACTTTTGATCTTGAGGCCAGCCTAAACTCTAACTTATAATTGTTAGTTTATCTTGCTTCACCACCTCACCATTCTTGACGCTTTTGTTAGTGTTATCTCTGTTCTGTTTGTTATGATAGTAATATGAGCGAGAGGTATTAGACGCTTATGATACAATCAGAGCCACGCTTTTTTTACACTTCACAATTCGAGATATCTGAAGTGTGTTGATTATTTCTGTGAAAAGTGGCTTACATTGGTTCTAGCTACATGTATATGAAAACATTGAGTCAAAGTGATTTTGTGGCGCTCATTGTATCTATAGCTTTTATATGTTTCGTAAGCTGCAAACACAAGAACTTCCACGTTTAATAACTCTGATTTATCCATTATTTCACTTTTAATTAATAACTCAAGATTTTCTATCAATATTTCTTTTTATAAATATATCTCAAGAGTATGTACTGTCAAAATGACGCAACGCGTTCATTTGGTCTTGGTCACTGACATGTATATAAAAGGACTGACTGTTCTCCTATTTTATGCGGCACCAATTTTGATTTCAAAAAGTATGCTCTCACTGTCAATGCTACCAACTGTCGTACTCTGACGCTATATTTAAATTATTTTGGGATTTACTTATATTCATGTCAGTGGGATTTACCGAATTTACGACAAAAGTATTTGGGACTATTTTTGTTTGTAAATTTTAATTATACAAGGCTATTTTTACATGTCACTGGTCTGGGTGAAGTTTTACATGCATTTGCCGCGAATGAAGCTGAAACCGCGCCATTCGCGATGCGTACATTGAACCTTCGCCTTTAGTTCTGAAGGAACCATACATCAGAAGTGGACCGAAAGGTCTTTATGTTTTTGAGAGGAAGCTTTGGAGAGAGAATATATACTTGTTTCTATTTCGAGCATTGCTACTTACAATTTTTCTTTTTGTTTGACTAATGTCGTTTTAGTTTGAACATCAGTTTCGCTCTAGAGGCAACCTAAGTGCTGTCAAAGCGTTCGTTTGAAGCAAAAATGACGTCATGGGTTGCATCAGGCTCGCTTTCTCGGGTACAATATAATGAGTTCACTCACACAAACAAAGTCTGTTGTGATTTGATATTATTAATGTCATTGATATTTTTCCATTTGACATTATTTTAAAGGCAACAATTATTAGTAACAGGGCTGCCCCCAGAGCGAACCTGGATGTTCAAACGAAAACGACATAATAGTTGAGATTGATCCAATTACGATTTCTTAATTCTGGTTATCGCATTTTTCGACAAATTCTTTTATTCAGTTGAACATAATTTTGAATAAAGGCTTACTTCTTCTTAGGAGCAGATTTTGTTTGTGCGAATAAGTGTTAGCCACGAATGGTGGATCACTATATTGATGAGAATTCACTATTATCCGTCTTTTAATCTCGTTTCTTGAGTTATATAACTTATATTTCAATTTTCTAGTAAATCCCAGCATATTAATTATCTATATAGCAAGGAACTCTACAAAGCGTCCAAAGTTTAATAAGATATATATATATGTATATTCCACTTTAGTTCCTGATTAACCTTATCAAGGAACATTGAACAGGAATTTAATTTCACTTCAGGCTCCCAGAGTTTCTATATCATAAAGGTACTGCATTGTCACGCTATTGCATGCAACTAACTACAGAAATATTTTAAGCTTCCCTTCTAAATTTACAAATCGGGCCTAACGACGTAGCACACACAATACACGATACAGTTAGAAGATATGTATATATAATAGTGAACCTTTAGAGCAGTTCAAGCGCAATAATTGAAACACACCCCTGGTAACATATCCTATAGTTTTTTCTGATTCGTCAACCCAAAACATCTCGTGGAATCAAAACAGATTGATCTTTCTTCGTTCAACTTATCTAATCAACCAAATAAAGAGTCACGATGTTTATCGGCCGCTCACCCCCCCGTACTAAGGCCGCTTTAATACTGCCTCCGAATTGCACAATTTGCCAGGAAGAAGATTGGGCCAGCAAAACATTAATAACCATTTGCGAACGCATTTTTCATAGAAAATTTCTCCAAAGATGGAGTACAGACAAGTCCACTTGTCAAAATGGCTGAAAGCCTTTCAACATAAACACATGTGTACCATATACTGGAACAGTTCCGCGAAGGTACCAGACTCGACAGAACTCCGAACAGAATGTTCGGCCTCAACATTATTCCCACAGCCCTTCAGCACGGTAGCCCTATAAGCAAGTCTGTCATTGCCATTAATATATAAACAGACAGTTCCATACAACAAGTGTCTGGAGACCTATTGGTCGCCACACAAGCCTTATTAGCAGGTCTGAGGATTCAATTAGCCAATCTAGTGCGTGATGGAGTAGTTAGTGGAATGACAACTTTACGCAAAGAAAGAAGTTATGGCTAGCCCACAGACTTCCACTTCACAACGAAGGGACCAGGTACCTGGTTTGTCCCTACCCCCACCTATCAGCATGTCCCAATCGACTGTCAGTCGAAGAATTTATTTTTCGATCAGAAACGCTTACTGCATCTATTTTAGATGGAGACTTTAGTCTCTTAGCGAAGAATGTGTGCATGCTTTTCGGAGATAAAGTACACTTGATATGGGACCCTCTTGAGAATAACCCCAATCAACCCTGGGTACACCCAAAGTTAGCTCTGTTAGCCGATTGGGGTGAGCCCAGTGATGATGTCAACATTCAACGGCAGATACTAGCTCGCCATCAGAAGCTAAACGAATCCTTTTCTACGTATTACCAAGCAACGGTACGCGCTAACTTATTGCCCAACATTCAGCAACAGTACTAGCTCTATAGCACAACTCAGAGCCTTGGTCACGCAGATTCTATTTACATGATCACGCATCCAGACCTCTGTTATGCCACAATTCAATTCCCATAAAGGAGGCAGAAGTTAGTTGCCCAGAACATCTACAGCTTGACGAAAACCTACAGTCACCTGAAATTCCAGAAGTGGGTGCGCTCACAGACCCTCATCCATCAGGAACAGATATGTGTTGGAACTGTGATCGCTCTGGTCATCTATACCTAGATTGCACAGAGTTACCAAGAGGTTTCTTCTGTTATGATTGTGGAAAAAAATGCATCATCAAACTCAGGTGTGAGAATTACCGGCAGGAGAACTTACGGCGGGTCGAGAACAGCAACCGTTCTCGGAGATTCAACCCTCGTGCACACCCAACAGCCCTGACGAGGACGACGAATGACAATCAATTTCCACCGCACCAGCCGCCACACAGTCGAATCTCAGTTAATCTGGTTTGAGGGAGCAGCATCAAATTGTGCTACACATGCGCCATACAGCTAAGACCTTATCGACTTGCCAATGTTCACCGATTCGCCAGGTTCAAAGACAAATCTCGAGCCAATAGGTGAACAAGTCATTGAAACCCCGGACATGTTCATTAAGCATGCAGGCACCCCCAGTCCCGATAAAAGTAACTTCTACTGGTCCCAGCAGTGAGGAAGCTCGGATTCAGTGTAAACAAAATGGCATGACATTTATTTACGAAAGCTACTGTCGCCGTGTAAATGCACCATATGACTAAAACGTCTTTATAATTAATTATTAACCATCTTCCTCTTTAACATTAGCAAATCCACCTAAATATTCTATTTACATTAATTGTATTTCCACAATATCCAGATTTTTTTAAATAAAGGATATATGTATCTGTCCCAATTCGTGATTTTCCTTTAAAGGTCATATTGAAGCTATTATCAATAATACTTTCTCAGAGTATGCTAGTTCTTTTTCGTTCCCGTTTTAGCTCAATTTATGGGTCCCTTTCTATGCTATGTATATTAAACGCATGTAGTGGAGGCGCTACAACGCAGGCTTTTGAGATTTACTCTTCGTGGTCTTCCATGAAATAAACCCCTTATACTGTCTTCGTGTATGGATTGGGTTATCTTTGAATTCTTTAGAAATTAAACAAAAAAAAAACTCCTTAGTTGTTTTCCCTTTTGAATGCCTGAACATTTTTGCATGGTGCACTGAATTCCTAGATTTCGTTTAACATTAGTTCCGTCTCGCTTCTTGAAGTATCGCAACTTCTTCCAGATACCTCAAATATCGCTTTAAGTACTATTATAGATTACATTCAAAATTTAAGCTTTGGCTGACTTTGTGCAGATTTGAGCTTGTTTGTTTCTAGATGAGAAAATACGAAATAAACTAATATCTGCGAAATTAGCTTCTGCAATATTTTGACAATATGTGTACACATCAAATTTAATTGTGAAGATGTAAATCTGGAGCTTATTTAAAGTAATAAATTCCAATGCAAAGCAATGGCTGCATTTTAAATTTCCATATATTTAAAAAATTATTGTTAGTTCGAAAATAAAATCTCGACTAAAAACTATCTAAATTGGACAATTTGTCTGACGCATGTATGTACAAATATTTTTATACCAACTTTTAGCTCCGTTGTTCGACCATAGCTAATGTCGATTTCGATGGGGCAAAACCAGGGTTCTAATTCCAGAACTCAATTTGATCACAATCGAATCGAATGTATAAAACCATATGCTTAATCTACAATGCATGGTATAACCACGTCGTCAAAACGATTTCGTTTGCTGAAGAATGCATATAAATACACGTAATATGTAAATAGTGGTAAGCAGCCAAATTAAACAGCTGTTGACCTGTCAATTATCATAAATATAATTAGTTTCTCGATTTCATTACAGAGTTATATGAAAGGAAGTATTTGGTCTTAATAATTTATACTATAAGATTATGGCAAACTAAAAGTTATGTAGAGTGCAGTGGGACATGGCAATTAATATAAAATTTTGTTTTTAATACTGAAAGTGCAAGTTCCAGTTTACAGCTGTTTTGTTCTAAATTATGCTGAAAGCACCTGAAGTATTACTAGATCGTTTTTTGCTGATTAACTACTACGCATAAGCTCGTGCTCATGTCGTCAAATGAATGAAAAAGAGGAGACATTTTTGCAAGCATGAGGTTTCAAATAGATGAGTGGGAAGCAAACACAAAAATCCATGTCGTTTTGACGACGTGGTTTTACCATGCATTGTAGATTAGGCATAATAGACGAAGGAAAAAATAAACTAAATTCAAAAAAATCGAATAGCAATCCACAAAACAGTTGATAAGAAGTAAGCAGACACCTGTTTTGTCGATTTTTGCCTTCAGATTTCGTAGAATTTTGTTTCAATTTTCCTTCGTCTATATGGTTCTGGAGCTCTGGAATAATAAGTTCCCAGTGTTGCACTTTTTCTAGAAGTGCTCCACTTTTTCTGGCAGTGGAGCATTGAAGCCAATCGAAAACGTTTTTGTCATATTCTTTGTATTTGTGTACACATGTATTACATATGGGGGAACTGGCAAACGTAATCAAAGAGAATCATTGCTGTATAGAAAAAAATTCCTTTCCTCTTATACTTTTGGTAGTTTATACCATATTCTTTACAAGACTGGAACAGTCGCCAGATGACGTCGGTACTGACGTAATGGTACCAGTTGAAGACGACTGTAGTACTTCAGGCGCAAGTCTTGAGTTGGACAAGAGGTCCAATATATGTTCTAGCTGTTTGGCGATGGGGTAAATAAGGTAACCACTAGGTACTTTGTTCCCAGATTGTTCTGTGACGTAGAGCAAAGAGTAGTTCCAATAACTATCGATTGCTCGTCGCTGTACTGAACCTGGCTAGGAGTCCTGGCACGATTGACAGACGTGTGCCAGATAGACGGGATACCGGTGATCGTTGCTCCGCAAGCCTCTGTATTTGCTTGTCGGTAAATACCTGGTCAGCTAAAATTGGCACGTTCGTTCTTCTAGACTGGTAGAGGCTAGAAAATTAACCCGAAAGGACTTTATCTTATTTAAGTTGGGCTGTCTCTAATGACAGTTCGGTGGAGAGCTTATCAGCGTGCTGTTGCACAACTGGATTGTTCGGTGCAGAGCTTACCAGCGTGCTGTTGCACAACTGGATTATTCGGTGGTGAGCTTATCAGCGTGCTGTTGCACAACTGATCCCTTCTGATTAGCAGTTCGGTTATGATGATGTTGCATCTTCTGCGGAATTTTCCTGGGGTCTCCCGGTGCTGTTCTTGCCTGGTGTAGCACCCTAAATTTTGTTCTCTAAAGTATAACCTTAGAAAAGCTGTAAGAAGGAGGATCCACCGAAAAGAGGTGCTCATGAACATGATCATTAACCGCTTTGAAGTTCTTCTCAAAACGAATAAAAGCTAATCACTTTTTGAAGAAAAGAATTATTCCGTTTTTATCGAAAGTATTGTTTTATTTTTCTTTTAAATATTTTCTCGTGTCTTCACGTTGACATTACAAAAAATAAACTGAAACTTTTTACATTGTTTTTTTAAATACATTGATTCCTAGCCTACCTAGCTACGGCTTCCTAGGTGCCAGCAAGGTGTGACTAACATGAAATTTTGGAGAACCTTTGACCTGGTTTATACGTTGGTTCGATAAATTTTGGAGAACGACCCAGCCGACACAGACGCGTCGCCACATACTTTATAAAAATTAGCTAAATCTGGTTTCACAAATAATTGTGTCAGCCCACCTTAACACAACAGATGACAATATAAAATTTAAAATGCATTTTTAACCCTTTTAGTGCCGGAGGCCGATATATCGGCTCTTGCTGCACTGGCGAGAAGTGCCAGAGCCGATATATCGGCCCGCACCTTGTAGCGCTTTACCAGTACAGAAGAGATGCTACAAAAATTTTAAATATGCACGTAAAATCTTGTATGTAGGATGAAATCGCATCCACATTTTGTCCCCTAATTAGATATGTAATTAACTCCGGAATCCAATAAGTGGTTTTGGAGATAACTGTAAAAGAAGTGCATCAGTCCTTTTTAAGGTGAAAAAATGGCCGTTTTTTGGTACAAAAATGGACATATTTTCAACTCATCATTGCGAAGAACCGGTAAGTTGTGGAAATTTACTTCCCATGAGAAAAATGTTCGCAACAGCGTACTAATGGATGTGAAACAAAGAAACAAAGAAATATATGGAAAATATAGGAACTGGGGTGTATATGACCCAAGTGCAAAAAATCCGTTTTTAGGCGGTAAAAATTCAGTTATGACGTTAAAACGATCAAAAACAAAGTACACCACTCGATTACCCTCTCCTCCCTCTTTAATTTGATAGCAAATATGACGTGTTTGGAAAACCCCCTATTGGGGGTGGTACCACCCCCCACCCCCTAAGCCCCCTCCCTGCAAAATTGTTCGCCTATCTTTTTGCACTCTAAACCCTCAATCCATCGAAAAAAACCCCAATGCTCTACGGCGCTCCCAGAAAAACTAGTGTCATTGTTTTGTTCTCTATTTCGTCCTTAATATACTGCTTTTTGAATCATGTAAATATTGTTTCTGGTTTGGTTTTTATGAGCATTTTCCCAAACCCTAGTAAAACCGTGAAATTCGGCCGGTTATTCTCGCATAGGCACCTCTTTTTCGCTCGGCACTAAAAGGGTTAAGATCGATAAATAGTCGAGTGCAGAGCTAGTATTGCACTTCTGCTATAAAAGTGGTCCCATCGAACAATTTCAGTGCTGAATTGCTATTTAGACAAGTGCAACACTGGTATTGCACTGAAGTTTCATCGAAATCGTTATTGAAATATTAGCTTAAATTATGCTTTCGAGAACTGTCAAAAAACAACTGTGCCTTTACAGAAAATAACTTTTTTGAAAAATTTTCAGCACTAAATAGTTGCTAATAGCTCCCAACAACGCCAACCCAGATTATATTGATTTCAAATTGTCTAAAAATAAATTAACGGTTAACTACGACATAACCACGAGCATAACTATTTGCCGTTCCAAGACTGTCAGTTTAACCACACCATAATTAAATTTTAACCATTCCCTGAACATGGTAAGCTTAGTAAACCAACACATAAGGAAATATAGAGACTCTGACTTGTTTTGTTTTTATTTAAGGTTGTCGACAAATAAAGGCAAATATGAGTTTATTAAAGGTAAACGATGGCCAGTTTTATGTTAAAATGAATTAATTGATACTCAAAAGTTTTATACAAAAAATTTAAGACAATTATATAGTATATATAATAATTGTTAATAAAAATAAAACTACAAACAGAACCTGATTTCGACAGTCAAAAAATGCATTTTCTTTCCCGTGAGGAGAACGCCGGCGTAGTTATCTACCGTCCGTTCCAAAAAACCTCGTGGTTAAGCATGACCCCATAGTTAAATACTTCGATGATTGGAATAGCTCCCTGACATTTATATAAATGGACTGCTCGTTGAACCAAAACTGCATGAAAGCCACTGACATGTATAATTATATGTATATATATGTCAGGGATGAAAGCAAATGGCACCACTTCTCTTTCCGTGAGAGCATACTTTTCCACTGAACTGTAATAATTGCGAACACGAAATTGCTTGAGGTTCAGCGGTTTTTCCAACCAAGACAGCCTTGTAAAAAACACTTCCTTCGACTCATAATTAAAATTTCACAATACAAATAGTCCCAAATACTTTTGTTGTAAATTCGGTAAATTGGGTAAATCCCACTGACACGCATATAAATAATTTAAATATAGCGCCAATTAACGACAGTTGGTAGCATTGACATACTTTCTGAAGTCAAAACTGGTGCCAGATGAAACAGGAGATCAGTCAGTCCATTTATAGACATGTCAGTGGAATAGCTGCAGGCTTAACACACAGTTTACTATAGCTAAGTTTTTGAACGCACTTCAGCTTACTTAGGATTATTTTATTTATATTTTACACTTCTTAATCATGTAGTGTTTCTTATTAGAATGTAGTAGTCGGTTGTTTTATGTATTTTTCCTTAAATCATTAATCATAATCATCATATCTTCTCATCTTTTCAAACGTCAGTGTGTTATTATTCTTCTAACATTCATTGGTCCTTATTTTGTAAGCATAGAATCAAGTTGAATATTGGCAACTTGGCTAACTTGTTTGATTTAACAATTGTAGTTGTGTTTATGAATCCTTAATAAAATATACATTGGATTCTCTGTTGATACTAATCTTTTCATTTTATATTCTAATGCTGTCTCGATTCCTTAGTTTATATAGGGTCTGCCAAATAACTGTTTTTTTTTAAACAGGGCGCAAAACATCGAGTGTAGCTTCGGCTGTGTGGCACGTAGCGCCGTCCTGTTGAAACCAAATGTTGCCAATATCCTCCTCTTCAATTTTCGTTCAACATGGCCCGATAACGATTGCCATTGACTGTAACGGCCACTCCTTGCTCATTTTCGAAGAAAAATGGCCCAATTATGCCTCTGGACCAAAATCCGCACCAAACAGTGACTCCTTTTGGGTGTACCGGCTTTGCAATGTATGCGTGGGGGTTTTCTGTGCCCCAAATGCGACAATTTTGCTTGTTTACATACCCGCCAAGATCAAAATGAGCTTCATCCGAAAAGATGATTTTTTTGGCAAAATCGGCATCTTCTGTAAGTCGATCGCAGGCAATATTTCCCAGCGTTGTTCAAGCGTATACACAACCATATTCGTTCACCGGAAGAATAAAACTAATTATCTGTCAAATCAGACATGAGCTAAGTGTTACCATTCACGAAATAAGCACTAGTTAAAAAAAAACGTTAGATGGCGGACCCCATACATACGTAGTTGTGCTTGCGCGAGTCAGCAGTTTTCACGTAGAAGGTTAATAGAGCAAGAGGTGATAGTACTCACCTAGACGAACCAAAAATTGTATGGTATTCATTGTATACAATACAATACAATACAATACAAAAATATTTTATTGAAAGACCCTGGCTGAGGCCACGTCCTTAAAACGGTGGGTACATAGATTTACAGTAGTTTTTTATATTAAATATAAGCATAAACTGTAGCAAACAGACTTTACTTCGTTGAAAGTTCTTGAAAATTCAGTAAATACTTTCGAGTATAAAAATATAAAAGCTATTAAAATTGTTTACAGGTAGTACAATTGTGTACAGGCGTAACCACCGGAATATGCAAGCCATGAACAAAGTCGAAAAAAGAGAGCAGCGGGCCGGTCAGCAGGCGACATCCACAGTCTTCTTGTCTTGTCTTACTGCACGAGTTTTTCATATAAAAGTTGCTTGTATTTTGCTCAAACGCTATAATTTCCATAAATTTGTTCTAGATGCTATTTTTTTTTTTTTAACTATTAGAAAGAAAACATATTTGGATACAATTTCTTTTAACTTCATTTTGCTGTGGGAGCGACAGTTTTGAGCTTTAAGACCTGTTTAAGATGAAATTTTAGTTTTTCCTCTATGACGAGTATACAAAAAGCAGTGAGAGTGAGCTCTTACTGCATGCTGTACCCGGCAAATTAAGGCCTTTTAAAGGCCTAAACACAATTGGGACGACCGGCGACAACTACAAGCAATAACCACTGTCAAAAAATTAAAACCTTCACTTTGCTATCCAATCGAACACAATTGCGACTACCGGCGATGACTACATATTCGCTCATCGCTGCGATTGGTAAAATTTCTAATTTCATCGCCAAATGCAGGCCTGCCAACTACATAATGTTGAACTTTGGTTACTCTTATAGCTCTTTAAGTTTATCAAACTGATTACTGGCCATTTGTGATTGAGTGGCAGTGGCGGGTTTTCCAATAAGAGGTGTTATTTTAATTAGCCCGCTATTTCGGTAGATGTCACTTTTGGAGCTGTCATTTTTTGACATTTGACAAGTAGAAACTACGCCATTAATAAAAATGGAAAGATACATGATTCAACAACGCATTGAAATTATTAAAATTCACTATAAAAATGGTGAAAATGTGGCAGAGACGGTTCGTAAAACTCGAACATTTTTGGGTCGTCGTGAAGCACCTTGTCGGACCGCAATACAGAAATTGGTAGAAAAATTCGAGTTGTCGGGACAAGTTAGTGATGTTAAGAATAAAACCCGTGCACGTCGCTCAAGAACAGCCGAGAATATTGCTGCTGTAGCCGAAAGTGTTGAAGAAAACCCAGGTTTGTCCATTCCTCGTCGTTCTTTGGAATTAGGCATTCCACAAACGTCATTACACCGTATTTTGCATAAAGATTTGGGTCTTAAGGCTTACAAAGTTCAGTTAATACAAGAACTCAAGCCGGCCGATCATCAACAACGTCGAGTCTTTGCTGATTGGGTCCTTGAAATGCATGAAAATGATCCGGAATTCCATCGAAAACTCATTTCCATCTCGATGCCTTCGTCAACAAGCAAAATTGTCGCATCTGGGGATCGGAAAACCCAAGAGTTATTGTTGAAAAGCCTCTCTATCCTCAACGTGTGACTATTTGGTGCGGTTTATGATCCCGCGGGGTCATTGGACCTTACTTTTTCGAAAATGAGGCTGGAGCAACAGTTACGGTGAATGGATTGCGCTATCGACAGATGATTAATGATTTTTTATGGCCGGAATTGGATGGTATTGACACAGTATATATCATACAGTAGCCCAGCTCTGTCAAAACTGTCAAGTGAGTAGGATGCTTCTATAAAGAGACTATACTTTCTCTTTCAACAGTTTTAACTAACACACTAGTCAATTTTTAATCAATGGATTCCTATGTAAATCTAAAGTGGAAGAAAGAGAACTGATGGCATTCTTAAACTTTTACTAGAAGGAAAGAGGCAAAATGACACCACTTTACCGTCAAACAGCTGTTTAGTAATGGAACAATACATTTGTCGCCGATTGCCGATATGTGTACATACATAAAACTAATACTTCCGTCAACGGTCGTGCAGCTAGCTACTGTTCGCCCATTTATGTCCGTATCATACTTAATAGTTCCCTCTTGTGGGAGAAATTTTAAGGTTATGTTTTTTTAATTGAAATTCTAAAATTCACTTTTCAGTAGTTAGTTCTAAGCTATTCTACTGTATGATATATACTGTGGTATTGATCTGGACAACGTTTACTTTCAACAAGACGGCGCTACGTGCCATACAAGCAACGAAACCATTGATCTTTTACGGGAAAAGTTTCCGGACCCTGTTATCTCTCGAAGAGGTGATCACAATTGGCCACCGAGATCCTGTGACTTAACACCTTGCGACTTCTTCCTTTGGAGCCAAGACCTCAAAGATGGAATTCGTGAGGCTATCGAGGCATTTTTCTTTGAATATCAAAATAACACCTCTTATTGGAAAACCCTGTATATTTAGCTTCAGATTTATCCGCTCAATACCTTTTTTCCATGCTAAAATTTTGACGTTGGAAGTTGAAAGAAATTGGAATGCAAGAGAGTCATTGTATTTTTATTATTTTTTTCTGATAAAAAAATTTCGTCTTCATTTAGACAATTCTTTTGAAAAAAATTAAAATAGTAAGTATAAATATAATTTTTCTTACTATTTTGAGATTGGGTAATTGCAAAAGCAATCTAAAAGAACACGAAATAATATCACAAATTCAGGACAGCTGATTGTCAAAAGCAGCCACCTATAGTTCAAAACAATGAATAATTTTAGCGATAAAAAGGTCCCTGTTCGATTACTGCTAAATATTTATCCGCTGAATGAACACAATACCGGGCTTAAGAGTGGGAAAATGTTTTCTCCTGTAATTTTCGTTTGAAAATTATAGGAAATTTATCAAAAAAATTGGAACATTTGCGTAAAAATAAAACTGTTGACTAGATATTAAAATTTTAGGTTTCTTCAATTTGAAATTCATCTCTCATAACTTAGTGGAAATAAAATAATTTCAATTAAAAACTAATTACATAATTTTTGCAAATTATATAAAATTTCAAAAATCAAAGATGCTTCGAATCCTTGTCTGCACATTATTAAACAACAATTTTCGTAGATTTTAGGGACAAAATAACATCTTATTGTATTGCATGAATGCTTCTTCATGTTATTTATACCTACAATGTGAATTCGTACAATTCAAATATAAATCCGGCTTCACAGTTAACTAGCAGTATTTCTGTTGGTTAAATCTTAAGGTTCAGAGCAATAACTGACTTCCATGGAAATGGAAATGGCTCTACATTCTGTTCTTGTCGAATTAATTTGATACAAAATGTCAAATGTGTAGGCTTTTAATTTAAAACCAGTACAACAACTAACAACTGCAACAGCTGTTATAATAGTTCTAATAGAATATCTGTCCCATCGAACATATTTAGCGTGTCGTGCCCCTTGAGGAATCGAATAAATAAATCCAATTAACCGCGATAAACTTTCTTTGAAATAAAACGACGCTCGAATTTCTAACATATGTATAAATCTTTATTTCACGCAAAACTTGACCTATCTTAACAATTATAGTACTCCGCACCGAACGGAAACGTGATACTCTTATAACTGAATACTGAACGGCACTCGCCAGACCAGTCATTGGTCTTTTATGTCCCAATATTCGGAAGTAAACTTTACTCACAACGCAGATGTAAACAAACGACAACAACCTTGTCGATTGTTCTACCGGTTGCAGCACCTGAGTTGCTTAGTAGTAAGCAATCGCTTTACATAACAATTACCATGCAAGGTTAATTGTTATCGTAATCGTCGATTGCTCCACTAAGCACTCATCGCAGCCAGCTATTGAGCTAATCAGCGAAATAACCGGCAGTTGCAAAACAGTACCATGCGAGGTTACTGTTTAGCAATTGCTAATCATTTTACTAAAATGCGCCCTTGGCTGCTGAAAGAATCTTCCTTATATTGGGCCATAACAAGCGCAACAATCGACTTTAAAAAATGATGTATAAGACCACCTTAGCCTTATATTCATTCCACAAGGAATTTATTAAGGACTCAAAAAACGTAAAATTAAAGGTAAAATCACTGAAAAACGTATATAGACCTACATGACAATTTTCTACGAAATATGTATTTTACATCACCCTCCAATCCTTCGTAAATAATATGACCTTTCTTGAGCAGTAAATATAGTATATATGTATATAATTTTTATAAAATATTAAAACGTGTTTAGCAGACGTTGCAACGAAGAATTCCAAGATACATTGTTTCATAGAAGTAAATAAATAAATAAATTAGTTTCGTAGAAGTAAATTAATCATTGATTGATCACTTATAATCGTTGAGATATATTAGTAAATAGCTTAGAAAGAGTGGTCATAAATATCTCCTAATCGTTTCAAATGTAATTATCGCTCGCCTTTTGATTTAAATAATTTTTGAATTATAGTAAATCGAAAATGTTGTATAGACAAGTGAGGAATTCTATATAAAGTTTGTCATTCATATTCTGTGAAATCTTGTTAAAAATTGTCTAACTGTTTTTAATCTGAATAATATAGTTTTGTTGCTGGTGTGATTCTACGTGAGAGGCTTCCTGCTTTCGAGAGAATGTTATGGCGTGCATGCCGTGGTAATGTATTTCTGCGACAAGCAATGATCGAAGCACCATTAGAGGATCCATCAAATGTAAGTTACCTTATTATCTTTTTTAGCTTTGACCACAATAACTCAAATTTTCTTATTATAGGGAGATCAAGTGTACAAATCTGTTTTTATAATTTTTTTCCAAGGAGATCAATTAAAAACTCGAGTCAAGAAAATTTGTGAAGGTTTTCGTGCAACTCTTTATCCATGTCCTGAAGCTCCTGCTGATAGACGTGAAATGGCAATGGGCGTTATGACTCGTATTGAAGATCTCAACACTGTTTTGGGACAAACACAAGATCATCGACATCGTGTTTTAGTGGCAGCTGCTAAAAACTTGAAGAATTGGTTCGTAAAAGTTAGAAAAATTAAAGCGATCTACCACACTTTGAATCTATTCAACTTGGATGTAACACAGAAGTGTCTCATAGCTGAGTGTTGGGTACCTGTTTTGGACATTGAAACTATCCAATTAGCGCTAAGAAGAGGAACGGTTAGTGATATAATAAATAATATATGTATATGTTAAGAATCAAATATTTTTTTTTATATGCTTATATTACAATTTCAGGAGCGTTCGGGGTCATCTGTGCCACCAATTTTGAATCGAATGCAAACTTTTGAGAATCCCCCTACTTACAATCGTACCAATAAATTTACAAAAGCATTTCAAGCTTTAATAGATGCTTACGGTGTAGCAACCTATAGAGAAATGAATCCAGCACCCTACACAATAATTACATTTCCATTTTTATTTGCTGTGATGTTCGGTGATCTCGGCCACGGAACAATAATGGCTCTATTTGGATTGTGGATGATTCTTAAAGAAAAACCATTGGCTGCAAAGAAAACAGATAATGAAATATGGAATATATTTTTCGGAGGGCGATACATTATTTTCCTTATGGGTGTGTTCTCGATGTACACCGGCTTCATATACAACGATATATTTTCGAAATCTTTGAATTTATTTGGATCCCATTGGACAATTAATTATAACGTATCCACAATCAATGACAACAAAGATCTTCAATTGGATCCTAATAGCACGTCGTATTCCAAGACACCTTATCCAATTGGCTTGGATCCAGTTTGGCAAATTGCAGAATTAAACAAAATCATATTTCAAAATGCATACAAAATGAAGATTTCCATAATTTTCGGTGTAATTCACATGATATTTGGAGTAGTGATTAGTTTATTCAATCACCGCTATTTCAAGAACCGAATTTCTATTATTTTCGAATTTATTCCTCAAATGATTTTCTTGATATTCCTGTTCTTCTACATGGTTTTATTAATGTTCATCAAGTGGACTAAATACGCAGCTGATTACCCTCGTAAGTTCTTATAATACATTTTTTTAGTTATATAATACATAAATAATTAGATAATTACATAAAAGATTTCATTAAGTCCTCTAATAACACTTTACTAATTATTTTAGTTTTTATTGTCATGTGTCGTTAGTAACTCACATAAGATCCTTATCATCTTCATAGAGCTTTTCTCTACTGATTACGGTCCCGGATCTATACACCAATCAACTTTGGAATATTTCTTTCAATATCAAAGAATCCCTTCTTTTGGGGATTTTCGAGTATCCTGTCTTGTGAATCTGCATGGGTATTCTGTAGCTTTTCATGTAGAAATTAGCTAGGATCATCTCCTCGATTTAACAAAGTTTGGTAAATTTGTTCAACATTGTCCGGTCATTTCCTAGATTCGACCATATCTATATATTGCTTTAATCATGGCATTCATTGGGGACCTACGTCTGAGATTATGTCGCTTTTTTTCTAAGAGAAGATGCTATCTGTTAAGGGTCATCACCGAATTAATTTTGTACGGCTTCATAAAATTGTTTTTCTCGTCTTTTCTTTTGTGAGTTAATGCCGGGCAAGCAGTGTTGACGAACTTTTTTAATAGCACTAATAATGTCAACTTGATTTCTACGCTCGAGATCAAAATCTTCAGTTCTTCTTTTTCTTGTTTCCTTTAAAATTCTTTTTGTTTTCTTTTTCGAACGTCTAAAGTTAAGCTTGTTGAATTTTTCTGAACTATTTTAACAAAATCTAGGCTTTGTTCCACATTTGAGGCTAGCCTCGAAGTTCTTCGACGTTTCCTCGCTGTGTTTTTGCCACCCTGAGCAACTCATTCCATAATTTTTTCGGTTACACAGATAATATTGGTAATACCTCCAAAATTTCGTTTTATCCTACAGGCTTACGATAGATTCCGATTCTAGACTATTTTTGAGAAGAAAGAGTTTTTCCTGTTGATAATACCCTAACTGCTATTAACTAAATTGCATATTTATTAGCATTATTTATTTTTTTTTTGCAAAACAATCAAACACTTGCTGGAGAGAGTACAGGATAGATATATATGTATATATAGTACCTAGTACCAAATAAGCTGAAATAACGGACGGGGAGTAATTTTACCTTATCCCTTTCATGATTGGAATTTTTCGGGCTATCTTAAATAGGGACCGTTTCTGTGGTTAGTAAAGATTCACAAATGTCCGACAAAAAAAAAGGTTTCGAGTTGAAATCTCGAATAGTATGTTGGTATATACGTTGTTAATGCTTGAAACTGGACAATTTTCAAGGTTAATCTCTCCTTGAGAATACTTGAATGTGCGCAATAAGTCTTATGTTTAAAACCAGGAAGCTTCGAGTGTTACCTGTGGCCATTTTCCATTTTCTTACGAATTCTGCACTTTGTCTTGATATATATGTGGAATTCTGGAAGTGGAGATCTTTTTATATTGTATTCCATTACTATTCGTCAAGTGTTACGTTATTTCGTACTCTTTGCTCTCACACTCAGCCTAATTAACAGAAGTTTTATTACTATTCCCTACGCAGACTCGCACGCATTTACATGGACATCATTGATATGTGCATAAGAAATAATAACGGCGAGAATATATATCATTGTCGTACTACGGAATTTATGCTAAAGCTGTAATATTGCCGCGTCGATGTAGCTCGTTTCATTCTTGAATTTCAACAGAGTCGAAGATTTTTTCATTGTTTACAAACCTAGATAAAGGGTAGCATGAAATTCGCAGTGTTCATATGACCAACGCAGAAGCGCCTTTTTCTGAACCCGCTTGTTTTTTTTTTTATTATCTAATCGACTGCTTTTTTAATTCTCTGCAGGCTCACATATGTTAAAGTTTCACACACAGTGGGCCTTCTTAAGTTATACTAAGATTGTCAGGTCCGTTACTTAGCGATTCTTACCAGGATAGCTTCCGTTTAATCCTCCGGAACAACTAACTCGTACAGGCGTTATACTCTCAACAATTGTGTGGAGGACATCTGTTAATATCTTTGGATCTGTTTTCAGCAACTCTAATGAATTGTTATCTTTTCCTGCAGTTTTAACATTGACAAGCGACTTAATAGCAGTTATTATTTTTGTTCTGTATGGTGGTTCAGTATTATAAATTTCTTCTGGACGCTGTATGTGTTACTTCATTTCGCTTAATCTGGTTAATGCTTTAAGAGTTTATTACCGTAGATGATGCGTAAACAATACATTTTAACTGACCTAATATAACTTATTTTTTTTCCAAAATAAATACAACAGACCACAACCTCTTTGTCTGCAGTAGTTGCGTTTGACGATGTCTGAGTTTTAAGAGTTTTGTTTTTATATTAAGGCTTTTAAGATTAAATAATAAAATGTCTAAGTTCACTATCAAATCAATCTCCTCTCATAAATTATTTAATACGGAAACTTTCAGATTAATGTAAAAGTAAAACTATTCTCGGATTATAGCCAAGAAACTTGTCACTTTTATGAATTTCGACTTTATATCTCGATCTGATTAAAATGTAGCCCTCCGATATAATTTTTTTCTTACCTGTTCTTTTAGCTCCATATTCAGCCGGATGCGCACCATCGATTCTAATAACTTTCATCAATATGGTCTTGTTCAAATCTCCAAATAAGCCTCAAGAGGGTTGTGAGGAACATATGTATGGTGGCCAGGCGTTCTTTGAAACATTGTTAGTATTAGTCGCTTTATTGTGCGTTCCATGGATGTTATTGGGAAAACCAATATATATTATGCGGCAGAGAAAGCAACAAAATGTAAAAGTCTTTAAATTAAACAACTTCATATTTTTCTGGTTCTAATTTTTATGGTTTTGAAGATTCATCCAATAGCTCCAGTAGAAAATGGAGATGCGGAAGCCGGTATTAACCAAGACAGTATGGTTCATAGTGATACTGGTATGGGCGGTGGTGGTCCACCTACCCATGAAGAGGAAAATGAAATGTCAGAAATCTTCATTCATCAAGGCATTCATACTATTGAATATGTTCTGGGATCTGTTTCCCACACAGCATCATATTTGCGTCTGTGGGCTCTTTCATTGGCACATGCTCGTAAATATTTCGGGGAATTTTTATAGTACATATAATTAATTAAATTTTTGTATCAAAGAGCTTGCCGACGTACTATGGAAAATGGTATTAACCATTGGTCTGAAACAGGAAGGTTGGACAGGTGGAATATTACTTTGGATTGTTTTTGCTATCTGGGCCGTGCTAACAGTTGGAATACTTGTTTTAATGGAAGGATTATCTGCATTCTTGCACACTCTCCGTTTGCATTGGTAAAGAAACAACAAAAATATTATCAACTATATTTGATATTTATTGAATTACTCTTTCAGGGTTGAATTTCAGAGCAAATTTTATTCCGGATTAGGTTATGCCTTCCAACCGTTCTCATTTGAAGCTATTTTAGAAAGTGGTAATGCCGGGGCTGTAGAAGAATAAGTTAAATCAAGCACAATACTTAACTCGTCATATATAACATGTTTTGTGCATGGCTGCATGTGTAGAACCAATTAAAGAGATTATATAATATATAATTTGAAACTCTATCCGCCAGGCTATTTTGTAGTCAGTATAGCTTGTTCACTTCGAATATAATATGTATTTATACTATGTACCGATCAAATTTTAATTAATTATCTAACTTGTTACAATCAGATTTTAGCTTAATATATCTATTGGTGTTCATAATAATTATTACGTAAAGTAGATATTTACAAATATAATCTTCAGAGCTCTATTTAGTTCTTTTTTTAAGATTATTTCTTCCTTTTCCCGATCTAGTCCTATATCCGTTTTTTCTTTTAATTACTGTAAATTCGCACTTTTTTTCTGGCTCGTGGATCTATGGAGTACAGGAATCAAGTTCTCCTATATTGGTAATGGAAATCTCCTTACCCCCACCACTTTATTGCATTAATATAAAAGTTTAGAGATAGAGATAACCCTAACAAAAAAAGTACATATTTAAGCATCACTTCTCACCTATGACAGCTTGATCTTCTATTTCACGTGGGATCACTTTTGTAAGTCGAGGTACGAAAACTCTAAATATGTACATTGTACATATATATAAATATATAAAATTATTAGTTTAATTTGAAACTACTTCCACAGGGAATCAAATGAGCCAAAAAATTTTTGTTAAATTGAATTGATCACTATTAACCCTCTCACAAAATTAACTAAAACTGAAAGAGAATGAAAGTGCACTCCATAGTAACCAGGACCGACTCTTCAACACCCGCGAATTACGTTGGTAAATTTAACCGACATCACTGAACATTGCACCTCTAAGATCCTCCACAAAACTTTCACTTATATAAAATGTTCCCAGACAATTTTCGTCTAGTCAACGGAACTTATCGCAATAATTGTGCTTAATCAACAGAACCCAGGAAATGCAACTGTTGTCATGCACTCCTGGTTAATAGAAAGAATGTAAGCTTTTGTGTTTACGGGAATGAATTTACAGAGAAATAATTAAACTTTCAATAGTCAGTACAGTTTAGATTTTTCAGTAAAACAAGTCGGAAGTTAATATCGTGAACAAAAATTAATTAACAGTGGTTGTGTTAATCTTTTTTCCTTCTCTCCAATAAATTCAATTCAATTTAGATTGCTGTGTTGTTTTCTTTATTCAGCCCTTATTTTTTATTTGTGAACAAATTTAAAAAATCATAACTCCAGCTCTTAGCCATCGAAAGAATTAACATAATATTGAAAGCAATATAAATTAACAGAGCTAATAAAATATAATTAAAATGAAAAGTGATTTTCAATAAAAATTCTCCTCGACTTCTGCTTTTTCACAACAAAGGCCAGCACTTGTGCAAGGTGTAATGGATTCGATTACATATTGAAATTATTAAAAACGGCATATTGTTTAGTGGATTTTTGTAAAAAAGGATTTTGCAACACGGGCTAATGTACCTCACAACCAACTAAGTCTTTGCATGCGTGAACACATTTCGTCTTCCCACATCAGATCTTAACAGCAAAATCGCTCTTGGTTTATGAAAAGTACATCTAAGCTATAAGACCTAAAGAGTCTCCTTTTCGGGATTATCATTGCATCCATATTCAGAGCTGAAGCAAGTATACAAGACTGCACGGAACACCAACTTCATTATCCAGATATTCCTTTTTGGCTAGACTGTTAAATAAAGAATAGTGACATTCTGGATTCTCGTTAAAATCAGAAACAACTTCACCAGTTTTTCTATACGTGCACTACTTAACTAAATGATGAAGTTGTTTTTTACTCCATGGATAAAGCTAATATTTTAGCTGCGAGACTTGCTTCGAATTCTCGCCTTCCACGTCCACCCACTTCACAGAAACTTGGTTTGCATCTTCCATGTGGAGTTGCTGTTCAAGGTTTTTAAGGCTCTCAACGTCTCTAAAGCCGCAGATCCTGACGGTTTCTTGCCTCTGTTAATTAAAATCTACGCCTTATCGTTGGCTAAATGTCTGTGCAAACTATTGTGCAAACTATTCTACCTATCTTATCAGGTAACTTTCAAACTGCTTGGAAACTAGCAAGTTCAGGCTATTCCCAAAAAAGGAGGGTCGATTCCTAAAATTATCGAACAATTGCAACCACTTCAATTTTTCGACGGTTCTTGAATCTAATGGTAGATGAAGTATCTAGAAGTAATCAACTATGGCCAATATGGCTTCCGGTTTGGACCCTCATCTGCTGAATTGCTCACTTTTCTTACCTTTACGGAACGATGGTACTCAAACTTAAATCACTTGGTCTCGCCCCTCTCTTTTATTGTGGATTCAAATTTTTTTATCTGGTCACCTAATACGGGTTGTATTAGATGACGTTTCATCTGAACCTATAAAAATGAAAAACGAATACAAATCGCTGAATTAAATCAACTGGAATAATTATCAGGAGCTGACCGCGTATGAAATATATTTAATTTTAATATTATCTTTCAGTCACTAGATTGTAGCACAAGTAAGTAAATATACAGATGAAGAACGCATATCAGAAAAATGAAAGCCTTATCAGCATTTCTGGTAACCAAGTCAGCTACGAGGAAAATTGTAACTAAGAAATGTTGTTGTTAACAGAAAATGTTCCTAATGTTCACACATACACCCAAGTTTATATCTTTTACCAGAGCATTGCAATGCCTCGCTCCAATATAAAATCAAAGATGCCTCGACCTAATGTTAGGAAATTTGTACCCATTTGTGCAGGCCGGTTGGAGTTATTTTCAGATACAATACTTTCATTTGTGCCTTTGTCGGCCTCCAATTGCCAATAAGCATTCATTTCTTCTGCCGTTATCAGCCTCCAATAATTCATAAAACAACAAACCAACTTCCAATAAATTTCTAAGAACGAATTGAGGCCTTCCTATATCAAGTCGAGCGAGACGCTGCAAATATTTTTAATTGACTCGCAACATGTATCTGACTTCGGTTTTCAATTTTCCTATTCGATTCGTTCTCTGTATATTTACTTGTTTGTGTTATTAGCATAAAGAGCCCAGAGCGTACCTTTGGCATGCTTCTTATATCACAATCTATGTTAATTATTTATTTGTAAGTCTGATAACAGACCACGCTGTTGGCAATTCCAAAGCCTTTTTTTGTAACAATAAATGGGCTGAGATATTATTTGACATTGCGATATTCTATGATATTATTTTAATCAGATTATAGATTGCTTGTTGAGACTAATTTGTCTAATCTCACCCGGTAGGCGGTTCCAACTCATGACCCCCTGCGAGAAGATATTCCTGCTCCCAAATTGAGTGCTTACCCGAGGATAGATTAGCCTGCGACTGTCACTTCTACTCCATGAAAAGCGACCTCTCACGTATCCAGGTAGCAGACCAAATCTTGCCTTATGTATAAATGACATTACCTTCAACTCATACAAACAGTGAAGTGATCATGATAGAAGAATTTCCAGTAGAGGGCCAAAATGAGCTCTTCTTCTCAGACCAAATAAATAGCGGGCACGCAGTAGTTTGGACAGCATAGCTTGTAAGAGAGGGTACAGGACTATGTTCGCGTACATAAAATGTGGCAGGATTATTGCCCTGAAAAGGCTTAGTTTAGTAATCTCAACAAAGTGCGGAGAGCGTGAGCACATAAGATTAATATGCGCTTTCCAATTAAAATTGGGGTCCATAAGAAGACCTAGAGTTTTAACGCATTTGCTAGTTAAAGGGTAGTTGTGTCCCATGATGAATAGATTGGATACTTGCGATATTAGGTTGGGTACATTTTTCTGTCTAATGGTGTAACCAATAACCTGAGTTTTAGTTGCGTTCAGCGCCAATTAACTAGTTGTCAAGCTACAACTTCCGTTATTGTCGCTTTTATTATTGGTACAGTTTACTGAATTCTGCCGGCTTCGCCTCCAAAATAGATCTGTACATCATCCGCATAGATGTGATGAGTAACCCTGTTGAGGGTCTCGCAGAAGTCATTAATGTAAAGTGAGAACAATAATGGAGACAGCTCAGCACCCTGTGGTATGTCCGATCTAAGCAATCTCACTGAGGAGAAGCTGAAGTGTGAACGAATATCAGCTGCCACTTCAAGTACGGCAGTGCTAGTAGAGTGGAATCTTCTTAATTCCGATTGCTTGCTAACGAGAAGACTATTTTCACCCACATAAGCCGATAGCTGATCAGCTTTAAGAAATTCCAAAACTTTTGAAATAGCCGGAAGGATTGTGATGAGTTTGCATTCCGGAACATTGAGCGGTGAGTCTGCCTTAGGAATGGGCGTAATCAGTCCAGTCTTCCAGTAGCTGGAGAAATGTGAACAAGTTAGAAGTCTATTTATGAGGTGACCCACAACTGGCAAAATAAACGGTAGTATGTTTGTAGAATTTAATCGGAACATTATATCCCTTAGCATTGGATTTGACTCTAATAAGAGCATTCAGTATCTCCATCTCAGTTACGTTCCTCAGGCTGAATCCAGCATGAACATTATCAGAGGTTGGTCCTGAAGCTGCAACACTGGCATTTAAGTCTACGTATATTGCTGATAGCAGTTAAATCAAGTATAGGTTCCACAATCGGCACCGTTCAGTGGTTCTTATTGATATCTATGTATTTGTTTGGCATTTGGTGGAACGTGTGAGAAATTTTCCAGGTGGTAGCAAAGTCCGCGAAGTCATTCGGATTAAAATCTGACTGAGTTTTAGGTTTCGAGCCCAGTCTAATGTTGCTTATTTTCTTCCAATTAGTACTATTTCCTTCTCTGGAATGAGTTCGGAGCTTCGCTTTAATCATATAAATCAGACATTCTTCTGTGTTTGTGGAACGTACGATAGTTCTGGTCTGTCTTATTTCTTTTCCAATGCCTGAATGCTGTGTCCCGTACCGGTCATATCTACCCTGCTGCGCCCTTATTGCAATTATTTCAGCGCGGCAAAACAATTTCACTGTTCAATTTGCCGCGTTGTCGCGCCGCGCACTAAAGTGTAATCTACTTCAGCCTGAAGTACACTCATCATGGAGGACAAACTAAGATTTTATCTTCAGATCCTAAAGCCTTAAACTATCGCTTCCTGCTAACCGGCCCGCTACGCTTTTTTAGACAGTTCATGGCTTGTATATTCCGGTCGTTACGGCCCAACACATTGCGTGCCTTTGGCACGTGTACTCAAATAAATAAATGTTTATGTGTGCCAAGATGACTTTCACGAGACGCTATTATACATCTTAGAAAGCTGGGGCCAGTGCGGAAGCTGTCAGACATATATACCATATTAGAAGAGAGAATCTATTACCGTAAATAAAAAAAAAAAAATTATTTATTGCTAAGATAATCCCATTAACAAATCCAAGTTTTTTATAAATTCATTCATATCACCCCTCACATAAGGCTTCAAAGTGTTGAATTTGGAATTTAAAAGAGTTTTTGCTAGCGTTTTGCATACACAGTAGAACAAAACTTCTTCTTCATAAAGTTGCCGAGCGAGTTCAGTTTGATGGTTAGACATAAGTTCTTCATTTACTACAACGACAAGCGGCTTTCCTTCCCGTAAAACTTCAATACAGCTTCCTGCACCCGCATGGCTAATTACGAGATCAGCAGATCTAATATCATCCAGTATGTTTGACTTCATTTTATAGCTTTCCACAATTATTCCCTTGGATATCAAATGGGTAAAATCATGTTGGAAACCATTTCCATATTGTATTTTCACTTGCGAGCATCCCAAAGATAATAAGGCTTCTACAGTTTCTATTTTACAAAGAGTTTCAATCAAAGAATCAAATTCTGTTGTTCCAACTGTAACAAAAACTCGCCGATAATTCATTATCTCGATGAAAATCACTACGGTAACAAATTGAACTGTCAAACGCGGTGCGGATGACATTTTTGACAATTGTGCAACAGCCGTGCGTTCAGTCAGCCACGTTCAGCCCACGGTACAGTATGAAACACTGACATATAAGGTCTGTTCGCGTACTCAGTTTTGGGACAATGCATTGCAATGAATTTGCATGAACTTACCCAATTTCCGTTCCCGTACTTTCTCGTGCACACAAAAGGCAGAAACACATCCAAGAAAGCCTCAGCCACAGATTAGATACCAGGATCACTGATGTTTGGTCCGGCAATGTAAAGGCCTTCACCATAAATAACGAAGGATTTCGATTGTGATTAGAAGATGAAATCGAGCTACCATTTCCAATCCTCTTGACACCTGGAATATTGCCATACACTGGTGCAATGTTTTCTTTTAATATGACCTCTGGAATTTTCTAGGAGTCTCATCGACATATACATATATATACACGTAGTTGTAGATTAGTTTTGTTAATCAAATTGAATATTTTTTTTTCTCTAATTTATACCGCCGAAAGGACGATTGCGTACTTTAGAAGTAGTGAACTTAAATATCTTAGCGTAAGATTCTTTGGTTAAGTACTTATTGGGAAGTTCCGACGTGAACAACTCAGTTAAGAATTAGATTTGTGATGACGTCCACTAAAATAATAATATTACGGTTAAGATAATGAATTTCAAAAGGAAGATTTAATAGGAAAATCACAACGGCCATCAGTTAGTAAGATTTTTTTGGTAATTTATAGTAAATATACAAATAGCATATTTTAGAGAATTAAAATTGTCACTCTGCGTACGCAAGCTACAATTAGTATTGTTGCGAGCGTGGCTTTCTGGTTCGTTATTTAAAACACAATATTAAATATTTAATATACAAGTTCTTTATTTAACTCTAATCTTAACAATTCACAAACTTTCAATTAATCAACTACACTTTAATTATCGCTTATTACTGTACTTTCAATTATCGCAATCTAATTACAACACTTCCGCACGTTATTACTTTCGCTTGTTAACACTGCAACGTCTAAGACAAGACTCTTTCCTGGCGATGACAACTGTTATATTTATACCCTAGAAACTCTCCAGATTATTCTCGAGTGTTCTATTTTCCAGAAGCTTCTTGACTGTTCTATTCATTCTATTCATTCTATTCCTGAACCTTCCTGTAGATACCATGATCAATTCCCCGAACCTAAAGTCGTTTACTTCTCCATTGCCAGTAGATGTCACCAGTTGTCTCTTTCTATTGCACGTAACACTGCCCCCTTCTTAAAATTGTTCGTCCCGAACAACAGGTGGTCCACGGTCTTGATGCTTGTAATATTGACACAAGCGATCCAGATGAACGATTTTTCGTTTGCCTCTTGTACCACGTTGAATCCTGTATACTACGTGATTTATTCTAGTTACTACTGAATACGGTCCCTCCCAGCGTTGTTGTGAATTTGGAGAACGTCCCTTACGTCGGTTCGGGTTGTACAGCCAAACAAGATCACCTTTATTGAATCCTGCTGAATTCGCACGTAAGTCATAGCGGGTCCTCATCCGATTGGCATTTACTGCTAATTTTGTCCTCATGGCTTCTTGTACATCAGCTCTCCTTTCCAATGGGGCTCTGATATTACACTTATACATTTCCTTTCTGCTGCTATGTGGCGGCCCTTTGTAAGAAGCACACACAGTGCATCTGCGACACCACTTCTCCACATCCTCCCGCATATGTAGCCAATAAAACTTTTCTCGTATTTTAAAAATTGTTTTATTCACTCCCAAATGTTCTCCAGATGTTCCACGATGCATTTCACCTAGAACATCTTTGACCTTTGATGCCGGCAAGACTATTTGCATTCGGAATGATTTACCGTTAGGTGCCTCCCATTTGCGTTTTAAAATACCGCATTCCACATGAAGAGAATTCCATTGAGCCCAGTAGCTTTTCAGATTTTCACTCATCCCTGAAATACCCTTCCATTCTGGTTTTTCTATATCTGCTTTCCAAGCAAGAATAGGCGATATGTCCGGATCTTCTCGTTGCGCTGTTCGCAAGTTCTCGATGTCCCAACCTGTTGATGGTTCCACAGTTACCAACTGTATAGTTGCTGTTGTTTCTTTTTCTTCCACCCGGCCGCAATGTTTGCATTCAAGTTTGCATGGACGTTGTACAAAGGCTTCTGCATTTCCATGAATAAGTCCTTTCCTATGTTGCATCTCAAAGCCAAAAGGTTGGAGTCTAGTCGCTCCACGAATAGCTTGCTCTCTAGTTCGCCAACTTGGACATTCTTCTCTTTCTTTCTTTTCTGTTGATTCCCTTCGACGGCGATTCCTGCAGTCGCTTTGAAGGTGTCCCAATTTATTACAATCCCAGCATCGAAGAACACTACTTGAAGGGTTGCTCAGTGATAACTGCAATCTATTGCAAGTCTGCTGCCCAGTTGATATCTTCGCAATTCCACTCTCCTCTCTTCATCTAGGGATTCCACTCGTCGGCGTTTTCTGCAGTCCCTTTGTAGGTGTCCCGGTCTATTACAATTCCAGCATTGCAGAATACCACGTGAAGGAGTGCTTTGTGATGGCTGCATTCTATTACAAGTACATTCGTTCACCGAAATTTCTCTCATTCGTACTGCACTCCGTGAAGCTTGTCTGGCGGATTCATACACTAATCCATAGGCTAGTGCTTCTGCTGTTGATTTCTTCCCTGCTATCCTTAATGCATGTTGTAAGTTTTGATCTGCAATAGCGTTCACAAATGCCTCCGTCGCCACTTCATTGAGAAAATCCGCATTCATGCTGGAGTATGAAAGATGCGCTAATCTTTCCACATCACCCTGCAATTGTTGCAGTGATTCGCCATGATTTTGAATCCTGTTGCGTAACTGTAGGCGATATACTTGCTGCATGTGCTCATCTCCGTAACGTAATTCTATCGTCTGTACTAATGAAGGGTAATTACGTTGATTTTCAATCGGAACAGTTTGTAAGAGTTCTGACGCAGGACCTCGAAGTGCTAACACCAGAGCTATAGCTTTGTCTTCATTATTCCATCCATTTACCTCTGAAGCTGCCTCAAATATTGGAGGCTTCATTCTACCTGAACCGGATATTTCAGATCCTACGTTTAGGGGCTGTCGATGCCTTATTCTTTCCAGATCTGCTTTAAAACTGTCAAGCTGTTCTGTAACATTTTGTTGTACTCCCGACACTTGTTGTCGAACTTCCAACACTTCTTGCTGGATTTCTTCAATTTTCACCTTTTGTTCGTCTAATGAACCTTTCAGAAAGTTCTTCTGTTCCTCCAAACAAGTTTCTAGACAATTCTGTAGAGAATTCTTTTGTTCCTCAAAAGCATTCTTTTGCTCGTCCAGACGGGTTTCCGTAGATTTCTTTTGCTCATCTAAACGGGATTCCAGAGAATTCTTTTGTTTCTCTAGAGAATTCTTTTGTTCTTCAAAAGCATTCTTTTGTTCCTCATTGGAATTTTTCTGTTCATCAAAACGAGCTTCCATAGATTTTTTTTGTTCCTCGAGAGAATTCTTTTGTTCCTCGAGAGAATTCTTTTGTTTCTCGAGAGAATTCTTTTGTTCATCAAAATGGGCTTCCATTTTGCTCATTAAAGTACTCAAAAGCTGTTCCATTTTCATTGTAGGCTCTTCTTCAACTTCGGTTTCTTCCAAGTTATCTTCGAAAACAAATGTTTCAGGATTCTTTCCTTCCTCTATCAAAGCTTGTATGAGTCGTTCGACTAGAACTTTCTTTGCACCTGTCGTTTGTAATGACCGGTTCCCTAACTCCACTTTCAAATCCTGCGTTCGAAGCTCGTCGAATTTTCGCCCCATTACTTTAGTAATTCACTTTAAGTTGAATATAAATTATTTTCCAGAACTTTCAAAATTTAACACAATTTCACAAAATTAATCACACTTTGAATTTTAAAGTCAATTGCCACCACTTTATTTCACGAATTTATTTCACTTCTGACACCAGTTGTTGCGAGCGTGGCTTTCTGGTTCGTTATTTAAAACACTATATTAAATATTTAATATACAAGTTCTTTATTTAACTCTAATCTTAACAATTCACAAACTTTCAATTAATCAACTACACTTTAATTATCGCTTATTACTGTACTTTCAATTATCGCAATCTAATTACAACACTTCCGCACGTTATTACTTTCGCTTGTTAACACTGCAACGTCTAAGACAAAACTCTTTCCTGGCGATGACAACTGTTATATTTATACCCTAGAAACTCTCCAGATTATTCTCGAGTGTTCTATTTTCCAGAAGCTTCTTGACTGTTCTATTCATTCTATTCCTGAACCTTCCTGTAGATACCATAATCAATTCCCCGAACCTAAAGTCGTTTACTTCTCCATTGCCAGTAGATGTCACCAGTTGTCTCTTTCTATTGCACGTAACAGTATTATGAAAAAAATATGTACACATACATTCATCGTCTCGAAATCAAAAAAATAATGAAAAGTTTTAAAAATTCTTCTTTATTTATATAAGGTCTGTTCGCGTACTCAGTTTTGTGACAATGCATTTGCAATGAATTTGCACGAACTTACATATTTTCCGTTAGTTTACTTTCTCGTGCACACAAAATTACACGAGTTTTGCATACGTCACAGCTTCCCCTCTCGCATGAATTTACCCGAAGTTTTTAGTTACTGCATAATTCTTGCAAGGAAAATTGACAGCTGTCATAGGAAAGTTCATTTTTGGAATTTTCTGAAAAGTGTTTAAAGCGCAATCAAAATGTCAACTGAAGATAGTTCAAGTATTCAATACTCTCATGGGACTTTTCAAGAGTGCAACAAGTTAAAAAATAAATAAAACAATACAAGTTGCATGAAAAGCGTTCGTTTACTTTTTCATGCATTTTACATTCTTCCCCCACCACACGAGTAAGTTTTTACCCAGAAAGTTTTTGCACGAGAAGTACGCGAACAGACCTATTGTTACGTGCAATAGAAAGAGACAACTGGTGACATCTACTGGCAATGGAGAGTAAACAACTTCAGGTTTGGAGAATCGGTGAAGGAATCTTCGAGAATGTTCAGGAATAGAATGAATAGAATAGACAAGAAGGTTCTGAAATAGAACACTCCAGAATAATCTGGAGAGTTTCTAGGGTATAAATATAACAGATGTCACCGCGAGAGCAAGAGTCTTGTCTTAGACGTTGCAGTGTTAACAAGCGAAAGTAATAAACGTGCGAATTAAGTGTTGTAAGTAGATTGCGATAATTGAAAGTACAGTACTAGCGATAATTAAAGTTGAGTTGATTAATTGAAAGTTTGTGAATTGTATAAGATTAGAGTGAAATAAAGAACTTGTATATTAAATATTTAATATTGTGTTTTAAATAACGAACCAAAGGCCACGCTCGCAACAACTGGTGTCAGAAGTGAAATAAATTCACGAAATAAAGTGGTGGTAATTGATTGAAAAATTCAAAGTGTGAATTAATTTTGTGTAATTGTGTTAAATTGTGAAATTTCTGGAAAATTATATTATATTGTTACGTGCAATAGAAAGAGACAACTGAATAAAAGTCTTGTCTTAGACGTTGCAGTGTTAACAAGTGAAAGTAATAAACGTGCGAAAGTGTTGTAATTAGATTGCGATAATTGAAAGTACAGTACTAGCGATAATTAGAGTTGAGTTGATTAGTAGAAAGTTTATGAATTTTGTATGATTAGAGTGAAATAAAGAACTTGTATAATAAGTATTTAATATTGTGTTTTAAATAACGAACCAAAGGCCACGCTCGCAACAATATATAATTTATATTCAACTGTAAGTGAATTACTAAAGAAATGGGGGCAAAGTCGAGGAGCTTCGAATACAGGATTTGAAAGTGGAGCTAGGGAACCGGTCATTACAAACGACAGGTGCAAAGAAAGTGCTAGTCGAGCGACTCAGACAAGCTTTGATAGAGGAAGGAAAGAATCCTGAAACATTTGTTTTCGAAGATAACTTGGAAGAAACCGAAGCTGAAGAAGAGCCTGCGATGAAAATAGAACAGCTTTTGAGTACTTTAATGAGCAAAATGGAAGCCCGTTTTGATGAACAAAAGAAATCTATGGAAGCTTCGTTCTCTGGAACTCCGTTTAGATGAGCAGAAGAAATCCGTGGACGAACAAAAGAATTCTCTTGAATTCCGTTTAGATGAGCAGAAGAAATCTATGGACGAACAAAAGAATGCTTTCATTGAACAAAAGAATTCTCTGGAATTCCGTTTAGATGAGCAGAAGAAATCTATGGAAACCCGTTTGGACGACCAAAAGAATGCTTTTGAGGAACAAAAGAAATCTCTGGAAACCCGTTTGGACGAACAAAAGATCTCTCTGGAGAATTGTCTAGAAACTGTTTGGAGGAACAGAAGACTTTCCTGAAAAACTTGTTAGACGAACAAAATTTGAATCGAGCAGGAAGTGGCGGAAACTCAACAAAAAGCCGCCGAGCAGCTTGACAATTTTAAAGCAGATCTGGAAAGAATAAGGTATCGTCAACCTCTAAACGTAGCAGGTGAAATATCTCGCGCAGGTAGAAATAAACCTCCAATATTTGATGGACAAAATTCGCGGCACATCTTCAAGAGACAATTCGAGGCAGCTTCAGAGGTAAATGGATGGAATGATGAAGACAAAGCTATAGCTCTGGTGTTAGCACTTCGAAGTCCTGCATCAGAGCTCTTACAAATTGTACCAATTGAAAATCAACGTGATTACACTTCAATAGTACAGGCGATAGAATTATGTTACGGAGATGAACATATGCAGCAGGTATATCGCCTACAGTTGCGCAACAGGATTCAAAAGCATGGCGAATCACTACAACAATTGCAGGCTGATGTGGAAAGATTAGCGCATCTTTCATACTCCAGCGTAAATGCGGATTTCCTTAATGAAGTGGCGACGGAGGCATTTGTGAACGCTATTGCAGATCAAAATTTACAACAATCGTTAAGGCTAGCAGGAAAGAAATCAACAGCAGAAGCACTAGCCTATGCATTAGCGTATGAATCCGCCAGACAAGCCTCACGGATTGCAGTACGAGTGAGAGAAATTTCAGTGGAAGAATGTACTTGCAACAGAGTGAAATTATCACAGAGCCCCCCTTCACGTGGTGTCCTTCGATGCTGGAATTGTAATAGATCCGGGCACCTTCAAAGAGACTGCAGAAAACGTCGACGAGTGGAATCGCCTGAAGAAGAAGGGAAAGAAGAATGCCAAAGATGTCGAGCCAGGGAACAAGCTATTCGTGGAGAGACTAGATATCAAGCAGCGACTAGTCGCAACGCCTCTCCTATTGAGCAGTCGGAAAACTAGTAAAAACCAACTTTGTGGGGCAGAAGTTGGTTGGTGGAATCGACAGCCCCGAAGTCATCATTCAAGTAGGCCAGTTGCAGAGAAATAATAGCAGTCTTGTTATATATGGAAGTGTAGGAAAAAACGACTGCGCAGTCACTATCGACACTGGAGCTTCAAGATCAATTATTAGAACAGATCTTGTTAAGAACAAATGGCTTCACAACACCACCAAATATCTACTAAGAACAGCAACTGGAGCAGCAGCACAGGTCTTTGGAGAGATAACTTTAGATGCTCAACTAGGCGAACTACTATTTCCTCACACTTTCCTGGTTTCAGACATAATGCATGAATGCATTCTTGGAATAGATTTCATGACCACATACAAAATAAATCTGGATGTCGGAGAGCGGATTCTCAAATATGGGAACATAGAAATTCCTATGAAACTAGGAGAAGGAGTAGATCATCCTGCGAAAGTAAGGACGATGGTCTGCGAAAATATAACTCTTTCGCCATGCTCCGAGACATTAATATGGACAAAGCTTACTGATGACATCGGGACCTGCCGATTCTATCTGGTGGAACCTAACCCCACAAAAGTCACATCGAGCATCATTGTTGGCAAGACTTTAGTGAAGGCAGAAGGTGCAACATTAATACCAGTCAGAGTGCTTAACACATCCGAAAATGAGGTACAACTAAAAGAAGGTGCTATAATTGGAAATTATGAACCCGTTTACCAAATCGTAAATTTGGATAATGGTAGTAATGTCAGGGAGGCAAAACCTATACCAGCTACTACTGAACAGGTTCAGAAACTTCTTTCGTCCAGTGCCTTAAGTGAACAACAACACAACGATGCCAAAGAGGTGATCGATGAATTTTCGGAATTATTTGCAATGAATGATGATGACTATGGTAAAACAGATCTTGTCCAGCATCGGATCGATACAGGAGATTCCAAGCCCATTCGACAGACACCACGAAGATTGCCATTAGCCAAACCACCAGAAGTTGCAGACATGATGAACTCCATGAAGAAACAAGGCATAATAGAGGAATCTAACAGCCCTTGGACATCGCCGGTTGTTCTGGTTAGGAAAAAGGATGGCAGCACCCGATTCTGTGTAGATTACCGCCAACTAAATAACGTGACGAGAAAAGATAGCTATCCATTACCAAGGATTGATGACACGTTGGATACCCTTTCCGGAGCGCAATGGTTTTCCACGCTGAATTTAAAGAGTGGTTACTGGCAAGTGGAAATACATCCCGAGGACTGAGAGAAAACTGCTTTCTCAATTGCAAGTGGCTTATGGCAATTCAAAGTAATGCCATTTGGGTTATGTAATGCTCCAGCCACATTCGAACGACTAATGGAATGTGTTCTACGTGGTTTAACCTGGAAAACATGTCTTGTCTACTTGGATGACATAATAGTAATCGGAAGGACATTCAAGGAACATAAAAACAACTTACGGGACGTACTTCAAAGACTCAAAGATGCAAAATTGAAGCTCAGTGCGAGTAAATGTGCTCTATTCAAAGATAAAGTTAAATATTTAGGGCACATAGTTTCATCACAAGGAGTAAGAACCGATCCAGAGAAGATAGAAGCCGTTAAAAATTGGCCAGTTCCAAAGGCCAAACATCAATTACGGAGTTTTCTTGGTTTAGCTACCTACTACAGGCGATTCGTGAAAGGTTTTGCAGATATAGCAAGAAGCCTACATCAACTTACAGAAAAGCGAAGGCCGTTCATATGGTCGAATAAATGCAACGAAAGTTTTGAAAATTTGAAGCAACAGCTCTGTGAAGCTCCAGTACTTCACTATCCAAAGCTGGGAAAAACATTTATATTAGATACGGATGCCAGCAATGAAGGTATTGGTGCAGTGCTTTCGCAGGACGAGAATGGTCAAGAAGTTCCAGTAGCTTACTATAGCAAAGCACTTTCAAAGTCAGAGAAAAATTATTGTGCTACAAGAAAAGAGCTACTTGCCATTGTAAGTTCAACAAAACATTTTCATAAATATCTCTACGGGCAGAAATTCATCCTTCGCACCGACCATGCTGCACTCAAATGGCTTCTACAGTTTAAGAACCCTGAGGGACAAGTGGTGAGATGGATAGAGCGATTCCAGGCTTATGATTTTGAAATCCAACACCGAAGAGTTCGTATCCATGGAAATGCAGACGCCCTTTCACGACGTCCAAGCAAACTTGAATGCAAACATTGCACCCGGGTGGAAGAAAAAGAAACAACAGAAACTATACAGTTGGTAACCGTGGAACCATCTACAGGTTGGGACAACGAGGACCTGAGAACAGCACAACGAGAAGATCCGGACATTTCACCTATTCTCGCTTGGAAAGAAGACATGGAAAGACCAGACTGGAAAGATATTTCGGAACAGAGCGAGAAGCTGAAAAGTTACTGGGCTCAATGGAACTCTCTTCATATTGAATGTGGTATATTAAAACGCAAATGGGAAGCAGCAACGGCGAATCATTCCGAATGCAGATAGTCGTTCCAGCATCAAACGTCAAAGATGTTCTAGAAGAAATGCACGGTGGAACCTCTGGAGGATATTTGGGAGTGAACAAAACAATTTCCAAAATACGGGAAAGGTTTTATTGGCTACATATGCGAAAAGATGTGGAGGAGTGGTGCCGCAGATGTACTGTCTGCGCTGCTTGCAAAGGGCCGCAACACAGAAGCAGAGGTGAAATGCATAAGTATAATGTCGGAGCCCCCTTTGAAAGGATAGCTGTAGACATCGCTGGACCTTTTCCAGAAACGGATGGCGGTAACCGTTATATATTAGTTGCCATTGACTATTTCCGTAAATGGCCTGAAGCTTATGCAATCCCTAATCAAGAGGCAACCACAGTTGCGGAACAAATAATAACGAATTGGGTCAGTAGGTTTGGAGTGCTTCACGAACTTCATTCGGACCAAGGACGGAACTTCGGATCGCGGACTTTCCAGGAGATGTGTAAAATGTTGGGAATAAGAAAAACTAGACCAACTCCTCTACATCCACAATCTGATGGCATGGTAGAGCGCTTCAACAGAACATTGATCGAGCATCTAAAGAAAGTAGTTGACTATCATCAACGCGATTGGGATCGACACATTCCTATATTCCTATTGGCTTATAGATCAGCTATTCATAGTACTACCGGACAAACCCCAGGTAAAGTCATATTCGGAAGAGAGATGCGTTTACCTAGCGACCTCAAATTCGGTACCCCCAGAGGTGAACAAAAGTTACCAGAAGACTACGTATCGGAGCTCAAACAACAATTAGCTGATGTGCACGAGGCCACGAGGACGAAATTAGCAACAAATACTGATCGGATGAAGACCCGCTATGACCTACGTGCTAATTCCGCAGGATTTAATGAAGGTGATCTTGTCCAAAACTACAACAACAGTGGGAGGGACCGTATTCAGTAATAACTAGAATTAATGACGTGGTATACAGGATTCAGCGTGGCACAAGAGGCAAGCATAAAATTGTTCATTTGGACCGCTTGTGTCAATACTACGTGCATCAAGACCGTGGACCACCTGTTGTTCGGGACGAACAACTTAAGGAGGGGGCAGTGTTACGTGCAATAGAAAGAGACAACTGGTGACATCTACTGGCAATGGAGAAGTAAACGACTTTAGGTTCGGAGAATTGATTATGGTATCTACAGGAAGGTTCAGGAATAGAATGAATAGAATAAATAGAACAGTCAAGAAGCTTCTGGAAAATAGATCACTCGAGAATAATCTGGAGAGTTTCTAGGGTATAAATATAACAGTTGTCATAGCCAGAATAAGAGTCTTGTCTTAGACGTTGCAGTGTTAACAAGCGAAAGTAATAACGTGCGGAAGTGTTGTAATTAGATTGCGATAATTGAAAGTACCGTATTAAGCGATAATTAAAGTGCAGTTGATTAATTGAAAGTTTGTGAATTGTTAAGATTAGAGTTAAATAAAGAACTTGTATATTAGATATTGTGTTTTAAATAACGAACCAAAAAGCCACGCTCGCAACAATATTTATAGTACGGATTTGTGCCGCAGTGGCTCTTGATTTTATACGGAAAGCCTCAATATGCGATGTTAAATTATGATTTGATAGAGAAGAAATAGATTTAACAAGGCCAATTTGGTCTTCTCCTGATAGGGCTGGAATGCCACGGACAAAATCATCTGTTATTCGTTGCAATCGACGTAACTCCTCATTAAGTCTGTCACACACACCTTCAAGTTCCTTTACATTGGATTCGAGGTCAGTGAATTGGTTTGTTAGCGGTTTGACAGAAATCTCAATCAGCTCAGACATACGTTTGCTGAATCGGTCCTCGGTTTGCTGAAGATTCCTAGCTATTGCATAAATAATTCTGTTTTCCGACACTCTTATTATTCATCTTTTTTAAAAAATTTTTCAAAAAATATTCAAAATAAAAAATAAAAACACATGTAATACTGTTCTACAATAATTTATTTTATTTGAGTCGCGACGCGTTTCGCCTTCTTAGGGCATTGTCAAGCAATTGAAAAGCAGATCGGTAACTAAACCTGACTATCGTAATATTTTAGAATTTGAATTTTACTATAACGGTCATTATAAATCCATACATAAGAGGGGTCTATTATTCATGAAATCTAACTGATCGTTTACCAAAAATGAACCTTTACGACTTTCATTATTAATGTAATATATCTCGTATTTATCTTGGACTTTTCCACCATCCACGTTTTTTAAAAGTTGTAATTTATTTAAAGATGTGGTATGACCAGTATCAACTAAATGCTTGCTTATGCCTGATGTTGGTCTATTATAGAGTGCCGATGATACGTGTTCTTTGTATCTAATTTTTAATGAGCGTTTTGTTTTACCAATATAGACTGCATTGCAGTCACTACACTCAATACTATAAATTCCGCTCTTATCTGTTATATCAACTTTCGGTTTTAGTTTGTTGTTAATGAAAAAAAATTTTAAAGTTTTTTTTATTAGAAAAAACTGGTGAAACGTTATATTGTTTTAACGCGGATTTAATTTTATTCGAAGTTTCCTTCAAATATTAATAGTAAATTTGAATTTGATATATTTAGGAAACCTACTTCCACAAATGTTGCAATTCATAATGATTCTCAACATTTTGAATCTATAAAAAAACCATCCTTCCATTCGATGTTAGACAGATTGCTTAAGATTCCTATGAGTAAAATTAATTTTAAAAGGGAACTCGAGACAATAGTAACAATTGCTATGAAGAACGGTTATTCAGATAATTTAATTTATAAAATGTTAAGGTCAAAAAACAAAAAATATGCACTTAACCTTGTTTACCCACAAGGGACACAAGATATAAAAATTTGTAAAAAAATCTCTTATTTGAAGGAAACTTCGAATAAAATTAAATCCGCGTTAAAAAAGAAAAGTCCAAGATAAATACGAGATATATTACATTAATAATGAAAGTCGTAAAGGTTCATTTTTGGTAAACGATCAGTTAGATTTCATGAATAATAGCCCCCTCTTATGTATGGATTTATAATGACCGTTACAGTAAAATTCAAATTCTAAAATATTACGATAGTCACGTTTAGCTAACGATCTGCTTTACAGTTGCTTGACAATGCCCTAAGAAGGCGAACCGCGTCGCGACTCAAATAAAATAAATGATTGTAGAACAGTATTACATGTGTTATTATTTTGAATATTTTTTGAAAAAATTTTTTAAAAAAGATGATTACTAAATTGTTCTACCAAGTGCCTAAAAAACATCAGTTTTATCTCTTTTTAATATTTCGGTTGAGTTCGATTATACTGACAATACTGTTTGCCCCCTGAGATTAGGGCCTCTGTTATTCTTTGAGTCTGAAGCGACTCGTCCTCTTCTATTTGGTTTAGAGTTTTTGCTGGTATCTGTACTGTTCTCCGGCATTTCTCCACAAGAAGAGAATTTTTCAAATAAAAGAGTGAAAAAGTACCGCAAAGAATTTACTAAATGTTTAGTTATATAGTTTTTATTTCAACCAAGAAATAGTGCAATTTTCAGCACTGATTTTACAAATTCGGAAAAAGAAGCGGTACCACTAGTTATTGGATAGCAATAATATAAAATAAACGGAGCAGATATAAAATACGTCTACACTCTATCTGACCTCATACTGTATCATCCATAACTATAATCACAATTGCATAACTGCAGATCATGCCCAAACTTTTAAGTTGTAGCATTTCTTATTTTGCATTAAACTTTTTTTGTTTACATCTCTGAGAAAGAAAAAAAATTAGTTTTTACTTTTTAGTGCATTTTATTTACAAAAGTTATTTATTTTAAAAGTTTTTTTAATATAAATGTTTTATTTTCCACTTTTTAGTCATACTCTCGAAACTTGACTCTCAAAACTCGACTCTCGACATATATCACACACGGCCCAAATTGGACAGCCCCAAGGGTGGTAGATACCAACCCCACCCCAAAACCCCAAAGATGTATGAAAATTTTACGCCATCGTAAAGCTCCACATACACTCATTCTAAATCACAAAACGCGATGTAAATCCATCCACGATTACTACCCTAAAACTCTTCCGTCACGAACGGCACTCTCAAAGGGTAGTAGTTACCACTCCCACCTCAAAGCCCCAACACGTAAGGGCACTTTACCCAATCTGAAAGTATTTTACCTATTCTAAATCAAAAAGCCCCATGTGAGTTCATCCACGTTTACTACCGTAAAACTCTTTCTTTCATCACGAACGGCACCCTCAAGGGGTGGTAGTTACCATCCCCACCCCAAGACCCCCAACACGTCAGAAAATTTTATCCCATCGGAAAGCTTCCCATTCACTCATTCTAAATCAAAAAAACCCATGTAAATCCATCCACGTTTACAACCCTAAAGCTCTTTCATTACGAACGGCACTCTCAAAGGGTGATTAGTTACCATCCACACCCCAAAACTCTCAATACATAAGAAAACTTTACCCCATCGGAAAGCTCCACATACACTCATTCTAAATCAAAAAACCCGATGAAAATGCATCCACGTTTACTACCCTAAAACCACAGACAAGAAATACCCACGTATTGACGGTAGTACTAAGCCAGTGATGTATGAGAAGAGCTCATAGCAAACCTCAATAACTCACTGATCTCGGCTAAATATATCATGGGTACTAACCAAACAATTTTTTCAATATGTATAGGCATTGATTTTATACATACCATTGATTATTTATATATAGATGTGCCCAAAATCATTGACGTCTTAGAAAGAAGATGTCGCTAGTTGGAAAAAATGCGATAAAAACTTTTATTTAATGGATTAAATAAAACTTTTCCAGCATATAAAGTAAAAATTGTTAAAAACCAAATAAAATATTTTATCCAGTCATTGAAAATTCTTTTATTAAAAGTTTTAAAGCTGGAAATAACAAGCGAAATACAAGTAAAAACATCTCCTTTCTAAGACGTCAATGATTCTGGGCACATCTATGTATATATTTATAAATAATCAATAATACAATGCCACCAAATCTGTTACTTCTTTTCGACAGATGGCCTTACATGTACCAAATTAGAAAATACTTAAGAAGCAAAAATTCCAGAAGCGGGATTCCGTGCGCAAATAGTACGGATTTCCAGGTAAACTCGCCAAAAATGACAAGGAAAACACCGGAATTCCATTCGAATTGCTTATTGGGTAGAGGCGTAATTTTTCACGAATGACTGAAATCATGTGTACAGATGCCGATAAAATCTGAGGATATTGTTGCGAGCGTGGCTTTTGGTTCGTTATTTAAAACACAATATTAAATATACAAGTTCTTTATTTCACTCTAATCATACAAAATTCCTAAACCTTCAAACTCAACTTTAATTATCGCTAATACTGTACTTTCAATAATCGCAATCTAATTACAACACTTTCGTTTCTTTATTGCTTTCGCTTGTTAACACTGCAACGTCTAAGACAAAACTCTTCCTCTGGCGGTGACATCTGTTATATTTATACCCTAGAAACTCTCCAGATTATTCTGGATTGTTCTATTCCAGAAAATTCTTGTCTATTCTATTCATTCTATTCCTGAACATTCTCGATTCACCGATTCTCCAAACCTCAAGTTGTTTACTCTCCATTGCCAATAGATATCACCAGTTGTCTCTTTCTATTGCACGTAACACTGTTCGTCCCGAACAACAGGTGGTCCACGGTCTTGATACTCGTAGTATTGACACAAGCGGTCCAAATGAACAATTTTACGCTTGCCTCTTGTGCCACGCTTAATCCTGTATACCACGTCATTAATTCTAGTTATTACTGAATACGGTCCCTCCCACTGTTGTTGTAGTTTTGGAGAACGTCCCTTATGTCGTTTCGGGTTGTACAGCCAAACAAGATCACCTTCGTTAAATCCTGCGGAATTAGCACGTAAGTCATAGCGGGTCTTCATCCGATCAGTATTTGCTGCTAATTTCGTTCTCTTGGCCTCGTGTACATCAGCTTATTGTTGTCTAAGCTCCGATACGTAGTCTTCTGGTAACTTTTGTTCACTTCTGGGGGTACCAAATTTTAGGTCGCTAGGTAAACGCATCTCTCTTCCAAATATGACCTTAGCTGCGGTTTGTCCGTTAGTGTTATGAATGGCTGATCTATAAAGCCATTAGGAATATAAGAATATGTCGATCCCAATCGCGTTGATGATAGTCAACTACTTTCTTTAGATGCTCGATCAATGTTCAGTTGAAGCGCTCTACCATGCCATCAGATTGTGGGTGTAGTGGAGTTATTTTGGTTTTTCTTATTCCCAACATTTTACACATCTCCTGGAAAGTTCGCGATTCGAAGTTTCGTCCTTGGTCCGAATGAAGTTCGTGAAGCACTCCAAACCTACTGACCCAATTCGTTATTATTTGTTCCGCAACTGTGGTTGCCTCTTGATTAGGGATTGCATAAGCTTCAGGCCATTTACGGAAATAGTCAATGGCAACTAATATATAACGGTTACCGCCATCCGTTTCTGGAAAAGGTCCAGCGATGTCTACAGCTATCCTTTCAAAGGGGGCTCCGACATTATACTTATGCATTTCTCCTCTGCTTCTGTGTTGCGGCCCCTTGCAAGCAGCACAGACAGTGCATCTGCGGCACCACTCCTCCACATCTTTTCGCATATGTAGCCAATAAAACCTTTCCCGTATTTTGGAAATTGTTTTGTTCACTCCCAAATGTCCTCCAGAGGTCCCACCGTGCATTTCTTCTAGAACATCTTTGACGTTTGATGCTGGAACGACTATCTGCTTTCGGAATGATTCGCCGTTAGGTGCTTCCCATTTGCGTTTTAATATACCAAATTCAACATGAAGAGAGTTCCATTGAGCCCAGTAACTTTTCAGCTTCTCGCTCCGTTCCGAAATATCCTTCCAGTCTGGTCTTTCCATGTCTTCTTTCCAAGCGAAAATTGGTGAAATGTCCGAATCTTCTCGTTGTGCTCTTCTCAGGTGCTCGTTGTCCCAACCTGTAGATGGTTCCACGGTTACCAACTGTATAGTTGCTGTTGTTTCTTTTTCTTCCACCCGGGCACAATGTTTGCATTCAAGTCGTGTGAAGGGCGTCTGCATTTCCATGGATACGACCTCTTCAGTGTTGGATTTCAAAATCATAAGACTGGAGTCGCTCTATCCATCTCGCCACTTGTCCCTCAGGGTTCTTAAACTGCAAAAGCTATTTAAGCGCTGCATGGTCGGTGCGAAGGACGAATTTCTGAATTTCTAACGTGTCATCGTCATCAATCCTCGGTAATGGATAACTATCTTTTCTCGTCACGTTATTTAGTTGGTGGTAGTCTACACAGAATCGGGTGCTGCCATCCTTTTTCCTAACCAGAACAACCGGCGATGTCAAAGGGCTGTTAGATTCCTCTATTATGCCTTGTTTTTTCATGGAGTTCATCATATCTGCAACTTCTGGTTATTTGGCTAATGGCAATCTGTTGAATGGGCCTGGAATCTCCTGTATCGATCCGATGCTGGACAAGATCTGTTTTACCATAGTCATCATCATTCATTGCAAATATTTCCGAAAATTCATTGATCACCTCTTTGTCATCGTTGTGTTGTTGTTCACTTAAGGCACTGGACGAAAGAAGTTTCTGAACCTGTTGGGTAGTAGCTGGTATAGGTTTTGCCTCCCTGACATTACTACCATTATCCAAATTGACGATTTGGTAAACGGGTTCACAATTTCCAATTATAGCACCTTCTTTTAGTTGTACCTCATTTTCGGACGTGCTAACCACTCTGACTGGTATTAATGTTGCACCTTCTGCCTTCACTAAAGTCTTGCCAACAATGATGCTCGATGTAACTTTTATGGGGTTAGGCTCCACCAGACAGAATCGGCAGGTCCCGATGTCATCAGTAAACTTTGTCCATATTAGTGTCTCAGATCATGGCGAAAGAGTTGTATTTTCGCAGACCATCGTCCTTACTTTCACAGAATGATCTGCCCCTTCTCCTAGTTTCATAGGAATTTCTATGTTCCCATATTTGAGAATCCGCTCTCCGACATCCAGATTTATTTTGTATGTGGTCATGAAATCTATTCCAAGAATGCATTCATCCATTATGTCTGAAACCAGGAAAGTGTGAGGAAATAGTAGTTCGCCTAGTTGAACATCTAAAGTTATCTCTCCAAAGACCTGTGCTGCTGCTCCAGTTGCTGTTCTTAGTAGATATTTGGTGGTGTTGTGAAGCCATTTGTTCTTAACAAGATCTACTCTAATAATTGATCTTGAAGCTCCAGTATCGATAGTGACTGCGCAGTCATTTTTTCCTACAGTTCCATATATAACAAGACTGCTATTATTTCTCTGCAACTGACCTACTTGAATGATGACTTCGGGGCTGTCGATTCCACCAACCAACTTCTGCCCCACAAATTTTGTTTTTACTAGTTTTCCGACTGCTCAACAGGAGAGCTGATGCGACTAATCGCTGCTTGATATCTAGTCTCTCCACGAATAGCTTGTTCCCTGGCTCGACATCTTTGGCATTCTTCTTTCCCTTCTTCTTCAGGCGATTCCAATCGTCGACGTTTTCTGCAGTCTCTTTGAAGGTGCCCTGATCTATTACAATTCCAGCATCGAAGGACACTACGTGAAGGCGTGCTCTGTGATGATTGCACTCTGTTACAGTACATTCTTCCACTGAAATTTCTCTTACTCGTACTGCACTCCGTGAAGCTTGTCTGGCGGATTCATATCCTAATGCATAGACTAGTGCTTCTGCTATTGATTTCTTTCCTGCTAGCCTTAACGATTGTTGTAAATTTTGATCTGCAATAGCGTTCACAAATGCCTCCGTCGCCACTTCATTGAGAAAATCCGCATTCATGCTGGAGTATGAAAGATGAGCTAATCTTTCCACATCTGCTTGCAGTTGTTGTAGTGATTCACCGTGTTTTTGAATCCTGTTGCGCAACTGTAGGCGATATACTTGCTGCATGTGTTCATCTCCGTAACGTAATTCTATCGCCTGTACTAATGAAGTGTAATCCCGTTGCTTTTCAATCGGTACAGTTTGTAAGAGTTCTGACGTAGGACCTCGAAGTGCTAACATCAGAGCTATAGCTCTGTCTTCATTATTCCATCCATTTACCTCTGAAGCTGCCTCAAATTATCTCTTGAAGATATGCCACGAATTTTGTCCATCATATATTGGAGGCTTCATTCTATCTGCACCGGTTATTTCAGTTACTACGTTTAGAGACTGACGATGCTTTAATCTTTCCAGATCTGCTTTAACGTTTTGAAGTTGCTCGGTGACATTTTGTTGAACTTCTGAAACCTTTTGTTGAAATTCGTGCTCAATTCCTTCAATTTTCAAATTTTGTTCTTCTAAAGAACTTTTTAGAAAATTTTTCTGATCCACTAAACGAGTTTCTAGACAATTCTCCAGAGAACTCTTTTGTTTGTCCAAGCGGGTTTTTCATAGATTTCTTCTGCTCATTTAACCGGGATTCCAAAGAATTCTTTTGTTCCTCAAAAGCATCTTTTTGCTCGTCCAGACGGGTTTCCATAGATTTCTTTTGCTCATCTAAACGGGATTCCAGAGAATTCTTTTGCTCCTTGAGAGAAATGTTTTTTTCCTCAAAAGCATTCTTTTGCTCATCTAAACGGGATTCCAGAGAATTCTTTTGTTCCTCAAAAGCATTCTTTTACTCGTCCAGACAGGTTTCCATCAATTTCTTTTGTTTCTCGAGAGAATTCTTTTGTTCCTCATTGGAATTCTTCTGTTCATGAAAACGAGCTTCCATAGAATTCTTTTGTTCCTTAAGAGAGTTCTTTTGTTCATCAAAACGGGCTTTCATTTTGCTCATTAAAGTACTCAAAAGCTGTTCCATTTTCATCGCAGGCTCTTCTTCAGCTTCAGTTTCTTCCAAGTTATCTTCGAAAATAAATGTTTCAGGATTCTTTCCTTCTTCTATCAAAGCTTGTCTGAGTCGCTCGACTAGCACTTTCTTTGCACCTGTCGTTTGTAAAGACCGGTTCCCTAACTCCACTTTCAAATCTTGTATTCGAAGCTCCTCGACTTTTCGCCCCATTACTTTAGTAATTCACTTAAAGTTGAATATAAATTACTTTCCAGACTTTCAAAATTTAACACAATTTTACAAAATTAATCACACTTTGAAATTTTAAGTCAATTGCCACCACTTTATTTCGCGAATTTATCCCACTTCTGACACCAGTTGTTGCGTGGCTTTTGGTTCGTTATTTAAAACACAATATTAAATATACAAGTTCTTTATTTCACTCTAATCATACAAAATTCAAAAACCTTCAATTAATCAACTCAACTTTAATTATCGCTAATACTGTACTTTCAATTATCGCAATCTACTTACAACACTTTCGCACGTTTATTACTTTCGCTTGTTAACACTGCAACGTCTTAGACAAGACTCTTGCTCTGGCGTTGACATCTGTTACATTTATACCCTAGAAACCCTCCAGATTATTTTGGAGTGTTCTATTCCAGAACCTTCTTGTCTATTCTATTCATTCTATTCCTGAACATTCTCGAAGCTTCCTTCACCGATTCTCCAAACCTGAAGTTGTTTACTCTCCATTGCCAGTAGATTTCACCAGTTGTCTCTTTCTATTGCACGTAACAATATTATGTTATCTTCGATAAAAACTTTTTTTCTTCTTTCCTATCTAACAATGTATAGGAATGTGGAAAAAATGTAATAAAGGAATTCAAAGGAATTTCAGATTTTTTCCCAATAATATATATAGGGAAGTACTTCGTAAGAGATTTTTTTGTTGAATTTTGTATTCCTTCTGTTCTACAAGAAATTATTATTTAAATTAATGCATATGTAATTTAATACATATTTCTTTTGACACATTATTTCAGTAGCCTTATATACATATATAAGGTACCTAGGTAAATAAATAAATTATTTTAAAATTAGGAATCATTAAAAATTCTTACAGATAGTTCGAGAGCTAGCAGCGTCACCATCTCAATAGGCATGCGGCCCATCTGTTTGGTGAGAGGGGTTGCTTTTACCTGTGTCCATTCCGTTCCACAGGTAAACAAAGCAAATTTAGAAATGATTTTAGTTCGATTTTTTTCTTCTTCTTTATTGGCTTTTACAAACATATAAACATTGAATAATATAATTTCATTATTCCCAGACAGTTTTTTTGCTGCTAGTATGTGCCAGACGCTTTTTTTTTGATAAAAATAAATAAAAAAAATGATTTTATTATGGCTGTAATTTTTATACGAGCTGATTTAGTTATCGAAGGAACAGCATGAAATTAATTTGTCAGGCAGAAATTCGGTTTATTGTCAATAGCGAAATCCATTGGAGTGTGATATGGAATAAACGTGTAAGAGTACGGCCGACAAGACATTGGTTAAAAACAAAAAAAAAAAAAAAAACGGCTAGCACGGTGCCAGCAACGAGGAAACTGTTTGGAAACAGTAAATTTATATTGTTCGATGTTTATGAAAATAGATGAAAATAAATCGAACTAAAACCATTTTAAAAACTACTTTTTTCACCTGTGTAACGGAAAGGGCACAGGTAAACGCAACCCCTCTCATCAGCCAACGTAAACGAAAGGTATAGGCTGTATGAATTCCATTTCAGATCCTGCCCCCTATCCCGTTGTCTGCGATATTGCTGTGTAAAGGCACCCATATTAGTGCAAATAAATTGGAGTGCGTTAATTTAATCAACTCCAGCAGGCAGAGTTAAATCTATTTGATTGAAGAGCCAGTAATGCAGCTCTGCAATCAGAAAATATATTATAGATATTTTTGTTCCTGTGGGTTCTCTTGATATTTTTCCTAGTTTATAGCTCAATTACATATATGTCGACCCGGGGTCTTGAACCATATGATCCTGCCACAACTCCCTCATTTGTTTGGAGCCATCCGTAAATCAAAAGAATGTTCTATCTAGGCTCAGGCGCTGCGAGCACCCGAATCAATTCAACTTTATTACTTTTCTTTAAAAGCCCATGTGCAAAATTTCAGTTTTCTAAGTACACGCGCTCTCGAGCTGTCGTGAGGACGAACAGACAGACGGACATGCAGAAAACAAAATAACTTTTAATTTTATGCATGGGTCCAATCCATTTTGCTCTAGCATCATTATTTCTATGTGTTACAAACGGAATGACAATCTTTAGTATACCCTTTAGGTTTCATCTAGGGTATAAAAATAAATAATGTTCACGCTCATAAGATATTGCTTTCTGTATACCGAACCAAAAATTCTAAGAAATTTCATCAAATGAGACAAATTGCTTGGCGGAAAATATTTCAAACTATTCACGAAAAATCAATGTACCAGTCAAATACCAGATGTGAAAAGGCAGATCGCAGAAATTCTATCGAAAATCCGACCGAAAAATTTCCTGGAAGCCCGCAGTGCCTAGATAAGAATTTTGTCTGTTCTGCAACTTTCTGGTGCGAAAGCGAAGCATAAAATTCTTTTCACTTAGATCACGTATTGTACACATTTGCCAAATCCTTCAAATCATATTGATACTAATCAAGATGTGCCTTTAAATTTCTTTATTATAGATTTTTCCACATTTCTACACATCATTGGATAAAGAAAGACGGAAAAAACAAAATTAGATTAGATTCTTTGCTATGATATGGCGCTATTTATTATCGAAGACAACTTATTATCTTCATATTCGCCAAGTTTTGCTAACAGATGGCGGCCGTTTTGTGAGCAGATGATAAAGTACTACAGTGGCGACTCAGTGAGAAGAGATTGTGCGCGGCGGTTGCATATCTATATGTATAAAATGGCCTGGGCAGTCTCGACTTCGTGGAAGTTGAATTGATTTGGTTGCTTTTGTTTGGGCTTGTTAGCTAAAAATTCTTATGAGCGTAGGCCTAGGTATATCAGCGTGAATTCTTGTCTCAGGCCCAGGTACATCAGCGCGAATTTTTGTCTTAGGCCGGTATAAATTTGTGTTCAATGTAGGAAAATATTGTTACGTGCAATAGAAAGAGCAAACTGGTGACATCTACTGGCAATGGAGAGTAAACAACTTCAGGTTTGGAGAATCGATGAAAGAATCTTCGGGAAGGTTCAGGAATAGAATGAATAGAATAGTTAAGAAGATTCGGAAATAGAACACTCCAGAATAATCTGGAGAGTTTCTAGGGTATAAATATAACAGATGTCACCGCCAGGGAAGAGTCTTGTCTTAGACGTTGCAGTGTTAACAAGCGATAGTAATAAACGTGCGAAAGTATTGTAATTGGATTGCGATAATTGAAAGTACAGTATTAGCGATAATTAAAGCGTAGTTGATTAATTGAACGTATACGAATTGTACGATTAGAGTGAAATAAAGAACTTTTATAGTAAATATTTAATATATATATTTTTTTATATTATTAAGCCAAGCTCAGGGGATACCCTATGATGCAAAGCACAGCGTGGCAGGAAGGAGATAGGGAAAGGATTAAGGGATATGAGGAGAGCGGCGGAGGTGCCGATGTATGTCGCCCTTAAACTTTTGCAGGTTGTATGCCGGAGGAAAGACAGAAGATGGTAGACTGTTCCACATTCGCACAGTTCGGGATAAGAAAGCATCACGGAATTTTAGTGTACGGCCGAAGGTAATTTGAAGGGTAAAAGGATGAGCGCGGGATGCAGCGCGAGTATTGCGTGCAGGAACTATTCTACAAGGGATCAGACTAGATATTTCATCAGAACATTGGCCATGCATATAGCGATAAAGGAGCGAAAGGCATCCAATATTGCGACGGTGCTCGAGCGAGTCGATATGACGAGTAATTGCCACATCGCCAATGAGCTTGCAGGCTCTCTTTTGGACAATATCCAATGAAGCTAAGGCTGTGCGACCAGCCCCGGCCCATATATGGGACTTGTATTCTATTCTAGGTCTGATGTAGGACTTGTAGAGGAGCGCTATATTTGATGGGCTGAAATATTTCTTACACCTTTTCAAAAAACCAAGACATTTTGATGCTTCTTTGGCAACCGAGAAGTTGTGATCTGTCCAGCTTAACTTACTGGAAATATTAATGCCAAGAATGCTTAGTGACGGTGAACCAGAAATTAATGCACCATCAAACGAAACGGGAGTGGTTAAGTGATGGTCTTGTTTTAATGAGATGAGACAGCTTTGGGTCTTAGATGCATTGAATTCGACGCGATTCACTTTGCCCCAAGCGAGAATATTGTCAAGATCGTTATTCAATGATCTAACCATGCAGTCTCGTTTAACACATGCGGCGTTCCCTCTGGAATCCGCAAGGGTGTCAAAATAGTATGCGAAATCAAGGGTACTGTCATCAGCAAAGCTATGGATAGGATTGAAAGTAAGGGAAAGCAGATCATTAATGAAGATTAGAAATATAGTCGGAAAAATAACAGAGCCCTGGGGGACACCGGCATTAATAGGATGAGGATCAGATATAACGCCATCTAATACAACACGTATTTGGCGACTAGATAAAAAACTTTCAATCCATAATAGAATAGGAGGGGAAAGACCAAGTGCTTTGAGTTTGGCTAAAAGGGCTGGATGCCAAACTCTATCAAAGGCCTTTGAAATATCTAGAGCAACGATTTTGGACTCACCAAAATTGTGAAGACTACGATTCCAACGTTCCGTAAGAAAAGTCAGCAAGTCTCCAGATGAGCGTCCGTGCCGAAAGCCGTATTGGCGATCGTTGATGAGCTGATAGATTCAAAAACCTTTGAAAGAATCGAAGTAATTGCAATTGGTCGATAATTTGAGGGATCGATACCCTTTCCTTTCTTGGGAATATGCTGAACGTGAGCTAGCTTCCAAGCAGTTGGATTTTCCTGTCGAATAGGACAGGTAGAATAGTTTGCGCAGAGGTTTAGCCAAGGATGAGGCACAGCTTTTAATTAATAGGGGCGAGAAACCATCAGGGCCTGCGGCTTTAGAGACGTTGATTCCTTTAAGGACCTTGAACACATCCCTCGTATGTGTGTTTTATATAACGAACCAAAGGCCACGCTCGCAACAATATTTATTTATTTCTTAGAATTGAAATCGACAATATTTCTTCAAAATTCGTGTGCATTATTGGTGGCTGTAGACGGTCCGAACAAATTCTGTCTGCCGTCTTCCTGGATTGTTTGGTTCTGAATGGTTCCCCGGGAGAGGGATAAATAATTTAATGTTTTCAATATCTTACACTATATAGGTACCAAGTGATGCCACTTTGCTACCATTGTAGCAAAAATGAGACTTTTTTTCATATCATTCCAAAAATGTTACCTTGATACTTTTTTCTATTATTATTATTTGTCACAAATCCTTCACGTTGTAACTACTATTAACTTAGAGTTTCAAGCAGAAAAATTTAGGTTACATACCTACATTATGCAAAATAACACAACCTACGAGTTAATTTTGTCGTTTTTCATAAAACCTGACTTAATAAATAACTCAAATTGCCTGAATGACATTGACCTACAATATACATATATCATTGCAAATGCTGATTTATTTATTGCAGAAAAGGGTATAGTGGACTCCGTTTCGACTATTGTAAGGTCACATATCCTTTCGTTTTATGAATTGAGTAGTCAAATAAGAAGACGATTCGATTTCAAAAGCGACTTTTTAAAACACTTGTGCTGTCTAGATCTCGATAGAGCATGCAAATGTAACGATACTATTTTGCCATTATTAAAAGCATTTCCAGATCTTTATAAACATTCTGATGTAGAAAAAATTAGTACACCAGGTCGAATCTTAAAGGTGCAATCGAATTTAAATCAGTTGACTGATCTTGAAAGTTTTTGGACTTATCTTTCGACTTTAAAAAACTATTTATTTAAAGAACTCTTTGATTTCGTATTGAATTTAATGTGTCTACCACTGAACGACTCTTCTCAGACCTCCAACTAACTAAAACAAATAAGTCAAGTAGATTTGACCTAATGTTTGCAAAAGGGCAAGTAGAAAGTCGAAATAAAAAATACTTTGTCTGGACACCGTAATTACATAAAGCAACTTAAAATCGCGTTTAATAGTCATAAATATCGACATAAAACGTATAATATATATGTATGTGCTACCTTTATTTATTATGCGCTGTGAAATGGAATGAATTTATTTAAGGAAAAAAAAAATATTTTTTTATTCAACTAAGCTCTACGTATATGCTCTAATTCTGCAACTTATTCAGTTTTATTTCGTATGAATTGCCTTAATTTTTTTTATTATTAACAGAAAAAGATTTCATACTTTTTTTTAAATAAAATGTTACTATTAATTTATACTTCTTTTACTTTCCCTTGAGTCTTGCTACTTTTATTCCTACCTCTTGTGGCAACACTAGTAGTACCATATAACAAATTTTTTCTCTTAGTTTGAATCCCGATATTTATTTTCATATTTCACGACTAGGCAAGCAGGGAAGCCGAAACCGCTGAGAGTTCTTGCAATTATTCGTTCTTTGGCTGTACTTAAGTATATACGCACTGTCGCTCTTTGCATTCCACGAACTGAATTTATTGGAGTAAATTGAAATTTCACTGTATCGTCGATTTGCATTAACTTCCTACTAATCTTCTTACTGGATCTACGATTTAAATTTTCTAATAAGTATTTTGGACATTGGCATGCATTTTTTCCAGATATTATGAGGGAAATAGCTTATTGAAATTTAAATGCTACCAAAACAATCACTGCAATACCTCACACGTACACTCCTCACTAGTTTTTATGGCAAAAATCGCAAACTGTCAAACATTCAAATTGTGAAAATGGAATATTTATTTCCAAAGAGCTTCGAAAAAGACAAAACTGAATTCAAGAATATAAAAGAGCAACGTGTTTTGTAAGAGTTGCATTCTGTTGGAAAAGTGGATAGATGTTGTTCACAAGTGCTGTGTTAAAGTTTATCTCAAAGGTATTGTTACGTGCAATAGAAAGAGACAACTGGTGACATCTATGTACTGGCAATGGAGAGTAAACGACTTCAGGTTCGGAGAATTGATTATGGTATCTACAGGAAGGTTCAGGAATAGAATGAATAGAACAGTCAAGAAGCTTCTGGAAAATAGAACAATCGAGAATAATCTGGAGAGTTTCTAGGGTATAAATATAACAGTTGTCATAGCCAGAAAAAGAGTCTTGTCTTAGACGTTGCAGTGTTAACAAGCGAAAGTAATAACGTGCGGAAGTGTTGTAATTAGATTGCGATAATTGAAAGTACAGTATTAAGCGATAATTAAAGTTGAGTTGATTAACAGAAAGTTTATGAATTTTGTATGATTAGAGTGAAATAAAGAACTTGTAAATTAAGTATTTAATATTGTGTTTTAAATAACGAACCAAAGGCCACGCTCGCAACAACTGGTGTCAGAAGTGAAATAAATTCGCGAAATAAAGTGGTGGCAATTGACTTTAAAATTCAAAGTGTGATTAATTTTGTGAAATTGTGTTAAATTTTGAAAGTTCTGGAAAATAATTTATATTTAACTTAAAGTGAATTCCTAAAGTAATGGGGCGAAAATTCGAGGAGCTTCGAACGTAGGATTTGAAAGTGGAGTTAGGGAACCGGTCATTACAAACGACAGATGCAAAGAAAGTTCTAGTCGAGCGACTCAGACAAGCTTTGATAGAGGAAGGAAAGAATCCTGCAACATTTGTTTTCGAAGATAACTTGGAAGAAACCGAAGTTGAAGAAGAGCCTACAGTGAAAATGGAACAGCTTTTGAGTGCTTTAATGAGCAAAATGGAAGCCCGTTTTGATGAACAAAAGAATTCTCTCGAGGAACAAAAGAATTCTCTAGATGAGCAAAAGAAATCTATGGAAGCTCGTTTTGATGAACAGAAGCATTCCAATGAGGAACAAAAGAATTCTCTCGAGGAACAAAAGAATTCTCTCGAGGAGCAAAAGAATTCTCTGGAATCCCGTTTAGATGAGCAGAAGAAATCTATGGAAACCCGTCAGGACGAGGAAAAGAATTCTCTGCAGAATTGTCTAGAAAGTTGTTTGGAGGAACAGAAGAACTTTCTGAAAGGTTCATTAGATGAACAAAATGTGAAAATTGAGGAAATCCAGCAGGAAGTGTTGGAAGTTCGACAACAAGTGTCGGGAGTACAACAAAATGTTACAGAACAGCTTGACAGTTTTAAAGCAGATCTGGAAAGAATAAGGCATCGTCAGCCTCTAAACGTAGCAGCTGAAATATCTGGCGCAGGTAAAATGAAACCTCCAATATTTGATGGACAAAATTCATGGCATATCTTCAAGAGACAATTTGAGGCAGCTTCAGAGGTAAATGGATGGAATAATGAAGACAGAGCTATAGCTCTGGTGTTAGCACTTCGAGCTCCTGCGTCAAAGCTCTTACAAACTGTACCGATTGAAAAGCAACGTGAATACACTTCATTAGTACAGGCCATAGAATTACGTTACGGAGATGAACACATGCAGCAAGTATATCGCCTACAGTTACGCAACAGGATTCAAAAGCATGGCGAATCACTACAACAATTGCAGGGTGATGTAGAAAGATTAGCGCATCTTTCATACTCCAGCATGAATGCGGATTTTCTCAATGAAGTGGCGACGGAGACATTTGTGAACGCTATTGCAGATCAAAACTAACAACATGCATTAAGGATAGCAGGGAAGAAATCAACAGCAGAAGCACTAGCCTATGCATTAGTGTATGAATCCGCCAGACAAGCTTCACGGAATGCAGTACGAATGAGAGAAATTTCGGTGAACGAATGTACTTGTAATAGAATGCAGCCATCACAGAGCACTCCTTCACGTGGTATTCTGCAATGCTGGAATTGTAATAGACCGGGACACCTACAAAGGGACTGCAGAAAACGCCGACGAGTGGAATCCCTAGATGAAGAGTGTTCTTCGATGCTGGGATTGTAATAAATTGGGACACCTTCAAAGCGACTGCAGGAAGCGCCGTCGAAGGGAATCAACAGAAAAGAAAGAAAGGGAAGAATGTCCAAGTTGGCGAACTAGAGAGCAAGCTATTCTTGGAGCGACTAGACTCCAACCTTATGGCTTTGAGATGCAACATAGGAAAGGACTTATTCATGGAAATGCAGAAGCCTTTGTACAACGTCCATGCAAACTTGAATGCAAACATTGCGGCCGGGTGGAAGAAAAAGAAACAACAGCAACTATACAGTTGGTAACTGTGGAACCATCAACAGGTTGGGACATCGAGAACTTGCGAACAGCTCAACGAGAAGATCCGGACATATCGCCTATTCTTGCTTGGAAAGCAGATATAGAAAAACCAGAATGGAAGGATATTTCAGGGATGAGTGAAAATCTGAAAAGCTACTGGGCTCAATGGAATTCTCTTCATGTTGAATGCGGGATTTTAAAACGCAAATGGGAGGCACCTAACGGTAAATCATTCCGAATGCAAATAGTCTTGCCGGCATCAAATTTCAACGAAGTTCTAGGTAAAATACATCGTGGAACATCTGGAGAACATTTGGGAGTGAATAAAATAATTTCTAAAATACGAGAAAAGTTTTATTTGCTACATATGCGGGAGGATGTGGAGAACTGGTGTCGCAGATGCACTGTATGTGCTTCTTACAAAGGGCCGCCACATAGCAGCAGAAAGGAAATGTATAAGTGTAATGTTAGAGCCACATTGGAAAGGAGAGCTGATGTACAAGAAGCCATGAGGACAAAATTAGCAGTAAATGCCAATCGGATGAGGACCCGCTATGACTTACGTGCGAATTCAGCAGGATTTAGCGAAGGTGATCTTGTTTGGCTGTACAACCCGAACCGACGTAAGGGACGTTCTCCAAATTCACAACAACACTGGGAAGGACCGTATTCAGTAGTAACTAGAATTAATGACGTGGTATACAGGATTCAGCGTGGCACAAGAGGCAAGCATAAAATTGTTCATTTGGACCGCTTGTGTCAATACTACGAGCATCAAGACCGTGGACCACCTGTTCGGGACGAACAAATTTAAGAATGGGGCAGTGTTACGTGCAATAGAAAGAGACAACTGGTGACATCTATGTACTGGCAATGGAGAGTAAACGACTTCAGGTTCGGAGAATTGATTATGGTATCTACAGGAAGGTTCAGGAATAGAATGAATAGAACAGTCAAGAAGCTTCTGGAAAATAGAACAATCGAGAATAATCTGGAGAGTTTCTAGGGTATAAATATAACAGTTGTCATAGCCAGAAAAAGAGTCTTGTCTTAGATGTTGCAGTGTTAACAAGCGAAAGTAATAACGTGCGGAAGTGTTGTAATTAGATTGCGATAATTGAAAGTACAGTATTAAGCGATAATTAAAGTTGAGTTGATTAACAGAAAGTTTATGAATTTTGTATGATTAGAGTGAAATAAAGAACTTGTAAATTAAGTATTTAATATTGTGTTTTAAATAACGAACCAAAGGCCACGCTCGCAACAGTATATACTCGTATATAAAGTGAGTAATTTTTACTGTTAACGTATATCTGCTCTTCGAATTAATTTTTTTTATTAGTACTCAGTGAAGTAGTGCGTTTGATTTGATATATAACGGAGCTAGAAATTGGTTTCATGGATTTCTTCGGGAATTTGTCGAAATTTACTGTTTGAATAAGCTGGTTCTCATTTTGTGTGTAGGGGCATTTATGGACTCTAACTTTTTGCTTCGGCCTTTTCTTGAGATTAGGCTCAAAGTGTATTATTTAAGTGTAAGGACCGTTTTATTCTTTGTTCATTTCTATATATAATTTTTTATAGTTATTTCGGTTCTGTAATTAGTATTAATGTACATAATATTTTAATTTTAGCTTGAAAAATTTTCACTATTAAAATGAATGATAGTTTGGCCGACATTGTAAACAGTGTCTGGATTCTGACGCAGAATTAAATGGTAAATGAATTCATTGTCACACTTATTACGTTGGGATGTTTTGTGGTTGGCTAACGATCCTGTCTTTCGCAAAAATTCTTTATTTAATTATATCTAAAAAAATGTATACATAAGTGCAAGCCTATTAATTATTCATATTCACCAAATCTTTTACGATTGGAGAGAAATAAGAGCTCCGAAATTTATCAAGCCACTCTAGAAGATATTGAGCTCTTAAGTATTTTAAGTAAATATAAAATGGAGGAATATTTTCTTCTTCTTGAAACCTTAGATTCTCGAATTGACATTAAATGCCTAAAGCATATTAAGAAGAATGATTTAAAGGACTTATTTGGTGAAGATATTGGCGCCAGAATCAAGTTCCGTGCGCTTGTAGATGAGTGGCGGATTTCTAATGAGAGACATTTAGATTTAAGAGGAATAAAAGATCTAAGTGACTTATTGTACATTTATAGAACCTCGACCCAATACCATCATGTTGTCTCATACAAATTTGTAATTCCTCATAGCCAAATATTACGATTTATCTGTATTACATGTATAATCTTTCAGAATATTGGTAAATTTTTACAATCAGACGCAGGAAGAAAACTAATTCAAAAATATGAAAAGAATCAAACATTTGAACCCTCGGAAAGATATATATTAGTTTCCAGTATTGTAAGGGAACATCTTGAAAAATATGTACCTATGACATCCGCAATTTTTGAAGATATTTCACAAGAAATAACTAAAAAATTCACCAGCGAAAGAAAAGTATGAGTATATTTATTTAAAATTTTGTGTACTTACATATTTAAGTTTTTTCATCCACATTAAATTTTATTCAATATTTCCTTTGTCTTATGTTAAAGGAATATTATTATATAAAAAAAGCCAAAAGCAAATGGGAAACTTTATAACAAATACCGTTCTATGGCAGTGCCTTTGAGAAATGCTGTTTTTTTTACGGCTCGTCTTAGAAAAACAAAATTGACACCTGCAGGTATGATAACTTCCATTTAAAAAATGGTGACTTCTTATTATTTTAATTATAGTTGAAGAAAATCAAAAAGGCAACGACAGCCAGCATAGAGAAGAAATAGCAAGTGAAAGTCAGCTGGAAGAAAATGAGTGGCTAAAAACACGGAATTTTCCCTGGGAAACAATCGAAATAAAGTGGAAGGAAACCTACCAGATAAGACGAAGGGAAATCCTTAATAACCTGACGAGTGAAATTTTAATTAATTGGCAACTGTTTATGCACAGTAGCGGAAACCGTTTAGTAAGTATACCAAAATAAGTTGTATTTATTCTATCTATAGATATTTTTTTATTTTATGAGTATTGTTTATTATGCTCATAAATAAAAAAGCAAATAATGTGTTTCATACAAAGAAAAATAATGTTCTTAGATATTAATTTCTCCCCATACCATATACATATTATATATATAAATCTTATATAAACGTGTTTCTAGATTGACATCGACTTTGATATACTCTTTCCAGGAAGATCCAATATTTTCTTTTCCAAATATAACTGTATTGAAGACAAACTAGTAGATGCCTGCAGAAAAGTTGTTAAATTCCCAGCAGCGATTAGTTTGCTAGAAAACATTATCTACTAACCCAGGTAAGCAAATAACTTGTACGCATAAATTATAAGAACTCCATTAATTATCAGAAGCTAATTTACTAATTTATACAGTTTTAGAATTACACCGCTACGATATTTTTCAAGTCTTACAAGCTATAATAAAACTTAACGCTCGAAAAAGAATTGACAAACATGTTTGGAAAGTGAGTATTGGCAACGCTTAGAATATCCTTTTGAAAACTTAAAATTCTGGCAGTTTGTTCAAGGCCTTTTTTATAACATAGATTCGGAAAGTTTAAATTTAACTGATTATAGTCAACTCACTAACATTTTGAAGAACTAAACTTGAAAATGTATAATTGTTTCATCTACTGCTCTGATCTTCCATCCGTAGAATACTTAAGAAATCATTTAACATTAATTCATAGTTTGAAAAGAAATTCACAATTAGTTTGTTCACAAAATAATTGCTATTCAAAATTTTATTATTTCTCATCCTACAAAAAACACATTTTCAATGTGCACTCTTGTGACAAAGAAATTTCAGTACAACCTTTAATTATTTTAAATAAAGCTCCTGAAAGCAATAAAAGAAGAAATAATATAAATGACAGTCATGTCAATTCAGATTTAAATGTTTTTACTGATTCAAATAAAAATGATAATGCAGATTCTAAAAGCCTACACGGTAGTATTAATGCTAATGATGTTTATCAGGTTCTGGAAAATTTAAAAGAAGCCTTATTGTTATTTGTTAGTAAACTATTCAGTGAAAGTCACCTTACTTCAAAACTAATTCAGAATATTTTGTCTTATTTTACGGAAAATATTACTAAGGTTCTATTCAGATCATTATCTGACTTATTAGTTCCGATGTTGGATAATGAAAATGGGTCTATTATTAAAAAACTTTTGCTTTCCTGCTTTGAGCCATTTAGAACGATGAGTGAAAAAGGATTCTACGAACATCCTAAAAATATTTAAATAGATAAATCCGTTTCACAGATATATAAAAATAGTAAAAGTATTTTGACAAATAAAAGATGTGAAATAATTTTAATGCCTATAGTTAACCAAATTAAAACATTTTTTAAGCAGGAGAATGTTTTAAAAGATACTCTTAACAACGCAAATAATTTAAGTAACGATTCTAAAAATAATTTTAATCACTTTGTACAAGGAATAATTTGGAAAGACAAAACATCATATTTCAGGCAAGATCAATATGTTCTATCTGTTATCTATTATTATGATGACATAGAAATGGGTAACGCATTAGGTAGCCATTCCTCAATGGCTGTATTTTATTATAATTTTCCAACCTTACCCGAGGACTGTACTTGTTTGGAAAATATATTCGTTGCGATGCTGATGAAAAGTGCTTATCTTAAAAAATTGTCAACTTCTAAAACTTTGACACCGTTTATTGATATACTATAAGACTAGAAAATGGAATAGATATTCATACTAAAAACGGAATAATTAAAGTTCATTTTCTAGTCGGTTTACTCATTGGTGATAACCTGGCACTAAATACCCTTCTCGGATTTTCAGGCTCGTTTAGCCAAGATTTCTGCTGCAGACTTTGTAAAGCTTCAAAATCTGAAAGGAATACTTCAGTAGTGGAAAGTAATATTAGAGACTACGATAACTATACCGAAGATATTTTGAAAAATGATTATAATACCAATAATATATATATAAATATATATATAATACTAATAAAAGAAAATTCATTATTAAATTCATTACAACATTTCCACGTAACACAAAATGTTTATACTGATTTAATGCATAACTGGAAGGTTGTATGAAGTTTGGTTTAGCAGAGTCATTAAAGTATTTTGTTTATACCAAACACTTTCTTTCAATAGAGATTCTTAACAACAAAATAAATGCATTCGAATATGGGGAAATTGAACTCAGAAGCCGGAAATATAAAATCCGAGCATCTTAAAAATAATAAAATTCATTTTTCAGCAAGAGAAACAAATTGCTTCTTACGGTATTTTAGTCTTTTAGCTGGCGAATTTATTCCTGAAGAAGATACAGTTTGGAAATACGTTTTGAAAGTAAAAGAACTGGTAGACTTTTTGCTTAAAGATAACTTTACTAATGTCGAACTAATTTGTTTAACGCATATTGTTAGGGATCATCACATAATGTATATGCAGTGTTTTAAGGATAAAAAGTTAAAGCCAAAACATCACAATATCACTCATTATACGTTTCTATTATTAGGGCAGTCGGACCTCTCAAACCTCTGTAGTGTATGCGACATGAAAACAAAAGTAAAAGCCTCATAGAATATTCTAAGGTGTCGTCTTCAAGGATAAATTTAGAGTTTTCGATAGCTAAAAAATTCTGCCTTAAATTTTCGAGTAATATGTTGAAAAAATGTATCCATTCCAATTAACTGAGGCTAAAAACAGTAAATTGGATTACGTAAAGGATATCACGTATTTCTCACCCATTACAATTCCGTTTAATTTTCAAGAACCAATTAAAAGGTCTAATTTTGTCAAACATAAAGGAACCAACTTCAAAGCAGGATATTATGTATTTTTAAGGCAACGTGTTTATGAAATTATAGATTTTATTGAATTAAATAATAATAATTTATTTTTAATACTTAATAAGCACCAGATTACAAGATTCGATGATCATTATTCACGTGTTTCACTAGTTGGGAAAAAGAAGAATAACTTCATTTGTATTAGTTTTGATGACCTGGAAAAACCTTTTGAACTGCACCCCTTTTCCTACAAAGATAAGAGTTTTATGGTAAGGGTACTTTAGAATTCCATGTACGTACATATTTAATATTATTACATTTACTTCAAGCTTTTCAAATATAATTAATTTATAATCTCATTGAAGATGATTAAAAATAAATGAATTGTTTACCTTAACTAAAAAGTGTTTTTATTTATAAAAACCTCAAAAATGATAGATTATTCCTTAAATTTATTCATAAATCATGATTTATAGTAAGAATTCTTATGAAGGATTCATTCTCTTTAATTGTAAGAGTTATGTTCCTCCAAAGCACATATTATGATTTCATATCAATAATATATAAAAGTTCAATTACAATTCATGATTATTAGGTATATGAAAATCCCTTCTTTATTTATGATTATTCATGCATGAAAATTGAGTAAATTTAGGCATAAATTTATACGTATTATTCATAAGGAAGGACTTTTTATATAATCTTAAATTATTAATCAGTCATAAAGTTATGCTTAGTTACTCTTTGCTGACTTTAATGCTCAATTTAAGTACGAATTGTGATCATTTTGCATAATAAATGAAAACTTTTCTCTCCGTGCAATATATTGCCGAAAAAGATTTTAGTACTAATATCTTAGACTTAGAACAAAAAAACATTATGATTAATTATTAAATGGGGCTCTGTATTCAAATCAAAAACGTTTTGACATACAAAACCCCAAAACTAATATTTTAAAATACTTGTATCCAAAACATAGTACAATATCAGGGAAGTTGGCATCAATAATGCAATTTAAAAAAATATTTCCGTACAATAATGTAGATATGTATATGTATTTTAAATAACTAGTGAAGAGATCTAATTGGTAATGAAAGTATATTAAAACTTTTAAAGAATGACATCGTTCTGTATTGGGTGGAAATTAGTAAAATTAAAAATGAACTCGATATTTATTGTTACAAGAAATTATCAAATTATTTACTGGAAATTTGTTGTTTACCCCATAGTAGTGCTACCGTTGAACGAGAATTGTCTACCTTAAAATTAATAAAAGATTCTAAAAGGTAGAGACACAATAAATAATATAATATTAACTAAAGAACTATGCAAGAATAATGATAATTATATTTTGAATCCTTCACGCTCTTAATTCATCTTTAAAGATGTACAAACAATTCAAAGAAAAATTACATTAAAAGACAAACAAAACTTCTTCAAAATATGTTGTTGTAGATCTTAAGAAATTTATTACTTTATGTTTTTTATTTCGAATTTGTTTATATTTCTTTCTTTTCTTCTTTCAATTTATAGTATATTAGGTACACTTATTTGCTAAATAATAAATTGATCATAAAGTCTATGATGATTTAATCTATTGACTGAACAAATCCCACATATGTAACTATACTAAAAATTACACACAATTTTCCAACTCTTAAGACACTTTCACATCAAAAACAAGAACAGAAAAATGTAAACTCAATTTTTTCCACTTTAAAACAAGATTTTTACTCCAACGATTAATAAAATCCAATAAAATAGGATAAACTAATAATTTTACTGAAAAATAGTATATTTAGCTCAGATTTTTAAGAAAAACGCAACTTTTATATTTTATCGGCTGAAAAACTTTTTCGTTTTTCTTAAAAATCTGAAATAAATATACTATTTTTTAGTAAAATTATTAGTTTATCCTGTTTCCCATCATTTTATTAATCATTGGAGAAAAAATCTTGTTTTAAAATGGAATAACTTGTGTTTTTCGGTTCTTGTTTTAGATGTGAAAGTACCTTTACTATTTTTGTTCTACTACCTTTGTGGTTCGTTTAAGTCACTTTCACATCGAAACCGAAAATCGAAAAATGTAAACCAAATAATGTGTATTTGTGTAGATATTCCTATGCAAAACCGGATGGCCAAATCGGTATAGCTGGCTCCAGTTGCAAGAAATCTAAAAGAGAAATTACTTTAGTCCTGAAATTTTTTTGAACTCTATACTGTAATGTAAGCACAAGCTTCTCTTTTGCTGATATTATATCCATCCTAAAGTTGTTCTCTTTAGGTGATAATTAAATGTCACTTCTATTTAACCGAAAAAAAACTTTTCGGTTTTTGATGTGAAAGCAAATTTCGGTGTAGAACTTATTGGCTTTCGGTTTCGATGTGAAAGTGCCTTTACTACCTTTTTAAAACAAATCTACTGCTTCTTTACTTTTTGCAAGTTCTACCGCTGCTCCACACTGAACTTCACACTCAAAATGAGAATTGACTTTCTTCGCACAATAGTGGAAAAATCCAGTTTAAATTCATGGAAAATTAGGTGAAATCAGCCCTTGTTGGTTGTTGTTCTGCTGGAGCTCAAATAATCTTCTATAGAGCTTCAAAGCGATGGCACTAGAAGCACTTGAGTTATTTACTTGCGCCTTTGCTTATTCTTTTGGATAGTTCGGTGAGTATGCTTCTAAAGAGCTGCCAAATGATGGCTAGAGATGCCTTTAATTTGGGCTCCTTTCAGACCGCTGCTAGTTTTTCGTCCCAATGGATTGTTACATACATCATACGTATAAGGAAATGATTTGAAAAAATTTAATGTATTATACACATAATATCTAAGTATAAAGAAATCATTTTCATACGCATATCCACTCATTACTGACGCACATTGATTACATGAAGAACAAGTAAAAGTTGATCGAGTGTAAACCTAGTATAATATAGCACCACAAGTGGAGTCGAGCTTAAACAAGCTACTTCCAATCTCATCACCCTAGGAGCTTGAGATAAGTTACCTAGCGGGAAAAATGGGAAAGCTTGACTTAGATAAGGGTTAGGTACTATTAACATTACCTGGAAGGCATTAGTAATGAGCATATGAACATATCTTACGTTGATATGGTTTAGGAAGACAGGCGTAATGTATTGATGCGTCGTACTTTTGAGCATGCTATGTACCTTTCAGAAAATACTTAGAGAAGGCAGAGGTAATGAATAGATATATTCATTCGTGTTGTTATCGAAAAGAGATAGAAATTTGTGCGACTATATTTTGCAGAGGCTAGTTCGAGGGAGTGCGTGCAGGTGAGTCATATAGTTTCATTGTTTTTCTAAGAACAATAAAGGAAGGAAAAATGCGTGCAGATGGAAAATATTCTGATGTGTGCATTATTTTTAGAAGAAATGGATTATTTTTATTTAAGTAGGAATAAGTGAAGACGTGTTTATTTTCTGCACCATTCTAAGAAAGCAGAAAAAATTCTTCACTTTACCACTCAGTGAAAACAGGAAGAGAGCTTTCCTCCACCTTTCTGAGAGTATAAATTGAATGGTTCTTTCCAAGCTTCCGGAAAATTCATACTCAATGGTTCCGTTCACTATTCTGAAATGGCAGAATGAATGCTTCCAAAGAATTTAAAGTAATGCTTCTTTTCACCTTCCAAAAAATTAATAAGAAATGCTTCCTTTCATCTTCTAAGGAATTAATAAGGGAGGCTTTCATTCATCTTATAGATCATGCGGAGGTAATGTGTGCAAGTAACCTTATATACTGTTACTTGCAACAAAAAGAGAGTAAACAACTTCAGGTTCACAGAATCGATGATGGAATCTTCAGGAAGGTTCAGGAATAGAATAGTCCAGAAGATTCTGGAATAGAACACTCCAGAAGAATCTGGAGAGTTTCTAGGGTATAAATATAACAGTTGTCCCCGCCAGAAGAAGAGTCTTGTCTTAAGCAGGCCATACACCATCAGTTTTGCCGTGGTTTTACTGTAAAACCACGGCAAAACTGATGGTGTATGGCGAAACCCACGTTCTGAGGTTGGGATATCTACTAAAACCAGAATTCAGGTCATGCCAGAAATATCTTTCTCAAAACGTGGGCAAGACGTGGGCAAGGCCATACACCATCAGTTTTGCCGTGGTTTTACTGTTTTGTTTTGTTCATAATCAAAGTTAACTTAATAATAAGCTAAGGAGTAGGCGAGATTTCTGAGTGTTGTACATTTAAATGTACACGGCAAGAAAAGGAAGAAAGAAAGAAAATAATAATAAAAAAAAATCAAACTCTTTAAAATTTTTATGAATAAATTTTAAATTTTTTATGAAAGCGCAAATTGCATGCAACGAAACAGAATGGAAAATATTTCGTTTTCGTAAATAAATGAGAAGTGGCGGAGTTTTTAGGTTTTACTCTCATAAAATGTTCCTGCGCTTCTGTGAAAACCGTTTTTCATGAAATAATCACAATGTTTGGTCACATGTTGTTGCTGTAAATGGACACTACAAGATGACGGCAAGACGTGGTCAAGTTGGATGGTGTGTGGGGCTTTTTCTTGACCACGTTTTAGGTTCTTATCTCGACTAAAACGTGGTTTTTAAAACCACGGCAAAACTGATGGTGTATGGCGCCCTTTAGACATTGCAGTGTTAGCAAGCGAAAGTAATAAACGGGCGAAAGTGTTGTAATCGGATTTCTATAATTGAAAGTACAGTATTAGCGATAATTAAAGTTGATTTGATTAATAGAAGGATTGTGAATAATATAAGATTAGAGTGAAATAAAGAACTTGTATATTAAATATTTAATATTGTGTTTTAAATAACGAGCCAAAGGCCACGCTCGCAACAATACATATACTTTTAACATTGAAATAATTCTCTTGAAACAATTGGACCTTTAAAGTAGGTGGTATTTTCAACGAATGTTTAGAGTCGCGTTTGATGAGTTGGAAAAAATATCCTTTAGATTGAACGTGTTGACTTTTGAGATTCGTCAAATTTGTTTTCAACTTTTTATTATAACTTCTCACGAAATTCCTTTTTTGCCTGGAAATGCAAAAAAAAATCCAGCAGCAGTGTATACAATGTTCCAAATGTGAGGTGAAATTCATCGTGTTTGCGATGAAAAGTAGAAATTCGCCTAATTTTTGCTTCACGAACATCGCGTGCGGTTGTAATCTAACAACAAGCATACATTCGTTATTAAATGTCAACGCGAGCTATGCTATAGTTACGCATTTGAAATTTTTAATCTGACTCCCGTTTTAAAAGGTACTTTCTTAGCAGCTCTAATTTCTACCACCAAGCGACGTATCTTTATGTGGTTATCGCCAATTCCAATTTTACGGCGCAATTATCATAATTATTTATTTTTGTTTTTATATAATTTAGACAGAAATATAAAAAATGCCGCCCTAAAATATTTTGTACCCGGGGCGGACCGCCCCACCACCCCACCCTAGATACGCTACTGACTTAATGGCCGTTCACTTCTTTTCACCTTCCAACAAATTAGTTAGTAAGGATGGCTTTCATTCGCCTTACAGTTTATGCGGAGGTAATATGTGCAAGGAACCTTATATACCTTCCCGTCGTACGATATCAATGCATTAAAAGAAATGAGCTGGGTATCAGAGCGTATTGCTTCCATACCTTGCACAGAATATTTACGGAATGCCTTCGAAGTGTGCGTTTCAATCAAACGTTTATTTTCTCTACTACATGCGGAAGGGGGGGGGGGGGGTTTATAAAATTACATAAAATGGTCAAAAAGGTATTATATGTACAAGGTTTTTTTTTTTTTTTTATTACATATAATGCAATTTAGTGCAATTTAGTGCAATTTAACGAAATTACTTAAAGACATGTCTTATTTTCACTTACAAAATAAAAGGTCCGAATGACCAAACTTTTTTGATTAAAAAATTTCTGCATTATCACAATGCAGCATCCAAAAATTGGATGCAATGCAGTCACTACGTAGTTGCAACAAGAACAATATAAAAGTATTACGTTGTTAACTTGTAATGCATTCCTTAACAGAGAATGATGCACTTGAAGTTCAACCTAAATGTTATGTGTACAAAGTATCAATTTTTCAAGATCTTACATAAATTTTGTTCCTTTCCGGTTGGGCCGTTAAATGTTAATATACTTAAAGAAAACAAGGTCAGTGGTATGTTCTTTGAGCATTCTCGTTCGACGAATGAATACTTAAATACTGGTTGCACTTTTAGCTATCACGAAACAGAATATATTTGTATCTAGAATTGTATTCATTCATGGATAAAAGCTTTACAATTAAGCATTTTGTTCAGTTTAAGGCTCAATTGCGAGTGATAACGACCATCCATGGCATTTTACTGCAAGTAAATACATCAGATCTGAGGCGTTATATTTAAAAGCTTACATTGTACACCATTATCATCGCAATTGTGGATCCATTCTATGAATGAATTCCACAGCCTCAGAGGCCAGCCAGGCCGCAGTAGAATACAAAAGCATAGCACAGCACAGCTTGGTTTTTTCTCCTACATAGAAGTATCGTCATCGTCATTCGTCGTTCATCGAATCGAAACGTGAACTCAGGTCAGTCAGTCAGGAGGAGATTGCCTTGCCTGAGCGAATATAAATCGAACAGTTCCTGTTTAAAGACGAGCGGGATAAGGTGTTTCGTCAGTGTTCTATTAGTGTTGGGTACTTCTTAAAAGCTGAATAGACGTGATTCAATTACACCAACCGCTGCTTAATTAATTACCTCAAATGACTGCGTGATGAAAGGGTTAATACATAGTGCGATCTATTAGTGTACTTTGAAGTGGATTAATGATTTACGCTAGTTCAGTGTCAGTGCTATTTACCAATTTATAGGCTTTGACTAATTCGTGTACTTTGCTGAATTCTACATAGTTTGTGTCAGCAACCGTGAATTGATCAAAGGCCCAAAGGTAGTGGCCATTTATTTAAATAATTTCGTGGCTAATTTGATTGCAGGCTCCTTACTCTGGAGCTTATTGATGTGTATTTTCTAAGAGCAGTTTCAGTTAAGAGGTGAGTGAAAGTTGTGTCATTCGCAAGAACTTTTTTTTTGTGTTGGAGCACATCCTGCTCTAGTGCTGCTTAGTTTTTCTGTTGGCCTTAATGCCACATGGTGGCTAAGTTACAAAAAACTCTATTGGATGCTAAATTAACGGATGTTGATGAATTTTAATCAACACTGTAAAAATACATGCTTTCAGAATATTTATCAAGTTCAATGGTGGTATTTGGACAAATATGCCGTACTTGGCTTGGCATCCCCAGACGGAAAGCAATTTTAACGAATATTTCTTTAGAGTGGTGTTAGGAATGTTTCCCACGAACTGTTTGTTGTAAGAAGAGGATGGATTAAATCGTGTGCTTGCTTTCAGAGATATTATACACATGGTTGATTTGTAGCAAATTTATGATTTGATAAATTTATGATGTTTCTCCTCATTTGAGTTAGGGCCTAAAATAGTTTGTTGATGTTTGTATGTGTTTTATAGAGTGAATGAGTTTTTGTTTTTCAAGGGTTCTTGTCAAACCTTTGAAAAAACGTTTCTTGTGCCACTTTTTGCAATAAAGGTAGGTAGATCTTACTGTATTATTTAAAAAATGAATCTAATTGTTGAGTTTAAATGTTTTAAACTGTATAGATTACTACCTAATGCTAATATGTACAGGGTATTCTAAGAATGCAATATTGAAACCCCTAAAAGATGAGGCGATGTGCATTCGAAAATGTTATATGACTATTTTTCGCAATTATAGGTTATTTTAGATTTTTTGGAACGTGCTTTTACTGTAACTAAATTCGTTTGGCTAAATGATCCTACATTTTGGTTACTAAGTACTTGAGCAAGAAAAACGAGTGAAACCTACTTTTTGTACGATTAGTAAATTTAATCTGTCGTTATTAAATAAAACAATGGTGAACCTCATATGTTTCCAATAACCTCTCCTAGAAACGTGAAATGTGAAGAAGGAAAATCATAATGGAGACAAAACAAGGAGTCCTTAAAGTTCAGGTATCGCACCAAAAATAGAAGATCAACCATAGCTCAAAGCAAAATAGGCTTTGTGTATCATCCCTTAACCTTACACATATCGCCGCCTAAAAAAATAATCTTGCATAGGTAAAGAAATATTACCAAAAAAATCTAAAATCACCTGTAATTTCGAAAATACATGATTTCGATTGCAATCACCTCATCCTTTAGGGGTTTTAGTATTGCATACTTTTCCTAGAACACCCTGTATTATTAGTGGAGGTGGTGGCCGGAGATCCGACCTTTAAAACACTGTCACCTAAAAGATCTTTTGTGCTATGCACTTGCCGCAATAGGTCCAGTCCACTTTTGTCCTTTTTAGGAAAGTTATTATATCATTAGAGTCAGTTTTCCGGACGTCTGATGGTGTTATGAATCCCTCACTCAGAACTTGGAGTCTTTGGCGGGCAAGTCCTGCGCATTCGAAGATTATATGTGCTCTGCAGATTCTACCCCATCGTTACAGAATTGACAATTATCGTCTGTGATATTGGCAATTTTTTTAAGCATGCACTCATGTGGGCAATGGTCTGCTATTAGGACAGTGAATACCCTAATCTGGTGTTTACCATAGTTGATGGCTCTTTTTTTAAGGCTTTGATGGGAAGCTAATGAACTTCTTCGAGTGTTTTACTCCAGGAAGGCTCTCCCATTGTAGGTAGTGAGCGTTTCCTGTTTTGGACAAAATTTCTCCTGCTAGGTGCTTCGTTTTAAATGGAGATTCTGCCTCCTATGTACGTGTATAATATTGTATTATATAGCAGATACAAGATATAATATTGTATAGGTATATATACTTATTTTCTTCTGTCAAGAAATTTGAAACTCTTTCTGGAGAGATCCAGACAGTGACAGAGCAAGTATGTCACAATTTTGATTCCCTCTCCACATTCTCTGCATACAGGATTGCCAACAAGTCCCATCCTGCATAGGTGACCTCCGAGAGAGGAGTGACCACTGAGAATAGAAACGACAGTTCTCAAAGGTTTTGTTTTTAGTTCAAGAAGCTTTTTCGTTGAGCTGGGATTGGGTTTCCCCAACAACTAATGCCATCTAGTGCCATCTATGGTATTACGTAGGAATTTGCAGCGACCGTCGGCCGTCGACCACGCTATTGCTTTAATTAAATACTGTTGCGATGACTAGATGATTATTGCGGGCATAGAAACAATTTTCTCTATGCACGTTTTCTAGCGTATATTACATAGGGATCTGTTCTATTCATTGCAATTGTGTTTAAGCTTCAAAAATTTCCCAAACCCAGGCGCATGGGCTCATTTCAGTTCAGTTTTATTTGTGAGGCGCTCGCACATTCGATGCATTAGCTTATTGTAATAAAAGCGATGTAGAAGACATTTTTCTTAACCAGTATTATGCTTGATATAGCAGAACCATTTCTTGAATATTTTGAGAAACAACTTATTGGCTACACAGATAAAAGAGGCAGCCAAAAGCAAAAAAATTAAAAGTCCATATTGGAATATTTTCAACAATATGGAGTTGCTAGACACAAATAATTATATTGATTTAAGCAACCGATCCTTTATTGAACTAACTGGTCACGAAAAACATCCTATGATATTGAAGTTCTTAGTCATTCTTAAAACTGAACAAGATAAAAATAAGGAAGAGCTAAAAAAAAGATACCTCGACCAATGGCATACAATCCAGAAAATTGTTCACAAATAAAAGAATATTTCTTACCTTGTTTATTTAAGGGCACTTGCCGGCAACATTAAGTTTTAATTTTACAAAATTAATTAATAATTGTTTATCTACCTTTTATATTTTGAATACATCTTTTTCTTTCTTTTTCAAATGGAATATGTTTGATTAATGCAAAAATATAATAAAATTAAGGCGAAAATTAACAATCTATAAAAAAGATAAAAAAATACAATTAATAATTTTAGTAGAAAATTAAGAAAACAATTAAAAATTTATAAAAAAGAGAAAAAAAACAATAAAATGAAGAAAAATGCAAAAAAAACTGATGAATAAACAAAAAATAAACACGTAGAACAAAAATACGGTCAGGGTTTCACTGCGTCCTCTCTTTGGAACTAGGATAGAGCAAAAATGAAACGAACTATATTAAGCATAAGCTTACAGAGGTGCTGACAATCATTTTCCCTCATTTTCCCTAAATAAGAATTACCCGGATGATCGTGCGCGCAGTCGTGCGGGAAATTCTTATTTAGGGGAATTGCGTTTAGAGAAATTTCTCATTAAGGAAATTTTTTTTAGGGAAATTGCTTTTAGAGAAATTGTTTTTAGGGAAATAGTTTTTAAGGAAATTGGCTTAGGGAAATTGTCCGCAAATCATATAATTCAGATGAGCACATGGACTGTGTTTATTGGACACATTAGATAAAAATTAACTAGGTATGGCATTCCCAAAATAGTCAGCGCCATTTAGTTAAGTTTGGCTCATCACTTTTTAGAAATTTTTTACAAGCGAATTTAATTTGAGTTTTATTGATTATAAGAACAGCGTTAAGTTGCAAAAGCAACACCCAATTAAAAACATTTAATAAAACATAAGCTTCTATTCCGCTTCCTAAGCATAAATCCATTTGGGAAAAGTGAATAAGTGCTGGTCGGAAATCAAAGAAATTTGCAATTAGAATATCCTCTTTGTAGTTTGGTAAAATCTATGAAAGCTTAAAACGACAGGAATATCCATCATATGACGTAACTCTCAATTGAGATATCTTACTAATTTTTATACCATGATTAGGTCAGTCCAAATCTGTGCTCAGGAAATTGTCGAGGGATGTTAGCTCAAAACAGAAGTTACCGATTGTTCTAAGATACATACCTAATTACATAATGTCTATAATAGCGATATAACGAACATTCGTATATACATACTATTTTCAATATATACTATTTTCAATATTTTGAAAATATTCGCAGAAAATGAATACCCGTATGTAATTTTAAATTCTCAAAAGTGTGTATAAAATTGATATAAAATTTTATACACACTTTTGAGAATTTAGAGGCCCCTTTAAAAATACACAGGAAATTTTGCCAGAACCGGCATAGCATAACTACTGTCACCCACCTGTGCAAGTTTGATTGTTAAAGTGGCTAGAAAGAAAATCGATTGTAGATTACATTATAGTAGAAAAAGTATACCCGCGACCCACTTTTCCTTACAAAAAAAAAATTGACGCGAAGTCAAAAAATTGGAGTTCCGAGTCCGAATTTTATAAAAGAATAATTTAATTTTTTAAAACGACTTTCACTGCAATAAGTTTATAGCTAAGTTCCCTTAAATTTAAAAAAAGAATCCAGGAAAAATATTGTCAAATTAAAAAGTTATGACAAAAAATGTTGAAAGTCCAAAACAGCCAAAAAACACTATTTTCGATTTGACTGACCTCTAAACATTAATGAATTTCACTTTGCATAGAAGTTTAAAATTACATTAGCTAACAAATTCTGAATGAGCATTTAGACATTGTAGCACTTCTGTTTTTTGGGCCACCCTAATGTACATATACATATGTATGTGTATTCCAAAAGTAATAAAATGTTTGAAATATTTATGCTTGTATTCCACAGCCGAAACCGAAACTGTAGGAAATTGAACTTTTCGGCTCTTTCAAGTTTCGTTTTGGAACGGAACTGAACCAAAATCATAAACAATTCTTGTTCCAAATCGGAGCGGAAACAAAATTATGATCGGCTTCTGTTCCGCATGGAAAATATTTTAGTGTTTTCATGGAATTTGTCGTATAAGAATTTGGTTTAACAATCCGCCGCTGGTCTAGATGAAGACATGTGTTAAATGTGTCTGATATCGTAATAATTGTACCGCCAGGTCCACAAAAGAAGCGCAGCATTTTATTAGCAGTTTAGATGGAAATGCTGCTCGTTAATAAAATCATTACACGTGTACCTATATGATACTAAAATAAATACATATCGGGATGAAGTTAAATCTTTTTAACTGATCCTTTATATATGAATTCATTATACAATCACATAAGCGAATTTTTCTCACGGTTTGTAATATTGAGGAGTAATGAATGGGCTGGGCATCTCCAACTTTGGCTATGACATTATAAAATTTAATAAACTTCATTAATAATTCTAGAGATATTTGTTTTATATACTTAATAAAAATGCATTTTGGTATATCATCCAACTCTATGAAATGTTCTGATCAGCTTTTTCTTGTCAGATTCCTCCACCCCTAACATTCATCTTCTTCGAGATATTGAGAGTTAATGAATTGTTTTGTCCTCGTAATGTAAATCTGTGAAATCTGTGGAATCAGCTAATTTTTTTCATAGTACACTTTATATGTATCCTTTTCTCAGAAAACTTCGATTATTTAAATCAGTTAACAAACATCGGAGTTGAGTTATAAATCGTAAAGTGTTAGACAATTTGGCATTTGAATGTTAGTTTCAAAAAGATTTTTGTATCTAGGGAGCTTTTGTTTTTTTAAAAAAAAAGTGTTTTTAGAAGTTTTCAATTCCCAGTATCTTGTAAATATGATTACTCTATTTTTATATACTTTGCTATGATGTAGTACTAATATACAAATCAGCAGGTGATTCTCTTATGTAGTCAAATTAGAAAAAAGGACAACGATTTAGTGAATTACCATCCAACCACTCTTTTCTTACAAAAACGCTATTTAGATTTTCTACAAACATAACCTGGCAATACCCATTTGGAGGACTTCTCTTTACATATTTTAGTATAAAATGAGAGGATGATATATTGTTTGATAATTACCTATTTGTAAATTTTGTTTTTGGTTTTGATCATGGATCCAAAAAAGGAATTTTCAATTGTACTCTAGGTGAAATCTATATGGTATACTAAGTTTGTCCTTCCATTTATAACACCTAGAAATAATGATGGTAGAGCAAAATAGATTGGACATGCATGTAAGTAACTATAAGTAACTGATAGTTCAAAGTACGTGCATTGCTCTGTCCACTCAAACGATCCACATTAAAATCGCCTCCCACAATAATAGCAGTATATCTTTGAGAAGGACAGGATATTTTATCCAGAAACTAAAAGGCACCTATCAACACCGAAATTAACTTCCACGTAAGTGATTTGTGAATACAAGTCACCACATTTTTACCAATACGTTCTGAGCGTTGGTTTCTAAAAACCAGATAACTCGGAATTGAGACGAAGTTGGAGTGCATATGAGTTTTAAGCCAGGTTTCGCTAACTAGAAGTGCATGTATATTAAAACATTCCAACATGTCATGTAAAAAATCGACTTTATTTTTCAGGCTGTGGGAATTGAAATAGCTAATCTGAAACCCACCTGTGGTGATTATTGGGGAACCACAAAGGACTGGGAGGGCTTCTCGTTAACTGAAGAAAATGCACCAGCCCCGATGATAATAACTATCTTTATTCGAAACTCCGTTTATTTTTTTGGGATCTTATACTTTTATTGAGGTTTTCACTTTCTATGGTTGACGTTATGTCTTGATGAAAAGGACGTAGAAAAGTTAATGTGTGAAAACACCACGTAATAAGTTTCGCCTCTCAACGTGTACTCGTTGTCAGGCAGTGTCCAATTATATACTAAAAAACGAGATATTTATATGGCAACCCTACGAAGGAGTTTAAACCTTTTTGAACTTTTATTTGAAATTTTTATGAAAATGCTGTGTACAAAATTTCAGCTTTCCAGGTCGAGGTGCTCTCAGGCAGTCTTCTAGACCTCGATAACAGTGCCATCTATCGTGTCCAAAACTATCCTACCAAACACATTCACAAATTTTCATTGAAATCAGTTGGGCTGTTTCGGAGATTAGCTGTACAAACACAGTGTCACGGGATTTTTAAACGTTAAGATATATAGTTTTTTTTTACTTTAAAAAGATTTTGAATTTTGAAGCTTAAATTAGTTATGTTTTATGTTAAAATTGGAACCCAACCGTACATTTTTAGCTATTTAAAAACTCACTGCACTCATTAACAGAAATGAATCCCATAGGTGCTCCTAACAGAAGTAACTCTAAACTGATTCTGACTAAAATTTCTAATTAGAAAATTTGTTTGGCGTTGCTTAGATTCAATTCAATTCAATTCAAATCATTTAATGGTTAAAATTATCTAAGATATTACAATCTTTTGATGATACAAAACTTAGTTGGTAAATTTCAAAAGCAAATTCTAAATTCATATTAATAATAAACTAACAAAAAAAGAAAAGGAAAAAGAAAAGACTAAAGCTAAAAAAAATAAAAAAAAAAAAATACAATCATAAGCAATAAGCAAAGCAAAAATAGAAAATTATAGTAAGGAACAAAATAGAAATTAAAAACCAGCAAAAAATTGAAAATAAGAAATAACGACAACTAGTAGCAGTGCAGGGAGGGAAAGAGCATACAAAACCGGAAACATAAGTGATGGAAGAGAAAAGTGATAATAAAAATTAAAAACGGAAATAAAAGCGCAATATAGAGTGTAAACACAATGTCAGTTCGCCTGACCATCACCCGAGGACAGATGACGAGTCAGCAGTACACTGAATGAACTGGCCGAGCTCGTGCGTTGTAAGGCCGCCGGAAGACTGTCCCAAAGACCAGCAGAGAATTACGGAAGAGAGAAACGTGATCGTATCTTCTCAATCCATGAATAAAACCGATGCAGGCATTGAAAGCGACATTCAGCTTCCACCTACAGATCGAATCCAAGTGTGGGAAGACAGTGCTTCCACTTGTGAAATAAAGCAAGAGAAGAGTCTTCACTAGCTTGGAATGAAGAGCAGGAGAGAGGATCCCCACAGACAACCACAACCTTCGAAGTATTTCATAAATTTTACCTACTGTATTTTTAATGTGGTCACAGCAAATCATAGAAGAGTTGAGGACAATTCCTAAATTTCGAGCAAAGGTAACGTATGCAAAGTTACAGTTGGAAAATATAAGAAATCAAGCCTCTCGCGATTTAAAATCATGTAAGTTGATTTATTGGAATTTAAAAGTAAATCATGGCTCTTGGACCACTCGAAGATTCTCTTCAAGTCTGAGTTGATTCATTCGACACAATCCTTAATCCAAATATATATGAGCGTCATCCACATACAAGTATATTTTTGAGTCTTCTAATGCATTGGGTAGATCATTTCTGTACATACTGAACAATAAAGGGCCCAATATTGAACCCTGAGGTACCCCACAAGTGAGAGGTAAGCTTCTTGTTAGTAAATCTTTGACTTTGACTTGTTGAGAGCGTCCAGTAATAAAGCTTCTGATAAGTGCCACCGAGGATGAAGAAAAACTGAGCTTGTCTAAAAACACGGTGATGAGCTTGGAATGGTTGACGCTGTCGAAGGCCTTAGAAAAATCCAGGAGTGTCAGGACTGTCAGGTGATTCTTATCAAGAGCTCTACAAATGTCGGAAGTTACTTTCAATAAAGCAGGTTTGCAGCTGTTTGACTCTAAATCCTGACTGCCACGGGGTGAGCAGTTGGTTTGATTCCAAGTAAATTAGGATCTGTTCGTGCATGAGCTTCTCAAGCGCCTTGGACAAAAAACACAGAATACTGATAGGTCGAAAATCGCTTGGGCCACCAGGAGATGTAACCTTAGCAAGGGGCAGCACAATTTCGCTTTTCCAAATTTTAGGAAATCGCGAGGATGTCAAACTCACATTAAAAATATGGAAGATGGGATAAACGAGCCAAGGCAAAATAATTTTAATAAAACGTTGCGATATTTGATCAGGTCCGACTGCCTCAGACTTAACAGCATTAATGGCGTTAACAACTTGGACAACATCAACACAGCTAAAGCTGAAATCACCTTCATATGATCGCGAATCTTCGACCCCAGAAGTGGTAGGAGTAACCTCAGAATTAGCATGAAAAGAGATGTTATGAGAAGTGAAGTGCTTATTAAGAGAATCAGGATCAACATCACACTCTGGGGCACTTTTCCCGAATACGCCAGCAGTTCTGAAGTTTTTCCACATTTTCTTTGCGGTAGATTCGAACCGAATTTCGATTAAAAATACCGATGCTTAGCGGATCGAATTTTAATATTGGTAATATTTCTAATATGTTTGTAAGCATCACGATAAACTTCGGTCCTCATATGCAAAAATCTTCTGTGCAAAAAATCGCGTTCAACGAGCAATCCCTTAATTTCCGCCGAAAGCCATAGACAGCCCTTCTGATTCAGAATACATGATCGAAAGGGAACATATTTATCATAAAGGTAGGATATATTTGAGTTTAAGAAGGCAATTTGTTCATCTACAGAGGGATAATAGCTAACAGACATCCAACCAATACTTGCACATTCTGTAACCAGTGCAGGCATATTCATTCTATTGAAATCTCTGAATGTGAAGGAAATTATTGGCTGGATTGGATTGACGGAAAAATGATAAAATTGATGGTCGAAATATGATGGAGAACTTCATTGATTCTGAAACAGCACTGCACCCGTGTCAGAAGTAGCAAACAGGTCTAACAGAGATGTATTGCCTGTATTAAAATACGTTGGGAGTTCATTTATAACATTGAGGTGCAGAGACTGTAGAAGAAATATAAAGTCATCAGACCTGGTATTCAAATCACCGCCTATTATGACCTTGGAGTACCTATGAGTAAGGCCACTGAAAATATTCGCGAATTCCTCGGAATTTCCAACATTAAAAACTTCCGGTGGACAGTAAATAGAAGATAACACGCATTTATCAAAACCATTGTCAATTTCAACACAAACAAATTCGATATTTTGTCAACTCGAATTAATTAGTTTGGCCTTCAGACAATCTTTAACAAAAATAGCAACCCTGCCACCCATTCGATTTATTGTATCATTTCGAAATAGTTTATAACCAGGAATATCTACAAGAGATGAGGGGATATTAGAGTTTAGCCAAGATTCACTTATCCAAATAGCATGTATATCAGAACCTGAAAAAATATTTAAAATTTCATCCATTTTTGACCTCAGACTGCGAGCATTCAAGCAGCAGATATTTAGACCATTCGACCTACGGCAAAAAATGTTAAGAAGTGCTCCCACCCTGCTATGAGCCTCATTGGAATCCTCAACGACCACATCGCAGAGCGTAGCCAGTTACAAAGTTCATTATAAATAAAACGTATGTGGTCACACTCACATCGCTTAGATTAGAAGGCAAATAATGTAACTTCCCATGTGCGGTATGTCTTCCCAACCCTGCAACTGGCACAAATGAAATTGAATCAAGAAAATAAGACAGATTAAATGAACAAAATGAAAATGCAAAAAATAGTATGTAAGAAGGAAAAAGTAAAACTAAAAAGTAAAATGAAATAGCATAAACTAAATTATAAGAAACAAAAAGTAAAACTAAGAATAATAAAAACTTAGATAGAGTAGAGCCTCCCAATATGGCGGGCCTTTCTATACTTAGGGCTACTATGTACTTTCAACGCTTTTTGTTTGTGTCAAACTGCCATTTAGTTACCGTAACTAAAGTTACGTTTTCTTTAGAAGACATATCCAAACTGATATTTGTTTACTGTAACCAAATTATACATTACAAGTATGGTTCCTGAAATTCTTTTTCAACAAACTAATTTTTTGTATAGACAGTTCCACTAAATAATGTTATTATGGAGAATAAAACTAATTTGTAAGAGTAGAAGAACCAAACGAATTTTACAATGGACAAACCTGCGAAATATAGTTGGGATAATCTAGGTATTTCCAAATTATTATTTACTTGTTTTGTATTCTATAATGTTTGGGTAGATATTATTGGGAAAACATTCAAAATAAATTAGTTCCGTTTCCAATGATAATAAAATGTCTTTCCTCTTATTTTCTTAGGCTGTTCAAATGGATATAACTATATATATATATATATATATATATATATATATATATATATATATGTATCACTGTATACAACTACAATAAAGCTACAAATAAACATTTGGAAAACCACCGAAATATTTATGTTTATTTTTCAGCCGACGCTTTCAGGCTTTATGAAATATTTCCTACAATTATCTTAATTTACACAAATTAATTCCGCCAGCCGACTGCATCGTAAGTATACAAAATTTAATTTTCTAGTAAAAACAAATTATATTACACATAACTTTTGCTAGAAAGAAATAGGTAGGTACTCAAAGTCAGTAATTAAAGACCACATAATTTTAGCACTTAATTTGATGGATGTTAATAGTTATTCTACATTTACTGTTCTAAATTTGGCTATTTAGAAAATAGCTTATAGCTCTGCTGTACAGTCTGTAAAAATTGGTCCAAAATGTTTTAGCGTACTTTAACAGAGTGCGTGTATTGATAAATGTGACAAAAATATTTTTATAATTTTTTGCATAACACCAAATCCTCTTTTATGCTTTATTTCAACAAATGAAATTTATCTTCTGCTTATTTTCATTAATTTTAAACATTAATTTTGTGGATTATTTTCTGAATAAAATTTTGATCTGCACGACTTTGTTGTTGGGGTTTCTTGGAAAATAATATTTATTAAAGTATTGATTATACTTATAACACGACATTTTTTTATTAATATGTATTAAATACTGATCCAATACTTTAATCCAACTTGTTATTACTATGCCCAAACAAATATGTAAACGCTATCTTAGAAGATTTTAATCTTATTTTATGGTCTTATTTTCACAACGTCGCATTACTAAAGAACCCAGTGATTGGTGTAGTCTGTTGTTTTAAGATATGACTTGAATAAGTCAATTCGCTTTCCGCGATTTTTTTCTGGTGAAAGAGGACATTCAGGGTTTTAATAATGAGCAATAAAATTAGGTCAGATATAAAGACAACATTGAAATAAGTCACGATATTCATGAAATTTATATAAGTATAAACAAAAATCAAATTTTGAAAATAATTGTGCGTATTTAAGAGATGCTGTATATTCTATTTAGTAAAATCTCATTCAAAAGGTATTTTTGTAAGCTATTAAAAGATGCAAGGCCAGATCAATAATGTAGTTCAAAAGATATAGATACTCATTTATTCCCACCAGGGCTTACGAATATTGGCAAAATCTCTAAATAGCTATAACTCTAAAGGGCGATCAAATAGAGGACTCCTGAACGATTATTTTATCAGCTCACCTGAAGGAACCGCGTGCTATACTGGAAGAGCTCTTCATCTGAAACATCCTGTTGATTATTACTGTATGTACTCGGTAGGTTTATATCATCATCAAACTAATTCACAGATATAGGACCATGTTTTGTGTAATAGACTTAAACTCCCTGGCTCCAGCCAAGCTTGCTTCCCAATGTCGATGCGAAATTGATATTTTGTAGTGGATATGAGATTATTGAAAACGCAGCATAAATTTGAAACAGTGTGAAATATTTATTATTTAGTCCTCCTCGTCTAAGGACGAAAAATTGAATGAACTACTCCAGCTTTGGTCGAAAACTATTATATGATTGCTGCGATTAACATGGATACATTTTTTAATTGAAGAGTCATTGTGCGGAAGTCATAATTTTTTTTTAAATAGGTCGTTTGCCGTAATTATCTCAGTATTTTATAGTTCCAACGCGAATTTGACCATCTGCGCCTGGAATTGTTACAGTTATTGGCACAAATGGCTACTTAAGACTGTCTTACATTATAATATCAATTAATATGAGAACTGATAGCTAGGTTTATTATAAGGTTTTACTGCAAGGCTGTTTAGTTATTCATGGCAACTCATGTGAGTAAGCATGAGTTAAAAGTACTTTACTCGGGGATAACACGAGTCAGTAGAACTGACACTGACAGAGTCTGACACTGATACAGCCTCGTGTAATCCTCTACTCTACTGAGTAATCAGTACTGACTAGATTTCTGACCAGTCAGTACTGATTAGATTTCTGGCCAGTCAGTACTGACTAACATTCTGGCCAATCAGTAACTAGATGTCTGGTCTGTCAGTACTGACTAGATTTTCAATCATTATTGACTAGCCAACAACCTGTCGTACAATTAAAATGGCCGAAACTGAAAATAAAAGCTGCCTAGATGCTAGGGGAAATTTGTGTTTATATTTCCAATCTTCTCTCTTTTGAGTGGGAAATGACTGAAAATGGTTTAACATACACTGTAATCTTTACTTTTTAGAGTAAAATTACGGATTAAGGAAGAAATTATTAGAAATGCATATAGAAGAGGAGTGTCTGTACCGCTTGACGACAATTTATAATGAGCTGACTAGTCAGTTGATCGAACGCAAAGCGTTTGTAATCAGTAAAATTGACAAACGAGTTCAGTACTGACGGTCAGTATCTCACATGAGAAACATGTCGAAAGTGGCAAAGAAAATTGTTCTAAGTGCTGCCTGTGCATTAGGGTGGTCCTTATTTTTCAAATTTCGAAATATTATGGCAGCACTTTTTCATACGATTCTCTACTATAAAATATGAAGAGAATTTTTTTTCTTAATTTTTGATTTAAATGTCGCTACTAGCTGTCAAACTTTAACAAAAACTTTGTGTGGCCACTTCAACAATGAGTCTCACTAATTGATTTATACAAGTGCTTATTTAGCATTTTTAATGTGATATGCGTAGAGACTCGCATCGAAAACCTCACTTCTCTACCTCTACCCCTCTCCAGCAACTACGCGTCAAAATTAAGACCGCCCCGCCCGGCCGCAGTTCAATTGAAAATCAATTACTCATGAGAGAGCGCGCGCGCGTTCGTTCAAAAAGCATACAAACTTGTTTCAACTTCCAATGGCGTCTACAAATAGCGGAGTCAGTGTAGTTACTAGAAATAAAACCAACATTTGGCTGATCGGTCAATTATTGCCTAAACTAAACTAGTCAAGGTTGCCATCTATTGGTGAAGTATTACGTTTATTTTTTTACTACAAAATTGAAGAATCTGCGACCTCGGCTGCATGCAAAGTGATGAAATAGTGGAAAAAGCTAGTATACTAACAAGATTAAAGAAATATATTATCAGTATATCGAAAAAACACTTCAAATAGTGGCAGATTCTAAAAAACAAACAAAGAGAGTAAGAAAAAACGTTCGGAAGGATTAAAGAAAAAAAAAACTAGACTGGCAACAAAAATTAAAAGATTTATTTGATATTGCTCATTGTGATGTTTTAAATATTATGATTGTAGAAGAGGATAAGCAGTTTTTATTAGCACAATGACAAAAAAGACGCCAGGGTTTAATTGGTTCAGTAGACAGAAAAAGTTAAAAGATATGTGAGAAAATGAAAGAGGAAGAAGAACGTCTTCAAAAATTCCATGAACGTGAAAACATAAATATCTTTTTTTTGGCAGAAAAGTGCTCTTTTTCTTCTTTGTCGTTTCTTTCGTCGTCATCTACCACCACCAGCCAGGAAGAAGCAACTACATCTTATTTCGAAACCCACGAGAATATCCGAAAGCGCAACCACCCAAAAAACGAGCCCTAAAAGTTATCATTAACAGACAATTAGCTTCTACTCTTGATGTCTCTAAATTGAGTGACAAAAAAGTAAGACCATATAGTTGCTTGACATCTACTTTGAAAAGTGAGGGATGTGATCCGTCAGAGTTTAATGTCAATAGACCTTGCATTCGTCAGCACCGTTTACAAAATCGAAAGGCAGTTGCAGAGTCTCTCAAAAGCGAGTTCAAACCAAATTTACCCTTAACAATTCATTGGGATGGCAAGTTAATTGAAGATATCACTGGGCATAAAATTATATATCGACTGCCAATTTTGGTATCTGGACATGGGGTTGATCACCTTCTAGCAGTTCCAAAATTAGAACGTGGAGCAGGTGAAGCTGTCTACGAAACAATTTGAGTGATAAAGTAAATTGTTTATGCTTTGATACAACTTCTGTAAACATCGGTTTAAGAAATGGAGTTTGTGTTGTTTTGGAGCGAAAAATGGAGAAGGATATGCTTTGGCTTGCTTGTCAACATCACATAATGGAAATTATGTTATCAGCTGTAGAGGATCAATCACTCGGTGCGTCTAGTGGTCCTGATATACAATTATTCAAAAGGTTTAGGAACAACTGGGACAACATTGACCAAAGCGACTACAAAACAATAATTGATGACGCCTAGTCAAGCGTCCTAGTAGAAGTGGCCTCAGATAAGATTTCTCTTGCGGAAAAAACCCTAAAGGACTATAAACACCAAGAGGACTACAGGGAATTATTGAATCTCACGATCATTTTCTTAGGAGGAGTTCCCGAAAAAGGTGTTTCCTTTAAGAGACCTGCTGGTGTACACCGAGCTAGATGGATCGCAAGAGTCTTGTACTGCCTGAAAATTTTCCTGTTTAAACATCAGTTTACTTACAAAAACGGAAGAAAAAGCTGTGAGAGAAATATGCATTTTCATAGTTATGATATATTTAAAATATATGTTTCAAGCCTCCGCCGGATGGTCAGTACGAAGAGATGACTTACAATTATTGAAAGACCTTACATCATTTGAAAGAATAAACCAAAAACTGGCTACTGTCTCCCTGAAACAAAAAAAAAAAAAACAAAAAATACTTGGCCATTTGTGGTATTTGTAGGAAGAGCTGGTGTCTTTTGTATTTTTCGACAATGAACTTTCATTCAAGATACGAAGAAAATGATAAACGCACTGAAAATCGGAGGCATAAAAGTACAACCATTGATAGCAAACACATCTACGAAAAAAACATTGAAGACTTCTTAACTAGAAACTCTTTACGATTTTTCCAGATCCTGGGTATCTCATCAAAGTTTTTGAAACAAGATGTGGAAACTTGGAACGATGACATCGATTTTATAGCTGCAAAAAAATCCTTCATTCTATGCGAGTAATGAACGACTTACCTGAGTGTGGTGTGGCTCTATGGAGGAATATAATAAACTGATTACAACTAATGAAGAACAAAAGCAATATATGCTTCTGTTGGTAAAAGAGTATAGGAAAAAGTACCCTATAATAAGTCAACCCTTGTTTCTTAAGAATAAATAAGTTTCATATTTCAATAATGTCTCTTATTTTGAAAAAATAACGATAATTTGGCATTCTTAATATCCTTTCTTATGAATAAAAAATTTCAACTAATATAGTGATTTTGAGTTTTTATTTAAAATTCAAATCTTGGTAGCAACCCTTAAATTTTACTTAAAAATTTTGAAAAAAATACTGAAATAGTTTTTTAAGGTACATACTTAATTAAATTATGTAGTGTCCCATGAAATATTTTTTTTTTTTTTTTAAGAATAAGGACCACCCTACTGTGCATTTGCTATACTTCCAGCTTTACGAATTATTTAAAAGCGAAGACAAAGGAAAGTAAAAGTACGAAGAAAGTTTTGGAGTCGCAAGGGACTACCGCGGTATCGGTAGCGGTGATCGTAGCGGCTGCGGTAGCAGTAGCGACCGCGGTCAGTGGTACTCGTATCAAGGCACGCGATAACGGTAAGTGATGTGAGCGGAATACACACAGAAAATTTTATACTCTTTATGAAGATTTGCGATTGGATGAGAAGCGATTTTACAAATATTTCCGGAATGCTAGAAGGTGTTTCGATAAAGTTCTAGGTTTAATTTGATAGAATACAGAGAGGTAAGAATTCTCTTACTTGTCGTCTTCATTTAACCCCGCTTTTATTCCATTTCATATTCCATAAGGCTGAAACACCGACGCGGTAGCAGTAAATGCTTAAATTCGTATCATCCAATTTTCGTTATTTTGAAGTCGCCAAATTTTGAAAATGTAGCTTACTTAAAGTTTACTAAAATAAATAAGGAAGGGGGGGGGGGGGTCCATATCAACCCTTAGGGGGATACAGGATAATTAAGAAATTATGCTAGTTTTTCATAAAACACCCTGAATCTTAAAAAACACAGGGTGTATGGTCAAGTTATGTTAACCACCGTTAAAAAAAAAAAAAAAAAAAAAAAAATAGAGAAAGGTCAAAATCAAAAAAATTGTAAGAAAATCCGTGTAGTTTAGACCAGCAGAACTCCGAAGAAGAGAGGAGTGCAGTGCGGTGCTGACTGAGTAGTCATTGGGCAGGCCATGAAGTTGTACATACAACGCGCTCTGACGGTGACCGTACAACCTGTATTTTTTAAGATCCAGGGAATTTTGTGAAAAACTAGCATAATTTGTTAATCACGCTGCATCTCCCAAACTGTTGATGTGGACCCCTCCCCTTTTGCCATAAAGTTTTTTGTTCCACTAGATGAGTACTATCACCTCCTGCTCTATGAACTACCTAGACGGAAACAGCCTGTATAGTGAAACACCATAATTAATTTATTATTTGTTTTCATTTAAATGTATATATGCATATACATATATGTGTGCGTAATAATTGGGTATTCACATGCATTTGAATCAGTGAAAATTATCTACTTAATTCGTTTTCCAAGTTCTGGGAAAAATATACTGAGCTTGGACAATATCTTAAATATTTTGCAATGCAAGCCAATATTCAAATGTGACCACGTTAACAAGAACTGCCGTTCCATTTCCACTTTTTCGTATTTAGTTGTGTTTGACTATTATATATTAGATTTTCATGTAAATGACTATTAAATAACCAAAAGGGAAACAATTTACTATTGTCATAGACAAATTAATAACATACAAAGACTGGACACGTAGAACAAAAATATGCAACGCTTTCTAGAATATAAAAATTAACGATGCCTCGACGATGCCTCGACTTGGCACTTGATGACGTGCACAAAAGGTAAGCCACTAATGCCTCGCTCCATACAAAATCACAGTTGCCTCGATCCGATGAAGAGAAGGCCACAAGTTTTTCTTAGAAATTTGCTGGAAATTTCTTCCTTCGAATTTTTATGCATTGGCCAGGCCGAGAGCAGTGCCTCGCTCGAATATAAAATCTAACAACGATGTACATACTGTATCTGAAAATAAGTCTAGTCGGCCACCAAAATGAAACACTTTGTGTAAATTTCTAAAAAAAAAACAATTGCTTATTGCTTGTCTAGCGTCTACGCTCATAAAAATTGTTGTCGCCCTCCAAAAGTGCGTATGAATTCTAAGAAAAAAATTTCCAGTAAATTACTAAGAAAAAATTGCGGCCTTCCCTAAATCAGGTCGAGGCATCGTTGTTAAGCGGGAAACACAATTCTACGGTCATCAGAGTTCATCAGCTCAAATTTCAATTTATTCCTATATCTGATAATATAGAATAGAATGAAATCTGAGCTGATGAACGCTGATGGCCGTCGCATTGTGTTTCCAGCTTTAGATTTTATATTCGAGCAAGGTACAAGCACAGCTCTCGGCCCGGCCAATGCGTAAAAATTCGAAGGAAGAAATTTCCAGTAAATTTCTAAGAAAAACTTGTGGCCTTCTCTTCATCGGATCGAGGGAACTGTGATTTTGTATGGAGCGAGGCATTAGTGGCTTACCCTTTGTGCACGTCATCAAGTGCCAAGTCGAGGCATCGTCGAGGCATCGTTAATTTTTATATTCTAGAAAAGCGTTGCATATTTTTGTTCTACGTGTCCAGTCTTTGTTTGTTATTATAATTTGTCTATGCTATTGTTTTCAGAAAGCCAACTTCGAAATTGTTGAATTTAATAATTTGTTATTGATTCAGAAAAAATAATATATCCATCAGAACAGTGGCGGATTGCGCCGTAAGTCGATTAGTTTAGCCACCGCACTACTGTAGTGAGGTACTAGGAAGCTTTCCGCATTAAGCGGTGTGGATAATGTGTCATTTTTTCATATATACAAAAGTAATTTTCGAAAAAAAAAAAAATAGAATAGTAGTTTAGGGTGCAAACTGCGGGAGTCATCCAAACCAAATTTTTCTCAGTTTTATACACTGGCATATATAATATGGATTGCTCGATATGCTATTTCATGCGGGTACAATTTATTGTGTCAAAAATAGTTCTGACGTAGGTGTCAACATTGAAAAAACCATTGAAAAGTGAGTTTAATAAAACATTTCGAATTTCTGTTGAGTATCTATGAATATATTGCCTTTGGTAAAACATTTTTTATCACTAATTAACCGAAATAATTAATTAAGAACATTTATTTCGACGAACTCACTTATTTATTTCTTGTTTACAGTTCTCTCTCAGTTAATACTTGGTGCTTAGACCGAAAGAGAACGCTATATGGAAGTAAGCCCACTTTCTGCATTGTATTTCTATGAACGTAGTCAGTCGATATATACATGTGAGTGGTTTTAAAGGAGAATGTTAGGAGTTTGGACTAAGTTAGGGCTCTGATGTGTTAGTGATGGAGTCTGTCCCAAACTCAAATTCTGAGAAAAGCATATACACATACATACATCACATGCATACAATAAAATTCATTGAAATAAATTTTTATTTGTTTAAGTTTTGGAATAAAAATATTTTGTATAATTTTTTGAAGTTGAATTATATAAAATAAAAAATGTATTTTTTCAAATAACTCAATTAATTAAATATTTTTAACTTTAATTTTTTTGATGGGGGGGGTCATGACCCCATGACCCCCCTGGATTCACCACCGCATCAGAACTTGCTATTTTCAATAACTACTAACTAACTTCTACAATTTTTTAATATATATTTGTAGTCAAGTTTAGCAAAATGGATAATTCGTTAAATAACTAGCGAATCGTCAATTCTGACTATTTATTTTTCTGAATGTATACATCGTCGGTGATACTATATAACCGCGAGACTATCAATGTCACTACTGCGTAAGTTAAAGTAAAAGTGAAATTTTCAGCAGACAAAGTTTTTTTTTTTAATTTTTATTATAAGGACAAAAACTAAACTCTAGGATAGGACCAGAAATATTATATCTTTGGATTTTAACCAAAAATTGATAAAATAAGTTGTAGTTACTTAGCCACGTTGCCATTTACTTCGAAATTAGATTTTGCTATACTAATGCAATTACGCGATTATTATATTGCTAGTCTCGCGGCTATGCAGTAAAATGTAAGCAGCGTCTCTTATTAAATTTTCCCCAATCTCTTCTCTTTACCCTATTTAACTATGAGAGATGACGAAAACTAACCAGTCATTCTAGTAAATTACTGGTCAACCTGTCTTCTCCAATACTTTAAGCTTTATAGTATTGTGGTACCAAAGATACGTTTGATTTCATGTGCAGTTATCATATTTGGAAGATTAGTGATTAATAGTTATGAATTCATTAAAATTTGAGAGTTTCATAAAAATAGTTTGATTATTTGCTGCTCAAATAGAACTCTCACAACAAATTACTTTAGGTAGGTACTGAAACATCATGCACATCACAAAGTTTCGTATTTATAGATAAGACGATTTGAAAATATCACTAAAGGAAATGCAATCTAAAACGCTTCCACACAAATTTGGAATATTAATTTTAGCAAACTTAATTTCCTGTGAAGTTTTTTCGGTTTCCGTTTAATGACTCTGCACACTAAGTAAGACATACTCTACATTTCCTTGTAAGTGGTCAATTAGCCTACCCAGGGTTTCGGTGTATGCACATTTTATGTAAGGACAACTTCATTTGCAAAATAATCCTCTTTAAATTCATCTTCTAAAGTTGTATGATGCTCGTCGTAATTATTTTGAAACTGCTTCCAACACATCTGAAGAAAATATCTTTTCTCCCTTCATGAAATTTCTTAATTTAGATTTCTTTTCATGATTTAATTCGATTTCAATTTCGCAAATCGCTTACCAAAAACAGCTCGTTTCTTTTTAAGTGTATCCATGTAGATATTAATAACTTAATTAATTTATTATAATATAATGTTAATAGGAGCAGAGTTTTAGAATCATAATGTAATCCAGTGTACTGCAGGTGGTGTAAAATTTTCTAGGGATGTGTCGGTGTTGGATAAAACCAGATAAAAAGTATTACTCGTGTCTACTTACATATAAAAGACGACTGACTTTATTACAGCTGCGAGTAAATCACATTAAAGTACATGAAGTTAATATTGAAAATGAATGTTGACAATGTATTGGTTTCATAGTGTGTAAACATGCAATTTAATGATACAATTCAATACTTATTCCCAATTATTATATTAAATTACAATTAACGTTTCTTTCGAAAGCGTACGCATATATGTGTTTTGTCCCGGTCGGCGTGATATTCGGAATTTTTTGTCAACTTAATAGCGACTTGGTTGTCAAAATAAAGAGTGGATTGTATAAGAGTATAAGTTAGCAAATCTTTAGAAAATATGTCAAACCGCCTTAACAGTGTCCAAGGCAATTATATTCTCTGCTTCAGTTGTTGATAAAGCAATACAGTATTGCCTGAATGTCTAGAAAATCGGAGTGCTGTGATCTAGAAATCTTGCTTCCCCTAAACAGGCTGTCCATGGACGAATCCAACAATCTCTCAAAAATCTTCAGAAGAAAAGATCTAAGGCTGATGGGTCTACAGTCCTTAGCAATCACATGCTCGTTACGACCTGCTTTAGGAATGAAGACCACTTTAGTTTGCTTCTAGATGTCTGGAAAATAGGAGTGGAGTAGGCAGTATCTAAAGATACGACTTACTGCCTTCATGTATGTTTGGACAAGTTACCCAAATGTCGGCTCACTATTTCAACTGCATGAGCAATATCATGTCTTGTAGCTATCATCATAACCATAAGTCCTCCTACTGCCTCACGAAAAGGAAAATCTGTTGCGTCATTTTACAGATCCTAATCAAGAGTGATCGACTTGGGGTTGATATTACATAGTGTTGAAACTGGGCAAGATTCTGACATTCCAAATATCATCAGTAAGCGATGAATATAGCAAGACTAATTTACATGAATCGATCCCCGTGCGTATGTTGATTGATTTGCAATCCTAACTAGAAACTAGCATTGCTTAACTTCACTTCGAAGTTTTGTTTGAACTACTAACGGCGATGAGACAGGATCTCCAAACTTCTAGCCCAAGGGCCATACTGATTCCTTCACTAAGTGCCGGGGGCCAAGACCTAGCTAATCATAACAACATACTGTAGTTAATTATACACAAATTTTTGTTTTGGAACCTGCTGGCGACTGGAGAGTATACAACGCCATATTTAGGGAGCATAGAGCTACAGCAGTTTGCTTGTCAGGAAGATTCGAATATTATCGAGCATCAAGGAAGACAACCGAGAGTTGGGCAGTTCTAAAGTTTGAATTTGAAGCGACAAATGCTATCTGAAAAGCGAACGAGTGTGTTTTGTGATTTTAGTTTTTGATTATTTTGATTTGAAGCTACGTCCGTAGAAAATGACGGTGGGTCAACATCATCAACGGTATATATGCGGAAAAAGCATGGATATGTCAGAAGTTTTAAAGCCAGTCATGTCAGCTGTTAATTTTATCAGATCACATGCGCTCAATCATTCAGAGAGTTTATTGAAGAGATAAAAGAGAAAATAACTTGGCATATTATACTGCAGTACGTTGGCTTATGCCATAGACACACAGCGCTCTTAATGAAGAAATAATTAACGACTCATTAGTCTATAATGATTCATTATAAACTGCAAACACACAGCCATTTCTTTAATTAAGTTATACTTTATATGCTTATGACATTAAAGAAGCGATATGGATCGAATTAACGCGATAAACTTTGTTTTTATTTATTTTATTTTTCAATTTAACAATTTGCAAATGAGAAAAACATTATATTAAAAAGAATATTGACAATAAAATTTCTGATTTGTATTTCTTTGCATTTCTTCTTCTTATTTTTCAAATCGGAAGATGCACAGCAGAGCCCCAGAATTATATATTATATGCCAAATCTAGCACATTTTTCCTCATTATAGCTATAATGAAGGAAAAAACGCTTCATTAGTGTACTTCTTTATGATATGGTTTTCGAGCCATTATGACGTTTACTATGTGACACACGGCATTTTAATGAATAGTTAGTACAATGATTCATTAGATCATGCTAGGGTATTAGCTGCGAAACAGTTCTAGCGCGATTTTTTGAGCTCCGAACAATAATCGAAATTTTCCTGAATGAAAAGAATCGTCCTATGGCAAGTTACAAAACAATGAGTGGTTATGGAAGTGTTATCATTTTATATAAATTTAACTAAACATATGAATGACCTTAATTTGAAATTACAAGCAGAAAACCAGCTTCGCCTGATTTATATACTCATAACAAGTTCTTTTGACCAAGATATGTTTTGTTTTAATCTGAATTGAACATAAAATGTTTCACGCATTTTAATACCTTGTACATGCCAAACATTCAGTCAGCAAATGTAGACTCCCTTTCCGGTAGATTTTGCAATTGAAACTTTGGTTGCTTTGAAAATAAACTTTGAGGCTCGTTTTTCAGATTTTTATGCAATTGCAAATGATATCAAGATTTTTCAAAATTCTTTTAACATCGATATATAGAAACTTTTGCCCCAGAAATTCAAATGGAAGTGATTGATTTGCAGGGTAGCGATCATTGCGAGTAGTCATCATTGATGGCAAGACACTAACACAGTTTGATCAGTTGTGGAAATTTGCTAGTGGCTTTTTTTTCGCTTTACGCACTAGCAAGGCCGGACTAGATCTACAAACCGGCCCGAGCAAATGACGACAAACCAGTCCTTAAAGATCTCCAAAAATGACTTTTTTTAAGAGGCAAACAAACCAAATTTTTAGGCTGATTCCCTACTCAACCGAGCACAAGGAGAGCAAGACAACGTTTTCTATGATTGTTAGATTCCTTTGGTTTTTTTTTTTTTTATCTAGAAGTAACAAGATTTAATAAAGAAGAGGAAGCAAAAATTGAAAATATGTATGCAAAAAATATGTGTTAAAGCGGTTGGCCTTTCACCCTTAAAACTAAAACTAAATTTCTCTGTGAAAACAGTATCCGAGAGTCGAATAATTTTACCCGTGAATCAGAGCTGTAAGAAGATGAGGCAAGTAGGTGCAGACGTCGAAGCGGAGTGGCGGACCCCGTTGAAAAAAAATTATTGCGTGTGAAAAAAATATCATTAACAACATTTGCATTTGACAAATATAGATTATTTTTGCGTTATAACCGTTTATTTAAATAAATTTTTTGTTCTCGAATTGAATTTATTCGCCTGTAAAGGCTATGGTTGGTTCGTGATCCTGACATGGGACAAATTTTTGGTCAGTGCACAAAATTTGCTAAAAATATGGATATACCAGCAAACGATATAGCAACCAGAGCAAGAAAAAAGTGACTCGAACGTTTTGAATCACAAGATAATAAACCCAGTATGTCAACAAAACAAAAACTTCGTTCACCAATTTTTGAATCGATTGATGTTCTTTTATTCTAACTGACGTGGAAATATAAAATTTTGGAATAAGTTTTAGAAGATTTTGAAATTCTTTCCATCGATCTTCGTAGCAAAATGTACGCTGATAGTCTGAGAAAAGCCGCTCTTGAATTTGCTTTAACCGTGCATTGATCAATTGACTATAGCCTCCAAGTATCCTATCCTAAATGTCGAAATCGAGCTCTGAGTTTTTCTGACATTGCCGATGACGATAGGTTAATGTGCTCGAAGTTTCAGCAAATTGAAGTTAATAAAAAAATCACCTCCGATCTACAATGGATCAAGAAAGATTGTCGAATGTGGCTGTTTTGTAAACCGAAAAAGAAAAATGACAAGCAATCCGAATTTCGGGAATATTATGAACTAGTTCACAGCGAAAACCGATAGAAAATCTTGAAAATATTTCCATCAAACTGATTACCCAAGTGTTTTTAAATGTATGTTACTCGAAAAAAATTAATATCAACTAATTTTATGTGCAATAAATATTCCTTACTGTTGCTAAACTCTGTTCAGTCAGCTGATGGACCACGTCAGGATAGGTAAAGTTAAATAAGGTTATGTTGAGAATTTTATAGATCAGGAATGTATATTTATACATTTGCCGCAGACATCAAAACGAGTTGTTATGGCTCTGTGTGAAGGAACTGAGGAAAGAAGTGAGCTTACACATAGTACACATAGGAAAGCTTTGAAAGCCTTGTTGAGCCCTTTTGATAGAAAAAAACTTAACTTTCCATACGTTTTTCGAAATAAAAATTATATGATGCTAAAAATAACGCCAATACTTCTAAAGCCACGAGAATGCCGAATTTACCATATATAATGATATTCTGACAACACCCAGAAGCTATCACTTGGTCCTGCGTCCTGTCAGTGCTTATAAGTTGTGGGACATTTTTGAGTATTTTTAACTCATAGCTCTTCTCTCACGGCAGCCGCAACGTTCATCCAGAGTATGTGTTAAGTACATATGGATGCGATTAACGCAGATACGACCGCCCCATCACCACAAGCCCATCGGGCTAGCGCCCTATCCATCCGAATCTGCGCACTACTTATCTGTGTGAAAAAACAATCTTCAAAATGAAATATACAAAAAGTATTTACAAATCCGAATTGAGTGATGAAAATTTGAAGTCGCTGCTGATAATTTCCACTAGTAAACTTAATCCACTATTGCAAACAATTGTCAGTGAAAAATTACAGCTACATAAATCTTATTAATCATAATTATAATGTTTAATTGCATTATGTGAATTATTTCTACTATATGTATGTAACTATGAGGTTAAATGTCATATCATTAATTACAATTAAAAGTGTCCGATTTCATTATATATATGCCAGTAAATATATATCAAAATAAACAACGGCGGGTCGGATATCGGCCATGTCTAGCCCGCGGGCCGTAGTTTCGAGACCCCTGGGGCCGGATTCACTAACTCAGAGAGTTGTGGAAATGAGAGCTTTTTTGCAACTTAACTCTCGAACTCTTTCAATATTTCGATACTTCTCACGTTTTCTTTAACTTCCGAAGTATGTTAGAGAATCTCGAATGGAGAGTTAGGGAGTTTTGATCGGGAAAAATGAAAATTCTCATCTCCCAAACTCTCTGAGTTACAGAATCCGGCCCCTGGTCAATGTAAAGAGCAAGAGGATTTTGTGCTACACATGGAGTCAAATCCATACTCGCTTCCATATAAAAATCCCCCAAAACCATTTTCATCTGCATACAAAAATGTAAGCTCGCTAGAAAAAATGATCAGTTAACGATTTTTTAAATTGACAAAATTACCTATATACTATATGTGCAATTTTAGCGGCAAACCTTTTACGAACAATGGGACATTTGTAATGCAATTATTTATAAAAAAAGCTCTAGGCCTGGAGGCCTTTTACAATAAATTAAAAAAAAATCGTCGTGTTATTTACTTATGTAGGTCTTAACTGAAGCACAAGCAATAAAGCTTTATGTCAATGAAATTTTATTCTCGCATAAGCATCAAAATTGAATTGCGAATTCATATTAAACCCAATTAATGGAGCGATAGGATCATGGTCCTGTCTCTGTGAATGTACGCACTATACACGCAGAGGGGATGCCAGCGTATGTCGTCTGTCGTGCATTAATTCACCGCAGGCGACCCATTTCCACTAATCGTATATTGACATATATGCGGTACATTTTCTCGGATCCGTGAACATTGCTATGATTTTAATTTACGAAACGTGCACCAGAGAACATTTAATTAGTTAAAATGGTATTATGAGAATAATCGAATCCATCCATAAAATGTAGCATCATCGAGCAATTGCAGGTTCACGTAAATTAATACAATTATGTATAGCAAAGGTTAATCACTAATTAATTACCAGCAAGTGCAAATCAAAGTAAAGTTTCTTTAGTGAGTAAGCATAAGCACAATTACGTAATCAAATATGTGCTAGAAGATGTAATTTAAATTTCAAAGGATATACACATAGGATACCATTGAGTTAATTATAATTTTGGTTGCTTAACCAAATTGGTTTTTGTTTTGAATCTAATATCTCAGCGTTAATTGGTGCTGACTTATTGGAAATAAATTATTTTGATGAATGAATTATCGTGTATGTATGGCTAATGAATATTTCACGATTTACGTTAACGAAGGTATTATCTTATGCTTTTTATACCCAAGATGAAATCTAAAGGCTATACTTTATCATTCCGTGTGTAATGTACAGAAATAATGATGGTAGAGCAAAATGGATTGGACACCCACGCATAATACTCGTATTAAAAGTTATTTTGATTTTTGCATGCCGTTTATCCGTCCTTCTGTCCGTCCTCACGATAACTCAAGAATGCGTGTACTTAGAGATCTGAAAATTTGCAGATGGAATTTTTTAAAAAAAAAGTATCTTATTAAAAACAAAGTTATTTATGTCCGTCTGTCCGGCTGTTCGTTCGTCTCTCTGTATGTCTGTCTGTCTGTCTTTCGATAACTGGAAAACGCGTTCACTTAGAAAACTGAAATTTTGTATACGGACTTAAAAAAAAAAGTAAAATTAAGTTCGAAAATGAGACAAATCGGGCAACTCCTTCATGGGGTTGCCATACAAAAATGTCGGTTTCCAATAAATATTTGTACACTGCCTGAGAACATAGAGAGAAATTTGGTAAATGGTGTTTTTATAGTAATAGAAAATAAAATTTCAAAAATGGAATAAATCGGGCAACCCCTTTCTGGTGTTGCCATATTAAAATTTAGGTTTTTTACATATAGTATACTGTGAAAACGATCAGTCCTAGACATTTTTATTGTACTTAAAACTTCTTGAATACGAAATCCTATAAAATTTGTTATAATCATTTTTTCTGTCCGACGAACCGTTCTACAAATACTATATGCGAAAAACCACTTCAAAAATGAAACTGCATAGATCGGTGACAATACGAAATTTTATACGGGCATTCATCTAGTCTAGGGTATTATAAGAATTGGTCTTACAAGGATAGGGTCCCTACTCGTCATCATCGATTTCGTACAAATTCACTGTATATGTTAGGCTTGACTAAATTTGAGAGTGGCGCAAGTGGGAACTCCAGATGGCTAAGCGTAATCGAAATAATGCATAATGTTGGTGAATCCGGGGTTAAAATTAATGCTTTTTGGAAAACTTTGATAATTACCATCTGGTGGGTATATTCTATATTCTTTTCGTTACAATTATCTATAATCTGTTGTCTTTCATATACAGAAAACCAGAAGTCATTACCCCAATTAGTTTAGGATCATTTTCCAAAATAAGATTGCGAGGTTTGCTAAATTACTTTCAACTTACATAAATTAGACGCATATACCATAAAGCTACCACCTTTATCTCTCGGCCAAATTATAACCGACTTAGGAAATTCTTTTCGCTACGTTCATTGTGAGTTTTTTATGATTTATTGAAGCTATTACAAGATTCGTACGGCAGCGGGTTACAGAGTGCTGACCCGTGGTGGGTTACTTACATATATATTATTATAATAAAAAAATAATTTTTATTTCCATGGGTGGGGGTATTTATTTTATATTCCACCATCTGTGTAGAAAATTCGTACACAATCTTATCAAAATCGGATGATAAATTGAATGTCAAAAGGTCATTCATATACTGGGTGGCACTATAGAAATTACTTATATATTTTTTATATGAAATCTCCTGTCGTTCTGATATTGAAAATTGTATAGTAAACAAATGTCAAATTACTAAAAATAAAGATGGACTGTTATACTCCCCAAAAACGTGGAATAATCGTGTCAATGTTTTTACGGAATAACTCATGAGTGATAAAAACACAAGTGAATTTCGTCGACGATTTCCCCGCCGTCCGGAACCGGTTGGTCGCACAATGCGACGCTTTGCCACACGCTACGAAGCAACTGGCCCAACATTGGGTAGACCTAAGTCTGGTAGACCAAGAACACGCCGTTCAGCCGAAAATATCGATGCTGTGTGCGAAGATGTGAAAGAGTGTCCAGAAACATCAACGAGGCGACGTGGCACGCAATTGGGCATTTCCAGGCGGACTCTGCAGCGTATTTTGCTCAAAGACTTGAAGATGTCTCCGTATAAAACTCAGATGACTCATCAGCTGCTGCCTACTGACCACCGAGCTCGTTTAGAGTACAGCCAGCGCGTTATAAACCTCAATCTTGAAGAGGATGATTTTTTTCTTTTCAAAATTGGTTATGAGTGACGAAGCCCATTTCCATCTCTCAGGGCATGTCAATAAGCAGAATACTCGCTTCAGTAGCACTGCAAATCCGCGCTATATTCAAGAAAAACCTTTACACCCACTAAAAGTTACTTTATGGTGTGGCGTCTGTGCTGAAAGAGTGATCGTACCCTATTTTTTCGAAGGCGCTGCAGGCAATGCGATAACTGTTACTGGCGAGCGCTACAGAACCAAGTTACGTGAATTCTTGATACCTAGTTTGGATGAATTGGGGTTGGAGCTTGGAGCACATTTGGTTCTAACAAGACGGTGCCACGGCACACACAGCGCGCAACACTATGGACTTAGTGAGGGACGCTTTTCTAGACCGTGTTATTTCTCGTTTTGGCGATTTGCCTTGGCCTGCAGGATCACTGGTGTATGTGAACAAGCCACAGACTCTGGCAGCTCTAAAAGAAAACATTCATCAAGAAATAAGGAACATATCGCAGGAAGTTTTACGGGAAGTTATGGAAAATATTATAAATAGGGCTGAAATGTGCATCAATTCTGGAGGTCACCATTTAAGAGACATCATCTTCAAATCTTAATGCGACGAAATTTCATGGCATACATATGCATATATAAAAAACTAATTCTAGTTTTCTAATTTAGGAAAGAAGTTGTAGCTGAACCAAATAGGATCATTACTTTTGCGCCACCAAGTACATCAATGGGAAAAAGTTTTTCATTTGCCGAATTCGGGTGTTCTGAGAGAGGTGGGGTAAATATTATGCGATTTGCAAAATTTAATGATTAAGTTGCGAAATTTAATTTTCGACGGCCAAAACTCTGTCTGAAAAATTCATTTCAAAATGTTTTTCTACAACTTATCGATTAAACCAATTTTTTGTTTCGTTTGGTCATCTGGAGCTCCCACTTGCGTCACTTTCATTTCTAGTCAAGCTCTACTTATACTGTGAATTTGGAAGAAATCGGTGATGACGAGTCTTCTTGTTAGAGCAATTCTAGCTTTTTTACTTGTGTATGTTATCTTTAGATCGAGACTTTGCAGAAGTCAGTAAAAACTCTATTCGAAATGATTTTATGTGACTGTATGCTGTATTCTCAAGGCACATATTTTATTGTTTTCTATATGTTAATATAAACATTAAAATTTGTCTCTTTGTATACTTTTTGTTCGTCTTGGAAAATAAGTTTTTCATGAGTATTTTCTATAAGGCAATTGAAAATTTTTTAGTGGAAATCTAAATTTCAATGTTGGTTATCTTTTCTTAACATGATTTCCTTTTTTTCTTAATTTAGCAAAAAAAAATTTATATCATTTTGTCAAAACAGAATAAAAAGAATTAATGCAAAAAATCAAAATAGTTTCATATAAAATTAACATTTTCCAGAGAGAAAAGTATAAAAAACGAAAAAAAATTGAAATGTATTTACATATCGCACCTCCAAACCATCAATTTTGAATTTTTTCTTGCATTTTAATTTATAACTAAAGTCTTCTTTAATGAGAAGTTAAACTATATATTTACAGGTTACTAACTAAAGAAAGAACTACACCAGTACTGAAAAATTTTGAATTTATAGAGTGGTTTGAAATATTTCAATGTCAATTACAATTTTTGAGTTGTGGTGGTCTTGCATTGAGGGTGCAATTTGTAGAGGAATGTCGTCAGGGTTGGCCTGCCGTCTAGGTCGGCCATCTGCGATTTTTTTTAGTTTTGCTCACTAGCGCCACCAATATTCGAGTGCGGAAAAGCATCTCTCAGTAACAGCGAATTTTTCGTGACATTGCAGATTTGGACCATGAACGCAAAGTATGTGCTATGCACTCAGTGTTTTGAAATTCCAAAAAAAGTTTTTTTTAGCAATAGTGAATACGTCCAGAAAGTAAGGAGAAAATATGGAATCGTCAAAGTACCTAAGCATTGTGAATGTATTGTATGATTCATGCTTGAAAACAAACCAAGAGAAAAATTCAATCCTGCAACAGGTTTGGTTGTGGTGTCACGTGATGCCGCAATGGCGCTTGTTGTCAAGGTTGGCCACTTTGTGTAGTCAGAGTTGGCCCACTGTGATTGTGTACTTGGAAGACGCCCATGAACCGTCCAGCACCAATCCCAACGAAGTCCATAAATAAAACACCAAGATAGATGCCTGCCAAAAAAGCGGAGAAAAAGACCTCTTAGGACAGTAGAGAAGTGCATTTGAAGTGCGTCAATATAACGACATTTGCCGGAAATACGATTTCGAATAATGTGCCATTCAAATTTTGCTAAAAAATAGAAAAATTTAACAAATTCAGCCTTTTATTTCATTCAATTAATTTTTCCATGTCATTTTCACAGCACTGGCCAACCTTAACAGCATTTGTCACTTTTTTTTTTAAATGTCTATATTTTTTCATTTTTCACCCAATCAATCTGCAATGTTCAGCAAAAGTGTTCCCTTTTCCCAACCCTGAGGACACTCCTATATTTTCAATGAAAATTTAAGTTTAGCAAAACTTTTTTGTGCTTTGTCCCGGCATGTAAAAGTTTGTTAAATAATTCTATCAAGTATCGTTATATTTTTAATTTAGCAGAAAGTATGGAACGAGAATAATTTCAAGAGCTTCTTCAAAAATGTCTTCTGCACTGCATAAACAAAGGAATAATTTTGTTAATATGCATACATAATACATATGTATATATGTACATACTAAATTAGTGACTTTTAGCGCCTTTGTGACTGAAATATTTGCAAAAACAAACATTGATTTTTAATTGAAACGTCGATGCGAATCTTATTCTTAAATAATCCTCAGCGGGAATCTTGATATATTTACGGGTATGAAGGACTATCTCTTCCATTTTACAAGAAATCATCCAGAGCTACAACCTTATATAATTGACACTATACCCGTACCTTTGTCTGCGCACAAATATACCACTACAAGTAATAACAGATAACCCGGGGATTACACGAGTCAGTATATCTGACACTGACCGAGATGACACTAACAGAGCTTGACACTGACAGAGCCTCGTATAAACCCCTACTGTCTAGTCTTTTTTATGGTCTAGTCAGTATTGACTAGATTTCTGGCCAGTCAGTACTGACAATGAACAGTCAAACGTAAAATTAAAATGCCCGAAACTGAAAATATAAGGGGGAATGCTAGTGAAAATTTGTGCTTATATTTCTAATCTTCTCGCTTTTCAGTGGTAAAAGACTGATAAAGTTTAATATACTATACATTGTAATTTTTATTTTGTAGAGAATAGCAATTAGAGCTTAGAAATGTATACAGAAAACTACTGACGCGTGTAATCGCCGGGTAAGCAAGGCCATTGTCAAATGTGATGCCACTCAGTTCATTTTAACCGACAAGATTAACTGACAAGTCTTCACTAACTTTAGTGAAGCTCCGAACAATGAAATCAATCGACAAAGCTTTTTCATTGACTTCAATCATTTTTCTTTTGCACCATTTTATATCCTAGATGAAATCTATAGGGTATACTAAGTTTTTCATTCCATTTGTAACGCACAAAAATAATGATGGTAGAGCAAAGCTGTAACAATTTATTCCGAAACCTGCAATGTTATAAGACTCACCTCCTTTCTTCTCCACTAAGTGCTCACCCATCCCAACCACATTCTGGCTAACCTTGGGGCAGAGTTAACTTAATGACAAGTTAGGATACAGAAGAGGTTTCCGATTGTTTTACATTTAAAATGCACACTGCAAAAAAAGGAAGAACGAAGAAAAAAAAATAAAAAAAAGTCAAACTCTCTTTTATGAACAAAGATAAATACTGTGAAAGCGCAAATTACATCTAACGAAACAGAATGGCAAATGAATCATTTTCGTAAATAAATTAGAAGGGGCGGAGTTGTTAGGTTTTACTTTAATAAAATGCTCCCGCGCTTTTCTGAAAACCGTTTTTTGCTGAAATATTGTGAGAAATATCCAATGTTTTTTATAGCCTAACCCAAGGTACTCCCAACCATGTTTCACCATTAGGTGACGTTATATCGTGAGTAGTATAAGAAAGTACAACACAGAGAACACAATACTCTCTCTCTCTGCGTATGGGCAAGAGAGACGGCGCATGGTAAACACTATCTTTACCAACACATCACATCAAATGGCATAAGTAAACGTTCAGTAAGCAATATTTTGTGTTGGTAGCTCCAACTCTGCCATAGGGCGAAAGGGAGAACTGTAAAACTTGTGCCATTCTTTCCTATAGGAAAATGGCAATACGCTCAGTCCATTGTTATAAGTCAGTGGGTCTGAGGCTGTAGCAATCTGGCTATTGCTAAACAGGACATGATTTCTACGTTTCATGCGATAAAAAAAACTATCGCAGCAATGCTCTTAGTTTGGTACGATTTTCACCTTAACCTTAGCAATTTTGTTTGTTTACATTTGTAATCGGATCCTAAAGTTCCGCAGTGATGTCGAAATTTACTTAAATTTGTAAATATATCAATATAAAAATATAAATAAGTATGTAAATTTTACAATAATATTTCCTTGCCACCAAAAAACAAAACAAATTAAGTTGTAGCCGTTGTCAACCTAGTGAACGTATCGCGAGTTAAAAACCAGTCGCAAATAGAGATAGATCTATAGGAAGAGTAGGACGTCAGCAAAATATCTCACGGTATCGTCAAAGATAACCTAATAAGAAGATAGGACACAGCCGAACAAAAATTGGAAATTTTTCGTGTTCTTTAGACCGAAACAAGTAATGTCTTATGGTGAATTCTTTTCATCTGAACGGAACCATAACTCGTTCGGTTCCTACACCTAAACTGTTTTCTTCACCACACCGACACAGAACTGGTTCCGCACGTATGTTCTTTTCATAGCGATTCTATGTTCGGATTCTACACCAGGTTTGAACTTTCTTGTTCCATGAAAATTTGTGGTTACGGTTCGGAGCAAAACCCTCGAGAATACTTCACAAGCCATGAAACAGACTCCCTCCCTACCACATGCGAGGCCCAACGTAGTCCTTACATTCTAAAATATTTGCAGTGTTCTTATGTAAAAGTGACAAAAGTTTGATTTGAATAGCTCGTCCGCCCTAAACTATTATTAATACAAAAAAATGGTGTTCGGATAATCTTAAGCTTGCTATCTTATCTTCTGAACCGTAGTAAAATTGTCATACCTTTCCTAACAAAATTATTTTAAAAAATTTATCTTAACCAAATGACTACGATTTCTCAAACAAAAATGCTCAGCTGAGTAATCATTGTAATGTCGCTGTGCCGTCATGCCTCATGGCATGCCGTGGGTTGATGATATCGACTGTAGCTGCCTACAGATTCGGACTACGGCTGCACATACACACATGCAATTATCACTCAGCTGAGAGGTATTGAGCGTAAAATGGTAAGGTTACTTTGTAATCAAAACTATTTTATTATTTTGTTAAGTAAGGTATATAGGAAGTGTAACCTTTGGGAAGGTAAGAAACCAAGCTTTAAATTACTAGAAGACTATTTTCCTGTATGGATAGTAGTTTAGGCTCTATAGCATACATAAAGTCAATGTTTGGCACTTTTCCATAAGTATCAATATAGAACATTTTAGAAAACGGACTAAGCACGCACACATATAGTTTTCTGTTTCATGGCTTGGGAAGTATTCTCGAGGGTTTTGTTCGGAGCCAACCGTCAAATCGAAAGTATTTGTAATTAAAGTGGGGATGTGTGGACGTTTTGTGAAAATACAATTATTTTATTGAAGTGGTTTATTTTTGTATCAAAATCATAAAGGACGAACATTTTCAGATTTCCTACTTTCTTGCATTCTTTTCAGCTTGTCCCCGTTCGGGACAGGGCTAACTTCGGTGTAGATCTGACAGGTTCTAGTTCAGTTTAGTACCTGTTTGGTTTTGTTGAAAAAAATTCACCATTACACTTTCGTCTTTTGCATCAATGGGGGAAAAGAGCTTCGCTATGCATTATTGTAGTGCGACTGAGACAACGAATTAAAAGCAAAAATTGAAAGAATGTAGGATTACCCGAATGATAAAATCTTATGAATACCTTCAAACCCCTTTTAAACGATTCATAATAATGTACATCGAGTCGCACTACCTCAATTTTTAAAGAAAAAGATAAATCTCGCTTTGGTCAAAGTGCTGAAAGGAGATGTAAAATTTGTTTCAAATATAATTCTCATTTTTCCCGAAAATATCAGAGAATCCAGCATGAATTTCTCCCACTTAATCTCTTCAGAGAAAAACGAATGTAAACAGAAGCACGTGCTGTTCTTGCTTCAATGTCTTGGGAACTCAAAAATTATCTGCAGTAATTTTTGACTTAATAATATTGGTGAATTATGTTAATAGAATAACGAATACGTTGAACTATATCTAGAAGAAATGTTGAATTAAATTTAAAAATTGTTGATCGATTTTTGAGTAAGCTGTTAATTTGTTGAGGCAATTCGGAAATCTGTTGAACAGAAATAAAATTAGTTCAATTAAATCTAAACAAGTAAAAAATATAGAATTGGTGTAAGACAAATTCTTATGATACCCTTGATAAATGCCCCGTTTTTCACATATATTTCTAGAACGGTTCGTCGGACAAAAAAATTGATTATTACCAATTTGATAGGATTTCATATTTTCAAGAAGTTTTTATTACAATTAAAATTGTCTAGAACTGATCGTTTTCACAGTATACATAAAAATACTAAATTTTTATATGGCAACCCCAAGAAGGGTTTCGCCCATTTTTCAAATTATATTTACTATTTTTATGAAAAATCACTGTGTCCAAATATTGTAATTATTATTTATTAATTAGACTTGGTGCAACTAGAATTACGTCTTTTTGTTTGTATCTAAAGCAACGGAGCATATTAAAAATAAGAAAAAAAGAAAAGAAAAAAGTCTGAGAGTATAAAGGTATAAAATAACAAATAGCAGTTACAACCAATAAATAGCAAAGAAAAGAAAAAAAACCTACTCTAAGTAAAATAAGAGAGAGAAAAAATATGTAAACAAAAATTTAAAAAAAACATAAATGTAGTAAATCAATTTAAACCACAAAAGTGCTCTATCATACCATTCCTTTCAATATGAGTTCCAAAGTCGAACAACTTGAACCAAAAGCGAGCGTTCACCAATCAGAGTATTAAATTTGGGTGTAAGTATATTAATTCGCCAATGTGCGCGAAGGAATGTGAGAGATGACGATAGATACTCAGGACCATTACAATAAACTATTTTATGGAGAAAATGCAATAATTTGACATCGAAATACATTTTAAGGGAGCAACCAACTATAGAGGATATATATGACGACTTAAGCCATGCACAAAACGAACACAGTCATTAAAAGCGACTTTATTATACTAGCACACACAGAGTGAGTCAATATAGGGAAAAATCGCGATACATACAGGAAAAATGGAAAGATGAGCGCTTTAATTAACCTTATATATGTTGTAGTTGATAGAAGAGGCTCAGTTATCCTGAGCCTTCTTAAAGTTGCACAAGTCTTTGCCAGAGATGAATTGACATGGTCACAGTAGGACACCAAAATTTTTAACTTTATCAACACGACTTAGGGTTAAATTATTAAGGCAAACAGTAGGTAAATACAAGTTTTCGGCAAACTCCGTGCGCGCAAAAAATAGCACAGCATGATTTTGATAGATTAAGAGATAGAGATAGAGAATTTTCAATTTATCACCTATAAATGCGAGCTAAGTTACTATTTGTTTATTTACATATGTATTGATAAAGCCAGTTGGTGCACTAATATAAAGTTGACAATCATCAGCATATAGGTGGATATAAAAGTGTGTTACTACAGAAGGCAAGTCATTAATGTACAATCTAAATAACATTGGTCCTAAAATCGAACCCTGGAGAACACCGCTTAGAAGTCTGGCAGTCTTAGATAATTGGCCGTCAGATTTCACTTGTTGAGTGAATGAGCCGGATAACAGATGATGACATACCAAACTTAGAACATAATTTATCTGGTAGCATTTCGTGATTAAGACTATCGAAAACTTTAGAAAAAAATCTGTAGTGACTTTTACTAAGACAGTTTCGCACGAATGATTTCGGCGATATCCCGACTGCCATTGCGTAAGGTATGAGTGCTGATTCAAATATCTGAGAAGTTGATTACCTATAAGTTTATAGGTCTAAAGTCAGAGGGAATAGAGGGACAGGGCTTTTTGGGGACGGAAAAACCAGGGGCATGTTTCCACATAGCTGGGAACGTGGAGGAAATGATTATATGATTAAGTAAGTGGGATATAAACATGTAGTGAAAACGAAATATTCTTATGGAAATCCTACGAAAGGATAACCCGATTGGTACCATTTTCAAACTTAATTTTTTTTAAATCCTATTTGCAAAATTTCTGCCCTCTCAGTTCAGGCGTTCTCGAGCTATTGGGCGGATCGACGGACATGCAAAAATCAAAATAACTTTTAATATAATGCGTGGGTGTCCAATCCATTTTGCTCTACTCTCATTATTTCTATGTATTACAAATGGAATGACAAACTGAGTATTTCCTATGATTTCATCTAGGGTAAAAAGTTATACTACTTAATTCAATATCTACAAAACGATCGAGAGTTATCCCACCGGTTCGCGTGATCATGCCAACGGCTAGAGGTCGAAATTTTTTCCTTAATTGCGGCAATTAATAAACGCAGAATAGTATGGCATCAAGTAATTCAGCAGTCTACAGTGAACTCAAATATTTTCTGCGACTTTCTTAAGGGGTTACTTCAGAAATTGGAAGACGATAATCTGGACAAAGTATGGTTGATTTCGGACAACGCAAGACGCATGAAGTACGTAATCTTGTTAGTCAGACAATGCTGAACCTCATCGAAAAAGTCTTTTCCAAACTCAAGTTTAATGCAAGAAATATGTTAGCAGATCCTTTAAATTGTGAAAATTTGGTATATGTAATTAATAACACTATTGGAACTTTTGCGTCTACAAATTGTTATAACTACTGCTGCAGAAGAACCGTTATAGACTAGATTAGGGCTTTCCAATAAGAGGTGTTATTTTGATATTCAAAGAAAAATGCCATTTTCTGAGATAAATGATCGGATCTTTATTTCATTATAAAGAGGAAGGTATGCCGTTAATAATGGAAAATAACATCAGCCAAATGACCACCACGACCACGCCTACAGCACCATATCCTTTTCATGAAATTTTCCATAACCAAATCGCAAAGTGGCTGCCCTATGTCCTCGATAGCCTTACGAATTCCATCTTTGAGGTCTTGAATCGACGCTGGGCTGTTGGCGTAGACCTTCTCTTTCACGTGGCCCCAAAGGAAGAAGTCGCAAGGTGTTAAGTCACAAGATCTCGGTGGCCAATTGTGATCACCTCTTCGAGAGATAACACGGTCCGGAAACTTTTCCCGTAAAAGATCAATGGTTCGTTGCTTGTATGGCACGTAGCGCCGTCTTGTTGAAAGTAAACGTTGTCCAGATCAATACCATCCAATTCTGGCCATAAAAAATCATTAATCATCTGTCGATAGCGCAATCCATTCACCGTAACTGTTGCTCCAGCCTCATTTTCGAAAAAGTAAGGTCCAATGACCCCGCGGGACCATAAACCGCACCAAACAGTCACACTTTGAGGATAGAGAGGCTTTTCAACAATAACTCTTGGGTTTTCCGAGCCCCAGATGCGACAATTTTGCTTGTTGACGAAGCCATCGAGGTGGAAATGGGCCTCATCACTCAAGATGAGTTTTCGATGGAATTCCGGATCATTTTCATGCATTTCAAGGACCCAATCAGCAAAGACTAACGTTGTTGATGATCGGCCGGCTTGAGTTCTTGTGTTAACTGAACTTTATAAGCCTTAAGACCCAAATCTTTATGCAAAATACGGTGTAATGACGTTTGTGGAATGCCTAATTCCAAAGAACGACGAGAAATGGACAAACCTGGGTTTTCTTCAACACTTTCGGCTACAGCAGCAATATTCTCGGCTGTTCTTGAGCGACGTGCACGGGTTTTATTCTTCACATCACTAACTTGTCCCGACAGCTCGAATTTTTCTACCAATTTCTGTATTGCGGTCCGACAAGGTGCTTCACGACGACCCAAAAATGTTCGAGTTTTACGAACCGTCTCTGCCACATTTTCACCATTTTTGTAGTGAATTTTAATAATTTCAATGCGTTGTTGAATCGTGTATCGTTCCATTTTTATTAATGGCGTAGTTTCTACTTGTCAAATGTGAAAAAATGACAGCTCCAAAAGTGACATCTACCGAAATAGCGGGCTAATTAAAATAACACCTCTTATTGGAAGACCCTTTATGTATGTACATATATATATTGAATTATTATAATTATAATTGCATTATCTGCACATTGCTTTCATACATACCTTCATTGTATGCCTTATGATAAAATTGTTGATATGTTACAATGGAATTAACATTATTTGATGTTTTTTTAAATATAAGATATATGCAAAAGTACTTGATTTGCAAGAGGGCGAATTTTATTTGCAAAATGGTGAATTTAATGAGAAAAACCTGTATTGTCAGCGGATTCCTTGCCATGCCATAGTTGAGGAGTGGGCGAACAGAAGGGCACATGTCCGGGATCGGCCATTTGTTCTTTTTTGACGGAATCGTGTACGCTAGACTGAACTTTTCTATTTCAATCACTGTTCTTTCACAAAAGCACCAAAAGTAGCACAAATTATTAAAATCATTGTGGGATAATTTCGAAAGTCCATTGATTTATACGGTTTTACGGGCTTTCTGTAAATTTTTAGGAATGGAACATGTGCCCTAATGTTCGCCCACTCGTCAGTTTACCTTTTGAGAATTGCTTCCCATCCATCAATGACAAGTTTATCATCTCACACTACAATATTTCTCCTTTTTACATAAGCTCATACATATCCGAACCAAAACAGTAATAGTCTTCTGAATTTTATACTTATAAAGTAGTCCCGGTTAACAGAAATCTTACTTCTCTTCAATTTTTTTTTTATATTTTGCCGGACTTTAAACATGGACACCAGAGAATTGAATTCAGCAAACAAAGTAGGCACCTTCAGGTGTGCAAGCACAACTTTTCGTAATGTTATTATTCCTGTAGTGCTGGATATACATACATCACCTCTGTCTCACGAATGGGACAAGTTGGGTAATTCCTTCATAGGGTTGGAGTCAAAAAATTTCTATTTTTAGTATATGTATATTTGGATATTGCCTGAGAAACCGTCGATATATATAGTTCACTAGTTTTGCACACGGCGTCTTTGTAAAAATAGTAAATAAGATTTCAACAAAACAAAAAGTTACAATTGGTCTAAGACCAATAATATTATATCCTAGATGAAAATAAAAGTTAAATAAAGTGAAACCTAGAGTTTTGTATGGCAATACCAAAAATGGGGGTTGTTCAATTTAGTCTATTTTTCAAACTTTATTTGCTATTGCTATGAAAACGGCATGTACCACATTTCAGCTCTCTACGTCGACGCGCTCTCAGGCAGTGTCCAAATATATAGTGAAAAACGAAGTTTTTGTATTGCAACCATACGGAAGAGTTACCTTGGTCACATTTGGAATTTAAATTTACTCTAGGTGAACGCGTTCTCGACTTATCGTGAAGACGGACAGACGGACGGACATGCAAAAATCAAAATAACTTTTAATATTATGATTGGGTGTCCAACCCATTTTGCTCTGCTAGCATTTTTTCTGTGTGTTTCAAACGGAATGACACGCTTAGTATACCCTATGATTTCATCTAGGGTATAAAAATGGGCTAAATTTGGCAACCCCTTCTTGGTGTTACCTTATAAAAATTTAGGTTTGTTATATATACTATAAAAATGATCAGTCCTAGACGTTTTTATTGCACTGAAATGTTCTTCAGAATATAAAATCCTATGAAATTGGTTATAATCATTTTTACTGTCCGACCAACCGTTCTAGAAATGTATACTAAAAATCACTTCAATAATCAAATTTACACAGATGGGTGACCATACGAAATTACATATGAGCATTCATCTTTGGTATAATAAGAATTGGCTTTAGACGAATTCTAACTTTTTTACTTGTCTAGAGATAGTTTGAAGGTACTCTATATGGTTTTTCAAATCTGCTTCACGGGCTGCAAATTCTGATACAGCTTTTCGGAGGCATAAGTTCTCTTTCTTCAACTCAACCAATTGATTACTATTCATAGCCTCAGAATCATTTCTGGTCTCTAAGGTTGTCAGCTGCCTCTGTCGAAAAACTGCATTAGTGCATCCATCAGCTCCCCATAGACCAGCGCATGGTACAAGGAATATAAGATATGCTGGTATCTGAACGTCTTTTCGCCATCTTGAAAGCTTTAAGCTTTTTATGACCTCAAAACGAGCCACTTTTCTTGCCGATGGCATTAGGTTAAAACGTGCACAGTGAATGAATGCATAAAAGGCATTTTAATAACAAATTAATCAGATTTGCATACATATTTAAGGGAGTATTTTAAAGTGGACTATATTCTTACATACAAGTCGACTTAATCAAAATATCATAGATAATTTCTTTAGTGCTTTAAGATCTAAACGTGGTTTGAATGACCACCCTACTAGACTTTAAGTATACATAGATTTAGATCATACTTATTAGGTATGTTCCATTTAAAAACGTATAAAAATCTTAGAAAAGTTGTCTATATTTCTCCTATATAAAAATCTTAGAAAAGTTGTCTATATTTCTCCTACTTTAATTTCCTATTTTCGTTGAGTTTAAATTTTTTTTAAATTAGACTATACATATTTATATATTTGGAATGAAAATATTCTATGTTCAGTGGGTATCCTTGAAGAAGTTGATTCTGAAAATCCAACATTCGATTGGTTTTCACAAAATGAAGATTTTAAGAGTAGGGAGCCATTAAAAGCTGTAGAAGAACAGGGCAATACTTGCAGGGATCGGATCTTGAAATTGGAGAAATAGATGATTACGTTAAGAAGGAAGGCTAAATTACTTTCGTATTAAGAATTTAAATAAAAAGGAAGAATGAAATAAACGTACAAGGAAAAGAAATAAAATAAAATAATCATTTGAACAGAAAATGGTATTTACTATAGTTCATTTATTCTTATGTTCATTTGAAAAAGTGGCTCGTTATGACGCCACAGAAAGCTTTAAAGAGCTTTCATTTCATACTAGCATACCGTATATTCTTTGTACCATGGAACAGCGTATATAGGAGACAAGGTATTTCCATAAAATTTTTGACACATTGCAGCTGAAATCCGGTGACTAATGTATATACATTTTTATATGAAAAACAGAGAGAGGAGAGAGAGAGTATTGTGTTCTTTGTACTCTCTCTCCTCTCTCTTTCCTTTACATTTCACGATATTACGTCACCTAATGGTGGAACATGATTCGTAATGGGAATACCTCGTACCTTGCCCATAGATTAGTGAGTGACCAGTAATTTTGGGTATGCGATTCATAGCGTACATGCGTTTGGAGGTCGTGTAATTACAGAGTTGTTGGTTGAACTTCCAGTTGCGAGCGAGTATAGATTTTATTCATGTTGCTAACGAATACGGATTCATTTAATTTAATGTAATTCTTGGGAAGTAATTACCTTCGAAGCTGTGTTTGCTTAGACTTCTCACAAACAATTATTTATTTCCAGTGCAGTGTTGTGTGTGGGGGGTATATATTCAGTGCATAGCCCCCTCCAGTAAACGTAAAAAAACAAACAAATAATGCGTATGGATTACTATATAACTGTGCACTTCGACAGAAAGATTAACTTGCAGTAGACCACAACTTATTATTACCTGTGCTTGTGCAATTAATCTGTAGTGTAGTACGTTAATCTTTGTACGAGCAAAATTAGCTCTAAAATTTTGTTATCATCTGAGGTATCACTTTCCTGATGCTACAGCAGAGCAATGTTTATAGATAAACGGTAATTTATTCAAAGCTTTGGAAGGCCTACATTCCTAGTGATTAATAACTTTATTCGACGCAAAAATGTGCTCGAACGATTTTAATTAGCCTTAGTTCTTACGAAAATTTAATAATTCACTAAACTACTTGTGCTGTCACTTAAAAACAATAAGCCAAAGTTTAAGTACTTCTACTCCCTTCGCTAGTTCCATGCTAAATTGTTTTTTTCGTATACTATACATGATACATGCCTTTGATTGATTTGCATATTTATAGCTTATTCGTTACATTATAAATAAGTTTTTTTTTTGTTACTACATACATACACTATATCTTAAGAAACTCTAAGCTGTTTGATGACTTTTATAGTTATGCCTGAATTTAATTAAAAATAATGAAAATTTCAACTAAGCAAATCGCTTACTTACTATGAGCGTGAGCAATGCAAAACCGCATAAAATAAAAGTCAAAACCGCAACAACTAACGCCGATAATCATAATACAATAACAGCAAATATCTCCTGTGGCTATAGAACCTATATGCATACATCTTCTCATATAGCTATAGTTGTGGTGTTTTCCACTTTAAATCAATTTAGCACGAGTTTATGCAGAAGACAATATAAAAAATGTTTTATATTGACTACGTGAGATGATACTTTAATTTTTTTCTTCACTTCTCCTATCTTTTGATTACATTGTGTTGCCTGTTGTAATAAAAAAGACTCAAATAAATGTTATAAGGACAACACAAAAAAGCTGTGTTATTGTGGAGCACTAGAGTTAGTACCTCAAAAACATCTTTGTATAGCAGCCATTGCACACGAAACCGATCACCTTGGAACCCGACCATCTTCGATCTAGATGAAACTTTCACAGTTTGTTCGGAATACCAAAATAGCTCATCCATATTTTTTGTTTTCTCCTACCGCCTCCCCCAGCCCCCCCCCCCCCGCCAGCCACCGGTAGTGGTGGGTCAGAAATTTTGTGATTTTACGATGAAGAGTTATTTTCAAAATTTCCTATCTCGAGAACGAAGCAACCGATTTTTCTAATTCAAATGCCAAATGAAACTTAATGCTTTATATTTTTATAAAAAATTATAGCAGCACTGAACGAGAAAAATTTGTTGTTAATAGCTGCATTTTTTTCAAAAAAATAGTATTATTCACTAGAGAGGACTTTTATTTTTTATTTTTATATTACAGCTAGAAGCCTTATCTTTCCATATATACAATGAATTTTCAAAGCCTTGGTATACCCAAAGTAACGCACTATGGGAGCACTGCACTGAGAGGAATGTATTGTTTTTTCTTTCTACTGAGGACCTTTAGCACTTTTTTTTTTGTATTTTCATATCGCAGCTAGAAGCCTTATCTTTTTATGTACAAAAAATTCAATGGCGCTCGGCTTCGTTTTTGAGATGATTTTTTAAAGTCACCATATACCTAAAGTAACGCACGATGGGAGCACTGCACTGAATGGAATAGTGTTTTCTTTTTATTTAGTGGGGACCTCTGGAACATGTTTTTGTATTTTTATTTTACCGGCTTCGTTTTAGAACTAAAAATTTTTAAAGTCACCACATACCCAAGGTAACGTAATATGGAAGCAGTACGCTAAGGGGTATGTAGTATTTTTTTCTACTGGGAACCTCTAGGTCTTTTTTTTGTATTTTAATTTTGTGGCTTATCTATCTATAGGTACACAAGATTCGAGAGTTTTTCTTTCAACTGCCGAATAATCTCTTCAGTGTCTTTGTCTGCTTCAACTTCTTCAGTTACATTCTAAGGAACCTCGAATATCCTTTCCTTTATTTTATTGCATACATTAGTACTTTTTGATGTAGCGTAGCTGCCTTTCTTAAGTCTCTTTCTAGCCACTGGAGAGCTTCCCACTGAATCTAAGGTTCTGTTGAGCGACTCTAAGTTAGACTAAATAAATCCCTTGGAATTTCCGGTGGACGTGCCTGTAGACCCTGCATTTGATGAGCGAAGCAAATCGACTTCAAGATCGGGCAAGCTCTTGCCGGTTGGATGACCATGCAATTTCTTGAAGAATTGGCTGGCTGTACTGTACCATAGATTGTTTTTTGGTTACTTTAAAATAGTAAATATAACACACTTTTTTATGTACCACCAACACCATATTCAGAATTTTCGCGCGATTAACTAAATTGGCGTAAACAATCTGAAATGTATCACTACTTTTTTTGTATCATTAGCAAGCACTACACTTCCACTTCCTCTTACTTTTTCTTCAATACAATACATTACTTTTACCACTACTTTTTTTTAACCACACTCGTAGGTCTTCAGGTTTTTTTTTAGAAACTGAGATAAACGATAAACTAAATTGCTACGAATGTTAGGGATTTTTTGTATGTTCTTCCAATACAGAAGAGGCTAACACTTTTTTATCATTTTATTATTATATAAAACACTTTTACACATATTTAGCACTGCTAATACATTGTAATCATTTTTATTTTCATATATTAAACACTATTTGTTTTGTATCTATATTTCTACACTAGATTTTATATAGAACAGAAACTTCGATAGCTCTTCATCAATCGCACTCAACTTCCGCCAGCTCGTCACACTTTACTTATTATCCGCTTCGACTTAATTCCAAACTATACTCCGCGATCTTACCCCATTGCAATAACTCGCATTGAGGGTCACTCAAATTTTTGCAATCATAAATTCTGCCCAATATTCGATTTGCGCGATATTGAAAAATCTCATAGTGTAAAGCTTGCAATTAATTAATAATTTTTGTTTATCTGGGTCACAATTCGCTATTCCCCATCAATTGAAAATGCAAATAAATGTGAATGACACTAAATATGCCAAGCTTGCAATTTAATTTAATTTATTGTGTTTACTTTTGCCAAGACTAGGTCGTGAATTTGTGGAATAATTACTTTCTTTACACGAATAAGGTATTTCTATCGCTTTACTTACATATTTCACACTTTGAATAGGATCTTACTCGTTCGGGTAAAACATACAAACTGCGAATTACTGAATTACTAAATTACTCAACATGAAAATGTACACTATCACAAACCCAAAATCACAGGTATCAGACCTAAATAGGCTAGGTACATTTAGGACTGCAGGAATTAAAACTTGATCTGCCAATGACATTGAACCTTCAAGGGAGAGATTTAAGGAAATGTATTCTCTTCTGATCGGTAAATCGAAAAAACAATCCAAACCCAAAATGGCATGTGTTAAAACAATGCACATAAATGTAGTTTCTGGAGGAGGTAGGAAGGCATAAATAACTTACAGCTAGGTAAGAAGACATACAGATAAACTACATATAGATAGGTTAATAAAATTTCCGAAAAACAAATATGAATATACGGTGAAAAAAATGCATGTCTCAGCCAAGCACCATCCAAATATTTTTCCACATGCTTCTTGCTTTAAAATAAAAATAGAAAAAAAAACAGGTGCTAGAGGTCCCCAGTAGAAAGAAAACAATATATTCACCTCAGTGCAGTGCTGCCATAGCGCGTTACTTTAGGTATATGGTGACTTGAAAAATTCATATCTCAAAAACGAAGCCAAACGTCATCGCAATTTTTGCACATATACAGGGTGTTTCCGCCTAGGTGGTAGAGCAGTAGGTGATATGCAAACAAAAAATTGTACGGCAGGTGGGGGAAGGGTAATATCAACCGTTTACGAGTTATAGGGTGATTAAGAAAAAAACTAGTTTTTCACAAAATAACTTGTATCTTAAAAAGTTCATGGCGTACGGTCACAGTTAAGAGTTAGTTGTATGCAGAACTTCGACTGCTCAATACTCCTCTCATGTCAAAAGTTATTGTGGTCTAAACTAAAAATTTCAGATTTCATTACCTTTTTTTTTACTTTGACCTCTATTTTTTTTTTTGCAAATAGGTCATTAACATAGCTTTTTTTTATTAAAACTGGAAACTGTAGACTATCCTCTTTAATTTGATCTATTACACCCTATGTGCTATCTGTATTCGTTAAAGAGTTATTACCTCACAAGCTATTCTGGTCATACCGAAATTACCCGATATTTCTTTAAAATGACTTTTGTGCAGTCACCAAGGGAACAAATTATGTTTGAAAATAGATTTCAGAATAGCTTTGAGAATAGGTTAAGATCTAATAACACTTTCACGGTTACAGATAGCACAATAACTTTTGACATGAGAGGAGTATCCTAAATGGTTCATATGGCCCCCCACCCTGCCATAAAATTTTTTGTTTGCCTAGGTTAGTACTATCACCTCCTGCTCTATTGACCTCCAAGGGGGAAACACCCTGTATAGATATGGTTTCTAACTCTCTCTGAAAAAATCAATACTATTATTAACAAAAAAAGATTTTCGTTCAGTGCTGCTACATTTTTTTATAAAAAATATAAAGCATTAAGCTTTATTTGGCATTTGAATTAGAAAAATCGGTTGCTTCGTTCTCGAGATATGATTTTTTGAAAATGACGCTTCATCGTAAAATAACAATTTCTAACCTCGGGAGGGGGAACAAAAAACATGGGTAAGCTATTTTGGTATTCCCTGTAAATTGTGAAAGTTTCATCCAAATCGGAGATAGTTATTTGAACCCAACCACTTTTTGATCGTTTTCGTGTGAAATGACTGATAGATATGTTTTTAAAATAGGCTCATTTTATTCTATTCATATTAGCAATCTGTGAAACTCACATTACTGACCATTATAATAGAATTATTTTGTCCATATTGCACATCAGTGTTTTGGATGTGGTGCGGTGTCGTTGCGATGGCATAGCGGCATGCGAAAAGTCAAAAAATATTGTGTTGCCATGTATTTCTATTCTATATCAATATTCATGGTGGACTTGGCCGAGAATTCCGCGACCCGAGACCCGATGACCAATTTTTCACACAAGTTACTTTAGTTATTATAGCTTGGCTATTGAAAGTATACCATGGGATTTGTTCGTAATTCTATACATATAAGCATGTAAAAAAATATCATTGTCATTATATTTTTTCATGTCTTTTTTTTTTCAGTAGTCAAACTATTTTTGGTAATTAGAGAAAATGTTTATATTTTGGTTCATGTTAATGTAATAGGTAATGGCGAGCGACTCTTCCTGGTTAAGATTATTTCCCCTAAATCATTTGATTACAAAACAACTTGTGTACAAATTCGTTAAAATAAATTATTGGATTGATTGAACTAAATCGACTCGCTTGATCGGGACTTTCCTTTTACTTTAAATATGACATTTGGATGGGGATCTCATTTAGCGCCTTATTACCTTAACCCATATTCTCCTAGCGTCGTCATATGACGACGGAAATTACCCATAAATAAATTGCATGTAGAAGTGTATCCGAAGTGTTCTAACATGTCGGCAAATATGTTTTCTTATTTACTGAGTATTGTTTTCTGTATATAAAGTCATTGGATCCCAGCACATTGCACTGACCGAACGTGATTATTCTTGAAAAGTGAGTGACTTATAAGAAAACGCTAAATCATGACGTCTACAAGCAAGTAAGTACTGAATAATATGATTGCAGTAAAAATTAATTTTTTTCTTTATATATTTCAATTATATATTTGTTCAGCATTAGTTATAAATATAATAAATTTTTCCAAGAAAATTGGGAAAACAGTGATCTTTACATACTTTTTGATGTCGTCATATGACGACGCTAGGAGAATATATGTACATTTCTTTGCCTCCATTAGACCTATCCATTTTATTCAAAGAAAATCTCTGCTTCTTCTACCTCTTGTTAGGAACCCAGTTTGCATACTGCTAATCGAAAATTATTTGAATTTTCCTGTCAAATTCGTATCAATTTTGGTGGAGTTGTGTATGATATCTACGTAGTCGTGCAACAATACGGGTTTCTTTTATTTGCCCTGACTTGCGCAACACTTCAATATATATAATATATGGGGAGGGATCAGTTTGATAATATAATGAAATCTTATCATTTTCAATCAAATTTGACAAATTCTCCAAACTTCGACCCCTCATTTCACATCGCACGATGAAGCAATGTGGAATATTTTGGTAAGCATGGCTGCAGGCAAGCGATTAGAAATAAACCTATACGATAAAACTCACCATTGGGATATTTAATCGCCTTTGACCCATATCAGGTGAAAACTTTTAAAGGAGACGAAGAAATGGAAATTAAATTTGGCAAGTGCGCATCTACAGTACTTCACTTCCTCGATCAATATCTTCTATGTCAATCCAAATTTCCATACTATATAGTGTGATAATTTATTTACAACGTTCCTTTTACTCAAGGAACTAAAAGATCGCAGATATAACTGTACCGGTACAATAAGAGCTAATCGCTTAGGAAATTGCTGCTGTTTTCTGAAGCCAAAAGAGTTGGAAAAGACAAATAGAGGCTATACAGAAATTGCTACGGAAAAACTAAAAAAAATGAAATTTTGAGTTGGTGGAAAAATAACTCATATATATCTATTGCTTCTACTTGTTTAGCATCTGATCCAGAAGGAAGTGTCAAGAGATGGAGTAAGACTGATCTCAAGCGCACTTCCGTCAGTATTCCTAATTCTGTCTAAAATTATAACCAAATATGCGTAGTAGTGACAGAATGGATCAAAATATATGGGTTTACCGCATATCCATACGTGACAAGAAATGGTGGTAGCCATTATTTATGTGGATGCTTGACACTTCTGTGCAGAACGATTGGTTGCTAGCGCGGAAACAAACAAATGATACGAAATTGACTAAACTTAGTTTTCGCCGTGATTTGGCAATGTCATATCTATTAAAACACAGAAATGTACCAAAAACAGTTGGAAAAAAGCCGCCGAATTCTGCAGGATCTAAAGCAGCCCATTTTGACAAAATTGAACACTTTGTTCGCAAAACAGTAAACAATAAACAAAGCCGGTGTGCTGGCAGTAAACTATACGTCTATACAATTAGAACTAAATTTTCTAATTGTAATGTAGGGCTATGCATAATTTGCTTGAAACCATATCGTACAGATTAACATGTTATGCAAAATACATACATATGTATAAATTAAGTTTAATTCCTTTTATATATCTTATATACTTACTTTCAATAATATATCTTAATTTAAAACACATAATTAGATTTTCATTGTTTTGTACCCATATTCTCCTAGCGTCGTCATATGACGACAACCCCTAACTAAGGGTTGTCGACCGATAGAATAAATTGGTGTCACATTTCATGCTGCGGTGACCATTTTTAGACAACTCCTTTAATTGCATAATGTTTTGATAAGTATTTCTTAATTCCGGAGAATACGGGTTAACTTTCTTCTCGGGACTGAAAATCAGTTTACTAGCGTTTGAACTTCCAATCGCTGTATTTCCCGTGTTATGTTAGCGATTGTATTTTACGTTTATATTCTTTTTAATAACCCAAAATAGGTTAATTTCACTGCCGAATTGTTACGATTTAGGCCTCTGGTACATTTTTTCTTTACGTCGGTACATATATGTGTTGGCATGCAATTTGTTTTTTGGTTTTGCAAATATCCACGATTCTTATAAATCCTGAACATTGATATATGTATGTAAGTTATTGATTATTGCAATTAAATTAATTAATAATATCTTTGCAACTTAAAATTGCCTAAGAATTGTAAAGGTGCAAAATATTTAGAGTATAGTATGTTAATATTTAAATTTAATAGACAGATCGTTGTAATCCTCACGTACAACCTACGCTTATTTGAGTGATTTGTTTAGTTTAGTTTAGTTTAGTTTAGTTTAGTAGCTTACAATAAACTCAAATCTAAATCAAATCTAAACCTGCATGGAAACTGGTAGTATAGGCATGTGAGGTAACTAAAAATAATTACCAATTAGGTATTACTTACTAACCGCAATAAAACTTTGCAGCTCGAAGCTTCGAATCACCTGCTTTGAATTCTATCAATAAGCCTAGTTTCGAGTGAGAAAAAAAGTCATGAAAAAGCTCTTGGTGATGCTGAGAGTGACGGAAATAAATTAAAATAATCAATCAATTCAATACTGCAAAGAAAAAGCCAAATTGCAATAAATACGGATAGTAACGAATTTTTATTATGTTGTAGTGGGATTATTACTGTGGAAAATATACTTTTCCGAATTTTCTATGACGAAAATTCTTTCAAAAAATTTCTTTTGCCTTATGAAGAACAATTTTAAACTAACCTAAATTTTAATAAAACTGCTGCTAAAATAAAAGAAATTATAGCAAAAACTTTTAAATATCCTTGGGAATAATATTCAATATATAAACGAGTTTAAAATATACATCAATACAATTGGTATGATAGAATTTAAAAAAACGGCATACAGCACATTTTCTTAAAGAGAAAATTTTAAATTCTCTAAGACAATTTAATATTGAAATTGCTAAGGTCTACTCCAATACAACTGATAATGGAGCCAAGCATCTAGATTATTTTTACTATGCATTGAATTATATTGTAGTTATTATTTAATTAGTTCTGGTACGTTTTTATAGCCTATATGATGAAATCATATTACACCTGACCCTCGATTTACACGATGGATTCGTTCTCCAAAAGTACCGGGTAAATTGAAATTGTGTAAATTGAAATCGTGCAATTAAATTCATGTTTTATATTGAAAAAGTATACATCTAAAGTAAAACAATATTACATATTTATTTGTAATTATATTAATATATTTTGATATTATAAGTATGTAGTTTTTCATAAATTCAGGCAAACATACATATTAAATCGATAAAACAAAAAATTAATTAGTATTACATAGGAATCTGCAGTGCCGTTTGCCGTCAACATCTCTCGCCGTCGTAATTGAATTGATTCAATAAAGTTAGAAGTTATTGATGTAGAATGCCTTTGACAATGTCTTTCTACATAAGATCACTGAAACGTTAACGAAATATGGAGTGAACAGGTCCCTAGAACACTGGATCGCACACATGTTCAACAATAGAATTGTCTTTGCCGAACTGGGCGGGGTAAGCAGAGTAAAAAGAGTTTAGAGAGGTACCCCTCAAGGCGATCTTTTATCACCTTTGTTGTGGGTGCTCCCTAAAACTCACCCGGATGGGGTACTAAGCAGTATGTTACGCCGACGTTCTGGTGATTTTGGTCACCGGTAGATACGAATATGAATTCTGCGGGCTGGTGCAGAATGCGATCCGAGCAGACTGTGCTACGGATTTCGGACTTTGCATTAATCCAACGAAAACAGATTTATACCTCATTACTAAGAAAAGGAACACTCCCAGATTGAATCTGCCCTCTATCGGCTCCACGAGTTTGGAATTGAAGGACAGAATAAAATTATGTAGATATCATATTAGATAGAAAATTAAGCTGGAAACCTCACCGGACAGAGCGAATAAAGCTCTTTGAGGCATCGCGTTGTGCTGCAGACCCATAGGGAAAAAGTGTCGACCTAAACTACAGATGTTCCTTTGGATCTATACCAGTGTCATCCGACCCATGCTAACCTACGGCTCTGTGGTGTGGTCGAAGGCAATGGGCTCACCAAACATCGCAAGATATTGGAGAAGATTCAAAGATTGTGATTCCTTAGTGTAAGTGGCGCTCTCAAGTCAACCAGCTCTAGGGCTCTTGAAGTCATCCTCAATATACACACCGTGCATATACACGTGAAGAAGGGGGTGTCAATCGCTGCGCTGAGGCTGCATCTCAATCGGAGCTGGATTCATACTGGTTACATATGTTTCCATCTTTGAATTTGTGCAGTCCATCATGCCTGTCATATACAGGGACAGTAATCACCCCCTCGAGACTATGCTGAAGAGCAACTTTATATCGAAAATTCCATAGATAGAGCAGAATTGGAATCACATTCCGTGCTTCAACCATTGACAAATCCTATCATTTATACAGAAGGCTGCAAATTGGAAGAGAACACCGGAGCAGGTGTTTTCTGCGAGGAGCCTCACATAGAAATTTCTATACATACTAAAGGCCAAGTAATAGTTTTCCAGGCTATCCTTGAAGCGGGACTGTATGCTCTAAACTCAGATACTAAGAACAAGGAGATTGCAATCTGCTCGAATAGCAGCTAGCCTGCTATCAAGGCCTTGTCAAAACCTTTTACAACCTCCAAACTGGTGTTGTAATGTAAAACCACTCTGAATTACCGTTTTCGGAACAACGAGGTACTGGTGCTTTGGGTGCCAGATCACAGTGGTATTAACGGAAATGAAAAGGCGAACGAACTTGCTCGTCTTGGTGCAACCTCGGAGCAAATCTCCTCCACAATTGAGATCGCACCAAAACACCTTTACCTCTATTATATCGGCTTGGGCCGACTGCCAATGCAGCCACCTTTGGATGGATGACCCTTCAGGTAGAACCACAAAGGAGCTATGAGGCTTACCCAACCCAAATGAAATGAAAAAGCTACTGGAACTAAGCAAGTCAACCTTGACAGCTCTAGTGTCATTTCTCCAAGGACGCTCTCTTCCCAGGGTTCACCTGCATATGATGGTGGCTTGTTGATGATCCGGTATGCAGAGGATGTGGAGAGAAAGCTGAAACGGTGACTCATTTTCTTTGCCCTCTCAGGAAAACGTTACAGATTCCTTGGCTCACACCTCTTGGAAGAACTTCATAAAGCCGGAAAGAAGGGTTGGGGCCAATTTTGAGCAATTGCTTATAAGGCTGAGGGTTGAACAGTGGGCGTTGTTGTGGCCAGTTTTCCAGGTACCCTTTGCAGATCCCAACCTCGTTTCAATCCAATCCCAATCCATCCTTATGTAATACATAAATACACGCTCCTGGAGAAAATTGTTCTTATTACTACAACAGTTTATCGTCTGCCGTCGCAACTGTGTTGTTCAGTTGCATTTTGCGCTTTGTTCTCCTCTTCTGAAAGCTCAGAGCTTAAGCATAAATATTTTCAAGGTCATTCAAATGAAAGCATGAAAGCATGAACGCATACGTAACCCTATAATATTTCATTATAACGCATGCTATTCCAACTAGAGCAGGCGTTTTTTGAATTCTAAATTTGCGCGATTGATTTGAATTTTGTTTTTTTTTTCAAAAATTCTTGTGACCGTGTTAAACTGAAAATTAATATAATATAAATTGAATTTTTCCTCATTTTTTCAGCCGTGTTAAACTGAAGCCGTGCAAATCGAGTACCGTGCAAATCGAGAGTTAGGTGTATTATCATACTAACTTTTTCATTCCGTTTGTAACGCATAGAAATAATTCTGGCAGAGTTAAATGGATTGGACACGCAAGCATAATATTAAAAGTGATATTGCATATTGGGTTTAAAAAAAAACGGAAATTTAAGTTCGAAAATGTGTCAAACCGGGCAACTCCTTCGTAGAGTTGCCATACAAAACTTTGGCTTTTCACTATATATTTGGACACTGCCTCAGAACGCGTCGACGTAGAGAGCTGAAATTTTGTACATAGCGCTTTCATAAAACAAGCAAAAAAAATTTTCAAAAATGAAACAAATCGGGCAATCCTTTTTTTTTGGTACTGCGATACAGAACTTTGGGTTATTTAAATAATGAGGTATAATATTATTTGTCTTAGGCCAATTGTAACTTTTTCTCTTGTTCTTAATATTATATGAGTTTTTTTACTGGAAGTATCATGTACGCTATATACATAAAACGGAGAGAGATAGGGCGGATTAAGACAAAGCAAATATTATTTGGTATTGACTAATAATGAGAGGGTTGTATATTTTTCGTTAATTTGCAGAAAGCACTTTCATATATTTCAATCGTTAAGGTGCTTCAAAATTAAGATTTTGGAATTGTTATCATGTTTATTCAATTTCTTCGGAATTTTCTGTCAGAAGCACGTTACTATTTATGCTCTGTATTTAAGCATCCAAAACTTTCAATTTAAGTTATTCCACAACACTTTATGCTTAAAATTTTCGTATTGAGTTATGATGTATTTGCGGCTTGAGATGACTAAATAAATAATTAGCCATCAAATATAGCTCGGCCCTGAATTCAGAATAAAACAAAGCAAAATGCTTAGTTGAGCGTAATTCTATGAAGAAATACATAGATGATCCCCAGTAAGTACCTTCAAGCTGGTTTATCTCGCGAAAAAGTCGTTAAACACTTATAGGCTGTTACATAAAAAATTAATGAAAAGTATTCAACTTGCTGCAACTCTCAAGGGGGTGGTAGTACAATCTCCTATTATACAATTTTTAATTTAATTAAACCCGCCTCTCACTTGCACGTTATATGCTCCCTTAATAAAAACAGCATGTATTGAACTTAAAATAAATTACACAGTACTATATACTTTCAACCTCAATTACTGGGTTAAGATCGCAAATTGTAACTACGACATTTTCTTGTAATTATTTTTTAATTAAACCGATCAAACATACTTGGTTATGCGTTACGTTGACAATGTTGATCTAATGCATTAACATCAACCAACAAATTGGTGTATGAATCATCTCGATTGGCGCTTATGAATTATTACTTTACAGCGAAAAAATACACAAAAACATTTTTGTGTCTACAGGTGATCTAAACTGTCATCTGTATAGTAAGCAGCGAGCAGGTGATAATGAATCTTTTCAATAATTGACACATTTTTAGAAAGAATAAGCTTGAACAAAATCTAGCAAGACTACAAGCCATGAAATGGCCTCTCGCTTATCAAGCTATAATTAGTAGTTGAACTTACCTGGAATGTTTGCATCAGATATTTCTTATTGCCTTTATATTGATCACCTAATATCTCCTCTAAAGTACATGGAAAGCCTTGATTGCTTGTTTTCAACTTTTGCCTTCGGAGATTCACACTTGTAAAAATTTGTCTTATCTCTGTTACATTTGACGATATACGCACGAGCATATATTACCTACTGATCTATGTAAATAAACATGAAATGCTGTTCGTTGGTAATGGCATCACTTGAAAACGGCTGGACCGATTTGTCTAATTATTTTTTTTTTTTCAAATATTCGTAATAGCTTTAGGGGAAGAAAAATTGAATTCGGTAACCCTTTCTTGGGTTTTTCACTATACGTCGACGTGGAGAGCTCAAATTTTGTAAACGGCGTTTAAAAAAAAATGAATTTAAGTTCAAAAATGAAATCAATCGGGCAACCCTTCGTAGGGTTGCCATACAAAAATTACGTTTTTAACTGTGTATTTGAGCACTGCCTGAGAACGCGTCGACGTAGAGAGCTAAAATTTGGTATATGGTGTTTTAATAGCAATGGTAAGTAAAATTTTAAAAATGGACGAAATCGGTTTACTCCTTCTTGGTGTTGCCATACAAAATCTTGGTTTTTCACTATATACTTGGAAATTGCCTGAAAAAGCGTCGACGTAGAGAGCTCATATTTTGTACACACGGGGTTTTCATAAAAATTGCAAGTACAGGTCCAAAAGTGGAGCAAAACGGGTAACCCTTTCTTGGTGCTGCCATACAAATCTTTAGTTTTTCACTATATATTTCGACACTGCCTCAAGCTTCGACATAGAGAGCTGAAATTTTGTACACGAGCCTATTTTAAAAAAATGGAAATTTAAGTTCGAAAATGAGACCACAGTGTGAAACCCTAGAGTACCGAATTGCGTACTCGAGTCACCCCGTTTTTTTTGTTAACTTCAGTTAGAATACTCTCAAAGAATGTAAGATAAGGGAATTACTAGAATTAAAAATTTTAAAAGTTAGGAGCGACATAATGGGGGAACTGCTATGGAATTCTCTAAAACGTATTTTCCATTTCCTATTTGCTTTAAACATAATATTAAGAATTTCATGTATTTCATCCAACCTAAGAAAGGGAAAAGACAAAAAACCCGATTTAGTGAAATTCATTTACTTTAAGCTAATTGTTTATTTTATTAAATTCATAACCAATAATATACTCGGGTTTTTATTAAAATCTAAAACTAGGGTAAAACTTTGGCTATAACCAACATTGGGATTTCATTCATATAGGATGACTCCTAAAGATGATAAAAAATTTTAAAGAGTGAAAGTATAGCTCATTTACAATCGAAAATGTTATATATAATTTTTCAAGCTCGAGCTATTTTCGATGCTGTCGATATTTTCAACCTTAAGACCCCTTTCGGACTGTAACTCAGTCCAGGCTGCCACTAGATGACGGATTTTATTTTACTTTTATTCCTATTATTATTGGTATTACTGGCTCTTATTTGGAGCAACTTAGTTTTCGCAAAGTTCACATATAACGCATATTGCAATTTATAATGCATATGAGTTTTTGGCTTAGGTATACTGTTTCATCCATCCTTACAAATTTTTTTGGTACTCGAATAATTTTGCTCAATTTAGGGAGAGATATATTGTAGGAAATTTTTCACTGTAACTCTGGCAACACTTAAGTTAGACTTATGATGTTGGACATTCCTGAAATAAAAGGTAATAATTGAAGGATGTTTTCTACGAAATTACGATCATCTCTTGGTATGGTCACCTTCAGAGATATTTTACTTTCCAAACAGAAGAGTTTTCAACGAAAAAATTATAACATAAAATTATATATATATGTGTATTTTCGAAACTTGATCAAATGAAATGTGCAGATACTAGACACCTAGAAAAACAAAAAATTGTATTGCAGGGGGGCTCCACATCAACCGTTTGGGAGTTACAGGATGATTACAAAAAAAGCTAAATTTTCACATAACACCCTTTATCTTAAAAACTGCGGGATGTACGGTCACAGTTAAAAGCTCATTGTATGCAGAGCATTCTGGTCTTTCCAACGACTGCTCAATCAGCTCCGTACCCTACTCGTCTCAGGAGTTATAAGGGTCTAAAATAAAAATTTAGGATTTTCTTACCGTTTTTTTAATTTGACCTCTATTATTATGCCTGTAGACTCGTATTTTGTACGGGTCTCCTAAGAGTAAAAAACTCGTTACCACTTCCCACTTATTAGTTAGAAATAGAATGCCCTAAAATTATTTTAATTGTGAAGACAACCAATTTTCCTTAAAATGATTCACATACAGATTTTTAAATAAGTCTATATATATCTACCAGCAACTTATTGGAATCTGAGTTCACTGTAGTGTAGACAGCATTAAGTTTCAGGGCTCATTGCTGTCCTGATGAGTTCGCCCTGTTACTGCTGATCGAAGCACTTTACACACAGTACCTATACTCCCAAAAATTTCATTATGGAATTTTTGGTCTTCGACTTTTAGGCCAGTAACTGATAGTACCTCGGTACTTGTTTTTTTAATTTTCTCTGCTCATATACAGTTGGTTGAGAATTGCTTGTAGACTCGTATTTTGTACGGGTCTTGAAAGAGTAAAAAACTCATTACCCTTTCCCACTTGATAATTTGTTCCCTTAGCACGTCATTTTAAAAAATATCGTCTAATTTCGGTGTACCTGAATAGGTTATGAGTTATTAACTGTTTAACTGATACAGTTAACACATAGGGTGTAATAGGTCAAATTATGGAGTAGATTTATTAAAAAATGTTATATTAACGACCTTTTTGCAAAAATAATAGAAGTCAAATTAAAATAAAAGTAAAAAAATCCGAAATTTTTAGTTTAGACAACCATAATTCTTTACGGGAGAGGGGTATGAGGCTGGTTGAGCAGTTGTTGGAAAGGCCATGAAGTTCTTCATACAACGAGGTTTTAACTGTGATCATAAGCCCTGTACTTTTTAAAATACAGGATGTTATGTGAAAATCTACCTTTTTTTCTTAATTAGGTTACAGGGTGACTCCCATATGGTTGATGTGGACCCCCTTCCCCCTGCCATACAATTTTTTGTTTGCCTAGGTGTCTAGTATTCGCACATTCGTTTGATCCAGTTTCGAAAATACACATTGTATAATAACATGAAGGAGAGCCGATAATAATACGAATAAAACAAATACAAAACGATTGTCCAGTGAGCAGAAGGACTAAGTTACAGTTCGAGGGAGTCATAAGATTCAACAATTCGAAGAAATCGAAAATCTTGTATAATTTCGAAAATAGGGTGAACTCAAAAAAACGTTGCAAATGGGCTATACTTTCATGACGAAATATGGACGAAATTGTATATTTCGTCGAGGAGGGTCAGATGTAATCTTACCACATTAGAGTGTATTTATTTTTTACAAAATACAGTACAACCTCTATACCTCGAATTTAACTCGAATTCGTTTTTGAAAATTTGGAACTCTACCTACATTACCTTTTTTATAGTTTTACAGTCTTAACTATAAGTCAAATCTCTCCTGAACTCGACCGCTTTTTTCTATCCTCATATAATTTTTTTCAAATATACAACATTTTTAATTCAAACCAAATTTAAATTTAAATTATCGCCGTCGCAATACGGTTTCTGCATAAATGCTGGACTCTTGATGTTAAAGAATTTACAATTAAAAATTACTTTAATCATGCTGGTTTTGGCAGATTTTTACTTTAGAATAATAAAGACAATATCCCTTTAATGCAATTAGCCGAGATAATATCTAAAAACGCGGTAGGTGTAACAATTCCAACCAAGTATTCAATACTTTCGTACAGTATGCAGTAAAGCCAGGTCTTCTGGACTTAAGTGTAAAGAATTACATTGACGTTGATGATAAAGTAGTTACTTTTGTTTCTACTGATAAAACTTTCCTAAATCGCACAGAGATCGGTCAAGATGATTACAACGATAGTGATGGTGAATGCGACAGCTCACCACTTATCCAACCATCAAATAAAGAAGTAAACAACAAAAAAGATAGACTTGATCTAAGACCAATTCATACAATACCCTAGATGAATGCCCGTACGTAATTTCGTATGGGGGCGACCATAATAATGAAATAATTTCGTATGGTCACCCCATTTTGTAAAATTGGTTTTTCGCATATAATTCTAGAACGGTTCGTCTGACAGTAAAAATTATTATAACCAATTCTATAGGATCTCATCCGAAGAACTTTTCAGTATACAATAAAAACATCTAAGAACTAGGACTGATTATTTTTACAGTATAGGTATGCGTAAGAACCCTGAATTTTTGTATGGCAGCAATAGAAGGAATTACCAAATTTAGTGCAGTTTTATACCCTAGATGGAATCTATGGGATATACCAAGCTTGTCATTTCGTTTTTAACGCATAGAAATAATGATTGTAGGGCAAAATGGATTGGACACCCACGCATGATATGAAAAGTTATTTTGAAGTTTACATGTTTGTCTGTCGGTCTGCCCGTCCTCACCATAACTTGAAAACGCGTGTACTTAGAGAGCGGAAATCTTGCACACGAACTTTAAACAGAAAGTAAATTTAAGTTTGAAAATGGGAAAAATTGGGTAACTCCCTCGCGGGGTTGCCACACAAAAATTTCGTTTTCACTTGGACACTGCCTGAGAGCGCGTCAACATAGAGAGTTGAAATTTTGTACACGGCGTTCTCATAGAAATAGTAAATATAGTCTCAAAAATGGGCTTATTTGGGCAACCTCATTGTTTGTATAACAACACTGACTTAATTGATTTGTTCCTTACGGTGAATTCGATCTTTTGATGTATTCTTGAATGCGGGCAACACTTACATTGATCTTGCGTTTTTCGTTATTGGTACAGCATTAAGGAAATATCATTAATTACCCTTTCTTCATGATTGATTTTAACCAAATACTTCCTGGGTGAGCCATGTTGATGAACTCCATTATTGGGAGGGAGGATCATTATTCTCAGTTGCTTTAATTATCAAATGCATACCATTAATTACCTTTTCTCCCTCTGATAGGAGTATAGAAAATTAATACCCTTTTTCCTCTGATTATGTATGTATTGGTTCCAGTTCCCTATGTAATGATACAAAAAGTCATCCTGAAACTGAAACCCCAAAATAAAGTAATTGAGTCACCCATTTTATTGCACCTGTTACATTTACAGAAATGTAAATATAAATAATATTTGTGTTTTTTGGAAGTTACAACTAGAATCATGGCTAAATGTCAGAAAATAAAGCTCTGAGATTCAAATCTTCACGCGTATTTGTAAAAAATGAAGTTTTTGTCTGGCGAGCTATCAATTATGTATCCCCACTCCAGAAACCATAAAACAACAAAATAACAAAGAATGTGTATATAAAGAACTCAAAGTGGAATAAATCAACATAAATAATCTAGAAAAAATATCGTTCAAATACATTCAAACTCATCATAAAGAACGGAACAAAACAAAACAAAATTAACACATTTGAATTTAATTTTCACCATCAGGAATTATGAACAAAATATCAGTGTGCTAATTCTGATCTTTTGTCGTACTTTTAGGCGTATATTTTTGTCACATATTTTGATATTTCACTAACAAAATTTGTCGCATTTTTATTTCATCGTGGTTCATTTTGAATTATCCTTTTCATCAACAACAAAATGACCTAAATAAATTTGCAGTGCAGAAAGGCATTGATTATAAAGTCTAGATACCTTCCGCACGCGATTCCTTGAGGTAAGCTGATCATAAAATTGTTGCACATATTTTTTAAATTATGTTAAATGGATTTTTTATACCTACACAGTAAAAAATAATTCCTTAAAGTGAGTGGCAACAATTTGTGCCACAAAGGTTAGGTATTTGTCGATAAGATTAAGGAAAGCTCCACCTTGTAACATATAGATTAGGTTCTTAATTCTTATCCCTAAAATGCAGGTAGGCTTTTCTCCCTCAAATGTAGGGAATTTTATGTTTTCCCCCCTAAAATTTAGGAAATATTTCCCAAAATGTAGGGAATTCTCAAATTTTTAAATTTTTTTTATTTTTTTTCTCTAAATTGTTGGGAATATTCCCTAAAATGTAGGGAATGGTGATAGCACCACACTCCACCATAGATGATAGAACACCACCCCCTTTAAAAAACAAAAGAATGATCTGAATAGCTCGTTTCTTATGGCCCATACTACTAAGTAGTACCATAGATGGCATAACAACTAGATGTCGCATAGCATACCGTAGAAAAGTATACACATTTTAAATGGCTGGTCCATTCCGGAATAGACCACAACATGTTTTTGAGGCAGCGAGAAGAAATGTTGCTTTAACAGCAGTTTTGTGTATATTTGGTCGACTGCCTCAACATGGTAGATGCGGGAAAATATGAATTACTCGACGTAACTCTCAACATTTTTCTTTTCATGTCGCTGTACTGATTAAAGGCTTAAACACAATTGCGACGACAGAGCGATAGAACGACAGACGACAACGAAAAATTTGCTGCGAAACAGGCAGTCGAAAAATTTGGAACACAATTGCAACGACAGGCGATGAGCGACGATTGTGACAGAAGAAGATATTGAAATTTCATTTGTTAAATGTTTCGAGCGTTTTAAAAAGAGATTTTTATGAAGAATATTTTATATTATATTGAAAGAAATGCAATGGCCCAAAGTGTGAAAAAAACTGAAAATGCGGAAATCAAGTAAATTAAACACTTTAAAAAATCCATCCAACCCTTGTCTTTTTTGTCCACTTGTCTTGCCTATCTTGTAAACTATAAATTATTTTATGGATTTCGCATTTCCTCGATCAATTTTTCCTCAAAGCTCATTATTTTAAAATCTCCGCGGCGTGCTACCACCTAAAAAAGACAAAAGTGAATGCCACAATCATTTCATTCGATTAATTTTGTTGGTAGGACTGCAGCGACGACGGCAAAATTAAGGCTTAAACACAATTGCGACGACAGAGCGATAGAACGACAGACGACAACGAAAAATTCGCTGCGAAACAGGCAGTCGAAAAATTTGGAACACAATTACAACGACAAGCGATGAGCGATGATTGTGAAAGAAGAAGTTATTGAAATTTCATTTGTTAAATGTTTCAAGCATTTTAAAAGGAGATTTTATCAAGAATATTTTATATTATATTGAAAGAAATGCAATGAACCAAAGTGTGGAAAAAAACTGAAAATGCGGAAATTAAATAAATTAAATGCTTTAAAATATCCATCCAACCCTTGTCTTTTTTGTCCACTTGTCTTGCCTATCTTGTAAACTATAAATTATTTTATGCATTTCGCATTTCCTCGATCTATTTTTCCTCTAAGCTCATTATTTTAAAATTACCGCGGCGTGCTACCACCTAAAAAAGACAAAAGTGAATGCCACAACCATTTCATTCGATTAATTTTGTTGGTAGGACTGCAGCGACGACGGCAAAATTAGAAACTGATCAATCCCGGCGATAATGTCGTCGATCGCTCAACGTCGGTCGTCGCAATTTGGTGCATTCGCATAATATGCTGTGTTTTTAGAAGTTTGACAGCGATATATCGTCGTCGTTTGTCGTCTGTCGTCGGAATTGTGTTTAAGCCTTAAGATGCTGTGTTTTTAGAAGTTTGACAGCGATATATCGTCGTCGTTTGTCGTCTGTCGTCGGAATTGTGTTTAAGCCTTTAAAGTAAGGAATGATGCACAGCATCGGTGCGGTGGGAGGGACGTAAATGTTACTTCTTTCTTGTCTCGTTTTTGGAAATACTTCTTATTTTGCTAGTTATTAGGATTTGATTTGATGTTTTAAAAGACACAACAACTTTATTAAATTTATTTGCCCCTGAGAGTAATTTTTTGTAATGGTACGTATATTGCGCGACGATACCAACTAATATTCTCCTATCGTACTTAACAATTTTCCTAGAAATTCACAATTCGCCCTGTCTTTGGTAAACTAATACCATAGACAAATTAATGACATACACCCACCGCACCGCATATGTATGTTATGCTGTGCAACATTCCTTTAGTTTGATCTGTACAGCAACATGAAAAGAGAAATGATGATAGATATGTACGTCGAGTGATTCATATTTTCCCGCAGCTATCACGTCGACCAAATATATACAAAACTTAAGGAACATTTGTTCTCAGCACCTCTGAAACATGTTGTGGTCTATTCCGGAATGGACCAGCGACTTAAAATCTGTATATACTTTTCTCTGGTACTGTATGCGACATCTAGTTCTTTCTTATGCCATCTATGGTAGTACGGAAGTTATGTTGGTGCACTGAGCACACTCAAATATATGACTTGTTTTTAAAAACAATGTGTGAATTATATAAACGAAAATATATTTCCATAATGACGCTAATACTCTCCAGCAAAAACAAAAGAAAGAATTTATCAACAAAAGTTGATGCCCAGTCTGTGAGCAAATTTCAAAAGGTAGTACATATAACATCATCTGCCACGCAACCACAAAAATATTAAAAGAAAGAATTGTAAATCTGTCAATCTGACAGAATTATTTGCTATGGCAAATTTTGGTGCAAAGAAAAACAAGTTAGTAGGTAGGTAGTAAATGTAACTTTATAATTAATAAAATTGATTTTTTGATCTTAGACTCGAATATGAAATTTTTAGAATCTGCCAGATGGAATAGAAGAATTTTTAGAAAATCTTCTTATTTTTACGATTCAAATCAAATTATTAAATACAAGAGAAAAACAAACCATACGAGGCGGTTGTTTTTTCTCTTGCATTTAATAATTTGATTTGATTCGTAAAATTAAAAAGTTTTTCTAAAAATTCTTCTAATAAAATTGATCTATCTGTAAGCATGTTCTATGTTGATTGATAAGGCTGATGGCACATTGAAGGAAACGTGCACTTTTCTAAGCAGGCAAAATATTGCTTTGAAGAATGAAGGTCTTGAAAGATATAGTATACTTCTATAAATATGGAATCTGCTTCCGATGTTCAAACTAAATTATAGCAATCTTTGTGCAAATTACGCTTATTGTAAATAACCGCCCCATGTTGCTTTCTGCACATTAAAGGGGCATTTGATAACACCTCCTCATCTTTTCTGGTGAGAAGGTCCCAATGTCTAAAGAAGTTAAATATCTGGTATAACTCTCGATGATAAACTCAATTGGAGTAATCATATCAACAAGACAGTTCAGAGAAGTTCATTAACGTTGTGAAACTGTAGAAAACTGGCTGGGACAACATAGAAACTCAAGCCAAACATAATTATTCAGCTTTACAAATCAGTAATCACACCTATAGATATTGCAGCAGCGTGTTGAACCAAGTGTACCTCAAAGACAACTATCAGGAAACTAAGTAATTCCAAATAATACTCTATCTAAGTGTAACTGGCACCATGCAAACAGCCTCTACCAGCACTCTAGAAACGCTATTAAATCTACCGACACTCAGCAACGTTGTTAAAAGACTGGGTTAATAGTGTCCTGGTAGATGGATATAGTGAGTGGGACCCGAAACGTCTACGCACTTATTTATATCTAAAGAAATTAAAACAAATCTAATACTGGACAAATGATATCAGACACAATGGTAGTTATATACATCTCCGTCTGCCAGTCAAGATAAAGATACAAAGAAACACATACAAATCTAGAAATCAAAGCCCGACACGGCTCAAAATCGAGAAAGGAGTAAGGACAGAAATATATGTTGTAAAGTCAAGAGCTAACATTTACAAAGCCTAGGAAAATACGCCTCAATTTCCAGGCAGAAGTATATGCCATCATCAGATGTGCATACGAAAGCCTCAGCCGCCTTACACTAACAAAAAGATATATACAGGGTGTTTCCGTCTAGGTGGTCCATAGAGCAGGAAGTGATAGTACTCACCCAAATAAAAAATTGTATGGCAGGGGAGGGAGGCGTAGGGCATGGATTGTAATAGGTCAAATTAAAGAGGAGAGCCCACAGTTTACAGTTTTTATAAAATAAGGTATGTTAATGACCTTTTTGCAAAAAAAAAAAAAAAAACAAAAATAGAGGTCAAAGTACAAAAAAAGTAAGAAAATCCAAAATTTTTAATTTAGACCGCAATAACTCCTGAGATGAGAGGAGTACGGGCAGGGTTGAGCAGTCGTTCTTAATCACCCTGAATCTCCCAAACGGTTGATGTGGACCCCCCTCCTGCCATACAATTTTTTGTTCGTCTAGGTGAGTACTATCACCTCCTGCTCTATGGACCACCCAGGCGTAAACACTCTGTATAGTATATACAGACAGCCAAGCGGCACTGAAAGCCATCTCATAGCTTGAGGTCAAAACGATATTAATGTGGGAGTACATTCAAGCATTAACAAACCTTGGCACAAAGAACCGCCTAACCCATCATTGGGTGCCAGGATACTCAGCAAATGATAAATATACCTACTCTTAAAACATTAATTTTAGAAGCATTTGCGAAGCGGAATAATTGTAAATCTAAACCAACTATCCATGAACTGTTTATCTCTAAGCCTTTAACAACATTATATATCCTTTTTATGAAATATATTTTTACATGACAACAAGTTTCAATCAAACACAGTACGTGTTTTAAATAATAAGTTTAAATATGTATAAACTGGTTTTAAGAAACTTTATTCGGCGAGAAATAATGAATGAATATTTCAATGTGGACACAACATATTCTAATTGTTATGATCCTGTTCACAAAGCTTATTGCGGGCCTTATATAGAACTTCTCATAAAAGAGTCATTTTGATATTAACACACCATAATAGAATTTATCTCTCAAGAAATATTGTAATGTTTAAAAATGATCATTAAAAAGTCGAAATGATAAACTACTCTTTCTGTGTTCTATTAGCTCTGAGTGTGTAAGAATATTTTAAGTTTTTCCACACACTGCTGCTTCTGTCTCTTTGCGCAAATGACATTAGTTACACGTTCAAATGTGGCTTTACTGGAAAAGCACCAAGATCAGAGCGCTAAAAAACGAGAACGAACGAGTGGTACGAAATTTGTGTGGACGGCTAAGGGGATCTGTTTGGGATCATTACCAACAATTTTTTCACATCGTTAACACTAGTTTGTTTCCTGATGACTTGGAATCCTTCTCTTCTAGGCACACTGGAAAATAATAAAAGTTACATACCGAAAGAGATGTTACCGTCGAAAAAAAGGGAAAGCTTTTCAACCAAATTCAGTTTCGACGAAAAACTGACTATTGGACAAAATGGCTGGAACATACATACTGTGAAGCGTAAATCATTGAGATGGCGTGTTGCCTTTTTCTGCAATATCCTAGATGTAGCAGAATTGACAGCATACCTGACTTACCAGCTGGACGGATTTAAGAAGAAAGACGATTTTTCTTCAAGAACCTGGCATCTGGCAAAACAATTAACACTTCCTGAAATTGTGCGGTGATCTAAAACTAAGTACAACTATTTCACAAACCGCTAGGCCAACGAACATGTTCTAGGCTGCCTTTTCTGAGTCCGTCCAATTCCCACAGGTGCACCTGTAATGAACTCCAGTGGCCAGTTGATAATTTTGAAAGCATAAAAGAAATTTTAACATACATACATATGTATTATAAAACAAGACAAAAGCTAGACTTGGTCTAAGACCAACTCTTATGATACCTTTTAGATGATTGCCTGTATGTAATTTCGTATGGCCATCCAACGGGAGCGGTACGATTGAGAGCAAATTAAAATCTTTAATAACGTAATCTCGCATTTTATAGATAAATTCCAAAAAATAAAATTCCGTATTTCCAAAATCTCACATTTTAAATACTCGAATTATCCAGAATTTCGCATTACAAAATCTCGCTATGACAGATAAAAATCTCGCAATTAGAGATAAACCATTTACAGACAAATTAAGAAAAATTATGTTCCTTAAAAATGAATTTCTCTAAGGTTTGTTTATTGACGCAAACAATAATTTCTTTACAATTTTTATTTGAAAAACAAATATAAAGTTCATTTAATTCTTAATCTTGAAAAATGGACATGCTGTGAGCTAGGTCCCGTAAAAATTCAATTTTTGACATCCGAAGTATTCTAGTTAAAATAATTTTTAAAGCGTTGTTACATCAAACATTTCATTTTTTGGTAGTCGATTGGATCTTGATTGGTGCAGTTTAAATTTTCCCCTAATTAATTCATTGGTAAGATAATTAACCAAACTATAAAAACCAATGTATCTTTTTATACCTTAAATGAAATCTAAAGGGTGTACTAAGTTTGTCATTCCGTTTGTAACACTTCGAAATATGATGGTAGAGCAAATTTGATTGTATACCCACGCATAATATTAAAAGTTATTGATTTTTTCATGTCCGTCCGTTTGTACCTCTGTCCATCCTCACGACAAGTCGAGAGCGCGTTTGCTTAGAGTGCTGAAATTTTTCATACGGGCTTTTTAAAGAAATGGAACGGAATGGAAATGGGACGAATCGGGCAACTCTTTTGTAGGGTTGCCGTATAAAAATTTCGTTTTTCACTATATATTTGGGCACTGCCTGAAACGCGTCTACGTAGAGAGCTGAAATTGGGTACATGATATAGTAAATAAAATTTAGAACATGGACTAAATCGGGTAGCCCCTTCTTGGTGTTGCCATATACAAATTTAGAATTTTTACATATACTGTGAAAACGATCAGTCCTAGACGATTTTAATGTACTAAAAAGTTCTTCAGAATATCAAATCCTATGATATTGGTTATAACCATTTTTACTGTCTAACGAACCGTTTTAAAAATATATGCGGAAAACCACTTCAAAAATTATACTTACACAGAAAGGTGACCATACAAAATTACATACGAGCATTTATCTAGGGTGTCATAAGAATTGATCTTAGACCAATTCTTGTTTTCTTACTTGTTTTTTTTAAACAGTCCGTGTGCAAAATTCCAGTTCCTAGGGACACGCGTTCTCGAGTTATCATGAGGACAGATGGACCGCAATTACTTAGTTTTCTATGGAAAATACGTCATTCAAGGTCATTCTGAAACTTGTAAATTATAAAATTACCTATAATTTTCATTTCAAGCATTTTTTTCTGTATCTACAACCGTTATCGAGGTACAGCGTGGAGAGAGCAAGCGCGCATTCATATACAGGCGTATATAGCGTAGGTATAACGCTATGTGAACGCGGGGCCAAGAATTTTATATTTTATTTATTTATTATTAAGACCAAATACAAAATAGCGCATTTAAAATTATTCTTGTTCGTCGTCCCCTTCGTCACGAGGTTGCCCAAGGTCAATGTCGACATCATAATTATCGTCCTCGATAACCGTTACAGTTGTTTCGCCAAGCTCGAGGACTTCATGCGCGCTGTCTCCATCGGATGAGGCATTTAGGCACGCTTGGCTGTTACACTGGCCACAAACTGTGGAACATAATAACCCTACGTTGCTACTTTTACAGCCAATAACGACGTTATTGGCACCAGTACCGGAAGAATTGTTGAATATGATTTTTTGTAATTGTAAGAAAGGCTGTGGCGTAAATTGTGAATGTAGTAAAGTAGGGTTACTATGTTCCACAGTTTGTGGCCAGTGTAATGGCCAATTGATAAAAATGCCTTCATTTATAAATTGATCCCAATTTAGGTTAAAAAAAGGTTCAGTAGAAACATCTTCAAGATAAAAGCATCGTGCCACCTGGATGTGTGTATCAATTTTTTACTGGGTAAAGAAATACAAGTTTAATTTTATCATTTAATACCAAAACTCGAATATAAAATCCACCTTAAATGATCTCATTTGACCTATATATTGAGATTAGTTGTAATATCTTGTGATTACATTATTACAGTGAAAATTTAGAGAGAACAAATTCTAAAATCTCCCGGCAAGGGCAGAAAATGATCATGAAAGCCATCATGGATTTAATTGAACTCCATCCAAAAGTTTCTACTAGCGCCTCTAGTCTGCATATTTGTAGTTTTATTGCGCAGCCTGTAAGATAATGTTAACTTTTACGTAAGTAATATGCGAAATGCTTCATTTCCAAATCCAGAATAGAAGGAATTCATTATTTATTTAGTGCTTATTTGATTTGACACATAAAATGGTTGGAAATTAATTGTACTTCTGCCTGTAGTTAGCGCAAACACACAATAAATTAACAGGGTGGTGGAGATTATAACGCTAGTTTAATTTGGTTTTATTCTTCTATTCATCATTCTACTATACTCGAACTCATACTCAAACTAAATCTTCAGAGCTCAATAAATACTATGACTTAATTAATATCAATTATAGTATCAATTAATAGTAGAATTATTTTAAAGGACCATAAAATATAATTCAAAACTTATCTAAAAATTTAAAATCAATATTCAATAAATGCAAAGGAATAACTAGAATTAAATCAAACTTATTTTGTTATAACTTACAATCATAGCTGGGCAATACTTAAGTAAAAAAAGACTTAAGTACTACTTAAAGTTCATTTGCGTTACTGAAGACTTATTACTCAATACTTTTGAAATGCCCCACTTGAACATAAGTACTAGCGTCTATTTACTTGTACTTAATACTTAGTTTTGTACTTAAGTACCAAGATTTTTACTTAAGTATTTCTGAGTCTATTAAGTACCTACAAATATCTAAATCTTTCTAGAAAAGAAAACACAATCTTTAGCGCAACTGCTTTTTTCTTGAGTTTTAAACCACGCAAAGAAATGGCAAAGCATGTGTCGCACTCACACATCAAGGCAGTACCTTAGACAAACTAATAACATACAAATAAGACTGGGCAAGTAGAACAAAAACCAGTAACGTCTCGCTCGATGATTCCTCGACTTGATCACATAACCACTGACATGTATAATATGGACTGACTGCGTTTATAAAAATACACTGCAGAAAGTGGGCTCACTTCTATATGGCTGACTTTCGGTCTAAACACCAAGTACCAACTGAGAATGAACTGAAAACAACAAATAAATTAGTGGATTCGTCGAAATACATGATTTTAAATTAATCATTTAGGGATATTACTGATAAAAATTATTTTACCAAAGACAATATATTCATTAGATATGCAGAAGAAATTCTAAATGTTTTATTAAAATCACTTTCCGTGCTGCGTGCTCAATTTTTCAACTTCCCGCCAATGATTTTTTAATGTTAGCACCGACGTAAGAACTCTTTTTAACACAAGCAATTGTGACCACGTGAAATAGAATAGTAAGCAGTCCATATTATATTCGTCAGTGGACATAACCAATGGTAAGCAAGCAATGCCTCGCTCCAATATAAAATTAACGATGTCTTGACCTGATGTAGGCAAGGCATCAAATTTTTTGAGAAATTTACTGGAAATTTTTTCCTTAGAATTGTTATGCATTATTGGAGGATAATATGTGCTTGGGCAGACCTCTAATAGTTTTTATGAGTGTAGCAATGTGAGGTGAAAGTTCTGCAGCGCCGAATACAAAAAAAAATCTATAAATAGTAGCCACTGGTTACTAAACATATTATAGTTTTCAAAAGGTATTTATTTATTAATATCTATTAACTGAACTCGACAAACTTCATTATATTACTGCCAACGTACAAGGATTCTAAAAAATTACTTTAAAATGTACTTCAAAAAGTACTCAGTACTTTTTATAGACTTAGTACTTAGTTACAAGTACTTTTCATACAAGCGGTACTTGTACTTACTCTGAAGTACTCAGGTCTTCGGTACTTGTACTTAAGTAGTTTTTCTTTGGTACTTGCCCGGCTCTGCTGACAATGTACTCACCAGGGGCTGGATTCTGATAAAATTAAAATGACAATGACATCGTGACTTTTCTTCGAAAATGTGATTCTTATTCTTTGACTTCAGCCATAAAAGGTGACATTTCCTATTAAAATGTGACTTATTTTCGAAAAGCCGATTTCCAAGAAGCTGGGTGACATGACAAATGACTTTTTTCATGACAATTATTGCAGCCGTAGACACTTAACTCTCGCCGCTGTGACTTTTGCCATATTCCAAGAGAAAAGTTACGACGATACCGACTGCCACTTAGTAGTTAAGTATAAAAATAGTAAAGATACATATGTAAAGAGGTATGCTGAATTTCTGGAAAAATCTAAAACCAATCATATTGAACTAACTTTATTCCATATTTTTTTTATTTTATATACTTCTGTTTAATGCGGCTCCGATCTTCTTTGGAAATTGAAAATTTTTTACCATCGTGTGCGATTATATTGTAATACCCCCGAAAATCTTTTTCTACGCATCTAGAAACTGAAATCTATGACATGGTTAACAGAAAATCTTGTCTAAATAACTTGTTACAAAATTAGCATACACCTTCGCATTAAAATTTGCTCAATTACACACTGATTATACCTTACTAAAAACTATCTGTTTAGCACTATGTTAGAAATTTTTCGTGTATAGCCCAATTTTTCAGCAGAGGGTGATGCACGAATGTTTTATTATGTACTCAGTTTGTGTGCATATAGATCATATGGAAATGGCGTTTATCAATCATTTATGAACTACGTGTACAATGGGTTGAGATTGAGATACCTTTATATAATAACTTGTTTTTACATTGTGACTAGTCTCTAGTGTGTATCACCGTGTTTCAGGGGCTTACTGTCCTTTCAGGAATATATTCAATTACCCCGCAATTGTCAAATTGCCACTGCTATAATTTAAGATGCAATGTCATGTCACCCAACAATGAGAATTTCAAATTGTGGTATAGTGACATTGTCTATCCTTCGAAATCATTTTGTCATTTTCATTATATCAGAATCCAGTACCACACCAGCTCAGTATTAGCACTTGATCAAATTGGCTTGCTATTTTATTGAGGTTTCGAATTGGGATATTTGTGTTACAGTCGATACTAAGAATAAAGTGCAGCCGATACCCACAATACGAATCTTTATTTTAGTGGTAATCCAAAACAACGTCTTTATTCCAGTCCACACTTATGTAGAATAAAAGTCTTTATTTAAATCGTTAGCAAAAATAAAGTGGAATTTGTTAATATCAAATGGATTACTTGAAAGTAGGAGTGCCCAAGGGAATCGTTGTGCTGCCAAACCGGAAGAGAGATCGAGCCCAGTCAGATTGTGATGTAAAACCTGTCTAAGCCGGAACGCCTTGGGACTAAAAATAAATTCCAGCTTAGACAGGTTTCCGGTTGTACAGGGTCCAAACAAAATTTATTTCAAAGCATTTATTTAATATGTATATTTAATGTTAATGTATATTATACAAAACAAGAAAATTTAAAAAAACAATAATTCAAGAACCTATACCAAAACAAAAATATAACATAATGAAAATACAAATGTACATTAGGGTCACACAGAAAATAATTTAAACTTTTTATGAGGTGATAAAATCGTGAATACTGGTTTGTTTCAAAGTTTTTTGAAGGATTCTTCTGTGAACTTCCTTTATAGATAAATAAGTATTCGACAGAAGTATCTCATTCCCGACGTTAATTGCGAAATTGCGGACAGTTTCCAGAGCACGTAATGCTTCAGAAGCGGAAACAGGCGGGTTTGTTGAAGTTATGTCACCGATATTTTCCTCCTCTTCCGATGAAATATCCATGGGTTCATGTAGTTCGGTCGCAGTTAAAGTTGTTGCATCAATGCTTACATAATCGATAACTTTGACATCTTCAATACCTGCCGTTACCATTAATTGGAAGAGTTGTGCAGCATTTCCGCTATCTCTAGTTTCGACAGTATTCACTTGGAACCAACATTTTTTGAAGCAGTACGAAATACAGTTTGGAGGGATACTGGATATCGCTGCATGTACCTATCCAGTGAATCGCATCAAGGCAAGATTTTGCTTTTGATAGATTTCCATAGAAGAAATTAAATGCCACAAAATCTGCTTTCTGTAGTAGCTTTTGAAGCATTTAATAACTCCTGCATCCAAAGGCTGACACACACTGGTTGTGTTTGGTGGGAAAAAAAACCAATTTTACGTGACTTAATTTAATTTTCGGATGATATGTTGCGTTGTCCAGAAATAAACAAATATAACGGTCTTCTTTCTGCATTCTGCTGTTCAAATCCAAAAGCCACTCTTCCATTACCGAAGATGTCATCCACGCTTTCTTGTTTGCTTTCCATAAAACAGGAAGATTATTAATATCCAAATTCTTGAAACAATGCGGTTTTAAAGCCTTACCAATCACTAATGGGTTTTCAAAAGAACCGTCAGCAAAAGAAGATAAAAAAAAGGTAGTCGTTCGTTGGATTGCTTGCCACCTACACATTTTTCACCTTTTAGCTTTAAAGTTTTGTCAGATAAAGCTCGAAAAAATAATACTTTTTCATCTCCATTGGCAATATTTTTCAGATCGTAATCTTTTGTTAGCTCCTTCTGCTTATCTTTCCACTCCTCAACCGTAGTTTGTGAGACATCATTAGCCTCTCCGCAAACTTTAGCAAAAGTCAATAAATGCCTTTTGCGAGAACTCTCCAGCCAACCATTTGATGCTTTAAAACCAGGAATATTTAAGCTTACTGCAATATCTCTGGCCTTTTCCTGCAGGATTGGACCGGAGACAGTGTGCTGCCACAAACCATTGATAAGTTCTTGTGTTCATTTCCTCGTTTTCTGTTCTTTTTAAAGTCGTCGTACCTACGAATTTTGGTTTGTTAGCCATTCTTCTTTGAACTGGAACTTCTTTTTTCAAAATGTCGTAAATTTGAGTTTTGCTGCATTGATATTTCAACTGAAGCTGTTTCACGGATAAATTGTTCTTTTCACTGTCCTCAATTACGCTTATTTTCTCCTTTAATGTTAATGTCTTCATTCTTCACAGCGATCTTAAATTTTTTATGCTATTCTAATCTGTACTCCTCAATATATCTTGAACGAAATTGAAAATGAAAAGCAATTCAAACCTAACTTTAATCTAAGTCACGACCACTGACATATATAATATGGACTGACTACGCTCGTAGAAATGCACTGCGAAAAGTGGGCTCACTTCTATCTTGCTGACTCTTTCGGTCTAAGCACCAAATACCAACTGAGGAGAACTGAAAACAACAAATAAATAAGTGGGTGTGTCGAGAAAAATGTTTTTAAATTAATTATTTGGTTTAATTACAGATAAAATTGTTTTACCAAACGCAATATATTCATTAGATATGCAGTAGAAATTCGAAAGGTTTTATTATAATCGCTTTTCGAGCTGCGTGCTCATTTTCTCAACTTCCCGCCAATGATTTTTTTCAATGTTGGCACCGGCGTAAGAACTTTATTTGACATTAGCAACTGAGCCCACATGAAATAGAAAGTTAGTCAGTCCATATTATATTATGTCAGTGGTCACGACTTTACGGTTCAAAAAGAAACCCACTAATGTATAAAACAGGCGGCATCTCACTCCAACGTACTTCCACTATTTACGCGACCGTAGCTTCATTTTGTATTGTATTCAAAATATTTCGATGTATGTTATTTATATATAAACAACAAGCAAGTACGTAAATTCAATAGAAATATGTTTGGTTGAACTTCTTCTCTTGAATTTCGCACCCTTCTTCATGATAAATTAGATTAATCACGAGCAGCAACCTACTTCCCGGGCTTGGAAAACATCAATTTCTACTAAATGTTCCGTTTTTGCTTAAAAGATTACAAAGAATTTTCCGGGTTAAGAAGGCTATAAAGCTCCGGCTCCGGGTTAGACAGTTTCCGGCTTACGCAGGATAAATTTGTTCTTATGTAGAGGGCTAAAACCTGGGACCGAGAGGTTTTTCCGAGATAGCCAGGATTCCGGCTTGTAAAGATTATGGCTTAGACAGGTTTCACTGTACATAGCCCATGATTTGTGCACGGCACCAAAGAACGGTTTTCAAAGGCACATGGCAACAATAACTTGACTTAGCACTGCACTTCATATTACTTGTTTCAAGTGCTACCGTTTCGTATATTCTTTTTTGTAAATTAATAATTATATAATTATAATTTTCTTTCCAACTCAATCTTATTCCAAGTTTAGAATAAATGATATATTTTTAATATTTTAAGCACACTTAAAAGTAATTATCAGGTGCGAATGTAGTGTACTACCCGTGTGCAATTACTGCTGCCTGGCTCGTATCACTACGTCGTTGCTTCAATTAATGTCTCTGGCACATTTCTTCTTTAGGTCGGTATATGTATATATGTATATGTGTTGACATCCAAGTTTTTGTTGGTTTCGCTAATATCAGAATTCTTACGTATCTTGAATATAATATTACACTGAAGGAAAAGTATTTGACAAACAAGACGACTTCTTTTATTTTTGAAAAAATAACAAACTTTTACTGAAAAATATTATCTGTGCTGGATTCAATGTCAAATCAATATTGAACATGCAAAAAATAGACATTCTTAAACACTGTTGATTCTATACCTGCCTGATTTTTTTATACACGAAAGTTCAACTACTGTGTTAATAATACCCAAGAAAACCTTCTCCCCAATCTCCTGTCAATTCCAGACCTAGTATAAGCATCCTATGACTTGTATCGAAAGTACTGAAAAGCGAACAATTGAGCATCTAGAGTCAAGGGAACTTCTGTGAAAATTGCTAATAAAGGTCCTGCTTTTAATTAATTTTCCCTGTTCATATTATTCTCCTGTTTCACAGTTTAGCGCATTTTCTAACTTTCAATTTTCTCTTTATTTTGCGTAACTTATCTATAATTCCTTAATTGTGGTCTACTTTCTTATTAATGAATTTTTTTTTAATTTTTAATTTCCTTTTTAATTTTTCGTGCTCTTAAGTATATTATTTTAGCATTACAAATATTTTTCTCTTATTATTTCTGATTTTAGTTTTAATAATTTTAGTAGGATTTTTATTTTTATTTTGATTTAATTTCAGATTTTATATACATGTATGTGTGTTCCCATGTAGTTTTAAAGCTCATTTGTACTAAAAAGATTGATAAATCTTGTATATTTTGGCAATCAAATACCTGAATAATAAACAGGGCTCAGGTGAACGTAGATCTTGGAACATATACAGGGTGTCCAAGACTAATATGACTATATTTTGCCAAGTGATTCCTTTCATGCAGACAAGTAGAAAATTGTATGGCAACGGGAGTAAAATTTCACCTTACCGAGTTACAGGGTAAGAAGTAAAATACGCTTCCTATATCATGAATAATACAGGGTATACGGTCTATTTTAAGACGGCATTGTATGCAAAACCTTTGGTCCTTCTTATGGATGTTAAACCACCCCTGTACCCCTCTTTTCTCCACTCCATTATTTTTTTAAAAATACCCCCACTAAAATAAATTTTTGTTACAAAATTTTGAAAGCCCAGAGTCTCCTCTTTAATTTAACTTATGTTCTGTCTCTGACGATTAAGCAGTTATTAGCTTTTAATCTATTCAGGTCACAGATAATTTGTTCCCTTAGTAACTGAAAACACGTTATATAAAAACAAGTAAAAAAGCTAGAATACCCTACTAGATGAATGCCTGTATAAAATTTCGTAAGGTCACCGATCTACGCAATTTGAATTTTTGAAGTAGTTTTTCGCATATATTTCTAGAACGGTTTGTCGCACAGAAAAAATGATTATAACCAATTTTATAGGATTTCGTATTCTGAAGAAGTTTTTAGTACAATAAAAATGTCTTGGACTGATCGTGTTCAAAGTATACGTAAAAAACCTAAATTCAAGAAGGAGTTGCCCGATTTAGTCCATTTTTGAAATTTTTTTGCTAGTACAATGAAAACACCATGTAAATATAGTCATATTAGTCTGAAACACCCTGTATATGTAGAATATATGTAAGAAATTGAGAAGTGGAGAAAAAGCACAAAAAACCGAATTTAAGTCTATATCTATAATCCAAATTTGCTTATGATATTCAAACAGACGGACACAAGAGTAATTTTGCAAGAAATGGTCTTATTAATAAGAGTTGTCTTATAAGTTGACACAAAAACCACCCCACAAGATACAAGAAACATCTTCGACTCTCGATATATGTGCGCGTCATGAAAACCTTACATTCTGCCAAATTTTAAACTCCTACGTCACGTCATTTTCGAGAAAAACTTTTATGACTGAGGGACGAACGAACGCACGAGCGATCTTATAATGGTTCCCATTTTTCCTTTTGTTATATGGAATCCTATAAAAGGACGGAGGAGAACAGAACAAGTTTAAATTTAAACAATTTAAATTGATCTAAAGCCAATTCTTCTCCTAGAAAATAAATGCCCGTATGTAATTTCGTATGGTCATCCCTCTGTGCAAGTTTGATTGTTAAAGAACAACGGTTCGTTGGACAATAAAAATTATTATAACAATTTTTATAAAGGACTTCATATTCTGATTTAGTCCATTTTTGAAATTGTATTTACCTACTATTTTTATAAATATGCCGTGATCAAAATAATTTCAGCTCTCCACGTCAATGAGTTTTCAACACTGACTTATAACAATGGACTGAGCGTATTGCCATTTTCCTATAGGAAAGGCACAAGTTTTACAGTTTTCTCTTTCGCCTTATGGCAGAACTGGAGCTACCAACACAAAATATTTCTTACTAAACGTTTTCCTATGCTATTTGATGTTTTTATGTTGGCCGCAGATGCAATCACGGCAGAAAGAATAAGGTAAAGATAATGTTTACCATGCTCCGTCTCTCTTGCCCATACGCAGGATTCAGTTAAGAATAACTTTTGAAAATTAAAGTCGGAATAAGTTTAATTCCTTATAAGCGATTAAAATATCACTTGGACACAAGAAAATATATTTTTTTTAATTTAATTCGATTTTCGGGCGTAAATTTTCATCTGATTGGTTGAGTTTTACATGTTTTTTATGTAATAAAGTTTTAAAGTGTGCTCTAACGGTGATATACAGAAACACAATATTTGTGCCACATAAAATAGCAGATTGCTCAGTCTATTGTTATAAGTCAGTGGTCTACAAGCAGTGTCCAAATATATAGTGAAGAAGGAAATTTTTCTATGGCAACTATACGAAGGCATTACCCGATTTGTCCCATTTTCAAATTTGAATCTATCGGTTTTTTTTAAAAAAAAAACCTTGTTCAAAATTCAGCTCTCTAAGTAAAGATGCTCTCGAGTTATCGTGCGGACTGACAGACAGACAGACAGATGGACAAGCAAGCAATATTATGTATGGGTGTCAAATCCATTTTGCTCTACCAACCAGCATTATTTCTAAGCGTTACAAACGGAATGACAAACTTAGTATAGGATTTCATCTGGGGTATATAAAAAGAATCATCGAAGAGAGCAGTATTGATAAATCCACATAAAGTTTCACACTCTCGTATGGAAATGAGCGATTCTTGAATCCATTGAAGTTTGGATATCTTGCCAAGTGTGCGGAAACCGGGTCAATTCCTCATGTATAGAAGTCGTGCAAATGATGACGAAGCCACACATGTGTGTGCACGATTCAAAATGTTAAAAACCCAATGAAATTGATTCGTAAATTAATACTTACTCCATTTTAACTTATCCGTTGAAAAGGGATTTTTATTATTTATTGGTTTTCTTTTCTACTACATATAATTTATGCCTTGTTTGTTATTTACTACTATGTAAGTTTACAATGATTATTTAAGAAAAAACAATTTTAAGGAAGCATCTATGTAGCTGCATCCAAATAAAAATGTCAGTAACTAGATGGAGGCTTTCAATTAGGAAATACCACCGATCTAAGCTATATGTATATACGAGTATGCCTATCTGTTTGTCATTATATTCTAATTGTTAAATCCTTAAGGTGGAAATATAATCGACGCAACAAGCATCAGCTGTGATGCTCGGTTGTATATCTCGGCGAGCTATGATACAAGACTTTTTCGAAGCATCATGATGCTGGCTTGGCTAGGAAGATGCTTGCTGCTCGGTTTGTAATAGTTCAAATTTTTATGCGATAGCTCTGTCAATATAATGAAGTAAAAAATAAATATATGCACAATATAGCAAACGAAATGGCTCCCATATTCCCTCCGGATACATTTTTTTAAGGAAAATCGAGTAAATCTATAAAACTATAGACAAAACAAAAACTCGGTATTAAGATGTAAGTAAACAAAGGTGAACTATAAAAGAGACTAGCATTACAAAGTTTCCTATATTGCATTTGATGCCTCCATTTCGCATTACTTACTTACTACAAAGATACTTGCTGCGACGATTACGTTTACACCTTTAGCCTACCAATTTCCTTCGCTACGTACCCTTCATTCCTATTTACTTAACATGTAACTTGTTTTTATAAATTTCAAAGCATTTATAACTTTCAGTAATTATGTATATTCAGATAATAAGAATAATCCAAAAATTCCCTTTGTATCGAATAAACTTTATTTCATTTTTTTTTTTAAACACCCGACTTAATGAAAACAACGGAAACCAAAAAGATTTTTTTGTTGGTATTGATTACTTATATACATACTTCCGGTTCTCTTTTTATTGACAACAAATCACAAGTGGAATGGAAACATAATCCAGCCATGCGGGCGCATTAACATAATCCGGTTGTGAAATTAATCCTTACGACCCCCAAGTAGACATTGAACCCTAAGTTAAAGTAAATATTTTTTTCCTTTTCGGATAAATTAAACCACAGCAGTAGGCTCCTTTTCACACACTCAAACGGAAAAGGTTCGGATCAATCACTGTATCTATACTATAAGCTGACTAAAAGGAAACATAACAATGAGTGCGTTATTCTCCCTGGATGGATTACTTGTTTTGATGTATAGTTTTTGCTATGTAATCTCGTTGTAGGCATTTACTTTCTGTAGAAAATATCATATTTACCAGGGAATGTGAATATTGTTTTATTATGATACAAAAAATTATATTCTCATATTACAATAAGAAATATTTTGATAATTAACTTAAAAGACACGAGAGAGAAAACTGTAGGTCAGAAGAGCAGCTCTTCAAGCACTCTTCAAGAGCTAATGAATTTAATATTGGGGAAATTATTTTTAAGGATAGAAAAAGATATTGGAGCCTTTAATTTTGAAGACAGAGATGCTCCTAAATTACGTACAGGAATACAACATTCTCACCATAGTTCAATTCAATTCAATTCAATTTATTTTATGATAATCAAGGAGAGTACACAAGATTTACAATCTTTTAGAGTACAATTAAAAAATAGATAATATAATTTCCGGTAAATAAAAGAATTAAGCAAGAGCACAATGACTACTAAATAGGATTTATACTAAAAGGATAATCAAATAAAAAAACAAAAAAAAAACTAAAAAGATAGCTAAAAAGTAACTAAGATTACAAAGAAATTAGAAAAGAGCAGTAGAAAGTAAAATAACATAAAATGAAATAAAATAAATGCCAGTGAAGGCAATTATACATGATTAAAACAAATCAACTAATCAATTACACCTAATACTTAATAATTACTATGTTCCTCTATTAACCTCCTGAATGTGCCAACCGTACCCGCACGCTGAATGTGCGCGGGAAGAGAGTTCCTTAATCTAAAAGCTTGGACAAAGTAAAAGTTCTCCAATATGCTCAAATTTATACGAGGCAGCATGATATTTCGATGTCGAGGTGATTGCAGGAATTCAATATAATTAAACAGGTATTCAGGATTTCTGGTATATATTATAAATTGAATAGGAAGATTAGGATCCTGCGTTTCAGATAACACTCTAGTGAGCAGCCCAAGAGTAGAGATTTAAATGAGGAGACATGATCATACCGCCTTAATCCAAAAATAAATCTTAAACAATCATTAAATGTAACGTTCAATTTTCCGTTTACAAACACTGTCCATTCGCGGAAAAATTAGGGAACCAGAAGTAAAAAAAGGAAGTAGAAGAGTTTTAACTAATTTCAGTCGTGTTTGCGATGGCAGAATGCTTGCTGAAAGCCATAGCCTCCTTAGTGTGGAGTATATTTTAGACAGCTGGCATTTAGTATAATCACAACACTTCATGTTGCAGTTTAAAACAACTCCAAGGCTTCGTACAGAATCCGCAAATGGTAATACGCTGTCGCTAAGCTTAACCTGGGGTAAACCATCGAAATCAAGCGATTTACGGGAATATGCCAAGCATTGGGACTTTCCAGGATTCAAAACCAGCCGTTTTGCATAGACCAATGAGAGATACTGGCACACTACACAATCTTCAATTAATCCAATAGGTCTTTCCAGGTAAAGTTGCACATCATCTGCATAAAGATGCAGTTGAACATCAGAAACGGCACCCACAATATCATTAATGAACATACTGAAAAAAAGTGGACCAAGTATCAAACCCTGCGGCACACCCGACCCTAATGGTAAACATCTAGAAACATTATTGCCAATTTTCACCTGTTAATACCTATTCATTAAATAACTTCTGAGAAAACGAGAAGCAGGTAATGAAAACCCACAAAAAGAGCCTCCAATTTATGAAGCAATTTGCATTGATCAACACTATCAAATGCCTTAGTGAAGTCTAGCAGTACTAAAATAAAAATCTTATCATCATCCATAGCCTTGCGAATATCTGTAGTAACCTTGCGAATATCTGTAGTAACCTTCAGACGTCGGAAGCCAGATTGGCAGCACACTAATAACTTATTGCAGGATAGATATTCTTGAATTTGCGCATGCATAATTTTCTCCATAACCTTTGCTAAGAAGGGAAGAATACTAACACAAGAGCCATTTTCCATGCAGCAGGAAAAGTAGAAAACTATTTATAATATGTAATATATGCTGACTAATTATTGGAAATAGTAGACGTAAGAACCGAGGGCTAATGTTGTCAGACCCAGTTGCATTAGATTTAATGGAATAAAAAGCAAGTCCAAGCTCTTCAAGAGTTATACAACGAAAGGAGAAATTGTTAGCAGTATTGCTCTCAGATTCTTCAGTAGGATGATTTGAGTAGTTTATATTAAGCTGTGGTGTTACAAAATATTCATTTAACTTATTTGGATCGAAGGAGCAGGTAAAATTCTCTTTTCCATAGACACCGCTGCTTTTTAAATTGTTCCACAAGACCTTAAGAGTAAGATTGATGGCAGTTGTCGCTCTATTGCGCAAGGATATATAATATAAGCGAGCCTCAGTAGTTTTTGTTCTTTTACACTTATGATATGCATACTCTCGCTTGGCAATAAGTTTATTTAATTCTAGCAGAATACCAGGGACAGTGGCCATACAATTTTCTGTGCTTCGTTCGAACTGGAACATACTTTTCATATAAGTAATTATTATTGTGATCCATGATTTTTGTCATCTCTTCAATAGAAGAATGAAGTATACTATCCCATAATAAATCACCACATTCATTATACAAGGAAGTAAGATCTATGTTATTATAATCACGGTATGTATAAGAAGTAATCATATTATCACATGGACTGACTAAGATAACTAAGGAATAGAATGTCATGGTCAAGATAACTAGGTGGGTCAATCTGGTTATAAAATAATACACGATCTAAGCTGCTTGCAAGGAATAGGTCAAGCATTGAAGGCGTTGAAGTATTGCAGTAAGTAGGTACAGCATTAACCACTTTTAAGTGGGCAGACTACAATAAAAAACGCAATTCATTAGAAGATCTACCCTCACGAAGAAGATTAACATTGAAGTCCCCACCCACAACAATATTGTCATATTTGTGAGAGAAAATTTTAAGCAAATCAATGAAATTATTAGGCGGATTTGCACGATCAAAGCAGGCAGGAGGACAATAAGCCGCCACTAGAATAATTTTTTCTTCGCATAAGTTTACCTCAATACACATTAGTTCAATATTATCTAAACTACAAGACTTAACAGTTCTCGCTTCAACCTCTTCCCTCAAGAAAATAGCAACCCCACCGCCTCTACGATCATTCCTGTCAGAACGATATAGCTTATAGCCTGGCATAGAGACTAATGAAGATGGGATATCGCTTTGCAACCAAGTCTCACTCATTAAAATGGCATGAACACTGGAGCCAACAAAGATAGATTTAAAGTCATCTATTTTATTACGCATACTTCTAGCATTTAGCGAACAAATATTAAAGCCTCGACTATATTTGCAAAAAATATTAATAAGAACTCTTACCCTGTCATAGCCTGTCAAATAATTATCCAAATGATATCAAAGAGACAATCGACATATTCAGGCTTTTTAAAAAGGAGAAAACAATTAGAGAAAACTATCAAATAGAGGAGAACTGATATACTAAGCATAAAAATTAAATAAAAAAGTATTACTGAGAAAAACTGTAGATGAAAAAGCACAACCAAAAGTAAATAGAACTTCAATCATAGCAACTAAATTAAAAATTAAATTTAACAAACTCAAGATAATTTCAATCCAAAATAATTCAATAAAAAGAAAAACACAATAAATCATATAGATCTCAGCACAACAAAACACTATATAGTTGCTCCAGCACCCGAGTTACAATTAGCAGAGATTAGCAAACGTAATTGTTCTTTATTCTTTATCTTGGCATATGGTTGATCGACATTTCGTTGGACGTATACAAAGCCAACTCGTACATGCACGGAATGAATCAATTTATTTCTACGGTGGTTCAGATATTCCCGAAAAAGAGAGTTACTGGAACGAGTGAGACTTGGATTATTCCCCAATTTATTCTCAGTAATCTGTCCCAGCTTTACACCTTTACACCTCCAAAAATTCGATATGAAGGACCGTCTTTCCCCTCGGCAAGAAAAACGCACGACGATAGGGCTATCTTTGCGCTCAGTAGCATGCATGCGGAATACATCTACAAATGGTGATGGAGAAAACTTTATCACTGAACATATCTTGTGGAACAAACCAGAGCTTCAGATTTAAATGAATTTAGTGAGGCACTGCGTCTAGCCTCATCAGACATACGGTTCCAATATACGGCTCCACTCAGGAACACAGGGAAGGACAATTCTGTGATTGTTCAGGGTGCTCCAAGTGAAACGTCTAGTAATGTAGTTTGGTAGTAGACCGTGTCTGGCCTTGAATATCAACTTTAGGGTGTTAAATTCGTACATGTTAGCAAGTGGACAAGGAAGAAGCATCTCAAGAAACTGTGGGGGAACATGTGAACCTCGTTTGAAACCAAAGACATATCTAGCGCAAGCCTTGAACGCACGGATTAATTTAGACAGATTACCGATGGAGATTGGGAAAAGGACTACATCAGCGTAGAAAAAAAAAGCGGTAGAATCAGAGCCGAGAAGAGCCTTGTGCGGGTGAGCAGATCAATATGCTGGGAAGCAGCATAGAGCGAACGCAAACTATAGTATACCTTAGAACAAATTTTGTTTAACTGAGGCTCCCAGGTGTGGCCTGAGTTCATGAGAAGGCCGAGATTTAAGATCATCTAACGGTATGGCCTAGAAGATGAATATTTGGAAGAGCAGAAGATAAGTTAGTGATGTTTCTGAGACGATGGCCTGAGTCTTGGAGGGATTGAGGGACAGACTGTTGTTAGCAGACCACTCCGTAATCCCGGTCAGAGTTGAGTTAATAGTTTCCATAGCCTCGCTAATATTGTCCCCGGGTACACCAGAGTATATCTGGAGATCGTCTGCATATATGTGGAAACTCACTCTGTTCAGAACTGTACAGACATCGTCTATGAAGAGCGAAAACAAGATTGGGGCCAGCACCGCTCCCTGTGGCACTCCATCAGATACCGATCTCATCGCAGAGTAAGAGTCATTGCACTTTCCCATGAATTGCCTTTGCATTAGATAGCATTTGATCAATGCACACGCTGATGTAGAGAACGCAAAACGTGTACGTAGCTTGTCAATCAGTAGAGTCTGTGGAACTGAATCGAAAGCCTTGCTGTAGTCTAGCAACACATGAATGACACAGTTACCTTTGTCGCAGAGATCACGGATGTCTGTGGCAGAATCCAGCAGAGCGGTGCTGGTTGAATGATGTCGCCTGAATCCAGATTGTCGGTCTGACATTAGATTGTTAGTGTCCACATGTGTAGAGATTTGATCCGCTATCAGTGTCTCAAGGACTTTCGATATTGTCGGTAATATTGTAATCGGCCTCCATTCAGAGATATTAGCTGGGGAATTATTTTTGGGGATAGGAGTGATCAGATCCACTTTCCAGTGGTCTGGAAACTGCGATGAAGACAGCAGTCTATTCATCAGGTGTGTAATAATTAGCAGAATGTTTGGTGAAATGATTTTGTAAAATTTGAGAGGAATATCATTATATCCAGTTGCATTTGACTTTATTTTCCGAAATGCATTCACTATGTCGACTTCCGAGTTATGCTGGCGTTTTTCTTAGTCCTCGTCTGTGGTTTCTATAAGCTTTGTATAGGATTTCAACAATCTTTATTGCAATCAATATGTACAAAATGATGACTATTTCTTTGTTTTCTATTGAGACTGTGTCATCTATGACAATATTGTTTACAATATCTCCGTTATTTTCATTTTTCTTGGAGTTTGTAGTTCCCATATAGGAGAAGAAAAGAAATTGTCCCTCTTTTTTTTTTTTAAATTTAAAGATTATTATTTTGGAGTACCTATGTTGATTAGGAAAAAAAACTATTGATAATAACAAGTTGAAAAATTAAGCTAATTTATTTATAAATTTCATTCCGCTAATAATGATTTTTTTATTTAGTTAATGTGTAATAATTATTTTATGATTTAGAGCTTCTTTTTTATTATTTCTTCGCTCTCTTCAGCTTATTCAGCTCCTGTTTAGTGTCCCCAAATAGGATTTCATATTTTTCTTTCTCGGTTCTAGTTACCGCCATTTGTATCAGTTTCAGTTTTTGATTTCGCCTGTCGCAGCTTATATTCTTCTATAGTTAATCTTCTTGCGCCTGCTTTGTATTCTGCTACTTCTTCAGTTGACTTTGCTGCTGGTTTCGGTATATATGGTTCTATATGTGTTGTCCGGGTGGTATAACGTTAAGTTGTCAGTGTTTTCTTCTGGCTGCCTATATTTCTCGATGTGCGCGCAAATTTTATTGAATGATCAGTCCATTTGATCTTTCATTTCAGCTCTGATGTATGGTAGCTGATGATAATGTTTTTTTTTTGCTTTTGAATAAATGATTGCAGCTGATAGCCCACAATCATAGTGTATAAGAAGACGGCACGCTCTGGAGATGAAATTATCGAAGATTGTAGACTGTCACGGTCGCCATGTGATATGATATCTTTATGCTGAATACCTTTTACGTAGTCACGTTCTTACGAGGATAGTCGCAAGAGCACCCCGGGGGCAGTAACTCTTTAGCGTACTAAAGAAGAGCCGCCCGTGGCGTTAACTCTTCTTGTGAAAAAGTTGAAGCGGCTATTAAAGCACTAACTCCAAGAGATACGATGGGGAGCAGCTCAACAGCAGAACTCCCAGTAATGAAAACGACGTGTTATGTTAAGACTCTAGAAACACTTTCTACAGACTGTGCTTTATTGATTACTTCTTTACTCTATGATCCGCTTAAATCGATAATTAATCCTACGGTGCATATTTCTACAAAAGTTGTAATATGCCCAACCTTGCATTTCCACTTCATGAAGAAAAGCTTGCCCCATATCTATGCTTTATTCACCAAAGCATAGTGTCACTGACCGCACTTGCATGCATCAAGAATGATGCGTTGCACTTTCTTGCTGTTTGTGACTTGTGTCAAGCATGCATTTTGATTATTTGGGTCTTTTGCAAGGTATTGTAAGATATTGCTTATTGATATTGAATCAGGCATATTACAGTACCCATACTCCTAATCTCGAAGGCTTAAATAGCTATTTATAGCCATCCCCATACTCACTTTTTTAGTATTTCCCTCTTTTTCATTCGAACTAAGGTACTCGATTTTCGCACCTTAGATCGGCTCTAACTCGGTAGGGTTATGTCCGATCGGAAAACGGGTTTCACTATTTTTATCTGCATCCTTTAAGGCGGAGGGTAGGGGCTGGTTCAAATACCGAATGTTGCATATCAAATTAAAGGACTCACTGAGTACTATCGGGTGGTGTACTTTTTTTTCCAATTCAAAAAACTTTCTGGGACTTTTTTGCCGCCGGAAAACTTATTTTCACATACCACATACACCCTAGCTACTACATTTCGTATATATTTTTCCAGTTCTTCTTTCCATGGCCATTAGTGCTCTGTTGTGAACATTTTCCTTATAAGAAATCATTTTCCACAACTCGCCCATCCCGTTCAATCACGAGAAGTAGAAAAGTCTACTTTTTCACCCAAGAAAGTCGCTCAAGCTACATTCGATCGCTAAAGCTTTCCCCCTCAGAGTATAATAATGCATCGTTTAAAACATGTCTCATGTCTGGATGTGTCGAGCCTAAAGTTGTATGAAAAGTGGACATTCCCCTTCTTGAATAATATAAATGCTTATGCGTATGTATATAAGACAACGCTTAATAAGAAATTCGGATACTACGAAAACATTCCGCCAGTCCTCACGATTTTGCGGTAACCGATTTCCCCTATATACATAATTATGTACGTGCACTTTCCTAAAAATAAACGTTTTGACCTATATATAGTCGTTAGAAATATCCTTACTAGAGGTGTGGTTTAGTCAGTATAAAGTTTTAAACATCAATCATGCTTGATTCCCCATAAGGCACAATACTAAAAATCTTTCAAACAACACGTTTCTCACACATATGCAAGCAAAGAAAAGTATTAAACGCCATGGCCTGTAATAAGATGTAAGTAGTAAAGATTTCCCGAAGATACCACTTGCCAACAGCTCACCTTGCCTTTTTCCTCGTTCATCACGTGTAGGTATCAATTTTTTGGAAATAGTGAAATAATTTATATTACATGAAAGGTCAAAGTATCTAGATAGAGGAGGCCGAAGTGAATATTAGTGGCTGCAAGTAGGCATATACTTAGTTAATATATAGGGTCCGCCAAATAACTTTTTTTTTTTTTTAAACAGGGCGCAAAACATCGAGTGTAGCTTCGGCTGTGTGGCACGTAGCGCCGTCCTGTTTAAACCAAATGTTGCCAATATCCTCCTCTTCAATTTTCCTGAACAAAAATTCGTTCAATTGTTGAGAACGACGGTGAATTGATGTTGATGGCGCTTCACGCACACTTTCTGCCACACAATCAATATTCTCGGGTGTACGCACTGTTTTTGGCTTTTCACGCTTTGGTTTATCGATGAGGATGCCAGTTTCTTTCACTTTTTTCACAAGATAACGAACATACGGAGCTGACGGTGCTTCTCTTCTTCCAAAATCCGTACGCAATTTTCGCACACATTCTGCAACATTACCATGATTTTCAAAGTAATGTCGCAATATTTCCCAGCGTTGTTCAAGCATATACACAACCATATTCGTTCAGCGGAAGAATAAAACTAATTATCTGTCAAATCAGACATGAGCTAAGTGTTACCATTCACGACATAAGCACTAGTTGAAAAAAACGTTAGATGGCGGACCCTATAGTTTGAGCCCATAATCAAACAGATAAACGAACATATCGAATCTAATTAATAGTTTTACCAAATTAATTTTTCGTAATAGATCCACGATCATCAATAACGTTCACATCGTGGATATGCATTTTATTTAAGGATTTTGTAACAGAAAGACTGTACAGTAGCCGTAGAAGATATTGGATAAGATGGACGTCGAATTATCGAGTGTTTATCACTATTAATCTCAGGATTTCAGAGCTTGGATTTCAGATATCATTGAGTAGTAAAGCTTTCAGGTCTGCTGCACCCATAAACGAAGAAGTTGTGCTAGCTGAGATTACTCGAGATCCCGACACTAGTGTTCGCCGCACTTCTACCTGCCTGGAGTTGTCTAAGTTTTCAATTTGGAGAATTTAAAAAAAGTAAGGACTGTATCGCTGTCATTTCCGGTGAGTGCATCATCTACACGAACCAGATTTTTGCCTTCATACTGTCATGCTTAATATGGAAGCTCAGACAGAGTTTTCTGAGTTCGCAAGAAATGTCATGTGGACAGATGAGGCTACATTCAATCGTGCGGTCATCTCAAACTTAAGGAATCTTCACATTTGAGTTACAGAAAATCCGTACCACGTTCGTTCCACAACGTGTCCGATGAAATTCGAACCACTCCGGGATTGCTAGGATGTACAGTCCAATCAGTAGGATTACGTGCCACTGCGTGCCTCCAAATTGAATAATAAATTAAGTAGTCATATGTCTTAAGCATTAAATTCATTTCTTTGTAAAGATTTTGTAAAATAAAAAGGAATAATATACCTAAACTATTTTAGTTTTAATTAAAACCTGTATACTATCTGCAGTCATAAAAAGCCATAATTCACTATTTGCAAAAAAATTTTACCTATACCTATAACTACAAAAAGATAAGCTGAACTAGTGGAATGAGGTATCTGGGAAATTTTACTACTTCAAGACAATGAGCAATTATTTGTAGGAGTAGTAATCAGGTTTTAGAAAATGAAAAAAGATAACCCAAACTGGACCGAAACTATAAAAAACCTGATATTTCTAAGATAAAATGTGGTCTAGTTTCTAACCCTGAAGTTTAATTCTACACGAATGGGACACCCGTATCCCATAGAAATAATTTCATGTCAGATTAACTATTAAATAACATTTGAAAATTACACCCGATTGCAACTATAGATTTAATCGAAATATTTTTTTTTACAGAATAGGAAATGGAGTGAATGGTACTTAAGAAATATGCAGATTAGAGAAAATTTAGCAATGGATTCAGGGACAACATTTACAAATCGTCGTGGCTACACTGTCTCCATCACAACACTACTTATTTTAGCGGCTTCTTTTATATGCAGTCTTATAGCAGCTTGTTTTCTAGTCTATAATTTTGCTGTATGTCCAATTAGAACATCTTCAACCACTACAACAACTCCTGATCATCATCACTCATCTATAGAACCATTGCCTACTTATGATGAAAATTTAGACGAAAATATATTCGACGTGTACACAAATATAAATTCGTCCCTTCCAAAAACAGACGGAAACGTACGCTTACCAAGGTCTGCAGTTCCTATCGAATACAATATATCCTTGATTCCTTTTCTAATTGAGGATAATTTTACATTCCTCGGGGAGGTCAGAATCAAAGTAAAAATCACTGAAGACTGTGATAATATTACCCTGCATGCAGCAGATTTACAGATTAATAGAAATAACGTAATTGTCCGCCAAATAACAACTAATGGCGGTGAATCTAATGAAATTTTCATAAAGTCTCAGTATTTTATAGAGACCAAACAGTTCTTTGTCCTGAAGTTTTACAGGACTTTAGCAAGATTGACAGAGTACGAAATACATATAAAGTATATCGGTCAATTAAGGGATTATCTCCAAGGATTTTATAGAAGTTCGTATGACGTAGGCAATGATAAAAGGTAAATGATAAATTGTATATGTTAGAGAATAGCTTAAATGAATTTAAGAACTTATGTATTACAGATGGTTAGCAGCTACGCAGTTTCAACCTACAGACGCCAGACGTGCATTTCCTTGTTTTGATGAACCAGCTCTTAAAGCTAATTTTATTTTAAACATCGCTAGATTAACAAATATGAGCTCAATTTCAAATATGCCTAAGGAAAGGGTTCCTATAAAACCTGTGTGAGTTATAAAAATTTTTAATTTAATGGAATTCTGGCTTTCTACTTCCTATGAAATATTTCAAATTCATTTGCAAGATTTCCATTAATTTTTTAATTACAGTGATGGACTTCCAGGATATGTTTGGGATATTTACCGGAAATCATTGCCAATGTCCACATACCTCGTGGCGTTTGCTGTTACTGATTTTAAACATAAAACCAACGGAAATTTTTCTGTTTGGGCACGTTCAGATTCTATTAAATCTGCCGAATACGCCCTCCAAGTTGGTCCGAAAATTCTTAAGTTCTTAGAAGAGTTTTTCAATATACCCTTTCCCTTACCGAAAATTGATATGATAGCTCTTCCAGACTTTCATGCAGGTGCGATGGAAAACTGGGGCCTTATTACTTACAGGTATAATAGTCTTTTAATTCTATGTGTATAACATATTTGCGATATATTCCATTTGTATATTTTGTATTAGAGAAACTACAATGCTCTTTGAAGAAGGTGTTTCGGCAAGTGGCAATAGACAGAGGGTGGCAACAGTTGTAGCCCATGAATTGGCTCATCAATGGTTTGGAAATTTGGTCACTCCAAGCTGGTGGTCTGATATATGGCTGAATGAAGGATTTGCCAGCTACATGGAGTACTTATGCGTAGACGGTATTGAACCAACATGGAAATCAATGGATCAATTTGTAGTATCCGAACAGGAGAATGTATTTCTTTTGGATGCTCTATCTTCATCTCATAAAATTTCCGTTGAAGTTGGTAATCCAGATGAAATCAATGAAATATTCGATCGAATTTCATACAGTAAAGGATCGGCTATTATAAGAATGATGAGTCATTTTTTGACCTCGAAAGTGTTTAGAATGGGACTTACAAATTATTTGAATGAAACGTAACTTTAATCTTACCACATTTTAAAGAAATTGGAATTATTAATTGTTTTTGACTTTCTAGGGCATATAAATCCGCAACACAAGATGACTTATGGAGATTTTTAACGGAAGTTGCTTTATCGAACAATGTTTTGGATAAATCTATGTCAGTAAAAGAAATCATGGACACGTGGACACTTCAAATGGGATTTCCCCTTGTTACTATCGTTTATGATACTAACTCAGAGAGTCTTCGCATAAAGCAGGAAAGATTCAAATACAAAGCCAATGAAACAAATGAAACTGTTCAATCCCTCTGGTGGATTCCTTTAACGTACACCACATCAGCAGAGTTGGATTTTAAAAACACCAGGGCATCCCATTGGATGCGTAGAACGGAAAATCTTGATGTAGAACACTTGAACATATCTGTTTCAGACTGGTACATTTTTAATATTCAGCAAACCGGGTATTATAGGGTCAACTACGATGAAAACAATTGGAAATTAATTACTGCTCATTTACGCGACCGAAACCGATTTAAACAAATTGCACCTACAAATCGAGCTCAATTAATTGACGATGCATTGAATTTGGCACGAGCCGGATATCTAAACTATGACATTGCCCTGGACGTCACAAGATACTTGGCCCACGAAGACGATTATGTGCCATGGAAGGCAGCGATTACTGTTTTTCACTTTTTAGATTCCATGCTTATCAGTAGAGGGGACTACAAATTATTGAAGGTATGTATTTGCTCTCCCAACTTTCATATTTTAATTTTAATTAAGATAAACTAATTTTAAAGCTTTTTGCGGTTTCCTATTATAATGTACTTTTCGTGCCATAAGTTATAATTAAAGTTATGCAAGTAATTCTCGTGAAATCATAATGGTGTCCCGCAAGTATATATACCTACATACATACGTTCTACAAGGTACCTTTGGGCGATTGCTTGAATTAGGTCCAACCACTGACTTATAACAATGGACTGAGCGATTTGCTATTTCATATGGCACAGATATTGTGTTTCTGTATATCACTTTAAAACTTTACTACATAAAAAACATGTAAAACTCAACCAATTAGATGAAATTTTACACCCGAAAATCTTGCGTCTAAGTGATATTTTAATCGCTTATAAGGAATTAAACTCATTCCGACTTTAATTTTCAAAAGTTATTCTTAACTGAATCCTGCGTATGGGCAAGAGAGACGGAACATGGTAAGCATTATTTTTACCTTATTATTTCTTCCGTGATTGCATCTGCAGTCAACATAAAAATATCAAATGGCATAAGAAAACGTTTAGTAAGAAATGTTTTGTGTTGGTAGCTCCAACTCTGCCATAGGGCGAAAGAGAAAACTGTAAAACTTGTGCCATTTTTTCTTATAGGAAAATGGCAATACGCTCAGTCCATTGTTATAAGTCAGTGGGTCCAACGGAATTTCAAAATGTTAGTTCTTCTGAAGAATTATTCAGTTAAAGTAGTTTTATTAAAATTCAGTAGAGTATTAGAAAATTGCTATCATTAGAGTCATTTCTATTGTCACAAGTTCGTCGTCTTTTCTGACTCTCCGGATTTTAGAGTACATATGGTGTACCTACCCTACGATTATGAATTAAGATTTCTTAGATAGATAATTGTTTCAACTGGTCTATAACTTTTCTCCTTTTGAGTTATGGCTCAACATAGTAAAAATTGTGGAGTCTTAATCAATTTTAATCATTTAATTAGAAACTATTTTCATTAAAAAACACCAGCGCTTGGTTTTCATATCGAATTTAAGAAGCCGCCCTAAGTCAAATGAGCTATCACAGTTTCTTGCCAAAATAATATAGTCCAGTCAATAGGGACTAAAAAAGGCCTTTGCCCTACAAAAGGAGTTGTAGAAACGATTTTGATATACATATGTTATTTAGTTCCAAATACAAATTTTCGACCTTGGAGCCGGGTCAGCTCGGTCCGCCATATTGTATTAAAGGTACAAAAAAATTATTTTTTTCAAAATAATTCTTCAACGGTTAATCCCAAAGTATATAGAATACAAGTATTCTCGGTTCGAACCACGTTCCATCATTTTGTCTGGAGAGAAAATTGTGGTGACGTCACTCTGTGTCTAATATGTACTCTATATATAGAAAAATATAGAAAAAAATAAGAAAATCTTCTATATCTTAATAAATTTGGCAATAAATTACTGAAATTGTTGCTGCGTTCCTTTTCTCATTCAGAATGAATTTTTTCAATCCATGTCGTTCTTTTTCTCGGGCCGAACGATTTAGTTTCAATCTGTCATCGCTTTTTTCGGACTCCGAATCGTTCTGAATGCACCTGAGTTTTTCCTAGATTCAAGCAGAACGATTTTAATTTGTATTCGTGAATGTGTTGTTTACAATTTGGACGAAGTGGTATTAGTTGAGTTTAAGTTGCCTTTGTTGGAAAATAGCTTTATTTTTCATAAACAACAATTTTTACGGATTTATACTTGCTTTTATCAAATGGAAGAAATGTCAAACACTTGAAATGGTTCTGTTTCGTTCCTTTTCTATGAGCACAGAATTAAATTATGACATTGTTCTGTCGATTCATATAGATTCATTCAGAACGAGAAAAGGAACGCAGCATGTGTATGAAAAAGGAAAGTTTTGAATACTTTAGATGTTTTTTTATAAAACTTTTACCATAATTAATTTCAATAAGGTAGAAAGATGTACTTTCCAGTTCAAGTAAAAGTGTAAACTGAAACACAAATAGTTTTTTTATGCCATAAATGTATTAACATAATAATGATTTTGTAGCAGTAAAATATTTAATTAATACATAATTAATCTTTTTGTGTTTTGTTTTTACTCCATCAAATTAGTTTTCATACTATAAAGTAAAATTCAGTACGAATAGTCACAACGTATCTATGTGATATGATTTCACTTACCAGGATGCTAACTTGTGGCTTAAGATCTTTTATAAACTAGTTATCGTCAGGTATTTGCATGTGAATTAGTTATAGTTATATACTTTTTTGTAAGTCACTGCTTAACAAGTTACATCGGTGGAAACGTAAAGATTCTTCCAAAATACCGTCCAACTCCTCGTTTGTCACATTTTAACAAATAATTTGTAGCTATTCATTACATAATGATGGTAGTTTTGTAAATTCAAAGTCAACTCATTTTCTCACCACCACGAGGTAGAGTAAACGGGTCCTGTTTTTAAATTGTGGTATCCCAGGTAGGCGTAATGTTCTTTTTATACCCTAAATGAAATCTAAAGGGTATACTAAGTTTGTCATTCCGTTTGTAACGCACAGAAATATTGCTAGTAGAGAAAAATGGAGTGAACACCCACGCATAAAATTAAAAGTTATTTTGATTTTTGCATGTCCGTCCGTCCGTGCGCACGATAACTCGAGAACGCGTGTACTTAGAGAGCTGAAATTTTGTACATGGATAAAATTAAGATGAGACAAATTGGGCAGCTCCCTCGTGGAGTTGCCATACAAAAATTTCGTTTTCCACTATATATTTGAACACTGCCTGAGAACGCGTTGACATAGAGAGCTGAAATTTGGTACATAGTGTTTTCATAGTAATAGCAAATAAATTTAAAAAATGGAATAAATCGGGCAACCCATTCTTGGTGTTGCCATATAAAAATTTATGTTTTTTACGGATACTAGGAAAACGATCAGTCCTAAATATTTCTATTGTACTAAAAACTTCTTCATAATATGGGGTTCTTTAAAATTGGTTATAATCATTTTTTCTGTCCGACGAACCGTTCTAGAAATATATGCGAAAAACCACTGCAAAAATCAAAATTGCTCAAATGGGTACCCATACGGAATTTCATACGGGCATTCATCTAGGCCCTAGGGATTCATAAGAATTGGTCTTAGACCAATATTAGTTTTTTTTTTTTTGCAATTAAGTATTCTGCAATTAATGACCCCGAGTATGTTTCTATTATTTCTTTGGTTTTGATAGTCCGAGTTTGTTGATGCCTTCATAATCATCTTAATGTTAGTGTGGTCCTCTAACCCATTTTCCATACTGGGAAGTGAAGCCCATGTCATCCATGTCATTGTCTCATCTTCGTTGCCGCTCTCGATGATAACCTCTGGACTCTGGTGTATTCTCGCATGGTGGTAGGTCTTAAACACATGATACCGTGTAGCGTCCTTTGCTGGTGGTAAAGAAGCTAGGTTAAAGCTACCGGCTATTGTCGACTTCTTCTTCCATGTTGCCGCTATACAAAGCAAGGAGATAGCGTGTTCCAGAATGAGATGCCTTCTTGCATTCTGATCTTTGAAGATGCCAATGACAGCATTGAGTCCTCTGTTGTTTTTTTTTGTTTTTAATGGCGAAAAAACATTTATTTTTCCTTGGTTGAAGAAGGATGATGTCGTATCACAGTCGCTAACCGTATGTAAAAACAGGATGATTTCGGCTACGTCTTTCATTTTCAAACTATTCGCGAAATACATTCTTCAGTTGTTTTTCCTTTCCCCGATTTGCGAAGGTAGATGATGGTCGCTTTTGGATGATTCTAACACGCTCAGCAGAACTAAAAGATCAACTTGTTCGCTAACGATATAAACAACGTCGATTGATAAGCAGAAGGATATCGGTGTGTTGATAATTAACACATCAGTATCTTCTTCACTTACTTTTATTGGAAGCTTATTTCAAGTAACATAAATATTCCTTAAACTAAAACTTAAATAAAATTAAGACTGTTCTGTATATTCATGGACTAAACACCCATGCATAAAATTAAAATTTATTTTGATTTTTGCATGTCGGTCGTCCGTCCGTCCGCCTGTCCATCAGTCCGTCCATCCTCACGATAACTCGAGAACGCGTGTACTTAGAGAGCTGAAACTTTAATATAGATTTTTAAAAGAAAAAGTAAAATTAAATTTGAAAATGGGATAAGTCGGGTAACTCCTTCGTAGGGTTGCCATGCAAAAATTACGTTTTTCATTATATATTTGGACACTACCTGAAAAGGCATCAACGTAGAGAGCTGAAATTTTGTACATAGTATTTTCAGAACAATAGTAAATATAATTTCAAAAATGGCCCAAATCGGGCAACCCCTTCTTAGTATTGCCATATAAAAATTGAGGATTTTTACGTATACTGTGAAAACGATGTACCGATATGAAATCCTATACTAGCATTATTTCTGGGGTTACAAACGGAATGACAAAATTAGTACATATACCCTTTAGATTTCATCTAGGGCATAAAAGTACTCTAGATTGCTCCCTATTTTGAGTTGTTTACATGCGGTTCTGAGTTCAATTAAAGAAAATAGATTCTTTCTTACCTCTAAATTAGCACAGCAACAAGAGCATATTTTTAAAATCAACGCAAATACGTATGTCACCATTTCTTTTCGGCACAATTTCAAAATTTGAAGCCTGTGCACTAGTCTTGCTCTTCTAATCTGCCCTGCAAGCCAGAACAACCCAAAATCGTAATTTTATTTATTTTTTTCGTGAAAATTAGATGTGTTATGGGGAACCTGTAACTAATACTGTTAAATACAATTAAAAAAAAAAAAACAAGTACGAATTACCATAATATGTAGATCAAAAAACTATCAAAAATAGCTACCACAATAAAGGAGGAAAAACGATGTACCAAACGCAACAGAGTATTTCATTGCTTTGATGATTAAAATAAATCTGTAATTTCTCAAACACAAAAGCAATGTAAATAATATTTGTATATTTTCAGGAATACATTTTAGGCTTGCTTGGAATGGTATACGAAAAGGTGGGATTTGATGACCCAAAGGATGAAAAAGATATGCTCACTGTTTACAAACGCATTGATATTCTTACTACAGCATGCCATCTTGGTCATTCTAACTGCATGTATAAATGCATTAAGCAATTTCAAAATTGGATGTTTTCACCAAATCCGGATGTTAATAATCCGTAAGTACATATAAAAAAGAATAATAATAATAATGTTATTTGGATTCCATTGGTTCAACAAAGCAAAAAAAGAAAAGGAATTTAAATATCTATAATCAAACTCGCACTGAATGCTTGAATATTAACATATTCCCCCAATTAATTATGCCTATCTATATCAAAAATTACATTCAACTTTTTAAATAGGATTAATATCCTATTCTTTCAATTTAACGTCCAGAACTTTTAATTAGGTCTGTTCTTTTACTTCAACATATAATAATTCCTGAATTTTATTTATTTGGTGGAAGTAGCAATCAGAATGACAAGAGTATCTACCTACATATGTATATCAAAAGTAAGAGCCCAGCGGGAATTGGAAGCATCACAGAATGCAAGCGGAAGCTCTACTCAGAAGGCATAGATGCATAGCAAACTTCATTTCTTTTTAACATTACATGTCATTAGGAGGACGCAATAGAAAAGCTTTTCGACCGCTTCCTCCAAGCTTCCATTGGCAAATCTGACAATTTTTTCCGTTGAGTGCAAGCAATGGAGAAAAAGAAATTATGAAATTATGAAAATTCCCAAAAAACATTCGTTACTACGTACAATCTTAGGCCTAATTAAATTGAATTCGTTCGGATCGGAATAGAAAAGGCTTTGACGAGTTTTTTTCTTCAAGAAAACCTAATAAAATGTTTTTAAATTTTTTAAAAACTATTTTAAGATTGCTCTGATTTTACTAAATTTTGACAATTTTGACATGCAGAACTATTTTGACAGTTTGTGCGGAAATCTTAATTGATAACCTTTGATATTAATGAAATTTTAAAAATTTCGCAAAACTTTATTTAATTTTCCAGAAAAAAGCTTTTTTAAGCTTTTTCGATTCTAATCCCAACGGATTCAGTAATAAGGCTGATTATCTTTATAAGGAAGAAATATTTACTGTACAAAAAACTTCAATAATATTCTTCTTACGTTACATTATGGAATAAAACTATATTAGCACTGTAGACAATAAATACTTAAAAGCCGAGAAATTCACAGAAAAGCATTAAATTTTTCTAAAACCTACTCGAGTCTCAAAAAGTAGAAGGCAACCAGAGAGAGCAAAAGACTTTCTGATAAAGTCCTTTCTAGGTAAAAGTAATTTAATAGACTTTGCATCAGATACAAGGCCAAGGCCATCCAAACATTGGAAGATACATATTTATAACCAAGTGATGTACAACATTATCACTAACTTCAAAAATAGGTTTGTTAATCTACCTTTAGCACAGTCAGTTGACTCATTTATAAAGTTGTACCTGAAATATGCAGAGTCATTTGTAGAAAATTATAAAAATGTTTTCAATGTAAACATTTCCACCTTACACGATGAAACAAAAATAATAAATAATATGTTCCAAAACAAGAGCATTGTTGTAAATTTGGAAAGACTGAAAACAGAAATTAATAAAAACTTCTGCCCAAATTTTAACAAGTAGCTGCAAGCTGCTCTGGATCTTCCTGTCAACTTGGCCGACTGTGAACGGAGCTTTTCCATCGAGTTTAAACATGGTTAAGAGCAACTGCTTCAGGAGAGGTTTTCGAACATGACACTCATAAACAGTGAAAATGAGATAATTGAAAACAAACTAACAGCGCAACAGGTGCTAAATAAGTTTGAAAAAAAAAAAACTCTAAACTAAAGCGGTTACAGACATTAACTATCTCTTTATTAATGCTTACTAAAAACGTAAGTAATTGATCCAAAATGTGTATCTAACTTCAGACCTGTAAAATACTTAAGTACATTGGTACTTAAGTATTAGCACCAGGACCTAATGCATAATCGGCTACTCATAATTCTGGGCCAGATATTTATTCTTTTCTCAATTAAATTGATTTATTTCCTACTTCGCTTTATTTACCTGCGAAGTAGGTCATTATTGCAAAGTTAAATCACTCCGCAATAAATTTTGATCAGCCACTAGGTCATTTTTTATTTATGCTGACCGGGCATTGATCGGTGCACTTAAAATGTTTTTTGTATTTATTTATCTATGCAATTATTACGATTGCAAAGATAAGAACGTACATATAATATAATTATATAATCAATTTTTTGGTCTCTGGATACCAAGAGACCCGTGTATACACTTCGAAGACGCACAGAGACCTAGTCTCTAGAAACTCTTTTGGTCTCCGGTCTCCTTCCCTTCGTGTATTTAAAAAGAAAAGGTCTCCAGCTCGGTCTCCGGTCACCGGAGTTTGTTTATTTCTCGTCTCTAGATCTCCGGAGACTATTTGTGTATTCTGTCAGTTAAGTGTAGGTCTAATCGGAAAAGAAAAGGAATAAAGTGGAGTGAGTTTGACAAATTGTTATAGAGAAATTCTTTCGTTAATTTTCATTTAATATATTATAGTAAATCGAGTGGAAAACAGAAAAAACTAAGGTTATGTTACAATTAGTTGAAGAGCATCCAATATTGTGGATTTCAAAGCATTATATAAGAGAAAAATTACAACTATTTTGCTTGAAATCCAGGTACAAACTGATGCCCGAATATTTTAAGGCAGAAACACATCCAAGCAAGCCTCAGGCCTGGTCTCTGTCAGGCTTCCTCGCAGCTCGCCTCAAGGCTTGCCTCAGAGAAATGAAAACAAAATGATACCGCCGGGCTCGGTGCTGTCATTGTAATTTATTTAGTACATCTGTTGATAGAAGTAGACCTGAGAGAGAAAAATTTCCAACATTGAGCAAAGCGCGCTTTGTGGCTAGGCCTTGAAGCTAGCTGCTGGCTTGGTTTTGTGTTGCATAATTTCAAAACCCGTGCTGGAAATTTTGACAACACCTCGAGGAAGCCTCGAGACCTGGATGTGTTTCTGCCTTTATAGTGTAGTTCAAAGCACAAGTAATGGATATACCGAGTCATCCAGTGAAGTGGTTCATGAAGCCAGCACAGAATAGCTGAATTAGGCCATCTCAACCATTTAAGAGTTACAGGGTGATTAAGAAAATTGTGGAAACGATAGCCCTGTGGATATTATGAGCAATTCATAATTTTCACAATGAATTTATAATGTTCTCTTATATAAAGATAAAATAAAATGGATTTAATTATTTTTCATTTCGATTTGTTTTATTCAAATAATTAATAATAATAATTTATGCAGATATCACCACTGAAAGAATAATAATTTTTTTTTATGTATATAATGACTCTTTAATAGAAAAAAAACGTTATAAAATGGCTCTTAAGTATAAAAAAGAAAACAACAAAAAGTGGCTCTGAAAGAAACAAAATGAGAAAAGGCTCTAGATAACTAAAAATTAAATGGGACGCAAAAGGCTCAAACAATTATATAAGACTAAGAAACAATATAAGAAGCTAAATAAGGCACATTAAAAAAGATTAAGCTCACAATATAAAGGAAATGTAAGGTAGAATTTTCACAATAATTTTGAAAATAAAGATTTAGAACCAAAGTCGAGATAAAATGCTAAAATTTAAAATGTGCCTATATTTGCAGATAAGTGGCAGTTCCAAGAAGAGCTCACCAAGAAAAGTTTCCAAAATAGATAACAAGAATTTTTGTAAGAGAACCGAATGCGAAATTTAGAATTTTTTGTTAAAAACATATAATTTTGTCCAATGCCACCGATATCATAGCGTCCCACGAGAGCAGCCTGTAGTATCATAGACCTCTACAAACTGCCCTCATCATCCCTCCAGCTTAGCATCTCTAACAGAGCACTTGTCCTTCCCACAGCACGTGCAACGATTCCTAAGCGGGGAGAGGCCCCGTGGACTAGTGTTGCAAATGCTGTGGCCTGCTATCACCAGCGAAAGACAAGAGCTCCGTCCTGCTCCGACGATAGTGGTTGCCATGTGCAGTTGAAAGTGTCTGCGTTCGTTGCCAGATATTCAAGACGTAAACGTCTCTTCAATCTGTCAACGAAGTGGCGCTTAAGTGCTTGTGCGTGGTGATGTGGGTCAGTGTTCTGATTCCCATCTCCGGCTCTCATGTAGTACAAGTGAATTGTAGATTTGGCCAGTGTCAACACAAAGCTAATCAAACAATTCACCCGACTACAAACCTTTGGTCCCCATAGAAACGATGTCCTAGTAATGCCGAAATTCGGGTGGATCAACTGACACATATCGCGCACCAGTTCCATCAGACTCTGCAAAGCTGGACAAGTGAAGAACCTGTGAAACAAGGTGCCTTCACCAGAACAAACTGTGCAGATTCTCTGAACCCGCCGGTCGATATGTGACAACTGATTAGGATGCATAAGACTGTGATGCAGCAATTTGAATGCTACATCAGCATCTTTGTAACTAGAAGGATAACTGTAGACTACTCTGCAAGTTATCCCTCCCATCACGCCCATATTCACCCCGAGGTGTGTTCGCCATCTGTTGTATCCTGTATACTCCGGAGGTCTTATTGACATAAGTACGTCACGGAGCACACGAGTTGTAAGTGTGCTGAAAGGTGTGTGAGGCGGTCTGTCTAGAACGAAAGCATCTTCCAACTTAGTGCCAGGGTCACTGGTCCCAAGTTGGCGAAATCTCTCCCGCGCAGAAGTCGCCAGGTCGTGTAGTTGTGGAGTGTTCGTGTTTATTCGACAGTTTCCAGAGATATCAATAATATCTCCGAGAGCTGTCAGTGTATGCATGTCAGCTTCAAAACCTCGAGCATTACTGAACACTGAATCTATTAATTCAGGATTAAACCTGATTGGAATCGACGCGAATTGCGTGTACCGTAGAGCATTCCACTTAAGGTGAAATGCTGGCCTGATTCTGCCCCAGGTCTGAATCGTTGAGATTAGATCCTGCGGCCAGTCACGAGGATAGGGTGGTCGAACAGAGAGCAGGTAGTAATACTCCCCTATGCCGATCCCTCCCAGTACATTCACCAACAGTTGAGAAATCAAGGTGTCTCTCTGGCAGAACACTCGTTGGAATGCACGCACTTGGAGACACCTTGATTTCACAACCAAGTTAGTGAGACCTAATCCACCTATCTTGACTGGCAGGCAGAGCGTGCTTTCAGCAACCCATCGTCTTCCGCACCAAAAGGCGTCTATCGCTTTTGCTTGAAGAAGACCTACGAAGCCTTCATCAAACGTCTCAGACTTTAGCAGATGAACGATGGACGAGGTAATCAAATAGTTTATCACGACTGACCTTCCCATTAGGGATAGTGGAAACAGTCGACTACGCCATGAGTTTACAGCTCTAGAGAGTTTCTCAAGAGCGATGCGGCTATTATTTGATTTACTCTCGCGTCCGATATACACACCTAAATACTTCAGGCAAGTATTAGTCCATTGGATGTTCAGTGGAGTATCTGTACGACCTCTCCACCTTCCACACCACAAGCCTTGACTCTTGCTAAGGTTGATTTTAGCGCCCGCTATACGCTCGTACTGTTCGAAAACAGCACGAGCGACCGGAAAAGCTTCATCTCTTGTCACGAAAATAGAAAGGTCATCCGCATATGCCAACATAAGAGGCCTCACATTGGTATATGGTAGATGCACTGAATATTGTCCGAGCATTCGACGAAGATTCACCAGTAGCGGCTCCAACGAAAGATCATAAAGCATACCTGACAATGGACAGCCCTGTCTGATACCTCGATGAAACGAGATAGGAGCCAGAACCTGTCCTTGATGCTTAATCAAAATCGCTGAATCTCTATACAGTTTCCCGATGATATCGAGCCACCTGGGCGGGAACCCAAATGCCTCGAGAGCAGTCAGGAGATACTCGTGCGAGACGCTATCAAAAGCCTTTTGCTGGTCAAGAGAAATCATGGCCATTTGTGTACCTGTCTGTTCATGGTAGGCAAACAAATGTTTGGCTACCGCGATGTTGTCGTAGATACTACGACCAGGAACACAATAGGACTGTTCCGGGTGTATTACCGAAGCAATCACTGAGCGGAGTATCGCCCCTAATGCTTTGCAGACGATTTTATAGTCCACATTGCATAGGGTTACTGGCCTCCAGTTCCCCATCCTCTGCAAATCTCCTTTCTTTGGAATCAATCGCATAACAGACCTCCTCCAACTAGAAGGAAAGTCTGAATGTGTCTCAACCGCCGAATTGAAGACTTCCAAAAGGTCAGGAATTAATAAATCCCTGAAACGTATGAAGAATTCTGGAGTCAAGCCGTCATAACCAGGTGAAGTGTGTCGCCTTAGATCCTTTGTCGCAGCGATCATATCCTCCAATGAGATTACTGTATCCAGGATCTCCTTGTTGTCTTCAGAGAAAATGGGAATATTCTCAAGAAATTCATGAGTGCTCGAGGATGTTGTCGACGTCGATTCAGAGTAGAGACTACTGTAATAGTCTCGAATAAATTCTGATAGCTGTTGTCCGTTGAGGACTTGTCCAGATTCATCAACTATCGATTCGACTTCACAAGAAGCAGTACGTCTAGTTGCCTGAAAGAAGTACTCGGTTGGAGAATCGCCTTCCCTCAGCCAGCGTGATTGGCTACGCAGCACAAACTCCAAGCTGTGCTTGTAAGTTTGTGTTGCCAAGCGTTCCTTTATTCTGTTAAAATAAAGAATCAACTCCGGCTGAGTTGGGAGAAGAGCTGCCACCCGAGATACTTCGGCCGACAAGCTAGAAGCTTGATACCCACTTCGATTGAAATTCGCTTCGATAAAAGATCGAATTTGGAGCTTTCCAACATCCCACCATTGACTAAGAAGAGGGAAGTCACCTTTCCTCTCTTGCCAATCGTGCCAGAATTCAGTGAATTCATTGATGAACTGCTCGGAATTCAACAAATAGTTGTTGAATATCCAGTATGCAGTTCTTCTTTCAACTAGAGTGCTGGTTGCCACTACAAGAAGGTGATCGCTAACGGAACACACTTCATGAGTGACACCAACGAAATGTTCTAGTATTCCAGGTGAGACGTAAAGTCTATCGATTCTGGAGCCTGCGAGACTTCCATGGATATTTCGCGAGACCCTCGTGTATGATCTAGTCGTAGGATGCATCCAACGATAGATATCCACGAGTCTGAAAACACGGACAAAATTCCTCAACCGAGTAGCATTGACAGAGTTGAACTCAACTCCGGAATGCCGATCCATTGAGGGATTTAGCGTGCAGTTGAAATCACCTCCGAGGATAGTTTCGCCACTAAAATTCACCAGACAGGATTGAACACTATCAAGAACTTGTCTTGTAATGTCCTGGTCATGAGGAAGGTACACGTTTACTACCTTGATATGTTTGTCTTGAACGACAAAGTCCAAGGAAGAAGCGAAGCCTGGGAAGATATCTGTATAGACAGGAGACGATAGTGTGAATTTGTTGGATACAATGATTGCCACCCCTGAGCCTCGACGAGGCGCAGGTGTGGCAAACATTGCATAGCCAGTGTGCAAATAAGCATAACGCTCAAGTTGTGTATATGTGTCTTGTGTAAAATTCGTCTCCTGTAGAAGGGCGATGTCTATATCGAACATTTTGACATGTTCGATAGTGCTGTGTAACCTTGTATGTGCACTTAAACCCCCGGCGTTGATAGAACCTATCTTGCACATTCAAAGAGATGAAAAGCTCAAACGATGAATGTGCGACATCTACTGACGAGGAGAATCGGCCAAGCAATGCTCCTGAATCAGCTCCACCACCTTCCTATGGAGTCGATCAAGCCGAGATACACCGCTGTAATTCCTCTTCTTCTTGCACTCCTCTTGTAGGAGTAGAAGTTGAGGAATTAGCAACTCTGGCCTCCCCAGCTCCTCCACAAGAATACTCCAGATTTTATCTGAATTCTTCTTGTACAGGAGCCGGGCAAGAATCTTCGAGATCTTCTCCCTAGGAAGGGTTTCCATACCCTCCGAGACTTCAAATTGGCTACCAATCGACATGGTGCTACCACACGACTCGTACCCACTGAAGCTGGAGAGACCAGTCTCATCCAAGCCGGTCATTTCGCAGTCCGAAAGCTGTTGGAGAGATGCTTCCGCCTCTCTCACAACAACCTTCGAACCGCGGGCACCACTATCGTCCTCCTCCGAGTGGGGCCGCTTGGGTGCGACTGGCTTTGCTGGCTCTGGAGGAGGCAGCATCACCCGGTCGACTTTCTTCCTCCTCGTCCTCCTTTTTCTGCCTACATGGCTAATCGACTCCTCGTCAGAAGTAGCCATGCTTTCACGTGCCGACGTGGCGCCGTTTACAGCCGTAATAATTTTTGCCTCAGGGACAATTTCAGGCACTTTAGCCACTGGCTGCTCCAAGATAGCAGGCTGAGTGCTGGCAGAAAGTTCCTTCTCCGGAGCCACTACTGTAGCAGTGGTTTCCTTCGAAGGAGCCTTCTGTTCAGCCTTCTTTCCGCTTCTCTTGGGGCAGTCAGCAATAAAATGCCCTACCAAATGGCAAGCATGGCATTTCGCTTCGGTGCCCACGTCTATCCAGTATCTCGAGCCGGATATGCTCAGGTAGAAGCCTGACGGAAGCGTACATCCCTTATTTAAAGTGATGGACGCTTCCCGGCTGGTACCGAAGATACCCCGCCCGAGACCCTCGTCCCCAATTTTGATGGGAATGGCGCGAACCTTTCCATGAACCTTCCCGAATCTCCCAAGGAAATTCGCGAGGTCTTCATGTTGGGCTCGCATAGGGACCCGTGAAAACACGACCTTCGTGGGCTTTTCCCTGAGTGGGAACAGCGCAAGGTGTCCACCATCCACAAGCAAAAGCTTGGTAGCGCTTTCGAGGGTTGTGGTATACACCTCAACCATTCCCCCAGCTATTATTCCCATGGAAAATAGCTGCTCACAGGAGATGACGCGGAAGATTGCCTTCAGGTATGCAGTCTGAGGACATCCTCTGATGTGCTCCAACTGCATCCCGTAGCTCTCGTCCTGCCACCTCCCGTCGAAAAAGCCCTGGAGACCCGCACTGGTCTTGGGCCGAGGCTTACCTGCGTCCAATGGGGCTGGACGAGGAGTGATGCCCCTACTCTGAATTTCTATTGTGGTAGCTTGTTTGGAACTGCCACTTACCTGAGCATACGAGATCCCTGCAACTAACGCCGGGGATCGTGGTGCTGCTTCTGAGCTCACTGCTGTCGCTACTGGTGCTGATGGTTGCTTCTTAGAGTTTACCTTCTTTGACGAAAGCGGTGGCCTCATCACAAGACCGCTAGGCTTTCGCGCTGAGGCCGAAGCCGTCTCAACTACATCCTTCAGCGTTGGATGCTTTGGGTTTGAGCCCCTCGGCTGTTCAATTGCTATAGCTGCAGCTACAGATGCTGCGGCAATATCGGTTGAATTTGGAGCTGTTACTCCAGTTTCGTCATGGGCAGTTTTGGTTGCGCTGGCCATTGTCTTCTCCAATGGAGGTGTCTGTGTTTTTTTCCTTTGACCTGTTCAGTAGGGCCCTTAATGACCTTTTCAGTGGGCCCTTTTGAGTTTTTTTTTGGAAAAAGAAATACCTTTATTGGTATTCTGCCTCCCTGCACTTAATTTGAGGGGATCATCTGTCCCCCCAGAATCACTACTGCTCGAGCTCATTGTGAGCCCGGCAGTGTAAATTTTTTCTGCTGCTATTAATTTATTTTTATTTTTCAATTTGTGTCCGAAATTTTTGATTAAAGTAATCAAGCTTCAATTTTGACTAAACATTTTTCACTGTTGCCACGTTGTCATGGCAACTACCGAAATTAAAATAAATTAAATGTTCCAAATGTCAGAATTTTCAAATTTCAATATTTTTTTATGCTTTTTTATTGGTTTTCCAATTTAAATTAAATTTTCACAAAATTCCGCGTTGAAAAACACACTCACTCACTGTTCCTTATTTACTGCACCTTTTTACCACTATTACACTAAATTAATGTTGTGCTTTTTCGGAGCTAAAACTGACGCGTCCGCTCTCTGTGACAATAATAATAATTTTTTTTTTTTTATTTATATATGCTCTTTATTTTTGGCTCTTTTTGTGGCTCTTTTAAATATTCCTTAAAACTAGTTGGCAAAAGGCACAAAATTGTAAAAAGACACTAGCTAAACTAACTTATAAATAGTCAAAAGGGACAATTAAAAACAACTAGAACAATTAATACAACAAAAATGACACAAACAAGAAAAAATTCTCAAAAAAGACTGTATAAACGGATACTAGAATTTTGAAAAGGATCTAAAAGTTGTACAAAAAATTTAATATTCCCAATTTTGACAATTGGGTAAGTGGCAGTTCCAAGAAGTTCCAATTTCCAAAATAATCTAATAAAAATAATAACCTAAACGAACGAATTTTCAAAATAAAATTTTGAAATTTAGCACCGAAACCGAAACCGAATTAAAAACATAATAGCCGAACGAACGAAAAAATTTACGCGATACCGTAATAGAGTCCCGCGAGAGCAGCCTGTAGTATCATAGACCTCTACAAACTGCCCTCATCATCCCTCCAGCTGAGCATCTCTAACGAAGCGCTTACCCTTCCCACAGCACTTGCAACAGTTCCAAAGCGAGGAGAAGCCCCGTGGACTAGAGTTGCAAATGCTGTGGCCTGAAATCACCAGTGAAAGACAAGAGCGCCGTCCTGCACTGACGATAGTAGCTGCCATGTGCAGTTGAATGTGTCTGCGTTCGTTGCCAGATATTCAAGACGTAAACGTCTCTTCAATCTGTCAACGAAGTGGCGCTTAAGTGCTTGTGCGTGGTGTTGTGGGTCAGTGTTCTGATTCCCATCTCCGGCTCTCATGTAGTACAAGTGAATTGTAGATTTGGCCAGTGTCAACACAAAGCTAATCAAACAATTCACCCGACTACAAACCTTTGGTCCCCATAGAAACGATGTCCTAGTAATGCTGAAATTCGGGTGGATCAACTGACACATATCGCGCACCAGTTCCATCAGACTCTGCAAAGCTGGACAAGTGAAGAACCTGTGAAACAAGGTGCCTTCACCAGAACAAACTGTGCAGATCCTCTGAACCCGCCGGTCGATATGTGACAACTGATTAGGATGCATAAGACTGTGATGCAGCAATTTGAATGCTACATCAGCATCTTTGTAACTAGAAGGATAACTGTAGACTACTCTGCAAGTTATCCCTCCCATCACGCCCATATTCACCCCGAGGTGTGTTCGCCATCTGTTGTATCCTGTGTACTCCGGAGGTCTTATTGACATAAGCACGTCACGGAGCACACGTGTTGTAAGTGTGCTGAAAGGTGTGTGAGGCGGTCTGTCCAGAACGAAAGCATCTTCCAACTTAGTGCCAGGGTCACTGATCCCAAGTTGGCGAAATCTCTCCCGCGCTGAAGCCGCCAGGTCGTGTAGTTGTGGAGTGTTCGTGTTTATTCGACAGTTTCCAGAGATATCAATAATATCTCCGAGAACTGTCAGTGTATGCGTGTCAGCTTCAAAACCTCGAGCATTACTGAACACTGAATCTATTAATTCAGGATTAAACCTGATTGGAATCGACGCGAATTGCGTGTACCGCAGAGCATTCCACTTAAGGTGAAATGCTGGCCTGATTCTGCCCCAGGTCTGAATCGTTGAGATTAGATCCTGTGGCCAGTCACGAGGATAGGGTGGTCGAACAGAGAGCAGGTAGTAATACTCCCCTATGCCGATCCCTCCCAGTACATTCACCCACAGTTGAGAAATTAAGGTGTCTCTCTGGCAAAACACTCGTTGGAATGCACGCACTTGGAGACACCTTGATTTCACAACCAAGTTAGTGAGACCTAATCCACCTATCTTGACTGGCAGACAGAGCGTGCTTTCAGCAACCCATCGTCTTCCGCACCAAAAGGCGTCTATCGCTTTTGCTTGAAGAAGACCTACGAAGCCTTCATCAAACGTCTCAGACTTTAGCAGATGAACGATGGACGAGGTAATCAAATAGTTTATCACGACTGACCTTCCCATTAGGGATAGTGGAAACAGTCGACTACGCCATGAGTTAACAGCTCTAGAGAGTTTCTCAAGAGCGATGCGGCTATTATTTGATTTACTCTCGCGTCCGATATACACACCTAAATACTTCAGGCAAGTATTAGTCCATTGGATGTTCAGTGGAGTATCTGTACGATCTCTCCACCTTCCACACCACAAGCCTTGACTCTTGCTAAGGTTGATTTTAGCGCCCGCTATACGTTCGTACTGTTCGAAAACAGCACGAGCGACCGGAAAAGCTTCATCTCTTGTCACGAAAATAGAAAGGTCATCCGCATATGCCAACATAAGAGGCCTCACATTGGTATATGGTAGATGCACTGAATATTGTCCGAGCATTCGACGAAGATTCACCAGTAGCGGCTCCAACGAAAGATCATAAAGCATACCTGACAATGGACAGCCCTGTCTGATACCTCGATGAAACGAGATAGGAGCCAGAACCTGTCCTTGATGCTTAATCAAAATCGCTGAATCTCTATACAGTTTCCCGATGATATCGAGCCACCTGGGCGGGAACCCAAATGCCTCGAGAGCAGTCAGGAGATACTCGTGCGAGACGCTATCAAAAGCCTTTTGCTGGTCAAGAGAAATCATGGCCATTTGTGTACCTGTCTGTTCATGGTAGGCAAACAAATGTTTGGCTACCGCGATGTTGTCGTAGATACTACGACCAGGAACACAATAGGACTGTTCCGGGTGTATTACCGAAGCAATCACTGAGCGGAGTATCGCCCCTAATGCTTTGCAGACGATTTTATAGTCCACATTGCATAGGGTTACTGGCCTCCAGTTCCCCATCCTCTGCAAATCTCCCTTCTTTGGAATCAATCGCATAACAGACCTCCTCCAACTAGAAGGAAAGTCTGAATGTGTCTCAACCGCCGAATTGAAGACTTCCAAAAGGTCAGGAATTAATAAATCCCTGAAACGTATGAAGAATTCTGGAGTCAAGCCGTCATAACCAGGTGAAGTGTGTCGCCTTAGATCCTTTGTCGCAGCGATCATATCCTCCAATGAGATTACTGTATCCAGGATCTCCTTGCTGTCTTCAGAGAAAATGGGAATATTCTCAAGAAATTCATGAGTGGTCGAGGATGTTGTCGACGTCGATTCAGAGTAGAGACTACTGTAATAGTCTCGAATAAATTCTGATAGCTGTTGTCCGTTGAGGACTTGTCCAGATTCATCAACTATCGATTCGACTTCACAAGAAGCAGTACGTCGTCTAGTTGCCTGAAAGAAGTACTCGGTTGGAGAATCGCCTTCCCTCAGCCAGCGTGATTGGCTGCGCAGCACAAACTCCAAGCTGTGCTTGTAAGTTTGTGTTGCCAAGCGTTCCTTTATTCTGTTAAAATAAAGAATCAACTCCGGCTGAGTTGGGAGAAGAGCTGCCACCCGAGATACTTCGGCCGACAAGCTAGAAGCTTGATACCCACTTCGATTGAAATTCGCTTCGATAAAAGATCGAATTTGGAGCTTTCCAACATCCCACCATTGACTAAGAAGAGGAAAGTCACCTTTCCTCTCTTGCCAATCGTGCCAGAATTCAGTGAATTCATTGATGAACTGCTCGGAATTCAACAAATAGTTGTTGAATATCCAGTATGCAGTTCTTCTTTCAACTAGAGTGCTGGTTGCCACTACAAGAAGGTGATCGCTAATGGAACACACTTCATGAGTGACACCAACGAAATGTTCTAGTATTCCAGGTGAGACGTAAAGTCTATCGATTCTGGAGCCTGCGAGACTTCCATGGATATTTCGCGAGACCCTCGTGTATGATCTAGTCGTAGGATGCATCCAACGATAGATATCCACGAGTCTGAAAACACGAACAAAATTCCTCAGCCGAGTAGCATTGACGGAGTTGAACTCAGCCCCGGAATGCCGATCCATTGAGGGATTTAGCGTGCAGTTGAAATCACCCGAGGATAGTTTCGCCACTAAAATTCACCAGACAGGATTGAACACTATCAAGAACTTGTCTTGTAATGTCCTGGTCATGAGGAAGGTACACGTTTACTACCTTGATATGTTTGTCTTGAACGACAAAGTCCAAGGAAGAAGCGAAGCCTGGGAAGATATCTGTATAGACAGGAGACGATAGTGTGAATTTGTTGGATACAATGATTGCCACCCCTGAGCCTCGACGAGGCGCAGGTGTGGCAAACATTGCATAGCCAGTGTGCAAATAAGCATAACGCTCAAGTTGTGTATATGTGTCTTGTGTAAAATTCGTCTCCTGTAGAAGGGCGATGTCTATATCGAACATTTTGACATGTTCGATAGTGCTGTGTAACCTTGTATGTGCACTTAAACCCCCGGCGTTGATAGAAGCTATCTTGCACATTCAAAGAGATGAAAAGCTGAAACGATGATGGTACGACGTCTATTGACTAGGAGAATCAACCAAGCGATGCTCCTGTATCAACTCCTGCACCCTCCTATGGAGTCGATCTAACCGGGATATACCGTTGTACTTCCCCTTCTTGCACTCCTCTTGTAGGAGTAGAAGTTGGGGAAGTAGCAATTCCGGCTTCCCCAGCTCCTCCACAAGAATACTCCAGATTTTGCCTGAATTCTTCTTGTACAGGAGCCGGGAAAGAATCCTCGAGATCTTCTCCCTAGGAAGGGTTTCCAAACCCTCCGAGACTTCAAATTGGCTACCAATCGACATGGTGCTACCACACGATTCGTAGCCACTGAAGCTGGAGAGACCAGTCTCATCAAAACCGGTCATATCGCAGTCCGAAAGCAGCTCGAGAGACACTTCCGTGTCTCTCACAACAACCTTCGAGCCGCAAGCACCACTATCGTCCTCCTCCGAGTGGGGCCGTTTTGATGCGACTGGCTTTGCTGGCTCTGGAGGAGGCAGCATCACCCGGTCGACCTTCTTCCTCCTCGTCCTCTTTTTTTTTACTAGATGGCTAATCGACTCCTCGTCTGAAGTAGCCATGCCTTCGCGTGCCGACGTGGCACCGTTTATAGCCGGAATTTTTTTTGCCTCTAAGACAACTTCAGGCACTTTAGCCACTGGCTGCTCCAAGATAGCAGGCTGAGTGCTGGCAGAAAGTTCCTTCTCCGGAGCCACTACTGTAGCAGTGGTTTCCTTCGAAGGAGCCTTCTGTTCAGCCTTCTTTCCGCTTCTCTTGGGGCAGTCAGCAATAAAATGCCCTACCAAATGGCAAGCATGGCATTTCGCTTCGGTGCCCACGTCTATCCAGTATCTCGAGCCGGATATGCTCAGGTAGAAGCCTGACGGAAGCGTACATCCCTTATTTAAAGTGATGGACGCTTCCCGGCTGGTACCGAAGATACCCCGCCCGAGACCCTCGTCCCCAATTTTGATAGGAATGGCGCGAACCTTTCCATGAACCTTCCCGAATCTCCCAAGGAAATTCGCGAGGTCTTCATGTTGGGCTCGCATAGGGACCCGTGAAAACACGACCTTCGTGGGCTTCTCTTTTAGCGGGAATGGAACGAGGTGTCTACCCTCCACCTCGATGCCCTCAAGCATGTGCTTGGTAGCGCTTTCGAGGGTCGTGGTGTACACCTCGACCATTCCTCCAGCTATAATTCCCATTGAGAACAGCTGTTCACTGGAGATGACGCGGAAGATTGCCTTCAGGTATGCAGACTGAGGACATCCCCTGATGTGCTCAAGCTGCATCCCGTAGCTCTCGTCCTGCCACCTCCCGTCGAAAAAGCCCTGGAGACCCGCACTGGTCTTGGGCCGAGGCTTACCTGCGTCCAATGGGGCTGGACGAGGAGTGATGCCCCTACTCTGAATTTCTATTGTGGTAGCTTGTTTGGAACTGCCACTTACCTGAGCATATGAAATCCCTGACACTAACGCCGGGGATCGTGGTGCTACTGCTGGTGGCTGCTTGTTCAAGGCGTTTGTCTTCATAGAAAGCGGTGGCCTCATTATTATACCAGTAGGTATGGGCGCTGTGGCTGATGCCAGCTTGATAACTTCCACCAAGCTTGGACGTTGTCCTTGCCCTGAGATAGTCATCAGTGGTTTTTCTGCTGCTGTTGAGGTTGCACCGACTGGTACAGCTACTACTGAAGCTATAGCTACTGCTTCTGTGGCTGCTATGGCTGTGATCTTTGGATCTGATGATCCAACAACTGCTGTTTGTATTGCAGACTTCTCCACTGCAATTTCTTTGGCCTCTTCATTTGGGCCCTTACCGGCCTTTTCTGTGGGCCCCGTGAGATTTCTTTTGGAAGAAGAAGAAGCTTTTGTGCCCTTCTTCTTTCTTCCAGTTAATTTCAGCGGATCTCCTATCCGCCCAGAATCGCTACTGCTCGTACTCATACTGAGTGCGGCAGAGCAGCTTATATTGTTTTTATAATTTGTTTTTTTTTTAATTATTTATTTATTTTATTTTTAATAATATTATTGCCACTTTATATTTTGCTGTTTCAAATTTCTAAATTGATACTAAAAATTTTATGGTTGCCATGTCGTCATGGCAACAACCGAAATTCAAATTAAATTAATTTATTTTTTCTAAATGTCAGAAAATTCTTTCTTTTTACAATTTTTTATAATTTTTTGCAGTTTATTTTTTTAGATAAGACACAAAAAATTCCTTGAGTAACACACTCACACACTGTTCGTCACTTATTACACCTTTTTATTTATATTATTGCGCGTTTTCGTTAATTTTCACGGACTCAAAATTGACGCGTCCGCACTCTTTAGAATAATAATAATAATAATAATAATAATTTTTTTTTTTTTTTATTTATATTTGATCTTTATTTGTTGGCTCTCTGGCTCTTTTAAAAATTCTTAAAAATACGTGGCAAAAGGCTCTACAAATGGTAAAAAAAGGCACTAGCTAAACTAAAGTTATAGAGTCAATAGGGACAAGTAAAACAATTAAACTAAACAAATGACACAAAACTAAAACAAAATGACACAAAAAGTAAAACAAATTCAAACAAAATGCTCAAAAGAGACTAAAAACGGACACAAGAATTTTGAAAAATGATCTAAAAGATGTACAAAAAATTTAGTAGTCCCAATTTTGACAATTGGGTAAGTGGCAGTTCCAAAAGTACCAAAATTCCAAAATAAACTAATAAATATTTTACCTAAATGAGCGAATTTCAACAAAAAATTTTGCAATTTAGCACCGAGACCGAAACCGAATTAAAAACTTAATAGCCGAACGAACGAAAAATTTACCCGATACCGTTATAGAGTCCCGCGAGGGCGGCCTGTAGTATCATAGACCTCTACAAACTGCCCTCATCATCCCTCCAGCTTAGCATCTCTAACGGAGCGCTTATCCTTCCCACAGCACTTGCAACGGTTCCAAAGCGAGGAGAAGCCCCGTGGACTAGTGTTGCAAATGCTGTGGCCTGATATCACCAGCGAAAGACAAGAGCGCCGTCCTACACTGACGATAGTGGCTGCCATGTGCAGTTGAATGTATCTGCGTTCGTTGCCAGATATTCAAGACGTAAACGTCTCTTCAATCTGTCAACGAAGTGGCGCTTAAGTGCATGTGCGTGGTGTTGTGGGTCAGTGTTCTGATTCCCATCTCCGGCTCTCATGTAGTACAAGTGAATTGTAGATTTGGCCAGTGTCAACACAAAGCTAATCAAACAATTCACCCGACTACAAACCTTTGGTCCCCATAGAAACGATGTCCTAGTAATGCTGAAATTCGGGTGGATCAACTGACACATATCGCGCACCAGTTCCATCAGACTCTGCAAAGCTGGACAAGTGAAGAACCTGTGAAACAAGGTGCCTTCACCAGAACAAACTGTGCAGATCCTCTGAACCCGCCGGTCGATATGTGACAACTGATTAGGATGCATAAGACTGTGATGCAGCAATTTGAATGCTACATCAGCATCTTTGTAACTAGAAGGATAACTGTAGACTACTCTGCAAGTTATCCCTCCCATCACGCCCATATTCACCCCGAGGTGTGTTCGCCATCTGTTGTATCCTGTGTACTCCGGAGGTCTTATTGACATAAGCACGTCACGGAGCACACGTGTTGTAAGTGTGCTGAAAGGTGTGTGAGGCGGTCTGTCCAGAACGAAAGCATCTTCCAACTTAGTGCCAGGGTCACTGATCCCAAGTTGGCGAAATCTCTCCCGCGCTGAAGCCGCCAGGTCGTGTAGTTGTGGAGTGTTCGTGTTTATTCGACAGTTTCCAGAGATATCAATAATATCTCCGAGAACTGTCAGTGTATGCGTGTCAGCTTCAAAACCTCGAGCATTACTGAACACTGAATCTATTAATTCAGGATTAAACCTGATTGGAATCGACGCGAATTGCGTGTACCGCAGAGCATTCCACTTAAGGTGAAATGCTGGCCTGATTCTGCCCCAGGTCTGAATCGTTGAGATTAGATCCTGTGGCCAGTCACGAGGATAGGGTGGTCGAACAGAGAGCAGGTAGTAATACTCCCCTATGCCGATCCCTCCCAGTACATTCACCCACAGTTGAGAAATTAAGGTGTCTCTCTGGCAAAACACTCGTTGGAATGCACGCACTTGGAGACACCTTGATTTCACAACCAAGTTAGTGAGACCTAATCCACCTATCTTGACTGGCAGACAGAGCGTGCTTTCAGCAACCCATCGTCTTCCGCACCAAAAGGCGTCTATCGCTTTTGCTTGAAGAAGACCTACGAAGCCTTCATCAAACGTCTCAGACTTTAGCAGATGAACGATGGACGAGGTAATCAAATAGTTTATCACGACTGACCTTCCCATTAGGGATAGTGGAAACAGTCGACTACGCCATGAGTTAACAGCTCTAGAGAGTTTCTCAAGAGCGATGCGGCTATTATTTGATTTACTCTCGCGTCCGATATACACACCTAAATACTTCAGGCAAGTATTAGTCCATTGGATGTTCAGTGGAGTATCTGTACGATCTCTCCACCTTCCACACCACAAGCCTTGACTCTTGCTAAGGTTGATTTTAGCGCCCGCTATACGTTCGTACTGTTCGAAAACAGCACGAGCGACCGGAAAAGCTTCATCTCTTGTCACGAAAATAGAAAGGTCATCCGCATATGCCAACATAAGAGGCCTCACATTGGTATATGGTAGATGCACTGAATATTGTCCGAGCATTCGACGAAGATTCACCAGTAGCGGCTCCAACGAAAGATCATAAAGCATACCTGACAATGGACAGCCCTGTCTGATACCTCGATGAAACGAGATAGGAGCCAGAACCTGTCCTTGATGCTTAATCAAAATCGCTGAATCTCTATACAGTTTCCCGATGATATCGAGCCACCTGGGCGGGAACCCAAATGCCTCGAGAGCAGTCAGGAGATACTCGTGCGAGACGCTATCAAAAGCCTTTTGCTGGTCAAGAGAAATCATGGCCATTTGTGTACCTGTCTGTTCATGGTAGGCAAACAAATGTTTGGCTACCGCGATGTTGTCGTAGATACTACGACCAGGAACACAATAGGACTGTTCCGGGTGTATTACCGAAGCAATCACTGAGCGGAGTATCGCCCCTAATGCTTTGCAGACGATTTTATAGTCCACATTGCATAGGGTTACTGGCCTCCAGTTCCCCATCCTCTGCAAATCTCCCTTCTTTGGAATCAATCGCATAACAGACCTCCTCCAACTAGAAGGAAAGTCTGAATGTGTCTCAACCGCCGAATTGAAGACTTCCAAAAGGTCAGGAATTAATAAATCCCTGAAACGTATGAAGAATTCTGGAGTCAAGCCGTCATAACCAGGTGAAGTGTGTCGCCTTAGATCCTTTGTCGCAGCGATCATATCCTCCAATGAGATTACTGTATCCAGGATCTCCTTGCTGTCTTCAGAGTAAGTGGGAATATTCTCAAGAAATTCATGAGTGGTCGAGGATGTTGTCGACGTCGATTCAGAGTAGAGACTACTGTAATAGTCTCGAATAAATTCTGATAGCTGTTGTCCGTTGAGGACTTGTCCAGATTCATCAACTATCGATTCGACTTCACAAGAAGCAGTACGTCGTCTAGTTGCCTGAAAGAAGTACTCGGTTGGAGAATCGCCTTCCCTCAGCCAGCGTGATTGGCTGCGCAGCACAAACTCCAAGCTGTGCTTGTAAGTTTGTGTTGCCAAGCGTTCCTTTATTCTGTTAAAATAAAGAATCAACTCCGGCTGAGTTGGGAGAAGAGCTGCCACCCGAGATACTTCGGCCGACAAGCTGGAAGCTTGATACCCACTTCGATTGAAATTCGCTTCGATAAAAGATCGAACTTGGAGCTTTCCAACATCCCACCATTGACTAAGAAGAGGAAAGTCACCTTTCCTCCCTTGCCAATCGTGCCAGAATTCAGTGAATTCATTGATGAACTGCTCGGAATTCAACAAATAGTTGTTGAATATCCAGTATGCAGTTCTTCTTTCAACTAGAGTGCTGGTTGCCACTACAAGAAGGTGATCGCTAACGGAACACACTTCATGAGTGACACCAACGAAATGTTCTAGTATTCCAGGTGAGACGTAAAGTCTATCGATTCTGGAGCCTGCGAGACTTCCATGGATATTTCGCGAGACCCTCGTGTATGATCTAGTCGTAGGATGCATCCAACGATAGATATCCACGAGTCTGAAAACACGAACAAAATTCCTCAACCGAGTAGCATTGACAGAGTTGAACTCAACTCCGGAATGCCGATCCATTGAGGGATTTAGCGTGCAGTTGAAATCACCTCCGAGGATAGTTTCGCCACTAAAATTCACCAGACAGGATTGAACACTATCAAGAACTTGTCTTGTAATGTCCTGGTCATGAGGAAGGTACACCTTTACTACCTTGATATGTTTGTATTGAACGACAAAGTCCAAGGAAGAAGCGAAGCCTGGAAAGATATCTGTATATACAGGAGACGATAGTGTAAATTTGTTGGATACAATGATTGCCACTCCTGAGCCTCGGCGAGGTGCAGGTGTGGCAAACATTGCATAGCCAGTGTGCAAATAAGCATAACGCTCAAGGTGTGTATACGTGTCTTGTGTAAAATTCGTCTCCTGCAGAAGTGTAATGTCTATATCGAACATTTTGGCATGTTCGATAGTACTGTGTAGTCTTGTATGAGCACTTAAACCCCCGGTGTTAAGACAGCCTATCTTACACATTCACAGAGATAAGAAGCTCAAACGATGATGGTACGACATCTATTGACTAGGAGAATCAACCAAGCGATGCTCCTGCATCAACTCCTGCACCCTCCTATGGAGTCGATCTAACCGGGATATACAGTTGTACTTCCCCTTCTTCTTGCACTCCTCTTGTAGGAGTAGAAGTTGGGGAAGTAGCAATTCCGGCTTCCCCAGCTCCTCCACAAGAATACTCCAGATTTTGCCTGAATTCTTCTTGTACAGGAGCCGGGAAAGAATCCTCGAGATCTTCTCCCTAGGAAGGGTTTCCAAACCCTCCGAGACTTCAAATTGGCTACCAATCGACATGGTGCTACCACACGATTCGTAGCCACTGAAGCTGGAGAGACCAGTCTCATCAAAACCGGTCATATCGCAGTCCGAAAGCAGCTCGAGAGACACTTCCGTGTCTCTCACAACAACCTTCGAGCCGCAAGCACCACTATCGTCCTCCTCCGAGTGGGGCCGTTTTGATGCGACTGGCTTTGCTGGCTCTGGAGGAGGCAGCATCACCCGGTCGACCTTCTTCCTCCTCGTCCTCTTTTTTTTTACTAGATGGCTAATCGACTCCTCGTCTGAAGTAGCCATGCCTTCGCGTGCCGACGTGGCACCGTTTATAGCCGGAATTTTTTTTGCCTCTAAGACAACTTCAGGCACTTTAGCCACTGGCTGCTCCAAGATAGCAGGCTGAGTGCTGGCAGAAAGTTCCTTCTCCGGAGCCACTACTGTAGCAGTGGTTTCCTTCGAAGGAGCCTTCTGTTCAGCCTTCTTTCCGCTTCTCTTGGGGCAGTCAGCAATAAAATGCCCTACCAAATGGCAAGCATGGCATTTCGCTTCGGTGCCCACGTCTATCCAGTATCTCGAGCCGGATATGCTCAGGTAGAAGCCTGACGGAAGCGTACATCCCTTATTTAAAGTGATGGACGCTTCCCGGCTGGTACCGAAGATACCCCGCCCGAGACCCTCGTCCCCAATTTTGATAGGAATGGCGCGAACCTTTCCATGAACCTTCCCGAATCTCCCAAGGAAATTCGCGAGGTCTTCATGTTGGGCTCGCATAGGGACCCGTGAAAACACGACCTTCGTGGGCTTCTCTTTTAGCGGGAATGGAACGAGGTGTCTACCCTCCACCTCGATGCCCTCAAGCATGAGCTTGGTAGCGCTTTCGAGGGTCGTGGTGTACACCTCGACCATTCCTCCAGCTATAATTCCCATTGAGAACAGCTGTTCACTGGAGATGACGCGGAAGATTGCCTTCAGGTATGCAGACTGAGGACATCCCCTGATGTGCTCAAGCTGCATCCCGTAGCTCTCGTCCTGCCACCTCCCGTCGAAAAAGCCCTGGAGACCCGCACTGGTCTTGGGCCGAGGCTTACCTGCGTCCAATGGGGCTGGACGAGGAGTGATGCCCCTACTCTGAATTTCTATTGTGGTAGCTTGTTTGGAACTGCCACTTACCTGAGCATATGAAATCCCTGACACTAACGCCGGGGATCGTGGTGCTACTGCTGGTGGCTGCTTGTTCAAGGCGTTTGTCTTCGTAGAAAGCGGTGGCCTCATTATTATACCAGTAGGTATGGGCGCTGTGGCTGATGCCAGCTTGATAACTTCCACCAAGCTTGGACGTTGTCCTTGCCCTGAGATAGTCATCAGTGGTTTTTCTGCTGCTGTTGAGGTTGCACCGACTGGTACAGCTACTACTGAAGCTATAGCTACTGCTTCTGTGGCTGCTATGGCTGTGATCTTTGGATCTGATGATCCAACAACTGCTGTTTGTATTGCAGACTTCTCCACTGCAATTTCTTTGGCCTCTTCATTTGGGCCCTTACCGGCCTTTTCTGTGGGCCCCGTGAGATTTCTTTTGGAAGAAGAAGAAGCTTTTGTGCCCTTCTTCTTTCTTCCAGTTAATTTCAGCGGATCTCCTATCCGCCCAGAATCGCTACTGCTCGTACTCATACTGAGTGCGGCAGAGCAGCTTATATTGTTTTTATAATTTGTTTTTTTTTTAATTATTTATTTATTTTATTTTTAATAATATTATTGCCACTTTATATTTTGCTGTTTCAAATTTCTAAATTGATACTAAAAATTTTATGGTTGCCATGTCGTCATGGCAACAACCGAAATTCAAATTAAATTAATTTATTTTTTCTAAATGTCAGAAAATTCTTTCTTTTTACAATTTTTTATAATTTTTTGCAGTTTATTTTTTTAGATAAGACACAAAAAATTCCTTGAGTAACACACTCACACACTGTTCGTCACTTATTACACCTTTTTATTTATATTATTGCGCGTTTTCGTTAATTTTCACGGACTCAAAATTGACGCGTCCGCACTCTTTAGAATAATAATAATAATAATTTTTTTTTTTATGTAAATAAGTCTCTTTAATTTTTGGCTGTCTGGCTCTTTTAAAAATTCCTTAAAACTAATTGGCAAAAGGCACAAAATTGTAAAAAAGACACTAGCTAAACTAACTTACAAACAGTCAAAAGGGACAATTAAAACAAGTAATACAATAAGAATGACACACAAAAAGGAAAACAAACAAGACAAAATGCTCAAAAGAGTCTAAAAACGGTCACAAGAATTTTGAAAAAGATTTAAAGTTTAACCAAAAAATTTTGAACCAGTCCCAATTTTGACAATTAGGTAAGTGGCAGTTCCAATGAGTTCCCAATTTCCAAGATAAACTAATAAAAATGTTCCTAAACGAGCGAATTTAAACAAAAAATTTTGCAATTTAGCACCGAGACCGAAACCGAATTAAAAACTTAATAGCCGAACGAACGAAAAATTTACGCGATACCGTTATAGAGTCCCGCGAGGGCAGCCTGTAGTATCATAGACCTCTACAAACTGCCCTCATCATCCCTCCAGCTGAGCATCTCTAACGGAGCGCTTGTCCTTCCCACAGCACTTGCAACGGTTCCAAAGCGAGGAGAAGCCCCGTGGACTAGAGTTGCAAATGCTGTGGCCTGATATCACCAGCGAAAGACAAGAGCGCCGTCCTGCACTGACGATAGTGGCTGCCATGTGCAGTTGAATATGTCTGCGTTCGTTGCCAGATATTCGAGACGTAAACGTCTCTTCAATCTGTCAACGAAGTGGCGCTTAAGTGCTTGTGCGTGGTGTTGTGGGTCAGTGTTCTGATTCCCATCTCCGGCTCTCATGTAGTACAAGTGAATTGTAGATTTGGCCAGTGTCAACACAAAGCTAATCAAACAATTCACCCGACTACAAACCTTTGGTCCCCATAGAAACGATGTCCTAGTAATGCTGAAATTCGGGTGGATCAACTGACACATATCGCGCACCAGTTCCATTAGACTCTGCAAAGCTGGACAAGTGAAGAACCTGTGAAACAAGGTGCCTTCACCAGAACAAACTGTGCAGATCCTCTGAACCCGCCGGTCGATATGTGACAACTGATTAGGATGCATAAGACTGTGATGCAGCAATTTGAATGCTACATCAGCATCTTTGTAACTAGAAGGATAACTGTAGACTACTCTGCAAGTTATCCCTCCCATCACGCCCATATTCACCCCGAGGTGTGTTCGCCATCTGTTGTATCCTGTGTACTCCGGAGGTCTTATTGACATAAGCACGTCACGGAGCACACGTGTTGTAAGTGTGCTGAAAGGTGTGTGAGGCGGTCTGTCCAGAACGAAAGCATCTTCCAACTTAGTGCCAGGGTCACTGATCCCAAGTTGGCGAAATCTCTCCCGCGCTGAAGCCGCCAGGTCGTGTAGTTGTGGAGTGTTCGTGTTTATTCGACAGTTTCCAGAGATATCAATAATATCTCCGAGAACTGTCAGTGTATGCGTGTCAGCTTCAAAACCTCGAGCATTACTGAACACTGAATCTATTAATTCAGGATTAAACCTGATTGGAATCGACGCGAATTGCGTGTACGGCAGAGCATTCCACTTAAGGTGAAATGCTGGCCTGATTCTGCCCCAGGTCTGAATCGTTGAGATTAGATCCTGTGGCCAGTCACGAGGATAGGGTGGTCGAACAGAGAGCAGGTAGTAATACTCCCCTATGCCGATCCCTCCCAGTACATTCACCCACAGTTGAGAAATTAAGGTGTCTCTCTGGCAAAACACTCGTTGGAATGCACGCACTTGGAGACACCTTGATTTCACAACCAAGTTAGTGAGACCTAATCCACCTATCTTGACTGGCAGACAGAGCGTGCTTTCAGCAACCCATCGTCTTCCGCACCAAAAGGCGTCTATCGCTTTTGCTTGAAGAAGACCTACGAAGCCTTCATCAAACGTCTCAGACTTTAGCAGATGAACGATGGACGAGGTAATCAAATAGTTTATCACGACTGACCTTCCCATTAGGGATAGTGGAAACAGTCGACTACGCCATGAGTTAACAGCTCTAGAGAGTTTCTCAAGAGCGATGCGGCTATTATTTGATTTACTCTCGCGTCCGATATACACACCTAAATACTTCAGGCAAGTATTAGTCCATTGGATGTTCAGTGGAGTATCTGTACGATCTCTCCACCTTCCACACCACAAGCCTTGACTCTTGCTAAGGTTGATTTTAGCGCCCGCTATACGTTCGTACTGTTCGAAAACAGCACGAGCGACCGGAAAAGCTTCATCTCTTGTCACGAAAATAGAAAGGTCATCCGCATATGCCAACATAAGAGGCCTCACATTGGTATATGGTAGATGCACTGAATATTGTCCGAGCATTCGACGAAGATTCACCAGTAGCGGCTCCAACGAAAGATCATAAAGCATACCTGACAATGAACAGCCCTGTCTGATACCTCGATGAAACGAGATAGGAGCCAGAACCTGTCCTTGATGCTTAATCAAAATCGCTGAATCTCTATACAGTTTCCCGATGATATCGAGCCACCTGGGCGGGAACCCAAATGCCTCGAGAGCAGTCAGGAGATACTCGTGCGAGACGCTATCAAAAGCCTTTTGCTGGTCAAGAGAAATCATGGCCATTTGTGTACCTGTCTGTTCATGGTAGGCAAACAAATGTTTGGCTACCGCGATGTTGTCGTAGATACTACGACCAGGAACACAATAGGACTGTTCCGGGTGTATTACCGAAGCAATCACTGAGCGGAGTATCGCCCCTAATGCTTTGCAGACGATTTTATAGTCCACATTGCATAGGGTTACTGGCCTCCAGTTCCCCATCCTCTGCAAATCTCCTTTCTTTGGAATCAATCGCATAACAGACCTCCTCCAACTAGAAGGAAAGTCTGAATGCGTCTCAACCGCCGAATTGAAGACTTCCAAAAGGTCAGGAATTAATAAATCCCTGAAACGTATGAAGAATTCTGGAGTCAAGCCGTCATAACCAGGTGAAGTGTGTCGCCTTAGATCCTTTGTCGCAGCGATCATATCCTCCAATGTGATTACTGTATCCAGGATCTCCTTGCTGTCTTCAGAGAAAATGGGAATATTCTCAAGAAATTCATGAGTGGTCGAGGATGTTGTCGACGTCGATTCAGAGTAGAGACTACTGTAATAGTCTCGAATAAATTCTGATAGCTGTTGTCCGTTGAGGACTTGTCCAGATTCATCAACTATCGATTCGACTTCACAAGAAGCAGTACGTCGTCTAGTTGCCTGAAAGAAGTACTCGGTTGGAGAATCGCCTTCCCTCAGCCAGCGTGATTGGCTGCGCAGCACAAACTCCAAGCTGTGCTTGTAAGTTTGTGTTGCCAAGCGTTCCTTTATTCTGTTAAAATAAAGAATCAACTCCGGCTGAGTTGGGAGAAGAGCTGCCACCCGAGATACTTCGGCCGACAAGCTAGAAGCTTGATACCCACTTCGATTGAAATTCGCTTCGATAAAAGATCGAATTTGGAGCTTTCCAACATCCCACCATTGACTAAGAAGAGGAAAGTCACCTTTCCTCTCTTGCCAATCGTGCCAGAATTCAGTGAATTCATTGATGAACTGCTCGGAATTCAACAAATAGTTGTTGAATATCCAGTATGCAGTTCTTCTTTCAACTAGAGTGCTGGTTGCCACTACAAGAAGGTGATCACTAACGGAACACACTTCATGAGTGACACCAACGAAATGTTCTAGTATTCCAGGTGAGACGTAAAGTCTATCGATTCTGGAGCCTGCGAGACTTCCATGGATATTTCGCGAGACCCTCGTGTATGATCTAGTCGTAGGATGCATCCAACGATAGATATCCACGAGTCTGAAAACACGAACAAAATTCCTCAGCCGAGTAGCATTGACAGAGTTGAACTCAACTCCGGAATGCCGATCCATTGAGGGATTTAGCGTGCAGTTGAAATCACCTCCGAGGATAGTTTCGCCACTAAAATTCACCAGACAGGATTGAACACTATCAAGAACTTGTCTTGTAATGTCCTGGTCATGAGGAAGGTACACGTTTACTACCTTGATATGTTTGTCTTGAACGACAAAGTCCAAGGAAGAAGCGAAGCCTGGGAAGATATCTGTATAGACAGGAGACGATAGTGTGAATTTGTTGGATACAATGATTGCCACCCCTGAGCCTCGACGAGGCGCAGGTGTGGCAAACATTGCATAGCCAGTGTGCAAATAAGCATAACGCTCAAGTTGTGTATATGTGTCTTGTGTAAAATTCGTCTCCTGTAGAAGGGCGATGTCTATATCGAACATTTTGACATGTTCGATAGTGCTGTGTAACCTTGTATGTGCACTTAAACCCCCGGCGTTGATAGAAGCTATCTTGCACATTCAAAGAGATGAAAAGCTGAAACGATGATGGTACGACGTCTATTGACTAGGAGAATCAACCAAGCGATGCTCCTGTATCAACTCCTGCACCCTCCTATGGAGTCGATCTAACCGGGATATACCGTTGTACTTCCCCTTCTTCTTGCACTCCTCTTGTAGGAGTAGAAGTTGGGGAAGTAGCAATTCCGGCTTCCCCAGCTCCTCCACAAGAATACTCCAGATTTTGCCTGAATTCTTCTTGTACAGGAGCCGGGAAAGAATCCTCGAGATCTTCTCCCTAGGAAGGGTTTCCAAACCCTCCGAGACTTCAAATTGGCTACCAATCGACATGGTGCTACCACACGATTCGTAGCCACTGAAGCTGGAGAGACCAGTCTCATCAAAACCGGTCATATCGCAGTCCGAAAGCTGCTCGAGAGACACTTCCGTGTCTCTCACAACAACCTTCGAGCCGCAAGCACCACTATCGTCCTCCTCCGAGTGGGGCCGTTTTGATGCGACTGGCTTTGCTGGCTCTGGAGGAGGCAGCATCGCCCGGTCCACCTTCGTCTTCCTCCTCGTCCTCCTTTTTTTACCTACTTGGCTATTCGACTCCTCGTCGGAAGTAGCCATGCCTTCGCGTGCCGACGTGGCACCGTTTATAGCCGGAATTTTTTTTGCCTCTAAGACAACTTCAGGCACTTTAGCCACTGGCTGCTCCAAGATAGCAGGCTGAGTGCTGGCAGAAAGTTCCTTCTCCGGAGCCACTACTGTAGCAGTGTTTTCCTTCGAAGGAGCCTTCTGTTCAGCCCTCTTTCCGCTTCTCTTGGGGCAGTCAGCAATAAAATGCCCTACCAGATGGCAAGCATGGCATTTCGCTTCGGTGCCCACGTCTATCCAGTATCTCGAGCCGGATATGCTCAAGTAAAAGCCTCATGGAAGCGTGCACCCCTTATTCAAGGTAATGGACGCTTCCCGGCTGGTACCGAAAATACCCCGCCCGAGACCCTCGTCCCCAATTTTAATGGGAATGGCGCGAACCTTTCCATGAACCTTCCCGAATCTCCCAAGGAAATTCGAGAGGTCTTCATGTTGGGCTCGCATAGGGACCCGTGAAAACACGACCTTCGTGGGCTTTTCCCTGAGTGGGAACGGCGCAAGGTGTCTACCATCCACCTCGATGCCCTCAAGCAAAAGCTTGGTTGCGCTTTCGAGGCTTGTGGTATACACCTCAACCATTCCCCCAGCTATTATCCCCATGGAGAATAGCTGCTCACAGGAGATGACGCGGAAGATTGCCTTCAGGTATGCGCTCTGAGGACATCCTCTGATGTGCTCGAGCTGCATACCGTAGCTCTCATCCTGCCATCTCCCGTCGAAGAAGCCCTGAAGACCCGCACTGGTCTTGGGTCGAGGCTTACCCGCGTCCAATGGGGCTGAACGAGGAGTGATGCCTTTGCTCAAAATTTCGATAGCCGAAGCCTGCTTGGAACTACCACTTACCTGGGCATAAGAGATCCCTGAAACTAAAGCTGGGGATCGTGGAGCTGCTTCTGGTACTGTTGGTGCTACTGGCTTCTTGTTCTGGCCAGTTGTCTTAGCCGAAGAAAGTGGCGGCCTCATAATGACTCCGCTGTACTTTGGCGCAGAAGCCGAGGCCTTTGCAACCACTTCCGATAATTTTGGAAGTTGTTCCTTTACTGCAGGTGCTGCTGGAGTAGCAGCTATTGTAGAAGCTGACGTTCCAGGTACTTCTCGGGCTATGTCAGTTGCGCTGGTTACTGTCCGCTCAGATGAAGTTGGCTGAATGCACAGCATTATGGCCTCTTGAGTAGGGCCCTTAATGGCCTTTTCTTTGGGCCCTTGGGTTTTTTTGGAAGAAGAAGAAGACTTAGTACTCTTTTTCTTCCTTCCATTTAGCTTGAGGGGATCATCCGTCCCTCCGGTATCACTACTGCTCGTACTCATTTTGAGTACGGCAGAAGTGGCTTTGACTTTATTTATACTTTTTTTTTATTATTGAATTATTTATTTTTATAATTTAAGATAATTTTATTTTCTAAATTTTAATAAATTTTGTCCTTCCAAATAATATTAGATATACTCTAAATTTTACATGGTTGCCATGTTGCCATGGCAACTACCAAAAATAATTAAAATAACTGGACTGTCAATCGCTTTGAACTTTTTCACAATTTATTTATGTAGCACTTTTTAATAGTTTTTTTATTATTTTCGACACTGAACACAAGGATAATTTTAGCATCAACACTAATGTCACTTATACACAATTTCAGTGGCTTTTTTACGGTTCTTTCTGCTCTTTTTTAATTATTTGTGGAAGCTGTCAAAATGTTACGTCCGCTCTCTCCAGAAAATAATAATAATTTTTTTTTTTTTTTATGTAAATATGCTTCTTTTATTTTTGGCTCTTTGGCTCTTTTAAAAATCCTTAAAATACGTGGCAAAAGGCCTACAATGTGTACAAAAAAATCAGACAATAACTAATCTAATCATAACACAAAATGGGTCAAAAGGGACAACGAAAACAAACTAGACACTAACAATTGAACGAGAAGAAAAAATGAAACATTAAATTCTCAAAAGAGACTGTATATAACGGATACTAGTAATTTTGAAAGATGCCTAAAAGATGAAAAAAACAAAAAATTTATTACTTGTCCCAATTTTGACAATTGGGTAAGTGGCAGTTCCAAGAAGTTCCAAATTTCCAAATTAATCTAATCAAAATGTAATTCCCTAAACGAGCGTATTTTCAACAAAAAATTTTGTAATTTAGAACCGAGACCGAAACCGAAGTAGAAAAAATATAAATCGAACGAACGAAAAAATTTATCCGATACCGTTATAGAGTCCCGCGAGGGCGGCCTGTAGTATCATAGACCTCTACAAACTGCCCTCATCATCCCTCCAGCTGAGCATCTCTAACGGAGCGCTTATCCTTCCCACGGCACTTGCAACGGTTCCAAAGCGAGGAGAAGCCCCGTGGACTAGTGTTGCAAATGCTGTGGCCTGATATCACCAGCGAAAGACAAGAGCGCCGTCCTTCACTGACGATAGTGGCTGCCATGTGCAGTTGAATGTATCTGCGTTCGTTGCCAGATATTCAAGACGTAAACGTCTCTTCAATCTGTCAACGAAGTGGCGCTTAAGTGCATGTGCGTGGTGTTGTGGGTCAGTGTTCTGATTCCCATCTCCGGCTCTCATGTAGTACAAGTGAATTGTAGATTTGGCCAGTGTCAACACAAAGCTAATCAAACAATTCACCCGACTACAAACCTTTGGTCCCCATAGAAACGATGTCCTAGTAATGCCGAAATTCGGGTGGATCAACTGACACATATCGCGCACCAGTTCCATCAGACTCTGCAAAGCTGGACAAGTGAAGAACCTGTGAAACAAGGTGCCTTCACCAGAACAAACTGTGCAGATCCTCTGAACCCGCCGGTCGATATGTGACAACTGATTAGGATGCATAAGACTGTGATGCAGCAATTTGAATGCTACATCAGCATCTTTGTAACTAGAAGGATAACTGTAGACTACTCTGCAAGTTATCCCTCCCATCACGCCCATATTCACCCCGAGGTGTGTTCGCCATCTGTTGTATCCTGTATACTCCGGAGGTCTTATTGACATAAGCACGTCACGGAGCACACGTGTTGTAAGTGTGCTGAAAGGTGTGTGAGGCGGTCTGTCCAGAACGAAAGCATCTTCCAACTTAGTGCCAGGGTCACTGGTCCCAAGTTGGCGAAATCTCTCCCGCGCAGAAGCCGCCAGGTCGTGTAGTTGTGGAGTGTTCGTGTTTATTCGACAGTTTCCAGAGATATCAATAATATCTCCGAGAACTGTCAGTGTATGCGTGTCAGCTTCAAAACCTCGAGCATTACTGAACACTGAATCTATTAATTCAGGGTTAAACCTGATTGGAATCGACGCGAATTGCGTGTACCGCAGAGCATTCCACTTAAGGTGAAATGCTGGCCTGATTCTGCCCCAGGTCTGAATCGTTGAGATTAGATCCTGTGGCCAGTCACGAGGATAGGGTGGTCGAACAGAGAGCAGGTAGTAATACTCCCCTATGCCGATCCCTCCCAGTACATTCACCCACAGTTGAGAAATTAAGGTGTCTCTCTGGCAAAACACTCGTTGGAATGCACGCACTTGGAGACACCTTGATTTCACAACGAAGTTAGTGAGACCTAATCCACCTATCTTGACTGGCAGACAGAGCGTGCTTTCAGCAACCCATCGTCTTCCGCACCAAAAGGCGTCTATCGCTTTTGCTTGAAGAAGACCTACGAAGCCTTCATCAAACGTCTCAGACTTTAGCAGATGAACGATGGACGATGTAATCAAATAGTTTATCACGACTGACCTTCCCATTAAGGATAGTGGAAACAGTCGACTACGCCATGAGTTAACAGCTCTAGAGAGTTTCTCAAGAGCGATGCGGCTATTATTTGATTTACTCTCGCGTCCGATATACACACCTAAATACTTCAGGCAAGTATTAGTCCATTGGATGTTCAGTGGAGTATCTGTACGATCTCTCCACCTTCCACACCACAAGCCTTGACTCTTGCTAAGGTTGATTTTAGCGCCCGCTATACGTTCGTACTGTTCGAAAACAGCACGAGCGACCGGAAAAGCTTCATCTCTTGTCACGAAAATAGAAAGGTCATCCGCATATGCCAACATAAGAGGCCTCACATTGGTATATGGTAGATGCACTGAATATTGTCCGAGCATTCGACGAAGATTCACCAGTAGCGGCTCCAACGAAAGATCATAAAGCATACCTGACAATGGACAGCCCTGTCTGATACCTCGATGAAACGAGATAGGAGCCAGAACCTGTCCTTGATGCTTAATCAAAATCGCTGAATCTCTATACAGTTTCCCGATGATATCGAGCCACCTGGGCGGGAACCCAAATGCCTCGAGAGCAGTCAGGAGATACTCGTGCGAGACGCTATCAAAAGCCTTTTGCTGGTCAAGAGAAATCATGGCCATTTGTGTACCTGTCTGTTCATGGTAGGCAAACAAATGTTTGGCTACCGCGATGTTGTCGTAGATACTACGACCAGGAACACAATAGGACTGTTCCGGGTGTATTACCGAAGCAATCACTGAGCGGAGTATCGCCCCTAATGCTTTGCAGACGATTTTATAGTCCACATTGCATAGGGTTACTGGCCTCCAGTTCCCCATCCTCTGCAAATCTCCCTTCTTTGGAATCAATCGCATAACAGACCTCCTCCAACTAGAAGGAAAGTCTGAATGCGTCTCAACCGCCGAATTGAAGACTTCCAAAAGGTCAGGAATTAATAAATCCCTGAAACGTATGAAGAATTCTGGAGTCAAGCCGTCATAACCAGGTGAAGTGTGTCGCCTTAGATCCTTTGTCGCAGCGATCATATCCTCCAATGTGATTACTGTATCCAGGAGCTCCTTGCTGTCTTCAGAGAAAGTGGAAATATTCTCAAGAAATTCATGAGTGGTCGAGGATGTTGTCGACGTCGATTCAGAGTAGAGACTACTGTAATAGTCTCGAATAAATTCTGATAGCTGTTGTCCGTTGAGGACTTGTCCAGATTCATCAACTATCGATTCGACTTCACAAGAAGCAGTACGTCGTCTAGTTGCCTGAAAGAAGTACTCGGTTGGAGAATCGCCTTCCCTCAGCCAGCGTGATTGGCTGCGCAGCACAAACTCCAAGCTGTGCTTGTAAGTTTGTGTTGCCAAGCGTTCCTTTATTCTGTTAAAATAAAGAATCAACTCCGGCTGAGTTGGGAGAAGAGCTGCCACCCGAGATACTTCGGCCGACAAGCTAGAAGCTTGATACCCACTTCGATTGAAATTCGCTTCGATAAAAGATCGAATTTGGAGCTTTCCAACATCCCACCATTGACTAAGAAGAGGAAAGTCACCTTTCCTCTCTTGCCAATCGTGCCAGAATTCAGTGAATTCATTGATGAACTGCTCGGAATTCAACAAATAGTTGTTGAATATCCAGTATGCAGTTCTTCTTTCAACTAGAGTGCTGGTTGCCACTACAAGAAGGTGATCACTAACGGAACACACTTCATGAGTGACACCAACGAAATGTTCTAGTATTCCAGGTGAGACGTAAAGTCTATCGATTCTGGAGCCTGCGAGACTTCCATGGATATTTCGCGAGACCCTCGTGTATGATCTAGTCGTAGGATGCATCCAACGATAGATATCCACGAGTCTGAAAACACGAACAAAATTCCTCAACCGAGTAGCATTGACAGAGTTGAACTCAACTCCGGAATGCCGATCCATTGAGGGATTTAGCGTGCAGTTGAAATCACCTCCGAGGATAGTTTCGCCACTAAAATTCACCAGACAGGATTGAACACTATCAAGAACTTGTCTTGTAATGTCCTGGTCATGAGGAAGGTACACCTTTACTACCTTGATATGTTTGTATTGAACGACAAAGTCCAAGGAAGAAGCGAAGCCTGGAAAGATATCTGTATATACAGGAGACGATAGTGTAAATTTGTTGGATACAATGATTGCCACTCCTGAGCCTCGGCGAGGTGCAGGTGTGGCAAACATTACATAGCCAGTGTGCAAATAAGCATAACGCTCAAGGTGTGTATACGTGTCTTGTGTAAAATTCGTCTCCTGCAGAAGTGTAATGTCTATATCGAACATTTTGGCATGTTCGATAGTACTGTGTAGTCTTGTATGAGCACTTAAACCCCCGGTGTTAAGACAGCCTATCTTACACATTCACAGAGATAAGAAGCTCAAACGATGATGGTACGACATCTATTGACTAGGAGAATCAACCAAGCGATGCTCCTGCATCAACTCCTGCACCCTCCTATGGAGTCGATCTAACCGGGATATACAGTTGTACTTCCCCTTCTTCTTGCACTCCTCTTGTAGGAGTAGAAGTTGGGGAAGTAGCAATTCCGGCTTCCCCAGCTCCTCCACAAGAATACTCCAGATTTTGCCTGAATTCTTCTTGTACAGGAGCCGGGAAAGAATCCTCGAGATCTTCTCCCTAGGAAGGGTTTCCAAACCCTCCGAGACTTCAAATTGGCTACCAATCGACATGGTGCTACCACACGATTCGTAGCCACTGAAGCTGGAGAGACCAGTCTCATCAAAACCGGTCATATCGCAGTCCGAAAGCAGCTCGAGAGACACTTCCGTGTCTCTCACAACAACCTTCGAGCCGCAAGCACCACTATCGTCCTCCTCCGAGTGGGGCCGTTTTGATGCGACTGGCTTTGCTGGCTCTGGAGGAGGCAGCATCACCCGGTCGACCTTCTTCCTCCTCGTCCTCTTTTTTTTTACTAGATGGCTAATCGACTCCTCGTCTGAAGTAGCCATGCCTTCGCGTGCCGACGTGGCACCGTTTATAGCCGGAATTTTTTTTGCCTCTAAGACAACTTCAGGCACTTTAGCCACTGGCTGCTCCAAGATAGCAGGCTGAGTGCTGGCAGAAAGTTCCTTCTCCGGAGCCACTACTGTAGCAGTGGTTTCCTTCGAAGGAGCCTTCTGTTCAGCCTTCTTTCCGCTTCTCTTGGGGCAGTCAGCAATAAAATGCCCTACCAAATGGCAAGCATGGCATTTCGCTTCGGTGCCCACGTCTATCCAGTATCTCGAGCCGGATATGCTCAGGTAGAAGCCTGACGGAAGCGTACATCCCTTATTTAAAGTGATGGACGCTTCCCGGCTGGTACCGAAGATACCCCGCCCGAGACCCTCGTCCCCAATTTTGATAGGAATGGCGCGAACCTTTCCATGAACCTTCCCGAATCTCCCATGAGCTTGGTAGCGCTTTCGAGGGTCGTGGTGTACACCTCGACCATTCCTCCAGCTATAATTCCCATTGAGAACAGCTGTTCACTGGAGATGACGCGGAAGATTGCCTTCAGGTATGCAGACTGAGGACATCCCCTGATGTGCTCAAGCTGCATCCCGTAGCTCTCGTCCTGCCACCTCCCGTCGAAAAAGCCCTGGAGACCCGCACTGGTCTTGGGCCGAGGCTTACCTGCGTCCAATGGGGCTGGACGAGGAGTGATGCCCCTACTCTGAATTTCTATTGTGGTAGCTTGTTTGGAACTGCCACTTACCTGAGCATATGAAATCCCTGACACTAACGCCGGGGATCGTGGTGCTACTGCTGGTGGCTGCTTGTTCAAGGCGTTTGTCTTCGTAGAAAGCGGTGGCCTCATTATTATACCAGTAGGTATGGGCGCTGTGGCTGATGCCAGCTTGATAACTTCCACCAAGCTTGGACGTTGTCCTTGCCCTGAGATAGTCATCAGTGGTTTTTCTGCTGCTGTTGAGGTTGCACCGACTGGTACAGCTACTACTGAAGCTATAGCTACTGCTTCTGTGGCTGCTATGGCTGTGATCTTTGGATCTGATGATCCAACAACTGCTGTTTGTATTGCAGACTTCTCCACTGCAATTTCTTTGGCCTCTTCATTTGGGCCCTTACCGGCCTTTTCTGTGGGCCCCGTGAGATTTCTTTTGGAAGAAGAAGAAGCTTTTGTGCCCTTCTTCTTTCTTCCAGTTAATTTCAGCGGATCTCCTATCCGCCCAGAATCGCTACTGCTCGTACTCATACTGAGTGCGGCAGAGCAGCTTATATTGTTTTTATAATTTGTTTTTTTTTTAATTATTTATTTATTTTATTTTTAATAATATTATTGCCACTTTATATTTTGCTGTTTCAAATTTCTAAATTGATACTAAAAATTTTATGGTTGCCATGTCGTCATGGCAACAACCGAAATTCAAATTAAATTAATTTATTTTTTCTAAATGTCAGAAAATTCTTTCTTTTTACAATTTTTTATAATTTTTTGCAGTTTATTTTTTTAGATAAGACACAAAAAATTCCTTGAGTAACACACTCACACACTGTTCGTCACTTATTACACCTTTTTATTTATATTATTGCGCGTTTTCGTTAATTTTCACGGACTCAAAATTGACGCGTCCGCACTCTTTAGAATAATAATAATAATAATAATAATAATAATTTTTTTTTTTATGTAAATAAGTCTCTTTAATTTTTGGCTGTCTGGCTCTTTTAAAAATTCCTTAAAACTAATTGGCAAAAGGCACAAAATTGTAAAAAAGACACTAGCTAAACTAACTTACAAACAGTCAAAAGGGACAATTAAAACAAGTAATACAATAAGAATGACACACAAAAAGGAAAACAAACAAGACAAAATGCTCAAAAGAGTCTAAAAACGGTCACAAGAATTTTGAAAAAGATTTAAAGTTTAACCAAAAAATTTTGAACCAGTCCCAATTTTGACAATTAGGTAAGTGGCAGTTCCAATGAGTTCCCAATTTCCAAGATAAACTAATAAAAATGTTCCTAAACGAGCGAATTTAAACAAAAAATTTTGCAATTTAGCACCGAGACCGAAACCGAATTAAAAACTTAATAGCCGAACGAACGAAAAATTTACGCGATACCGTTATAGAGTCCCGCGAGGGCAGCCTGTAGTATCATAGACCTCTACAAACTGCCCTCATCATCCCTCCAGCTGAGCATCTCTAACGGAGCGCTTATCCTTCCCACAGCACTTGCAACGGTTCCAAAGCGAGGAGAAGCCCCGTGGACTAGAGTTGCAAATGCTGTGGCCTGATATCACCAGCGAAAGACAAGAGCGCCGTCCTGCACTGACGATAGTGGCTGCCATGTGCAGTTGAATATGTCTGCGTTCGTTGCCAGATATTCGAGACGTAAACGTCTCTTCAATCTGTCAACGAAGTGGCGCTTAAGTGCTTGTGCGTGGTGTTGTGGGTCAGTGTTCTGATTCCCATCTCCGGCTCTCATGTAGTACAAGTGAATTGTAGATTTGGCCAGTGTCAACACAAGGCTAATCAAACAATTCACCCGACTACAAACCTTTGGTCCCCATAGAAACGATGTCCTAGTAATGCTGAAATTCGGGTGGATCAACTGACACATATCGCGCACCAGTTCCATTAGACTCTGCAAAGCTGGACAAGTGAAGAACCTGTGAAACAAGGTGCCTTCACCAGAACAAACTGTGCAGATCCTCTGAACCCGCCGGTCGATATGTGACAACTGATTAGGATGCATAAGACTGTGATGCAGCAATTTGAATGCTACATCAGCATCTTTGTAACTAGAAGGATAACTGTAGACTACTCTGCAAGTTATCCCTCCCATCACGCCCATATTCACCCCGAGGTGTGTTCGCCATCTGTTGTATCCTGTGTACTCCGGAGGTCTTATTGACATAAGCACGTCACGGAGCACACGTGTTGTAAGTGTGCTGAAAGGTGTGTGAGGCGGTCTGTCCAGAACGAAAGCATCTTCCAACTTAGTGCCAGGGTCACTGATCCCAAGTTGGCGAAATCTCTCCCGCGCTGAAGCCGCCAGGTCGTGTAGTTGTGGAGTGTTCGTGTTTATTCGACAGTTTCCAGAGATATCAATAATATCTCCGAGAACTGTCAGTGTATGCGTGTCAGCTTCAAAACCTCGAGCATTACTGAACACTGAATCTATTAATTCAGGATTAAACCTGATTGGAATCGACGCGAATTGCGTGTACGGCAGAGCATTCCACTTAAGGTGAAATGCTGGCCTGATTCTGCCCCAGGTCTGAATCGTTGAGATTAGATCCTGTGGCCAGTCACGAGGATAGGGTGGTCGAACAGAGAGCAGGTAGTAATACTCCCCTATGCCGATCCCTCCCAGTACATTCACCCACAGTTGAGAAATTAAGGTGTCTCTCTGGCAAAACACTCGTTGGAATGCACGCACTTGGAGACACCTTGATTTCACAACCAAGTTAGTGAGACCCAATCCACCTATCTTGACTGGCAGACAGAGCGTGCTTTCAGCAACCCATCGTCTTCCGCACCAAAAGGCGTCTATCGCTTTTGCTTGAAGAAGACCTACGAAGCCTTCATCAAACGTCTCAGACTTTAGCAGATGAACGATGGACGAGGTAATCAAATAGTTTATCACGACTGACCTTCCCATTAGGGATAGTGGAAACAGTCGACTACGCCATGAGTTAACAGCTCTAGAGAGTTTCTCAAGAGCGATGCGGCTATTATTTGATTTACTCTCGCGTCCGATATACACACCTAAATACTTCAGGCAAGTATTAGTCCATTGGATGTTCAGTGGAGTATCTGTACGATCTCTCCACCTTCCACACCACAAGCCTTGACTCTTGCTAAGGTTGATTTTAGCGCCCGCTATACGTTCGTACTGTTCGAAAACAGCACGAGCGACTGGAAAAGCTTCATCTCTTGTCACGAAAATAGAAAGGTCATCCGCATATGCCAACATAAGAGGCCTCACATTGGTATATGGTAGATGCACTGAATATTGTCCGAGCATTCGACGAAGATTCACCAGTAGCGGCTCCAACGAAAGATCATAAAGCATACCTGACAATGGACAGCCCTGTCTGATACCTCGATGAAACGAGATAGGAGCCAGAACCTGTCCTTGATGCTTAATCAAAATCGCTGAATCTCTATACAGTTTCCCGATGATATCGAGCCACCTGGGCGGGAACCCAAATGCCTCGAGAGCAGTCAGGAGATACTCGTGCGAGACGCTATCAAAAGCCTTTTGCTGGTCAAGAGAAATCATGGCCATTTGTGTACCTGTCTGTTCATGGTAGGCAAACAAATGTTTGGCTACCGCGATGTTGTCGTAGATACTACGACCAGGAACACAATAGGACTGTTCCGGGTGTATTACCGAAGCAATCACTGAGCGGAGTATCGCCCCTAATGCTTTGCAGACGATTTTATAGTCCACATTGCATAGGGTTACTGGCCTCCAGTTCCCCATCCTCTGCAAATCTCCTTTCTTTGGAATCAATCGCATAACAGACCTCCTCCAACTAGAAGGAAAGTCTGAATGCGTCTCAACCGCCGAATTGAAGACTTCCAAAAGGTCAGGAATTAATAAATCCCTGAAACGTATGAAGAATTCTGGAGTCAAGCCGTCATAACCAGGTGAAGTGTGTCGCCTTAGATCCTTTGTCGCAGCGATCATATCCTCCAATGTGATTACTGTATCCAGGAGCTCCTTGCTGTCTTCAGAGAAAATGGGAATATTCTCAAGAAATTCATGAGTGGTCGAGGATGTTGTCGACGTCGATTCAGAGTAGAGACTACTGTAATAGTCTCGAATAAATTCTGATAGCTGTTGTCCGTTGAGGACTTGTCCAGATTCATCAACTATCGATTCGACTTCACAAGAAGCAGTACGTCGTCTAGTTGCCTGAAAGAAGTACTCGGTTGGAGAATCGCCTTCCCTCAGCCAGCGTGATTGGCTGCGCAGCACAAACTCCAAGCTGTGCTTGTAAGTTTGTGTTGCCAAGCGTTCCTTTATTCTGTTAAAATAAAGAATCAACTCCGGCTGAGTTGGGAGAAGAGCTGCCACCCGAGATACTTCGGCCGACAAGCTAGAAGCTTGATACCCACTTCGATTGAAATTCGCTTCGATAAAAGATCGAATTTGGAGCTTTCCAACATCCCACCATTGACTAAGAAGAGGAAAGTCACCTTTCCTCTCTTGCCAATCGTGCCAGAATTCAGTGAATTCATTGATGAACTGCTCGGAATTCAACAAATAGTTGTTGAATATCCAGTATGCAGTTCTTCTTTCAACTAGAGTGCTGGTTGCCACTACAAGAAGGTGATCACTAACGGAACACACTTCATGAGTGACACCAACGAAATGTTCTAGTATTCCAGGTGAGACGTAAAGTCTATCGATTCTGGAGCCTGCGAGACTTCCATGGATATTTCGCGAGACCCTCGTGTATGATCTAGTCGTAGGATGCATCCAACGATAGATATCCACGAGTCTGAAAACACGAACAAAATTCCTCAGCCGAGTAGCATTGACAGAGTTGAACTCAACTCCGGAATGCCGATCCATTGAGGGATTTAGCGTGCAGTTGAAATCACCTCCGAGGATAGTTTCGCCACTAAAATTCACCAGACAGGATTGAACACTATCAAGAACTTGTCTTGTAATGTCCTGGTCATGAGGAAGGTACACCTTTACTACCTTGATATGTTTGTATTGAACGACAAAGTCCAAGGAAGAAGCGAAGCCTGGAAAGATATCTGTATATACAGGAGACGATAGTGTAAATTTGTTGGATACAATGATTGCCACTCCTGAGCCTCGGCGAGGTGCAGGTGTGGCAAACATTACATAGCCAGTGTGCAAATAAGCATAACGCTCAAGGTGTGTATACGTGTCTTGTGTAAAATTCGTCTCCTGCAGAAGTGTAATGTCTATATCGAACATTTTGGCATGTTCGATAGTACTGTGTAGTCTTGTATGAGCACTTAAACCCCCGGTGTTAAGACAGCCTATCTTACACATTCACAGAGATAAGAAGCTCAAACGATGATGGTACGACATCTATTGACTAGGAGAATCAACCAAGCGATGCTCCTGCATCAACTCCTGCACCCTCCTATGGAGTCGATCTAACCGGGATATACAGTTGTACTTCCCCTTCTTCTTGCACTCCTCTTGTAGGAGTAGAAGTTGGGGAAGTAGCAATTCCGGCTTCCCCAGCTCCTCCACAAGAATACTCCAGATTTTGCCTGAATTCTTCTTGTACAGGAGCCGGGAAAGAATCCTCGAGATCTTCTCCCTAGGAAGGGTTTCCAAACCCTCCGAGACTTCAAATTGGCTACCAATCGACATGGTGCTACCACACGATTCGTAGCCACTGAAGCTGGAGAGACCAGTCTCATCAAAACCGGTCATATCGCAGTCCGAAAGCAGCTCGAGAGACACTTCCGTGTCTCTCACAACAACCTTCGAGCCGCAAGCACCACTATCGTCCTCCTCCGAGTGGGGCCGTTTTGATGCGACTGGCTTTGCTGGCTCTGGAGGAGGCAGCATCACCCGGTCGACCTTCTTCCTCCTCGTCCTCTTTTTTTTTACTAGATGGCTAATCGACTCCTCGTCTGAAGTAGCCATGCCTTCGCGTGCCGACGTGGCACCGTTTATAGCCGGAATTTTTTTTGCCTCTAAGACAACTTCAGGCACTTTAGCCACTGGCTGCTCCAAGATAGCAGGCTGAGTGCTGGCAGAAAGTTCCTTCTCCGGAGCCACTACTGTAGCAGTGGTTTCCTTCGAAGGAGCCTTCTGTTCAGCCTTCTTTCCGCTTCTCTTGGGGCAGTCAGCAATAAAATGCCCTACCAAATGGCAAGCATGGCATTTCGCTTCGGTGCCCACGTCTATCCAGTATCTCGAGCCGGATATGCTCAGGTAGAAGCCTGACGGAAGCGTACATCCCTTATTTAAAGTGATGGACGCTTCCCGGCTGGTACCGAAGATACCCCGCCCGAGACCCTCGTCCCCAATTTTGATAGGAATGGCGCGAACCTTTCCATGAACCTTCCCGAATCTCCCATGAGCTTGGTAGCGCTTTCGAGCGTCGTGGTGTACACCTCGACCATTCCTCCAGCTATAATTCCCATTGAGAACAGCTGTTCACTGGAGATGACGCGGAAGATTGCCTTCAGGTATGCAGACTGAGGACATCCCCTGATGTGCTCAAGCTGCATCCCGTAGCTCTCGTCCTGCCACCTCCCGTCGAAAAAGCCCTGGAGACCCGCACTGGTCTTGGGCCGAGGCTTACCTGCGTCCAATGGGGCTGGACGAGGAGTGATGCCCCTACTCTGAATTTCTATTGTGGTAGCTTGTTTGGAACTGCCACTTACCTGAGCATATGAAATCCCTGACACTAACGCCGGGGATCGTGGTGCTACTGCTGGTGGCTGCTTGTTCAAGGCGTTTGTCTTCGTAGAAAGCGGTGGCCTCATTATTATACCAGTAGGTATGGGCGCTGTGGCTGATGCCAGCTTGATAACTTCCACCAAGCTTGGACGTTGTCCTTGCCCTGAGATAGTCATCAGTGGTTTTTCTGCTGCTGTTGAGGTTGCACCGACTGGTACAGCTACTACTGAAGCTATAGCTACTGCTTCTGTGGCTGCTATGGCTGTGATCTTTGGATCTGATGATCCAACAACTGCTGTTTGTATTGCAGACTTCTCCACTGCAATTTCTTTGGCCTCTTCATTTGGGCCCTTACCGGCCTTTTCTGTGGGCCCCGTGAGATTTCTTTTGGAAGAAGAAGAAGCTTTTGTGCCCTTCTTCTTTCTTCCAGTTAATTTCAGCGGATCTCCTATCCGCCCAGAATCGCTACTGCTCGTACTCATACTGAGTGCGGCAGAGCAGCTTATATTGTTTTTATAATTTGTTTTTTTTTTAATTATTTATTTATTTTATTTTTAATAATATTATTGCCACTTTATATTTTGCTGTTTCAAATTTCTAAATTGATACTAAAAATTTTATGGTTGCCATGTCGTCATGGCAACAACCGAAATTCAAATTAAATTAATTTATTTTTTCTAAATGTCAGAAAATTCTTTCTTTTTACAATTTTTTATAATTTTTTGCAGTTTATTTTTTTAGATAAGACACAAAAAATTCCTTGAGTAACACACTCACACACTGTTCGTCACTTATTACACCTTTTTATTTATATTATTGCGCGTTTTCGTTAATTTTCACGGACTCAAAATTGACGCGTCCGCACTCTTTAGAATAATAATAATAATAATAATAATAATAATTTTTTTTTTTATGTAAATAAGTCTCTTTAATTTTTGGCTGTCTGGCTCTTTTAAAAATTCCTTAAAACTAATTGGCAAAAGGCACAAAATTGTAAAAAAGACACTAGCTAAACTAACTTACAAACAGTCAAAAGGGACAATTAAAACAAGTAATACAATAAGAATGACACACAAAAAGGAAAACAAACAAGACAAAATGCTCAAAAGAGTCTAAAAACGGTCACAAGAATTTTGAAAAAGATTTAAAGTTTAACCAAAAAATTTTGAACCAGTCCCAATTTTGACAATTAGGTAAGTGGCAGTTCCAATGAGTTCCCAATTTCCAAGATAAACTAATAAAAATGTTCCTAAACGAGCGAATTTAAACAAAAAATTTTGCAATTTAGCACCGAGACCGAAACCGAATTAAAAACTTAATAGCCGAACGAACGAAAAATTTACGCGATACCGTTATAGAGTCCCGCGAGGGCAGCCTGTAGTATCATAGACCTCTACAAACTGCCCTCATCATCCCTCCAGCTGAGCATCTCTAACGGAGCGCTTATCCTTCCCACAGCACTTGCAACGGTTCCAAAGCGAGGAGAAGCCCCGTGGACTAGAGTTGCAAATGCTGTGGCCTGATATCACCAGCGAAAGACAAGAGCGCCGTCCTGCACTGACGATAGTGGCTGCCATGTGCAGTTGAATATGTCTGCGTTCGTTGCCAGATATTCGAGACGTAAACGTCTCTTCAATCTGTCAACGAAGTGGCGCTTAAGTGCTTGTGCGTGGTGTTGTGGGTCAGTGTTCTGATTCCCATCTCCGGCTCTCATGTAGTACAAGTGAATTGTAGATTTGGCCAGTGTCAACACAAGGCTAATCAAACAATTCACCCGACTACAAACCTTTGGTCCCCATAGAAACGATGTCCTAGTAATGCTGAAATTCGGGTGGATCAACTGACACATATCGCGCACCAGTTCCATTAGACTCTGCAAAGCTGGACAAGTGAAGAACCTGTGAAACAAGGTGCCTTCACCAGAACAAACTGTGCAGATCCTCTGAACCCGCCGGTCGATATGTGACAACTGATTAGGATGCATAAGACTGTGATGCAGCAATTTGAATGCTACATCAGCATCTTTGTAACTAGAAGGATAACTGTAGACTACTCTGCAAGTTATCCCTCCCATCACGCCCATATTCACCCCGAGGTGTGTTCGCCATCTGTTGTATCCTGTGTACTCCGGAGGTCTTATTGACATAAGCACGTCACGGAGCACACGTGTTGTAAGTGTGCTGAAAGGTGTGTGAGGCGGTCTGTCCAGAACGAAAGCATCTTCCAACTTAGTGCCAGGGTCACTGATCCCAAGTTGGCGAAATCTCTCCCGCGCTGAAGCCGCCAGGTCGTGTAGTTGTGGAGTGTTCGTGTTTATTCGACAGTTTCCAGAGATATCAATAATATCTCCGAGAACTGTCAGTGTATGCGTGTCAGCTTCAAAACCTCGAGCATTACTGAACACTGAATCTATTAATTCAGGATTAAACCTGATTGGAATCGACGCGAATTGCGTGTACGGCAGAGCATTCCACTTAAGGTGAAATGCTGGCCTGATTCTGCCCCAGGTCTGAATCGTTGAGATTAGATCCTGTGGCCAGTCACGAGGATAGGGTGGTCGAACAGAGAGCAGGTAGTAATACTCCCCTATGCCGATCCCTCCCAGTACATTCACCCACAGTTGAGAAATTAAGGTGTCTCTCTGGCAAAACACTCGTTGGAATGCACGCACTTGGAGACACCTTGATTTCACAACCAAGTTAGTGAGACCCAATCCACCTATCTTGACTGGCAGACAGAGCGTGCTTTCAGCAACCCATCGTCTTCCGCACCAAAAGGCGTCTATCGCTTTTGCTTGAAGAAGACCTACGAAGCCTTCATCAAACGTCTCAGACTTTAGCAGATGAACGATGGACGAGGTAATCAAATAGTTTATCACGACTGACCTTCCCATTAGGGATAGTGGAAACAGTCGACTACGCCATGAGTTAACAGCTCTAGAGAGTTTCTCAAGAGCGATGCGGCTATTATTTGATTTACTCTCGCGTCCGATATACACACCTAAATACTTCAGGCAAGTATTAGTCCATTGGATGTTCAGTGGAGTATCTGTACGATCTCTCCACCTTCCACACCACAAGCCTTGACTCTTGCTAAGGTTGATTTTAGCGCCCGCTATACGTTCGTACTGTTCGAAAACAGCACGAGCGACTGGAAAAGCTTCATCTCTTGTCACGAAAATAGAAAGGTCATCCGCATATGCCAACATAAGAGGCCTCACATTGGTATATGGTAGATGCACTGAATATTGTCCGAGCATTCGACGAAGATTCACCAGTAGCGGCTCCAACGAAAGATCATAAAGCATACCTGACAATGGACAGCCCTGTCTGATACCTCGATGAAACGAGATAGGAGCCAGAACCTGTCCTTGATGCTTAATCAAAATCGCTGAATCTCTATACAGTTTCCCGATGATATCGAGCCACCTGGGCGGGAACCCAAATGCCTCGAGAGCAGTCAGGAGATACTCGTGCGAGACGCTATCAAAAGCCTTTTGCTGGTCAAGAGAAATCATGGCCATTTGTGTACCTGTCTGTTCATGGTAGGCAAACAAATGTTTGGCTACCGCGATGTTGTCGTAGATACTACGACCAGGAACACAATAGGACTGTTCCGGGTGTATTACCGAAGCAATCACTGAGCGGAGTATCGCCCCTAATGCTTTGCAGACGATTTTATAGTCCACATTGCATAGGGTTACTGGCCTCCAGTTCCCCATCCTCTGCAAATCTCCTTTCTTTGGAATCAATCGCATAACAGACCTCCTCCAACTAGAAGGAAAGTCTGAATGCGTCTCAACCGCCGAATTGAAGACTTCCAAAAGGTCAGGAATTAATAAATCCCTGAAACGTATGAAGAATTCTGGAGTCAAGCCGTCATAACCAGGTGAAGTGTGTCGCCTTAGATCCTTTGTCGCAGCGATCATATCCTCCAATGTGATTACTGTATCCAGGATCTCCTTGCTGTCTTCAGAGAAAATGGGAATATTCTCAAGAAATTCATGAGTGGTCGAGGATGTTGTCGACGTCGATTCAGAGTAGAGACTACTGTAATAGTCTCGAATAAATTCTGATAGCTGTTGTCCGTTGAGGACTTGTCCAGATTCATCAACTATCGATTCGACTTCACAAGAAGCAGTACGTCGTCTAGTTGCCTGAAAGAAGTACTCGGTTGGAGAATCGCCTTCCCTCAGCCAGCGTGATTGGCTGCGCAGCACAAACTCCAAGCTGTGCTTGTAAGTTTGTGTTGCCAAGCGTTCCTTTATTCTGTTAAAATAAAGAATCAACTCCGGCTGAGTTGGGAGAAGAGCTGCCACCCGAGATACTTCGGCCGACAAGCTAGAAGCTTGATACCCACTTCGATTGAAATTCGCTTCGATAAAAGATCGAATTTGGAGCTTTCCAACATCCCACCATTGACTAAGAAGAGGAAAGTCACCTTTCCTCTCTTGCCAATCGTGCCAGAATTCAGTGAATTCATTGATGAACTGCTCGGAATTCAACAAATAGTTGTTGAATATCCAGTATGCAGTTCTTCTTTCAACTAGAGTGCTGGTTGCCACTACAAGAAGGTGATCACTAACGGAACACACTTCATGAGTGACACCAACGAAATGTTCTAGTATTCCAGGTGAGACGTAAAGTCTATCGATTCTGGAGCCTGCGAGACTTCCATGGATATTTCGCGAGACCCTCGTGTATGATCTAGTCGTAGGATGCATCCAACGATAGATATCCACGAGTCTGAAAACACGAACAAAATTCCTCAGCCGAGTAGCATTGACAGAGTTGAACTCAACTCCGGAATGCCGATCCATTGAGGGATTTAGCGTGCAGTTGAAATCACCTCCGAGGATAGTTTCGCCACTAAAATTCACCAGACAGGATTGAACACTATCAAGAACTTGTCTTGTAATGTCCTGGTCATGAGGAAGGTACACGTTTACTACCTTGATATGTTTGTCTTGAACGACAAAGTCCAAGGAAGAAGCGAAGCCTGGGAAGATATCTGTATAGACAGGAGACGATAGTGTGAATTTGTTGGATACAATGATTGCCACCCCTGAGCCTCGACGAGGCGCAGGTGTGGCAAACATTGCATAGCCAGTGTGCAAATAAGCATAACGCTCAAGTTGTGTATATGTGTCTTGTGTAAAATTCGTCTCCTGTAGAAGGGCGATGTCTATATCGAACATTTTGACATGTTCGATAGTGCTGTGTAACCTTGTATGTGCACTTAAACCCCCGGCGTTGATAGAAGCTATCTTGCACATTCAAAGAGATGAAAAGCTGAAACGATGATGGTACGACGTCTATTGACTAGGAGAATCAACCAAGCGATGCTCCTGTATCAACTCCTGCACCCTCCTATGGAGTCGATCTAACCGGGATATACCGTTGTACTTCCCCTTCTTCTTGCACTCCTCTTGTAGGAGTAGAAGTTGGGGAAGTAGCAATTCCGGCTTCCCCAGCTCCTCCACAAGAATACTCCAGATTTTGCCTGAATTCTTCTTGTACAGGAGCCGGGAAAGAATCCTCGAGATCTTCTCCCTAGGAAGGGTTTCCAAACCCTCCGAGACTTCAAATTGGCTACCAATCGACATGGTGCTACCACACGATTCGTAGCCACTGAAGCTGGAGAGACCAGTCTCATCAAAACCGGTCATATCGCAGTCCGAAAGCTGCTCGAGAGACACTTCCGTGTCTCTCACAACAACCTTCGAGCCGCAAGCACCACTATCGTCCTCCTCCGAGTGGGGCCGTTTTGATGCGACTGGCTTTGCTGGCTCTGGAGGAGGCAGCATCGCCCGGTCCACCTTCGTCTTCCTCCTCGTCCTCCTTTTTTTACCTACTTGGCTATTCGACTCCTCGTCGGAAGTAGCCATGCCTTCGCGTGCCGACGTGGCACCGTTTATAGCCGGAATTTTTTTTGCCTCTAAGACAACTTCAGGCACTTTAGCCACTGGCTGCTCCAAGATAGCAGGCTGAGTGCTGGCAGAAAGTTCCTTCTCCGGAGCCACTACTGTAGCAGTGGTTTCCTTCGAAGGAGCCTTCTGTTCAGCCTTCTTTCCGCTTCTCTTGGGGCAGTCAGCAATAAAATGCCCTACCAAATGGCAAGCATGGCATTTCGCTTCGGTGCCCACGTCTATCCAGTATCTCGAGCCGGATATGCTCAGGTAGAATAATAATAATAATAATAATAATAATTTATTTTGGAAAAAATGTACACAAGATTACAAATCTTTTAGCTGTACTTAACTAGAAAGGTGCTAGTGTTTTATATTACAGAAACAGTTCAACAACAAAAGAGAAAGAAAAAAATATATATATATAAAAAAGAATTAAACTACAAAAATGGAAAGTAAACTATAAAAAGCAAATATACTATAAATAATAAATAATAAGAAAACCAATTCAACCAATATTTCATAGCATAACTACATCAACATAGCAACTAAAACTGAGAAAATTCAAATTAAAAATTAAAAAGAAAATGTGTAAAATACAATAATTAATCTCTGATTAGCTAGGTAATAGTAAAGAAAGAAAAAGAATAGAAAAGAAAAAACAGTCTTATTTCTGCTGTGTAGAGAAAGTGTAATAAATCAAAGTTTGTATTCATAATATGTGAACCCTAACGAGTTTTTTAAAAGCATTGATGGCGCCAACACACTGAGTGCTAGATGGAAGCGAATTCCACAATCGCGCGATCTGGACCGGAAAAGAACCCTCCATTATAAGTCTCCTAAATCTTGGAATTGTAATATTTAGATTGCGTGGAGATATCGACGTTCGGAAAAGCTCTCGAAGGTATTCTGGTTTGCCATTGTGAAGTAAGTTGTAGAGGAAAAACAGAGCTCTATGCTTTAGATATGCGGATAGAGAGCACCCAAGAAGCAAATTTTTATATGCTGAGATATGATCATACCTTCTGAGACCAAAAATAAAACGGATGCAATCATTAAATGCAACTTCGACTCTTCGGAGACAGCTGCTATCCAATTTAGGATATATCATACTTCCAAAAGTAAAGTGGGGCAAAATTAACGCTTTAACTAGTTTCATTCTGATATTTATAGATAAAATTTTTGCGCAAAGCCACAATCTTCTCAACCCAGCATATATTTTACGAATAATCGAGCTTACATAATCGCAGCAGCTCATGTCCTGATTGAGAACAATACCCAGATTTACCGCTTTTCTTAAATAAGGAATAGCGACATCGTTTAAAAACACTGGAGGTATATCATCTATATCATAGATACCACTATAGAACGCAATAGATTTTGATTTTTCAGCGTTGAGCAACAGCCCATTACGTGATGACCATTCGGCAATTCTGATGATATCGCGATTGATACGCTCTATACAATCCTCTGAGAGTCCCATAGGTCTGCTTAGGTATACTTGCACATCATCAGCGTACAAGTGTACAGTAACATCATGTACTACTTTGGGAAGTTCGTTGATGTAGAGACTGAACAATAATGGGCCAAGAACTGAGCCTTGGGGCACACCACGTAGAGTGGGCAGCAAACTCGATACAGTTTGCCCAGCTTTGACATACTGATAGCGGTCATGGAGAAAGTTATTGACCAATGATATAGCAGATGTACTGAAATTGAACTCTCGAGTTAGTTTGGACAGTAGAAACTTGTGGTCAACACAATCAAAAGCCTTCGAAAAGTCAAGTAATACTAGAGTTGTGAAGTTGCCCTCATCAAGGGCAGCTCTAATATCAGTGGATACTTTCAGTACCGCTGTTTCACAGCTATGATTTGAACGGAAACCTGATTGGCATGGCGATAATAGCCGATTATTCTCGACATAATCAACAATTTGCCGGTACATTAGCTTTTCCAACACTTTAGCTAGAAAGCATAAGACACTGATAGGGCGATAATCGCTTGGAATTTTTGGAGACGACTTCTTCGGTAGTGGCAAGACCGAGGCAATCCTCCAGTCACCAAAATCCGATGGGACTGGAGGTAAAGCCACGCTATTACTGTTTCTGCTGGACTGACCATGTAGTGCTTCAATGGAGGGATTGTTGAGCGCAGTGAAAAAGGAATTGAGGCTTTGGGGGTTATAGTCGCATTGAACTATATCTTCCTCATAAACACCGACCTTCCGCAAATTTCTCCATAGGGTTTTAGTAGGGAGGTTAGGATTAAGCTTTGAGCTGTGATAAACATACTTAGCTCTTCTAATTGCTGCAGTTGTCTTGTTACGTGCAATACGATAAGCTAATAAAGCTGCATTTGTTTTAAGCTGCCTATATCTGTGGTATAAGTATTCACGCTCTGCTATGAGCACTTTAACCTCTCTAGTAAACCATGGGCAACCAGAGGATCGCTTACGTCGTGTTTTAAGTGGGACATATTTATCAAATAAGTATTTGACTAGAGTTGGGAGATTTTCAACTTGAGAATCTACAGATATAGAGTCGGTTATGGAGCTCCAAGGTAAATATACACATTCTTCAGTAAGGGCTTCTACATTAATGTTATTATAATCATAATAAGAATAGCAACTATTTCAAATACCAGGGAATATATCTAGGTCATAGCTGAGAAAAAGGATATCATGGTCCATTGTACTAATAGGACTGATTTGGTTGTGCAGTAGTACTTTTGACAGATCTGAGGTCATCATCAGATCAAGCAACGAAGGATTGTTCGTGTTAAAATAGGTGGGGCAAGAATTGATCACATTAAGATAAACAGATTGCATAGAAAACAAAAACTGGTTGCTTAAATGGTTATGGCGGAGGATATTTACATTGAAATCACCACCTACTATGACGTTAGAATAACGGTGGGTAATATCCGATATACAATTTTCAAATTCAATCACACTGTCAGGGGTGAAAATGTCAGGCGGGCAGTAAACGGCTGATAGCACACATTTATGGCTTAGAGTTGCAACCTCTAAGCATAAGAATTCCATCCCAGGATTACCCGAGCTAAAAATTTGTCTACACTTAAGAAAATCCTTTACATAAATTGCCACACCTCCCCCGATTCTAGGTTTGCGATCATTGCGGAAAAGTTTATATCCTGGGATAGCTAGGAGTGATGATGGTATACTATCATTTAGCCATGTTTCGCTAATTAAGATTGCATGGATATCTGAAGTAGAGAAAATCTCACAGAGCTCATCAATCTTATTTCTGATGCTTCGTGCATTGAGCGTACAAACCTTTAAACCACCTGATTGTTTACACAAGATATTCAGCAGTGTTCTCACCCTGTCCAGACCTGAAAAACTACTCACATCCATACTCCTGAAGGCCACCATCAATGCAATTTTTTACACCAACTAAACTCATTATTATCACACATAAACAAGACGAGCGAAAGAAGGGAAAACGTACACAGCAGGAATAAGAAGGTAAAGAACTAAGTTTAGTTAAATCAAAATCGCGACAAGATAAATGCAGAACTAGTGAAAATAAATGACTTACTTTACTAAGAAGAATGAAAGTAATATTAATTAATAGCTGCACTAACAAAAACATGAAACTTACTTTACTACTAAGCATTGAAATTTTATCAGCTCCAATGATTGCCTATTAGATCAGCTTCAGTTCGGTGGACGGTATGAAGCAATATCATGAAGCTGCTGCATACTGGTGATTCTAATTAGGTTCTCCTCTGCTCTCACTCTAATGCATAGGTACCCATTTCTAGTGATAGCAGTATGGATATTTTCCATTTTTCGGAGTTTGAGCGCTTCCCGAAAAAGAGAATTATTGTATGGTGTTAAGCTCTCATTCATATAAACTGGGCTAGGTGAAGAGAATCCCTCCAGTTGTAAAAGTTTCAGGCCCCCACATCTCCGAAAAGAAGACAGAAACGATTGCTGCTCTGCCCAACAAGAGAATCGTACAACTATTGGGACATTCTGATGCGATGACTTAACTCTGACCCGAAAAGCATGTATATACTGCGACATAGGATGCTTAATGACCATTGCGATGTTCTTGATGATGTCCGTTAAATTCTCATCAGGGGCGATTGGAATGCCACGTATAACTATATCGCTCAGTCTTTGCACGCGGTTATAATCATCTATATGAGAAAGTGCAGTATTATGACTGTCCTTCAGTTCCACAATGATGCTTTCACACTTTGTTATGCGCTTTTCGAGTGCCACTTTTTTGGTATCAATTCTGTCCAAGATACGATTCTCGAGCTGTTTGAAGAGGTCATTAAACCTTCTCAGTAAACGAGACTCCAGCTGTTCGATGAGTTTCTCGATTACAGGCATTTCAGGCGCAGAATCAGAGATAGTTTCTCCCTGTAGCTTAACAGCACTGCGTGTCGTAACAGCACTGTTCTCAGAGTTATTACGATGCTTTTCCCCCTGTTGCCCCTTAGCAGATGATTTGTTATTAGACATTTCAGTTTAAGAGAGTTAGAAACCAACCCGGCACAAGGAGAAAAAGAAAAGAGATATAGATTACACTTATGAGTTAAGTCACTGATCTTTAACGAAATCGTGGTGCAAACACTATGCTTTAATCAATTCTTTCCGTAGCAGGATGAAGAAATATAATCGGAGTACTGAAAACAAGCAAAACACGGAGCCGATTAAAAAACGTCTACTCACTAGCGATCATACTCTAAAACTCCAATTAACACGATCAACAACAATTAACGCGATCAAAATATCACTTGAACACAAGTAAGATATTATTTTAATTTAATTCGATTTTCGGGAAGTAGATTAGATTTATATATAAAGCGGCCGAGTGGCCTTTGCACTGCAGCCATCACTGGTTTATTGTGCACGGCTTGCATTACAGTTCCTCCAGCAAACCCACTCTTCCCAGGAAGACCAGTATTTTTTTGGAAGAGACTTCTTCGAAGTCGGCAGGCTTTAAGAAGTATGAGCCAAAAGCCTAGAATCTACATTGCACAATGACGTCGCATTCACACAGCAAGTGCTCCGATGTTTCATCCTCTTCGAGACATAGTCTACATACATCAGTGGGTAAGATGCCTATCCGATGTATGTGTTTGTTGAGTTTACAGTGTCCGGTTAGGACTCCTGTAATGATTCTGAGATGATTTCTAGATAGCCCTCAAAGATCTAGACTCTTCTTTGAGGAAGATCTTTTTATGAATCTTTTGGCTTGCCTGCATCCTGTTAATGAAGTCCATATCTGGTCCATCTGGTTCTGGATCTAGTTTTGCATGGTAAGCTTCACGGTATTTTAGGAAATACCGCAAAAGGGTTCTGGTCCTATGAGGGGCATGTATGCTCCTTTTTTGGCCAGTAAGTCTGCATTTTCATTCCCATTAATTCCCGAGTGTTCTGGCACCCACTGAAATGTTAGGTGGTTGCATGTACAAAGGTGACTTAACTTCGTTTTGATCTCAGGTGATGAGATGGCTTTCAAAGCCGCTTGGCTATCTGTAAAGATATAAATATTTTTAGTAGTGTAGGATCTGCTGAGGTTTTCGTATGCACATCTAGTGATGACATATACCTCTGCCTGAAATATTGATGCGTATCTTCATAGGCTTAACGCCATATATTTCTGATCTTGAAGGGCAGACGGAGATTGTGTTCAACAACCATTCTGTCTGGCATCATACCCAGTATTGGATTTGCTTCAATTCTTTTGGTTAGAGTGCGTCGACTTTCAGAGTTCCATTCACTATAGCGATCTGTCCCGGCTCTGTACACCATGAGTCCAGCCTCTTTTGCAACAATGACGCCGAATGCCGGTAGATTCAATAGTGCCTCTAGAGCGCTAGTAGATGTTGTGTGTATGGCACCGGTTACACTTAGACAGACCATCCTTTAGAGCTTGTTCAACTTCCTGGTGGTTGTCTTTTGTGTGCATTTATTCCCCCATACTACTGCAGCATAGGTGACCATGGGTATGACTACCGATTTGTAAAGCCAAATCATGATATTTGGCTTGAGTTGTTGAGCAGACTAGTTTCCTGCAGTTCCACAGCGTTAGTGTACGGGAAGTAAAATTTCATCTGATTGGTTGAGTTTTGCATTTTTTTTATGTAGTAAACGTTTTGAAGGGTGCTCAAACCCTGATATACAGAAACACAAAATGAGTGCCACATGCAATAGCAAATCGCTCAGTACATTGTTATAAGTCAGTGGATGCATTTCTTTCGTTCACACATTTTCTGTTAGTAAGGAGAGTTATTCTCATATAAGGCACATGTACATGAATTAACTACCCTTCAACCCGGACGACGCGTTTTGCTTCTTCTGTTAATTTCGGTGGGCCGTCTTTATGTTCCCGGCCGTGACATCATATTTTTTTAATGGATTAGAGTATTACGATTTCGTACTTCTTTTAGCATTTGTTCTTATGAAAAAATGCATTAATTTCAATTTAAACTTTCTGCATAATGTAAACAAGCCTGCGTTGTTATGGGACTATGTTGAATGACTGGCTTGGACGTGAAGTCCAGACTGCCAGCATGAGCTGACAGATCACTCGACGGACAGCGTTGACTGCAGGGTAGCACGCTAGCTCTCCTCGGCTCATTGGCGGAGAGTGTGAGGAGGTTCCATAAAAACCTGCCGCTGCCGTCTGCCATAATCAAAAAAAATCTCGTGCCTATCAATAAAAAAACAAACCGGCACACATTCAGTCCTGAAGGGACCTTGACGTCACTTACCTACATCCAATATTGAAGGCGCAGATGATATGCCTTCACTGCATGCCCCAACCACCCATACGACACTGAGGGCAGCAAATTAGTTTCAGTGTCCCTTGTTGACCTGCAAAGAGAGACTAGTAACCCTAGACGACCTTCATGCGAGAGGGCTCCAGGACAGTGAAGGAGGAAATAATAACTAGAATCCAAGCATTTCAATACGTTATAAATTTATTCCTTATTCTCTCTAATGACATCTTCGTTGTGCTCAACTTGTCGAACTAAACATAGAGGCCTTGAGTGTTATTATAATATCCTGGAAGTATATCAAATCATATACTTTTCATACCTAAAACTATATGCACTGACAGTCTTAATTCATACAACAGTTCTTTCATTTTGTTCATTAAATATAAATTACATGAGCCCTATATTTCAAGTATATGAAATCAGATACCTTCCTTGAATGAAATTATGTACTGTTTTGTTATACGAAATTATATACCTGTGCTCTATCAAAGCAGATAGCGATAATGTTAATTCACAAAATATATTGGTTCCTGTACAATGTTTTCGCCATTTCCTTGACTATGAATTACATGAATTGCAACAATTTCTATTTGGAGATCTCTCAATTGCAAGTTCCGTGTAGGAGTAATTAATATCCTAGAGGACAAGAGAGGTATTTAAACTATAAAACTAAAAGATTAAGCATATGTATAAGAGGATATATATTAGGATACAGGACAACTAAGTGATATGCACAGAAATAAGGACAGGTGTTAACTTAAAGATTAGCAAAGAAAATGCGTAGCATTAAACAGATCTTCAATATCGTGAGGCCTCACCGGTAAGCAATCTAGGATTAAAATGCGTATATAGATATATGGTATATGGTATACGTGAATAAAGGAAGGAATGTAAGTAAAGGAGTATAACTAGAAGGTTAAGGTTATGTGATTATTTAGCATAGTTTCATAAGTGGATATATGTATTTGGGAATAAACTACCTGACCTGACTTAGTAGTATATAAAGGTAAGGAAAGTATATAATATAATGAGGGTTGCATTCAGTTGCAATTAATTTTACCAAAATCATATAATAAATATATAAAAGGTAAAGAAAATATATGTATAATATAGTGAATGTTATACCCTGTCGTAATCAATTTTGCCAAAAATAAAATTCAATAGCGCCTATAATTTAGTATAGATAAAGTTAACTTATGAAAGAACTACAATATCAAACTTATGAGAGAACTACGATATCAAACTTATGAGAGAACTACGATATCAAACTTATGAAAGAACTACGAATCAAAATTAATGAAAGAACTACGATATCAAAATTTCCGGGTGAGACAAAGTCTGAAACTGGATTGTGCAATTGATAGTATGACACCGACATGACGATTAAAATTGTCACACACAGTTTATCGCGTTATTTAAAATTACATAAAATCAATATGAAATAACTCGTGAATCTCTACGAGTCGTTTGTGTCCGTGCACCAATAATTAATGGATGTATACCTGGTGATAGGCTATGTACTTAACCAAGCCTGATGGCCAAATTTGGAGCTAATTTCCGCGCGAACTGGAATCGCCAGGGCCACATGTGCTTGCTGCGTATTGTGAAGGATTCCAATTCATCAATGTGATCTTGTCTTCTTTTTCCTTTTTCACTCGGCATGCCACACCACATCCGAAGAAACGCACTTCTCTCGGTCTGGGTGCGTTCGGGTATTTTGTTTGACAGCAGCCGGCATACACGCTGCAGTATTTCTCAGTGTAGCATATTGCTATATGCAATACGCTACGACCATAACAGCGTACTAAAAAGTTGATTGTGGAATTTTGTTGTTTAATCCTTTGTGAACTTAACAATATAAAAATTTAATGTCGAATTCTTTTCAACAAGCTCTACACTTTACGTGTTTTTGTTTTTGTAACGCAACAGCATATCCACGTAAAGCTGCGCTGCATCGGTGTAGAACTCGTTGAAAAGAATTCAACATTACTTTGATTAATAAAATTGTTTATATAACTATATCCCGGTTTCAAACCCCGTACAAGGCGGTTGTTTTTTCTTCTTGCATTTATAAATTTGATTTAGACTCATTAAAAATAAAAGTTCTTAAAGTTCTTCTTTCTTCATCATTGACCAATTTTAACAAGTGTAGGTTCGATTCCCGTCCGCGGGAAAAATAAAATTATATATTTTCACTCAAACATAGCACTAGACATAAAAATGAGAGATTTTGTTAGATTCTATTGGCTTCATACCACAAATGACAAAAAAACACAGAGAAATGAAAGCTCAATTTGAAGTGGAGGCAAACATTTCTTAAATAAAATCTTTTTTTAAACTGTTTTTCTTTAAAAATTGTAAAATTGTTTTTCTTTAGATATATGTATGTATGTATGTATGTATAAGTTGTGATTTCTTGCACACAAATAATTTTTTCTAAATTACAGGATATCACCGAATCTAAAAGGACTAGTATACTGCACCGCCATTCAGTACGGTACTGAGGCAGAATGGGATTTTGCATTCGAACGCTTCCTGAAGTCAAAAGTATCTAGTGAGAAAGAGCTATTACTGTCTGCTTTGGGATGCAGTAGAGAGCCCTGGATATTAACTAGATTCCTACAAAGAGCCTTTGCAGATAAATATATTCGGAAACAAGACGTATACCGAGTTTTTGCTGCTGTTGCGAATAATATTGTGGGGCAACCAATTGTATTCAATTATATACGAAATAATTGGAATGAAATGAAGAAGTAGTAAGTATTTACAAAAAAAAATTCTTATCAAAATAATTGTTTTATAAGCGTAAGGAATTATACTTAGATAAAAAATATTTATATTTATCACCAGTCTAGGATCATCAATTACGAGCTTAAATTTGATTCTCAAATACGCTACACGTCGAATGAGTAGTCGATTTGAGCTTGATGAACTTACACGATTTATAAACACCAGCCATAAAGAGTATGCGAGAACAATTCAGCAAGCCATAGAACAAGTCCAAGTCAACATCGAATGGATCGATAAAAACTATCAGTCCATTGTTGAATGGTTGCAGAGTGTCACCCCTGAGAATTAACTTAGCAATTATACGAATTTTAAGAGAACTTTGAGCAAACAAAAGCATTTCTGTCGTATTTATTCAGCCATTTTTACATTAGATCAGTATTTTTTATTTAAGAAAAGCGCTCATGAAATTTCAAATGCATTTTATAAAAGGAATTAAGAAGCTTTATTAAAAGAAAATGCCAAATATAATTACTTTAAGCAAGGTTAGCGTTAAGATACATTCTGATTGTGTAAATAATTTTCAGTGTATGTAAATTTCTAATGGTAAAAATAATTTCTGATTAAGATTCACTTAAGATTTAAGTAATCAGTTAGTAAGATGTGTACTTAAGTGCGTATTAAATAAAAATGTTTTTTGTCTTATTTTCTTTAAACAGGCTCTTTTATTGCAATTTTATTGTCCTACAAAGCGAATTAAATACTGTCAAAGATTGAACGACTTTTGACCAATTAATTATTTTGCGTTGGAATGCTGAACAGTACCTTACCACTTTATGTAGTTATTGGTTAAGGTGTTACATTTAGTTTCATTGCTATATACTCTTCAACTATGAGTACGTTTACATGAATACTTGAAGTAGAAATCAAGTAATCAAAATATCATGTAAATACGCATTGACTTCAAGTATACTTGTCAAGTAAATCACAAAATTTTGTTCGATTTACTTGAAAAAATTCATGTAAACGCAACTTCAGTACTTGACAATTTTTCATTTGTGAGAAATATGAAAACGACAAACATGAACAAGAAGAAGATTATTGTTGATAATTTAGGCTGTGATTTTTAGCACTTTTCTCAAGGTATTTATCTAAAAATCCGCAATTCTGTATTGAACTTAATGGAGAGTTGTCAAAGGTAAAATGTCGCTTCAAATCAAGTAATTGGAATTAATTCAACCAAAAACCGTACTTGAGTTTCAAGTGTATTTCAAGTTAAGTACTCAAGTATTCACGTAAACGTACTGTATGACTCTACAAATATTTAAAATCTGTCGAACCATTCCCATGATAACTTGAGTATGTTACTTGAAATCCACTTGAAACTCAAGTAGGGCTTTTAGTTGAATTAATTACAATTACTAGACTTGAAATTTACTTAAAATTTACCAAAGCTCACAATCTAAATTGCAACAATAATCTTCTTTTTTTTTCCTCTTTACAATTTTCATAGCTCGTAGAGATGAAAAATGTTTAAGTAGTGCAGTTGCTTTTACATGAATTTTTTCAAGTAAATTGAACAAAAATTTTGTTATTTACTTGACTCAAGTATACTTAAATTCCATGCGAGTTTACACGATATTGTTACGTGCAACAAAAAGAGACAGGTGACATCTACTGAAAAATGAAGAGTAAACAAATTAAGGTTCGGAGAATCGATGACTCTTGAATGGAATCTTTGGGATGGTTCTAGAATGGAATCTTCAAGAAGGCTCTGGAGAGTTTGTAGAGTATAAATATAGCAGTTGCCACCACCAGAGCATGAGTCATGTCTTAGACGTTGCAGTGTGAACAAGCGAAATTATTAAAGAAAGTGTTGTAATTGGATTGCGATAACTGAAAGAACAGTATTAGCGAACATTAAAGTTGAGTTGATTAATTGAAGGTTTGTGAATTATATAAGATCAGAAGTGAAATAAAGAACTTGTATATTAAAAATTTAATATTGTGTTTTAAATAACGAACCAAAAACCCACGCTCGCAACAACTGGTGTCAGAAGTGGGATAAATTCGCGAAATAAAGTGGTGGCAATTGACTTAAAAATTCAAAGTGTGATCAATTTTGTGAAATTGTGTTCAATCTTGAAAGTTCTGGAAAATATTTTATATTCAACTGTAAGTGAATTACAACAGTAATGGGGCGCAAAGTGGATGAGCTTCGAATACAGGATTTCAAAGTGGAGTTGGGAAACCGGTCATTACAATCGACAGGTGCAAAGAACGTTCTAGTCGAGCGACTTAGACAAGCATTGATATAGGAAGGAAAGAATCCTGAGACATTTGTTTTCGAAGAGAACTTGGAAGAAACCAAAGCTGAAGAAGAGCCTGCGATGAAAATGGAACATATTTTGTGTACTTTAATGAGCAAAATGGAAACCCGTTTTAATGAACAAAAGAATTCTCTCGAAGAACAACAGAATTCTCTCGAGGAACAAAAGAAATCTGGACGAGCAAAAGGATGCTTTTGAGAAACAAAAGAATTCTCTGGAATCCCGTTGGGATGAACAAAAGAATTCTCTGCAGAATTGTCTAGAAACTTGTTTGGAGGAACAGAAGAATTTTCTGAAAGGTTCATTAGACGAACAAAATGTGAAAATTGAAGAAATCCAGCAGGAAGTGTTGGAAGTTCGACAACAAGTATCTTGAGTACAACAAAATGTCACGGAACAGCTTGATAGCTTTAAAGCAGATCTAGAAAGAATAAAGAATCGTAAGCCTCTAAACGTAGCAGCTGATATATCCGGTGCAGATAGAATGAAACCTCCAATATTTGATGGACAAAATTCGTGGCATATCTTCAAGAGACAATTCGAGGCAGCTTCAGAGGTAAATGGATGGAATGATGAAGACAAAGCTATAGCTCTGGTGTTAGCACTTCGAGGTCCTGCATCAGAACTCTTACAAACTGTACCGATTGAAAATCAACGTCATTACACTTCATTAGTACAGGCGGTTGAATTACGTTATGGAGATGAACACATTCAGCAAGTATATAGCCTACAATTACACAATAGGATTCAAAAACATGGCGAATCACTTCAACATTTGCAGGCTAATGTGGAAAGATTAGCGCATCTTTCATACTCCAGCGTAAATGCGGAAGTGGCAACGGAGGCATTTGTGAACGCTATTGCAGACCAAAATTTGCAATAAGCGTTAAGGCTAGCAGGAAAGAAATCAACAGCAGAAGCACTAGCCTATGCATTAGGGTATGAATCCGCCAGACAAGCTTCACGGAGTGCAGTACGAGTGAGAGAATTTTCGGTGGATGAATGGTAATAGAATGCATCCATCACAGAGCACTCCTTCAAGTTATATTCTGCAATGTTGGAATTGTAATAGATCGGGACACCTACAAAGGGACTGCAAGAAACGCCGTCAAAGGGAATCAACAGAAAAGAAAGGGAGGGAAGAATGTCCAAATTGGCGAACTAGAGAGCAAGCTATTCTTAGAGAGACTAGACTCCAACCTTATGGCATTGAGATCCAACATAGGAAAGGACTTATCCATGGAAATGCAGAGCGACGTCCATGTGAACCTGAATGTAAGCATTGCGGCCGTGAGAAGGAAAAAGACACAACAGCTACTATACAGTTGGTAACTGTGGAATCATCAACAGGTTGGGACATCGAGAACTTGCGAATAGCACAACAAGAAGACCCAGATATATCACCCATTCTGGCTTGGAAAGAAGACATGGAAAGACCAGAATGGAAGGATATTTCGAAGAGGAGTGCGAAGCTGAAAAGCTACTGGGCTCAGTGGAACTCTCTTCATGTTGAATACGGTATATTAAAACGTAAGTGGGAAGCACCTAATAGTAAATCATTCCGAATGCAGATAATCGTGCCTATATCAAAGGTCAACGATGTTTTAGAAGAAATGCACAGTGGATCCTCTGGAGGACATTTGGGAGTGAATAAAACAATTTCCAAAATACGAGAAAGGTTTTATTGGCTGCATATGCGAGAAGATGTGCAGGAGTGGTGCCGCAGACGTACTGTCTGCGCCTCTTGTAAAGGACCGCCACACAGAAGCAGAGGGGAAATGCATAAGTATAATGTCGGAGCCCCCTTTGAAAGGATAGCTGCAGACATCTCTGGACCTTTTCCAGAAACAGATGACGGTAACCGTTATATACTATTTGCCATTGACTATTTCAGTAAATGGCCTGAAGCTTATGCAATCCCTAATCAAGAGGCAACCACAGTTGTGGAACAAATAATAACGAATTGGGTCAGTAGATTTCGTGTGCCTCACGAACTTCATTCAGACCAAGGACGGAACTTCGAAGAACGGACTTTCCAGGAGATGTGTAAAATGCTGGGTATAAGAAAAACCAGAACTACTCCTCTACACCCACAATCAGATGGCATGATAGAGCGCTTCAACAGAACATTAGTCGAGCATCTAAAGAAAGTAGTTGACTATCATCAACGCGATTGGGATTGACATATTTCTACATTCCTAATGGCTTATAGATCAGCTATTCACAACACTACCGGACAAACCCCAGCTAAGGTCATATTCGGAAGGAAGATGCGTTTACCTAGCGACCTCAAATTTGGTATACCCAGAGGTGAACTAAAGTTACCAGAAGACTACGTATCGGAGCTCAGAAACGATTAGTCGATGTGCATGAGGCCACTAGGGCGAAATTAGCAGCAAATACTGATCGGTTGAAGACCAGCTATGACCTACGTGCTAATTCCGCAGGATTTAACGAAGGTGATCTCGTTTGGCGGTACAACCCGAAACGATATAAGGGACGCTCTCCAAAACTACAACAACACAGGGAAGGACCGTATTCAGTAGTAACTAGAATAAATGACGTGGTATACAGGATTCAGCGTGGCACAAGAGGCAAGCGTAAAATCGTTCATCTGGATCGCTTGTGTCAATACTATGAGCATCAAGACCGTGGACCACCTGTTGTTCGGGACGAACAATTTTAAGAAGGGGGCAGAGTTACGTGCAACAAAAAGAGACAAGTGACATCTACTGAAAATGAAGAGTAAACAACTTAAGGTTCGGAGAATCGATGACTCTTGAATGGAATCTTTGGGATGGTTCTAGAATGGAATCTTCAAGAAGGCTCTGGAGAGTTTGTAGAGTATAAATATAGCAGTTGCCACCACCAGAGCATGAGTCGTGTCTTAGACGTTGCTGTGTTAACAAGCGAAAGTAATAATAATAATTTATTAGTTCATATAAACCTTAAATTGACAAATGTTATATAGATTTCATTTAAATTATGTATTATTTGTCCTTAAATATTCCAAACATCCTTTTTTTAAATTATTAAATCTATTTTCACGCTTTAGTTCCATTGGTAGGTTGTTAAATAGTTCTAGTCCCTCATACAATAATGAATTTTGTGCTCTATTACTTCTTCTGCTGTCTAATCGATAATTTACTCCTGCACCTCGCAAATTGTATGGTTGTACATTGCACACAAGATTCAATTTAGTTTGTATATATTTAGGTAATTGTCCTGTTTTTACTTTGAATATAAACTTAAGCACATTAAATTCAATTCTATTTTTGCAGTTCATCCATTGCAGTGCTTGTAGCATGTGTCTAACTGGCGTAAATCTGTTGTATTTTAGTATACACCTCATAGCCTTGTTTTGAAGTATCTGTAATCGATCTAACAATGCTTAGTTACACAGAAACAATATCGTTGAACAGTACTCGAAATGGGGCCTAACTATGCTGTTGTAAACCTGTATGGCAATCATTAGAGACACCTTGCGTCTAATTCTTCTGAAGAAACCAATTTTTTCCCAATTTTTTTGCAAATATAGTCTGCGTGCTGTTCAATTTTATGTCTATTATGACACCCAAATATTTGATTTTATTCACACTTTCTATTACGTCTCCATCAATATCAATTTCCATGTCACAGTTAGCATTTACAATCATTAATTTAGTCTTTTGCTAGTTAAGTAGGAGCTTGTTCATTTTTAACCACTTACTTAAAAGATGCAAATCTTGTTTTATTTAATTCATTTAATTCATTGCCAGATATATACAGTAATGTATTATCTGCAAACAAAATTGATCTTCCATATTTCATAACTTTTTCCATATCATTAATATATATTAAGAACTGATCCTTGGGGAACACCTAAGATTATGTCTTGTGATTCAGTTAACTCCTCACCTATTCTTGTTCTTTGTGTCCTCCCATTTAGGTATTTCTCAAACCATTTAAGTTCTCTTCCCACCACTCCATATTTAGACAATTTTTAGATAAGAATTTCTCTGTCAATTGTTTCGAAGGCTCTTTTAAAGTCCAGAAATACTGCCAGTATAAATTTATTCAAATTTATTTCCTTCTTCCAGTCTTCTATGACCAGATTTACCGCTGCTTCACAATTGTGCTTTTTTCTAAAACCAGACTGGTCCTTCATTATAAGTTTTGATTCCTCCAAGTATTTCTCTAATTGTAGATGGACTACTTTTTTATTATTTTATCAAAAAATGTTCAACATGTTGATTGGTCGAAATTCCTCACATTTTCTAGTATTTTTTACTTTAGGTACGGGTACTACTATAGCCTCTTTCCAAGAGATAGGGAATGTACCTTCATATAGACTTCTGTTTATAATGTTAACTAGATACTCTCCCATGATGTTCCAGTTGTCTAAAATCATTCTTATATTGTTATGTTAGTATGTTGAGAGTGATTGGTCAGGACGTGAAGTCCAAACTGTCAGCATGAGCTGACAGATCACTCGATGACAGCGATAGCACAGGGCGGCACGCTAGCATCTCGGCTAAGGATGGCGGAGAGTGTGGGGGAGTTCCCGAAATAACCTGCCGCTTGTTATCACCCATAATCAAAAAAATTTCGTGCCTACTTACACCAAGCCTAGCACACACTCGGTCCTGAAGGGACCCTTACGTCACTTACCTGCATTCCATGGAAGGCGCAGATGGCATGCCTTCCTTGCCAAGCCCCATCCTCCCATTGACTCTGGGTGGCACAATCGTCCAAAGTCCCTTATTGACCTTCAAAGAGAGAGAGAGAGACTAGGCGAACCTAGACGACCTTCATCTTATTTGCAAGGGCTCCGCGATGTGAAAGAAAAATAAAAATATTCAGCACGGCATATTCACGTTATAAAAGTTCTCTTTTAATTCAAATTTTCTTGACATTGCTTATCTTTCCTTCTAATAGTAAAAATGAATTATTAACCCTGCTACTTTCCAGACTTAACCCACATACTATTTCCAAGATAAACAGAGTGTCTATTACTTTACATTTCCTCGTAACTTCGATATTCTTCGATATATTAAATTATTCAGAACTCGTTAGGTAACTATTTACTCTAATCTCTGGCGGAACGAATAATAAATTTTTTCAAGTATTATTATCATACATAAAAATTATATCTAATTCGTTATTCTAAGAGCGGTACTTATGTATACCTGACAGAGTTGTGCCATGATAAACTCTTTTGTTTCCGAAAATGAAATAAGATCTAATCTAAAGCTATTTGAATGATTTTCCCCATTCTTCTTTCTTTGTTTTTTTTTTTTTTTATTTTTGAACATATATTCATTTTCCCTTCAGACGAAAAGAGGAAGATCGCTTGTCGACAACACTAAAACTTCCAGGATCAATGTATAGGACACGACCTGTGGTCACCGAGCTTTCTCATACAAATTTATACTTTAGCGAAATTACTATATCCAATTTCAGATATTATTTAGTCTACATTTTTTTTTTTGTTTCTTTTTAGTGATAAGGAAAATTTGTATTATAAAAAAATCATAATAATATACTGAGCAATAGAAAAAAAGAAATTTTTTTGTTGTTTTGTTTTGACTTACTCTTCATTCGATCCCCGAAGGAGCTCCCTGGAGGCGGTTAAATCATTTGGCTGTGCTGAAATGAATCAAATTGGGAGAAGACTTTCGACAGAGAAGAGTTGTCTTCCTCATCCGCCCTACGTACTAGCTGATCGTGTAATTTCTTCTATAGAAACACAATTACCGATTCCTATCGTAATCCTCTAAAAAATTTCCTTTTTATTCTCGTGTTTCATCGCAAGAATTCCTACTATTAAACTTTTCCCCTTTTTCCTAATTCAAGGTGGCGCATCTTGGATTGTTCTTACCAATATTCTGACTTATAAAACTATCTTCTTTCAGTATTGTACGCTAACAAAAATCATGAGTCATTAATTGGACTCATTTGCGACTCACAACGCCCGCATCAGGTATACATATGTGGATGACTTTGACTAAATTTGAGTAAACTCATGTCTGCAAGTTAGGAAATAAAATTAATTCATTAATTGAATCACGTACTAATACTAGCGAGTAACTCCTAGGTCACGTTTCTATAATATAGGTAATAACACTTTAGTTCAGCTGATACACAATCCGTTATCGTAATGTTCATATAACATGCGTGTGGATCAGAGCTAATAACGTCATACTTGGCTCGAATGAATTATCTACTGCACTTCTACATAGCAAACATAAAAATGTTCTAAGAATACTAGAATTACTGGAATTGATATCCATTATGAGATCCGACCTATTTCACTTGGATAGTTTTAAAAACGACATATATTTTTGATAAACGTTTGTGAAAATAATTAACATAATAAAAAAAAAAAACAAGAAAAATCCCGGATGCCTGTGCCCTAACCTAGCCTTTGACAATTTTGATCCACGTGTTATACGGATATATATGTATAAATATCTATAAATTTCCACAGTGGTGGGGCTTACTACAACTTAACCTTACTCTACGTTAATTTATTGAGACAGAATACTTTCCGTGAATCGATATCATCCACTTTCGTTCCCCGTCATCAACATCAGCGATTTCCTGAGGCTTTCCTGGATCCGTTTCGATCCGCCCAGATTACTAAGTGAAGACTCTTGTCGCCTTTTTGTTTGTTCAATGGAACTGCTCTTGGGTTTGTTTCCCTTTTTCTCTTCAGATTTTGTCCTGCCGGCCTTAATGGCTCTTCTACTTACAACCCTCCGCAGGATCTCGGCGATATAGGTAATCTATACCACTAAAGTTGCGGTCCAGGTCTTTCTCACCTTTCTCTTCCTTACCTATATGTTAGGCGAAGGAAAAAGGATGAATTTATTGGATGCCCATTCTATTTTAATTTCTCAATTATTCATTTACTTGGTACTTACATGTAGTACGCTCCACGTGAATTCTTTCTCCTTCCTTATCGTGGTATAAGCAAGGGGGACCGTCATTAATATCAACGCCCTGCTGCTTTTCCAATTAATTTTTAATTTCCATTCTTTTCACTAGTAATTTTGTTCACCTTTTTTTTTGGGGGGGTGGTAAAAATAAAAAAAAATTTCCAATATTCACTCCCGTTACTGAGTCGCATGACCTGCCTTGACAGCTTTTAACCAAAAAAAGATCTTTTTGTCGCCCGCTCGGGTTCTTCTTCTTCTTTGTCAGTCATGTCACCATGGCACCTGGGCGTGAGGAAATGCATTTCTCTCGTTCGGGTGCGTTCATTTTTCTTCTGTTTGACACAGCCGGCCTACACGCTTCAGCACGTGTAGCATTTTGCTATATGCAATATGCTATGACCATAACAATATCTACTCCGTTGTAGTCTTTCGTTTTATTCATCGTCATGCAAATTTCTTTCAGTGTTTCATTTCTTACATTTTCGAATTCAAATCTCGTCGAACTCTGATCTAGATTATCAACAAATGTTACCGTTGGTATTGAGCTATTTAAAGCTGTTACACTTTTAATAAAATAATTATTCAATTTTTTATACTACTTCCGAACTGCATTTCTCCTATTTCTGGTTTGCCTTCCTTCAGTATTGATCTTTTTATAAATTGCCACTTACCCTTTTGTTTACTAGCATTTTCTATATTACTACTTATAAATCTATCTTTGGATGCTCGAATATTTTTCTTATATCTATTTGTCACCCACTTGTATATATCCCAATCCGACGGAGTGTTGGTTATTTTAGCTCTTAAATATGTATTCACTTTTTCAGCTTTTAATACTCTCAATTCCTCGGTAAACCACTCATTGCTTTTATTTGCACATTTTTTCTTAATTTTAAATTTTTGCACAACATTTTTCACAGTCATTATTAAAAATTCTCCATCTTCATTTAAATCATTATTTCTAGCTAATCTAATATCACTTCTTTCAATTTCTGAGCGAAAACGTTCCTTTTCATAACGAATATATTCAAAGTACTTTTCATTTCTTTTTCGTGTCACATGTTTGCTTATTTCAATGTCCAATGTCTCATGATCACTTATTTTATTTGTACTAATGTTGACTTCCACTCTATCAGAGTTCGATATCACGTAGTCAATTAATATATTTGAGTTGTTAGTAATTCTTGTAGGTACATTCACTTTTTGATTAAGCCCGTTGTCTTGTATAATTTTTTGAAGTTCTCTTTTGTAAGTATCGCTGCTATTCCAATTTATATTAAAATCACCAACTATTAATGTGTCGTTTGTCCATTCATCGAGAACACTTATCTCTTCTCTAAAGTTATCACAAAATTCGCGCTGCGAATGGCTAGGTGAACGATATGTTAGTGCTATCATTAAACTGTTGTTATGGTCGTAGCGTATTGCATATAGCAATGTGCTACACGAAATGCTGACGCATGTGAGCCGGCTGCGATCAAGCATAAAAATTGAACGCACCCCGACCGAGAGTAATGCTTCCTCACGCTCAGGTGTCATGGTGACATGTTGAAGGAGAAGAAGAAGACAACTATCTGTCTTGTCAAATCGCTAAAAAGGCAAAGAACGGTGTGAGAAAGCAAGGAGCGAAAACATTGAATTTGCATCAAGAAATACTCGTGAGTTTTCTGTGATAAAAACGGCAATCCGATACAATAATCGAGGTAAACGATCTAAAACACAATGTAGATGGTAATATTATACGGATTCCGGGAAATTTGTGTGAAAAAAAAAGGTTGGTACTAATTACATAAAATTTATCTGTAAAATTCCATTCGCGAATCGCCAAAAGGTTGAACTAAGACAAAATATCAGAAAGAGGCATCGGTGTAGAAAACTGGATACATATAATACACACATTCATGCTTATGGGTCATCGACATTCCAGCATTGGTAGCAATGACCGCAATTACATTTAGATTATGATTCATGTTCCACAGATGAGAATAATATTCCTAGTTTCACGATGTTTCAATAGCGGTTTATGAATAATGAGTGATTGCTGATGCTTATGGAGACAACCATGCTGGACAAACTCTTACCTCAGCATCAGAAGGTCCTACGGTTCTGGAACTAATTGCTCTTTTCATTTCTGTTTTAATTTTACTATTGACAGTTCGGTAATCATTAAAGAGCCCGATGGTAACTAGGTTTATGGTACTCGTCACAGTTTAAATAAAAGTATAGAAGGCCAGGTGACAATGTTCAGGTTAGTGTAATAATAGCGAGAATCTATGGTTTCGACAGGGAGTTTTATAAGAAGAGAGTCACCAATGGAGTAAATGTCAGAAGAAAGCCATTTTGCAGTTAAAACGTTAATGTTTTCACATGAAGTGTCTAATAACAGCTCTTGGACACATAGAGCCTTGGGGCATAGAGTTTTTGCTGTGCCGTATGCATAAGAATTTTAATATTTGTTTTCAATTATTGCCGACATTGTGAACAATGGATAATGTCCTAATGAATCCATGGCATGAAAGAAAAAGAAATATATCATGAACAAGGGCCGAAAGAGGTTTCCGTAAAGTTCTCTAATTGGAGATACTTACATTTTTTTTGGATTGTTCAACTAAGAACAACCTATTAACATATTATATATATAAGTATACGTCTATCGCTCGTACTATAAGTATCACAATCATTCTCTCCTTTGAAAAGGTAATTAAGCTAAACAGTCGTCACTGAACACTTTATGAGAGTCGAATACTCGGGAATGTTGTAACGTAGCTATATCTAAACAATGAAGTATTATAACGTCATCATGCTCTAGATATTTTTATTCTTCCTTCACTATCCTGGAGCCCTCTCATCCGAAGGTCATATATGTCCGCTCTAATCTCTTCCACAGGTCGACAAAGGGACTTTGGAAACAGTGCCACCCAAAGTCAATGGGAGGATGGGGCTTGGCAAGGAAGGCATGCCATCTGCGCCTTCAATGGAACGTAGGTAAGTGACGTAAAGGTCCCTTCTGGACTGAGTGAGTGCTAGGCTCGTTGTACGTAGGCACGATTTTTTTTTGATTATGGGTGATGACAAGCGGCAGGTTATTCCGGGAACTCCCCCACACTCTCCGCCACCCTTAGCCGAGGTGCTAGCGTGCCGCCCTGTGCTATCGCTGTCATCGAGTGATCTGTCAGCTCATGCTGGCAGTTTGGACTTCACGTCCTGACCAATCACTCTCAACATACTTCCATAACACTGTAGTCATTAAGAGTGCATTTCACAACCAACCACCAAATGCTCAAACTAACCATTTCATGCTGAATTATTTCATATTCCCACTCTTTCCTCAAATACATTAGCACACCTCCCTTCACGACATGAGCTTGAGTCACATCGTATAATCTTATAATTATTTAAAGCGATCTCCGTATCTTCTATTTATGACTTTAAATGTGTTTCACTTAACATAACTATTTCATAATCACTTTCTGTCACAAAATGTTCTAGCTAAGTTATATTATTAATTATGCCTTGTATATTCAAATAAACACATTTCACCTTCCTTAATTGGTAATACCCCATTCGTTTTTTTTTTCTGTCTTAAGGTGATTTAGATATACCGGACATTCCTTACTCCATACGTTATGATCACAGCTTAGATTAAGTTTAAGTCTTTCGTTATGCACTTTTGAATTAAATCATGTTTTTTACAGACTCTTGTATCATGTTTTTCGCCACATTTTCCACAGCTTTCTTCACTTTTACACTCTATTGATTTATGGTTATAACCCAGACATTTATAACACCTTTTAACTCTCACCCAACCCATCAACCCCATCAAATACTCGACATCCATCCTATCCAATGTTAATTTTTCCATTTTCTAATGCCTTATTAAATCCGTTGAGATCAATCTCTACTATTACGTTATAGAAATTCTTATTATTTTTCCGTACTTCTATAAATTTTATAAACTTCATTTCACTTTCTTTTAAATGATCATTTTGACACCGTATTTTATCTATTAAATCGGTTTCACTCCATTTTATTCTTAAACCACTTATATAAATTTTTGGCTTCCGTAGTTCAGGGACTGTTACTTCATATGTTTCACCTAAATTTTGTTCAGCAGCTTTTTTTATTTTAAGTATCTCCTCTTTTGAACTACTGCCTATTGTTACTACTCCACTATTTTTACTTGATACCTCAGTGAATGTTAGATTTGTGGGATCCACACGAGTTTGTAAATCCTCTTTTGTTTTTGCAGCGTTTTGTTTCATTTTCGGCTTGATAATTAACGGAGGTTGGCACTTCAATTTATCTGCATATGTTTCCTTGTTTTTTGTTTTTTTTTTTTTTTTGGTTTCGGACTCCACTCACTATTATGTTCTCGGTTTTTGATAAATCTTTTAGTTCATTTAATATCTTCTTAATTTCACACTCTTGATTGGCTAACCGCTTTTTACTTTCCGTAACTTCATTTAAGACCTTCTCGAATTTTTCTAGTACATTTTTTCTAAATACCATACATTCATCACACATATATAGAATATTTCTCTTTATCAGAACACTTTTGATATCGTAATCAGATACGTTAGCACATTTAGCACAAAATTCTTTTCCGCACACTCCATCACATTTAACATTTTGCCCGTTCGTAACTGTTTGATTACATTTCTCACAGTTCGGTGGCATTTTAACCGTTTCTTCATACAAAGAATTTTTAGTATTCCTCGCTATATATGTCCGTTTGATAAAAATTGTTTTTTGTTATCATTACTATATGCACTCGCAGTACTCTTTATTTATTTCGAATAATTAAATCAATTAATTTTCAATATTTTCGGAATATTTCCAGGAGCTTTATCAATCACGTCAATCACGTTAGCTAGCCTATGTAATAAACGGGCGAAAGTGTTGTAATTGGATTGCGATAACTGAAAGAACAGTATTAGCGATAATTAAAGTTGAGTTGATTAATTGAAGGTTTGTGAATTATATAAGATCAGAAGTGAAATAAAGAACTTATATATTAAAAATTTAATATTGTGTTTTAAATAACGAACCAAAAAGCCACGGTCGCAACAATATTTTTATGACTTGATCTCTACTTGAAGTATATTTCAAGCATTCATGTAAAGTACTGTATGATTACTTCAATTTAAAGAAAGAACACGCGATTATCAATTGAAGTGCATTAACAACAATTTATTGTGTCTAGTTGAATGGAGAAATCGTGTTCAATTGTGTAGGTATTCGGATTCCTTTGATTGGATCAGCTCATAAAGCATAAATACTGCCCTACACTTTAAGTGTACATAAATTGGCCATCCCAATAAATTCAATTTATACGAACTGATGTGATCAAAATGACTCAGTCCATATACATATAAACCGTATACAATCATTGAAAGCAACGTCAATTCGTTTTGGACAAAGTCAGTCAAGTCTGGGAAAAAATATACTTCCATATGTAAAGTACGATAATAGGAGCGTTTTGGCCAATTTGAAACGAAGGTCAACCGATAAGATACTTGCGGAAAGCCAAAGCTTACGCTGTCCAGCTTATACTTGCCCAATTATATCTTTAACATATCTGCAGTACTTCATTTGCTTAACTTGACTTACGAAAGGCAGAATGGTCCCATTTACCGTATGGGAGAAGGTCAAAAACCACGCAGAAAGACTTAATATTGTGAAAAATATAAACTCGCTTGATGTTCATCACAATATCGTGCATTATCTTCTGTACTACAATTATAATCATAAAAATATCAATTTTATCTATATAGTCAGCACCAGGAAAAGAAAATAGATGCAATAATTGCCAAAATTAGAGCTTGTTTCTGCATCCAGATAATGCAAAAGCGTTTCATCCCTGGCTTTAACGACGGACGACTTGGTGTAGTAACTATACCACAACTCCATGGGGGAGTATGTATACATGTTAAATTAATTTAAGTTGATAATAACAGAGACCAAAATATTAATTCGTTCGCAAAACGTATTAGTCATTTATTTATTTTTTTTAGTTGTGATTCTGGTCTTATAATTCATGAAATGCCATTAAATAATAAATACGACGATTATTGAGTTTAATTATGTGTAAGTTAAGATATTTAAGAATTTATATTTGATTCATATTACGAGTTCGTCCTATCAGGGGCAAGGAATCTTAGTCACCCTAAAATTACCGCAAAATATAGATTACAATTCTATTATTTCTTAAACAAAGTAATCTTTCCCTTTTGGTTATTTCCGCTTGTACAATATTGAGAAGACTGATTATGGAAACACCAGGTATAAACGAACTACAGGAACGAGCACCCCTACGCTCATCCCCAATCTCAATCCATGTGAAGATATCCTAACTTACTATTTAAAATTAAAAAAGAAAAAAAAACATTTTTTGTAAAACTTGTTTGAACACTTTAATAAATAATTTTGGTTGTGTACGATCCAATACTAATTATTTGGCAGCTCGTTTTTTACTTGGCTTTGCCTTGAGCAGCGACAGCTTCCATTGCTTTTTTCACAGTCTCTTCATTGCCCAAAAATTTCATTGATACTACAGGCTTGAAGTTCTCATCCAACTCATAAATGAATGGAATTCCAGTAGGCAAATTCAGTTGCATGATGGCGTCATCAGATAAGTCTAAAACGATACTTTAAATATTACATTTATTATATTTAATAATTTTTTTACTATCTAGGTGCTTAACAATGCCCCTTAAGCTGTTGCCGTGAGCAGCGATGATCATTTTCTTTCCTTCTTTCAGTTGAGGAATAATTGTGTTATTCCAGTATGGCAAGGTTCGCTCAATCGTTAACTTTAATGACTCGAACATTGGAAATTCTTCGGGTTTTGGATCACCTGCGTAACGCGCATCCTTAACAATTGTTTCATAATAGGGATGATCTTTTTCCATTGGTGGGGGAGGAGTATCGAAGCTTCGTCTCCAAATTTGAACCTAAAAGTAATGTTCATGCAATTACCTATTGGACAAAAATAATCCATCCACCTGCTGCTCTCCGTACTTAGCGGCCGTCTCAGCTTTATTTAAGCCAGTTAAGCCACCATAATGCCTTTCATTTAATCGCCACGTCTTTTGAATTGTAATACCTGTTTGTTCAGACTGCTCAAGAATTGCTTGAAGGGTGACCTGAGCTCGGGTTAAGACAGACGTATGAGCCAAATCAAATTTTAGTCCGGCTTCCTTAATAGCTTTTCCCGCAGCTTTTGCTTCTTCCTTGCCTTATGATTATACGACTACTATTGAATAATTCAGCTATATAAATTCAACGAATTTACCTTTTTCACTTAAGTTTGCATCATACCAACCACAAAAGAGATTTTTTTGGTTCCACTCCGATTCACCATGACGAACCATTACAATAAGATACTTTCCCGTCATAATGGTTTTTTGGAAGATATTTAATAAAATTATGTTAAATACAAGTACGAATCTATTCAAACGGAAACCTTTCCGTTGCTCCCAATAATAGCCAATTCTATTCTAACTAAACTTCAAATGTATGACCTCTATATTTTGACCACAAGGTCGAGTTTTGACTTTTAACACAAAGAAAACGCTCTGCCCTCTAGTAGCATTTGTGTTAAACATCTCTGGACACAAACCACTAAAGGGCGGTATGAAGGAATTATTCCATATTCCACTTATTTCATAAAGAAAAATTGACATGAGGTCTAGAAACTTTTGAGAATTGTGTGTATCTCAGAATAAACAAAGAAATAATAAAGAAAATAAAGAAATCGATAATTCCCAATTGTATGTAATTTGACTATTGCGGAAGGAATTATACCCAGGGACTTAGAATATAGAGAGTACCGGAAGTGTGATATGCCAAATTTAGCGTAGTTAAATTCTGGTTGCGTTAGCATCTGTTGCCGCTGTAGTGAAGCTCTATACAGCCGTGTAGTAGATTTAATATAGAGAGAGGGGGGGCAACAAGATATGTGGTTGAAAATACTGCAGTTGCTCGCACCGAAAATGCTCTTAGTCGCAGCCACTGCGCCCAGATACCTCAGCTGTCACAAACGTAAACAAATATTTCATCGTTTTTGTTATTAATTTCAATTTAATTAATATAACAAAATGTGTGAAGTACACAAAATAATATTTCATAACTATACTTGCATGAAAAATGATTTCCCACTCATATTTTCACCAGATTCAAATTGTTACAAATTAGGAAGCTTGGTTTGACAGCTGAAAATATATTTGTCTCTTTCTTCAATATAATTCTGATCTACTTCACGATTCCCTGAAAAAATCTACGCTCACGCACACAAATTTTACAGTTATCAACACTTCCTGTTGTCTCTATATTCTAAGCCCGGGGGTTACAGGAATCAGTAGAATTGACACTTGCACAGGTTTTTGTAAGCCCCTACTGACTGCTCTTTTTTACTGCCTGTACTGACAAGATTTCTGACGGAAATTGAAAATAAAAGGTAGATGCTAGTGGAAATTTATGTTTATATTTCTAATGTTCTCTCTTTTCAGCGGGAAATGACTAAATAGAGTTTAATATACATTTTAATCTTTATTTTGTAGAGAAATATTCCGGCTTAAGGAAGTTAGTTAAGGCACTTTCACATCAAAACGGAAAATCGAAAAATTTAACTGAAAAACTCAATTATTCCACTTTAAAACAAGATTTTTGCTCCAATGATTAATAAAATAATGGAAAATATGATAAACTAATAATTTTACTAATAAAATAGAATAATTATCTCAGATTTTTAAGAAAAACACAACTTTTATCTTTTTCGGCCGAAAAACGAAATTTCGGTTGCATCTGTCAATTTCTTTTCGGTTTCCACATGTGGAACGTTTCGGCAGTACTAAACCTCACTTTTGTGTTTACATTGAAAATTGTATCATTTTATTTTATTATTTATTATATTATTATAATATGGATAGGAACTTCGAAGTAAAATTAAAATACGTTTTTTGTATTAGCTCTCATCATACAACTTTTATGATAATGAAATGTTACTTCTATTTAGCTCCATCAAGTTGGCCGGTCAACTTTTACTTTTTTAATTTTTTATTGCACATTTCGATTGTTGGTCGTTTGTTGGTGTTTGTTGGCTTAATTTAAAAGTTTGTTGGTTAACAGTTTTTGCGAAAATCTAAAAAGAAAATTGACCAACAAGTTAGCCGGAAAATTCTTACTTTTAATTTTATTTTATTTATAACCAGCTCAATCAATGCGTAATCGTTTTTTGGACTCATTTTTATTAATAAAATCTTTTGTTGGTCCTTCAATTTTTCGCTGTACCTAGCTTCATGTGTAGCTTAGGTAAATTGTTTTTGCAATTAGCGAAGACGTACCCAGAATTGCCCTGCATTTGTGTATGTTTCACTCCGCCATTTTTGGTCTTCGCTGTCAAATCCATACTTAGGTTTGGATGGTTTTGGTTTTGGCGCAGGAAAACCCGTGAAATAACCGTAGGGGCCACGAAGCAAATATTACTACAAACTTTTTACCACTGAACTTTTCTTCAAAATTATTAACTTTTTTACGTTCAAGTTTGCAAATTCAGTAAAGACTTTTGAGTATATGAAAATAAAAGCGATTAAAATTGCGCATAGGTTGTACAATTGTGTACAGGTGTACAAATTTTACGGCGCTTATGTACAAACAATATCAGTGTCATTGTGTTAGAATTGGGTACGCGATATTTTCTCATTTGCATCTCCTTTAGTTCTTACCTCGTTGATCGAGAGTCGAAAGAGGCCCAGAAAAAAATGAGGGAAGAAGAAGAGCATTTTTCCTGGCGGGTGATATTTTTTTTGGCGAGGTTGTCTTTTGAAGAATTTTTTTTTGGCGGGGAGGAAAAGTAAAACCGGAGAGGAGTGTAGTTTCTTACTTCAAAAAAAGAATCCGAAAGTATCGCGGAATCAGATAGGAAAATCCACTGGAATGAGAAGTAAGCATCCGTGAAAGAAAAATTATCGAGAGGGAAGAAAAATTACCTCGCGATTGAAGAGGGAACAAAAAGTATATCCAAAAGTAAAGGCAGCGATCATCGTTCCAAGAAACGATAAAATATTTAAAGAAAACATCGTGTTGGGAACATCTCTAGGCCATTCGTCCAACTACCAATAAAGCGGAAGCTCATGGCAGAAACACATCCAGGCCTCGAGGCTTCCTCGAGGTGTTGTCAAAATTTCCAACACGGGTTTTTAAATGATGCAACACAAAACCAAGCCAGCAGCTAGCCTCAAAGCCTAGCCGCAAAGCTCGCTTTGCTCAATGTTCGAAATTTTTCTCTCTCAGGCCTACTTCTGTCAACAGATGTACTAACAAAATTAAAATGACAGCACCGAGCCACAGTATATTGTACAGAGCCCGGTGGTATCATTTTGTTTTCATTTCTCTGAGGCAAGCCTTGAGGCGAGCTGCGAGGAAGCCTGAGAGAGGCCTGGGGCCCTATTTTTGAATAACGAAGACAGATAACGTATACGTTAATCTGTCAAAAACATTCGAAATGAATGTTTATGTGGTATTCTTGAAATCCGCATTCGTTATATTCGTACGCAAACCATTCGTTATATAACGAATGGGGTTGAACCATTCGTTATTTATCGCATACGTTAAAATCATTCGTAATTCAAGAATAGGCCCCCAGGCCTGAGGCTTGCTTGGATGTGTTTCTGCCTTTATTTGCCAGAAGAAATCCAAAGCGGGGAAGCGAATTAAAATTGCATCTTTTCATAGCATAAATCTCCTTATGTTACAGGACAAAACTTTTTTGTGTGTGTGGCCAGAGCCACTAATAATAGTAGTGCGCCTTCCTGATCATGGGGCCTTGTCTCATTTGGGAGATATAATCATTAAAAAAGTAGTCGATGGATACAAGCGTATGCCGATTTAATTCATATTTGGACTTCAAATGAATGTCACGGATCGTGGTATAAGCGTCTCTCCAGATAGATTGTAGTAATCCAGTTTACTAATGGAAGTTCCACAAATTACATAGAACATTGTCCACATTAATTAAGTTAGCTTTTTTTGTAAATCAGTATAGACATTAGTCCTGTCAACAATTCCGAAATAATGGTAAACGACCAATTCTTGTATATGTAACATTTTTCAACAGTGGCAACGCGAATCAACACGGAGGCGCCTCTGCGTGGGATTTCAGCAAAATTTGAAGTGATTGTTGTTGTTTTTTAATTTTGGTAGCATCTAATGGACATAAGAATGACTGCACTTTAGTCATATAGACATTAGGTAAAGGAATAAAAACAAAAACTAAATGAAATTCTAGAAACATAAAATTATTAAAATGAACGACCGATCACAAGCTGTACACTATAGTTGAACCACTGCTTCGAAAAAAAACCATATATGTAAAGGGAACTGGAAAAGTTCATTGGATGCAGAAGATAGTTGGAGAGGGTGAAATCATTATCAACGTTGAAGATGAATACAACTGTGGAAAACTAATAGAGATTAACACAAATGCACCATCTTGCCAAATTCATATTGGACAATGTGCTATAAGAAATACTTTTGTAATAAGAAATTTTATTGGAAATAAAAACAAATCTTTATAAAACATAAGTCTTTTCAATACACATACCCCAGAACCCTCACTGACATCTTCTAGAATCAGTTCATGGTGATGTCATGTTGTGAAATTCGAATAATGCTGATATCTACAACTTCCCTGCTAAGAAAACTTATTTAAGTGCAGGATTTGAAAACAGCAAAACCGTGATGACGTCATACGTGATACTTACAACTTCCTCGCTAATAGAAGAAAAAAACAGCCTAGGCGCAACATTTAATGTTTGACACCTAGAGACCTCACTGACATCTTCTAGAATCTGTTCATGGTATTGTCATGTTGTGAAATTCGAATGATGCTGATATCTACAACTTCCCTGCTAATGATAAATACGCATCACACCACATTACTAATTGCCAATTAGCTAATTACCAACCAAGCTTCTAATTGCCAATTCGTAATTATATATGTAATTGCCAATTAGCTAATTGTTTGAACAAATGTCGCTAATATCTCGAAAACCAAAGTCCGTAGAGGATTTCTGATGATAATTTCTTTCCCCCTCCCACCCCACACCACCTGGAATCCATTGCCATGAACAAAAATAACTTGAAATATTAATACGCTAATATCTCGAAAACCAGAGCCCGTAGAGGATTTCTGATGAAAATTTCATTACCCCCCTCAGTATCTTTATTATCCCCCCCACATACCCCCATCAAGAATCCTTAATTATCCCCCCCCCCCCCCCCCACATACCCCCATCAAGAATCCATTGGCATGAACAAAAATTTCCTACTATTAACATTAATTATTAGTAATATTAGTTCAAAACCAGGCGCAACACTTGAAAACAACAAAAGCCTACATTTAGGCGCACCACACATCCAAAAGAAAACCGTAGCATGCTGCTACGTGTGGTTGTATCCTTTGCTGGTGTTGCTACTGCAATTGCGGAGATTGGTGGAAGGAATGGTGACGACTGGGTGGTCTTTTCTGCTACCTTTCTTCTTGCTGTCTCTTGCAGGATTTCCAATCATACGTTATTGCCATCGCCCTCTTCAAATGGGCCCGAAACAGCCTTTTGAGTGGGCCCTACATTAATTTTTGAAACTCCACAAAAACTAGGTGGAGTCTTCGTTTTTTTTCTGACACCTTTATTGTTGGAAAGCGTTTCCTTCTTCTTTTCTTCGGAACCACTTGCACCAGACATGGTACAAGGGCTCAGATTTCCACTTAGTGGACGAGAATAAGCTGTCTTTGCTTGCGGAATTGGTTGGGGTTACTGGCTTGAATTAATCCAACTTCAATTTTTTTTCTCCGAATTAAAATTAATTTAATTGATGAGATATGATGTTCTCAGCTTGCTTTGATGGGAACACCGGAAGTTCGGTTGCGTAGCAACCTAACCGCAAATTACCAAATGTCACAAATATCTATCTGATTTTTAAGTTTTTTTTTTTTTCAGATTAGGCTATTAATTTAATATTTTCCTATAACTTTTGAGAACGATTCCACGAGACTACTGCCCGCTGGGAACACCTTATTATTATTTTCTGTTATCACTATGATGCTTTTTGGGACTTCTCTTGCACGGCGCTTTAGAAACATGTCCGAACTTGTCAAAATAATTTTTTTTTATTTAAATAAGCTCTTTATTTGTTAGCGCGCTGGCTCTTTTCAACTTTCCTTAAACATAAAATGCAAAAGGCTATAAAGGGAGTAAAAAACAAAAAACAACACAAAAGACACTAGCTAGCCAAAAAAATTACATACATAACAGTCAATAAGGACATCAAAAACAAACTAGAAGGTAAAAGAACAAAAACATATACTATGTTCTCAAAAGAGACAATATAAACGGATACAAAAATTTTGAAAAAGGCCTAAAAAATAGAAAACAAAAAATTTACGTCCCAATTTTGACAATTGGGTAAGTGGCAGTTCCAAGAAGTTCCAATTTCCAAAATAATCTAATAATAATAACTACATAAACGAACGAACTTTCAACAAAAAATTTTGCAATTTAGCACCGAGACCGAAACCGAATTAAAAATAAGAAATCGAAAGAACTAAAGATTTACCCGATACCATTATAGAGTCCCGCGAGGGCAGCCTGTAATATCATAAACCTCTACAAACTGCCCACATCATCCCTCCAGCTTAGCATCTCTAACAGAGTACTTGTCCTTTCCACAGCACGTGCAACAATTCCTAAGCGGGGAGAACCCCAGTGGAGTAGGGTTGCAAATGCTGTGGCCTGCTATCACCAGCGAAAGACAAGAGCTCCGTCCTGCACCGACGATAGTGGTTGCCATGTGCAGTTGAATGTCTGCGCTCATTGCCAGATATTCAAGACGTAAACATCTCTTCAATCTGTCTACGAAGTGGCGCTTAAGTGCTTGTGCGTGGTGTTGTGGGTCAGTGTTCTGATTCCCATCTCCGACTCTCATGTAGTACAAGTGAATTGTAGATTTGCCCAGTGTCAACACAAAGCTAATCAAACAATTCACCCGACTACAAACCTTTGGTCCCCATAGAAACGATGTCCTAGTAATGCCGAAATTCTGATGGATCAACTGACACATATCGCGCACCAGTTCCATTTGACTCTGCAAAGCTGGGCAAGAGAAGAACCTGTGAGACAGGGTGCCTTCACCAGCACAAACTGTGCAAATCCTCTGAACTCGCCGGTCAATATGTGACAACTGATTAGGATGAATAAGACTTTGATGCAGCAATTTGAATGCTACATCAGCATCTTTGTAACTAGAAGGATAACTGTAGACTACTCTGCAAGTTATCCCTCCCATCACGCCCATATTCACCCCGAGATGTGTTCGCCATCTGTTGTGTCCTGTATACTCCGGAGGTCTTATTGATATAAGCACGTCACGGAGCACACGTGTTGTAAGTGTGCTGAAAGGTATGTGAGGTGGTCTGTTCAGAACGAAAACATCTTCCAACTTAGTGCCAGGGTCACTGGTCCCAAGTTGGCGAAATTTCTCCCGCGCAGAAGCAGCCAGGTCGTGTAGTTGTGGAGTGTTAGTGTTTATTCGACAGTTTCCAGAGATATCAATAATATCTCCGAGAACTGTGTATGCATGTCAGCTTCAAAACCTCGAGCTTTACTGAACACCGAATCTATTAATTCAGGATTAAACCTGATTGGAATCGACGCGAATTGCGTGTACTGTAGAGCATTCCACTTAAGGTGAAATGCTGGCCTGATTCTGCCCCAGGTCTGAATTGTTGAGATTAGATCCTGTGGCCAGTCACGAGACAGGGTGGTCGAACAGAGAGTAGGTAGTAATACCTATGCCGATCCCTCCCAGTACATTCACCCACAGCTGAGAAATCAAGGTATCTCTCTGGCAAAACACTCGTTGGAATGCACGCACTTGGAGACACCTTGATTTCACAACCAAGTTAGTGAGACCTAATCCACCTATCCTGACTGGCTGACAGAGCGTGCTTTCAGCAACCCATCGTCTTCCGCACCAAAAGGCGTCTATCATTTTTGCTTGAAGAAGACTATAGTTAATTTTTGTTAAAGTTCCTTCCTTCCTTCGTCTTGGGTGATGTTGTCGTATTGATTTTTATTCCAGTAGAATATTATTTCGATTATAATTAATATTTAGCGAGAAATGAAGAACCATAAATTGCTTTAACGAAATCTTCACCCCACCTTATTGGTGGTGTACTTGTATGTTCTTGAACATACGAAAAATGTTGTATATGGCTGGTGGCAGCGGCAGGTCTTCGTGGAACCTCCCCACACTCTCCGCCAATAGCCGAGGCGAGCTAGCGTGCCGCCCTGCAGTCAGCGCTGTCCACCGAGTGATCTGTCAGCTCTTGCTGGCAGTCTGGACTTCACGTCCAAGCCAATCACTCTCAACATAGTTCTATAACATATTATTGTAAAATTTGTTATGGATTGGCTTGGACGTAAAGTCCATACTGCCAGTATGAGCTGACAGATCACTCGACGAACAGTGTTGACTGCAGGGCGGCACGCTAGCTCGCCTCGGCTCATTGGCGGAGAGTGTGGGGAGGTTCCACGAAAAACCTGCCGCTGCCGTCAGCCATAATCAAAAAAAAATGTCGTGCCTATCCAACAAAAGCGGGCACACATTCGGTCCTGAAGGGACCCTTACGTCACCTACCTATTTACAATCGAAGGCGCAGATTTTTTGCCTTCTTTGCCGACCCCATCCCTCCATCTGACTCTGAGGGGCATAATTATTCAGAGTCCCTAATTGATCTGTAGAGAGAGAAAGACTAGGCGAGCCTAGACGACCTTCATACGAGAGTATCCAGGAAGGTAAGAGGAGAAATTAAAATTCTTAAGGGTTCATGTTCACGTTATAATTACTGATAGCTAATGCTTCATTTTCCAGCAAAGGCACATACGTATATGTACAAGTATATCACTAGTTCAAAGGTATATACAGGTAAGCATATCAAAAATTAGAGCCACATAAATATAAATATAATAATAAATCAAAAGTACTATTATTTCAAGGTACATACATGTAAATATATCAAAAAGTTGAGCCCTATATGTATATATATATAGTATTAAATCAAAAGTACCATTATTTCAAGGTACATACATATAAATATATCAAACTTGAGCCATATATGTATATATATATAGTTAATTAAATCAAAAGTACCATTATTTCAAGGTACATACATGTAAATATATCAAAAACTGGAACCATATATGTATATATATGTAGTATTAAATCAAAAGTACTATTATTTCAAGGTGCATACATGTAAATATATCAAAAACTTGAGGCATATATATATATAGTATTAAATCGTGTAGATATATGAAAAATTTTACTAAAACAAAATATCTACGTATGCAAGTCACTCCAGAAGCCAAAGTGTATACATATGTAAAAAAAAAAAGATGTGCAATGTATATCAAGAATACTCACGGTTAAAAATCCACGGCATGATGAAGCGCTTCATTCAGCATCCGGCATCTAGTTAAAAGAATGAAATTAAAGTTAATTGGCCTCGACTTGCTGTCTCAGTATGCGCTATCACAATTTTTCTTATGAGTCCGAGTAAAACTGGCCGGCGACACTCGTATTTACGCAACACCCCTACAAGACACGTGAACGCATTAATTCAAATTACAAAGTCCAAACATTCGCATCGCACGGAATGAACAATCAATCAGACGATGTACATTACTTCAAAAACTGTCATAACTACTACTACTAAACTGCTATTGTTTATTATTTATGGTTAGCGAGAATATGTTGCGCGACCGTCCTTATCTTCTTAACACGCTTATTATATATATTTAATTATAACCTTAAGGCTACCACTACCAAAAACATATACAGGTAAGTATAAACTTATGTATGTTTGGACAAAAATGCTTGGTAGCCTGCAGTGAAAACGATTTAAGTAAAAATTATAGAAACATTTTGACAATGAAAAATGAAGATAGACGTAAAACGATTTTTACTCGTTCATTTGTCAATTTAAAATTGATTCACCTCTTCCAAAATCGCCGTTCCTTCCATCTATTTTTCAAATATTCCACCAACGTCAAAATTCCTTACAGAAATAAGTATATCAGTACTTATTTCTTCAAGAAATATTGACATCAACGGATTTTTCGAAAAACAACGACCTCTTTTTGTCAATCGAGAAGTAGAGTTTTTCTTTTCGAATTACTTTTCTCTAGCATACTGCTCCAAGGAATCGGCAAAGAAATGTCATTTTTTTACAATTCCTTGGCCCTAGCATACCGAGCCACAGTATATTCTACCGAGCTTACCCCGAGGTTACACCTGCAAGTACAGCTTGCATGCAACTTGCACTGCCATACTTCTTGCACGTGTAACCTCTACTGCCATGCTGGCAGTACAGCTTTCAGCGAACTTGCATGCTGAAAAACCATGGCAGCTGGGAGATAGTAATTTGACATTATACAGTTTCCAAAATGGCGGAAACGAAATGCTTGAGAGAAATTCATAAATTTATACCGGGAAAATGCAATTTTCTGGGATTATTTGCAATACATCATTTACCAACACCTTCATTTTCCTTATTTCTTGGGTTTTTATCATTGTGATGCTTCCTTTATTGCCATAATTTTCCAATATACGCAAGAGTTTACGTCTCAATGCCATTTTTTAAATGAACTTGCATGCAAGCTGATAAGACATCAACCGTACTGCCTTCCGCTGTCAAGTTAAAAATCGTGTTGGAAGGGAGGCTTGCATGCAAGCTGTACTTGCAGGTGTAACCGTGGGGTTAAGCAGAAAAGAACTCTTTGGCGTTATACCTTATGGGTCAAGCCAGGAGGCTTGGGACTCCAGCCCCAGCAGTGGTGCCCACAAGATCAAACCTTAATAATAATACAACAATAAAGGAAGAAGAAGAAGTAGTAAATAAACATCCAAATATATTCTGTCCGAAAGATGTTTTTGGATAGTTCCTTAAGGCATTAGCATTTATATTTATATGTTTTTGGGCGATAGCTGCAGATTAAAGAATATAACAAGAAGTTTTATTATATATTAAGAGAATGGTGGAAAATAAAGTAAGTATCAAGACCAATTGGAATCTGATTTCAGAGAGAAGTTTAAAAGATACAATTTCTATTAAATACTGCACCAACGATGAATTAAAATTAGAAAGGTAATTCAAAATATTTTTTAATATTGATAGTTTATTAGCATTACTTTTTCTTTGTCATCCCATTTAATAAATAATAAAATTTTGAATCTGCAGTCTTTCTAATATTCATGTTAATAATTCAGTAACCACTGTCGATCTATGTACCCACCGTTTAAGGACGTGGCATGGTCAGGGTCTTTCAATAAAACATTTTTGTATTGTATTGTATTTAATGTATTTAGCGAAGAATGTGAATTGATAGAATTTGCACTTGTCTAGTATTCATATTAACTTTTTCAAGTCTGCTGCTGCCAAGATAAAATAGAATAGAATAGAAAAAGTATTTATTAAAGAGCCTCAGCCTAAGTTACGTTACAACGTTAGGTACATCGAGTATAAAATAGATAATAGTATTATAAATTGAATACAAAGTAAAAACAACAGAAGCACAACGATCAGACTCGCTGCAACCGAAACTATCAAGTAATAGAGTTATAAACGGGGTGGTACAATTAAGCGACTTTTAATAATTTTTAAAATAAAATTGAAATTAAAGTAAAGCCAGACAAAATGCAGAGAGAATGGAATATGTCAACATATAAATATAAATGAATAAATGAACGAAATGAACAATGCAACAAGTAATATAATATATATATAAGATAATTACCTGCGAGACTCGAATACGAAACGCTTATTATAATATCCCCGCTTAAAACAACTAAAGGACTAATCTCAATGAGGCTCTTTCTGGCACTGCTAATTGGTCTACGAATAACGGTCTGTCCCTCAAACTCTCGAAAACTCGCAACTATCTATTCCATTAGTCTCAGAAACGTCAACAATTTGTCCAATCTTCCTAATCTGCTTTTTTGGGCTATAACAGTACACTCAACTAAGCCGGTCTTGAAACTGGGCTGTCTCATATATTCTGGTCTCCTTTGGGAGCCACAGATAAACTTGATTTGTTCAAGGGTCTACTTTGGGTTGCCGCTCGCGCGACCTCACACATTGTTGTGGTTACCATTGCCTCACAACAAGCAACTTCAGCTGTTTAAGACTTGCCTGCTGGTGCGCTGTCCATATAACATATTGGTCGACGGACTGTCTGTTTGAACCATCCATATAAAAAAAAAAAGAACTCATACTACTGCTTCTATTTCACTATTTGTGTGACTATAATGTGTATCATATGTCACTTTTTTATCTATATTGTAAGCTACTATGTATACATAAAGTCCACCCTACAAATGTTATTTCATCATTTGTCTTGCTATACGTACCATGTACTATATAACTAGGCTCTCACTACTTCCTTACTATTTGTATGGCTTCTTAATAAATTATGTTTTGCTATTCTATAATACGTATTTATTAAGTTTCCCATACTGCTATTAATCTACTATGTAACTTTATATATTTCACTATAATTTACTATATTCTAAGAGTTATACTTTTATTGTTTATTTTGCTACAATGTGAATCTACCATGTAACTTTCTAAACGTGCCCAGCGCTATGCGCGTCTTTCGCACGGGTACTCAAATAAATAATTATTTATGTTTAAAGCAAAATAGAATTCAATATTATATGTGTACATGTATATATAATTATGTATGACAGATGCAATACAATATGTACAATCAATTCCTTTGTATGATTTATATTTTTACAAGGGATCTGATTATCTTCCTGGCGCATAATTCAAGAATTCAAAAATATAAAACGAATGCTGCAGAGGATAGAAGGTTTATAGATATAAGCAACATCACTGTTTATTTTCTTTCTTCATATGGAACACGTTTTTTAAGTTGGAAAGGCCATCGGGAAATTAGATAAAATGAAAACACATATACTGTTATCTATTTTTATTCGGTAAACCTTCATCCGGATAAAACAGCCTTTATTATTTCATAATGAATAAAATTATCAAAAAAATTAACACTTAGTGCTTGGGTGCACGTAAAATAAAATTATAATTAAATTTGTTTTTTTTAACATAATGCAAGTAACATTAACAATTGGCCCCAAACCTTTCTAACGAGAGAAATATGTAATTCGCAAAACGAATTAAATTGTTATTAGGACTAATAAATGCGACGCTAAATATTCATGTCTATATTTTAATCTACGTGGGTACGTTGTACATTATAATCTTTGATTGGATATGATTAAGACTATTATATGTATGTGTGCTAATGACAATTAAACATATTTGATTTAATTATTTCAGGGTCGAATTAGATGAACTGGTAGGTGAAGATCGCGCAGCTCTGCTGGAAAGTGAAACATCTATTTGTGAGTTGAATTTTGAAATGGCTCCTACTTATAATCTTCACGGGTTTATAGTTATATCGGAGTGCCCAAAAATAGAATTATTTGTAGGTGCACATCAGGAATATGTGAAAACATATTTCGGTGATATATTAGACGACTTTGAAGGAACTCGAGTATTTCGATTTGATGTCCAAATCAGCCAACAAAATATTGCGGTTATGGCAATTAAGGTATACTAAAATATCAGTCTGTTAAATAAATGTAATCCACCAATTTATATTTGCAGCTCGTTCCGGGAATCAAACAGTTTTGGATTTATGGAATGATGCTATTTCTCAAAATTAATTCAACAACATCTATGTTTGCACCAAAAATAAACCTGCACAACGTCCAAAACATTCTTTCCAACTCAAATCAGAAACTTTCTCCTAACGCAGAAAAGTGCAAACAGTTCTTGCAAACCTACATGAGTAACAAAAACAATGAGGCTCCTCCCAATATTGCATCTTTAATCTCTGTATTAAATTCTAACATTGAGCGGAATCTCGCAGTTAATGTGAACCAGTCAACAGAATCAGGAAATAATTTTCCAAAGACAAACCCAACACAACACATTTCTGAGCTTGAACAATATTTGGAATCTAAATTAAAGCAGATGGAGAGTAGTATAAATATGAGACTGACCGAAATAGAGCGAGAACAGTGTGAGAAATTAGAACAAATGATGTGCTCATTAGATGAAAGAATTCAACAACGCTTGGAAAAACTAGAAGAAAGTCAAAATATAAAATTAGATAAAATAATAAATATGCTGCAAAATAAACTAGATATTTGAAAAAAAAAGAAATGTTTGACCTATGTGGAAAAACATTATCATTCATGTAGGGTCTTAGTCGCAATCAACAATTATTTGGTTCCCATCTCTGCACCACCATTTCCCATTCCCATTTAGCACTGCACAAATCAAGCAAGCGATGCTGTGGCAATGGCTCCTGTTGCTGATTGCAATGAGTGTTCGCATATAAAATACATACATACATTTGCTTTTATACATTGGTACGAATGCAACAATATTAGATAGATAGAAGGGAGCGGTAGTGACCACCTCTTGCTTGTTAGATAGGTTAGCTTAAATTGGATAAAAGTTGAAACTTGGCCAGAGAAAGTTAAAATAACAATAAAATAAAAAATTGCAAGAGATTGTTATAAAGAATTATCTCAGAAGTTATTAATATTTTTATGTTATGGGAAAAGTGATAAAGCTAAAAAAAATATATTCTTGGTGGACAAATTTTACGTGACAAACAACAAATTGTGATTTTTTTTTTTTTTTTTTTCAAAAATAAGCAGAACTCTATTGACGAAACAAATTTTCTGCCGTGAATCCATTATTTAATTATTAATTTCTTTGTAACAATTTGTCAAACTCACTCCATTTTATTCCGAATAGACCTACACTTAACTGACGAGAATTCTCCCTATAAATCATCAGGAATAGATGGGATCATTCCTATCATGCTGCAGACAGTGCAAGAAATTGTAATTCCGGGGCTGATGATGATCTATAGAAGCTGCCTACTCCCTTCTTTTTCCCAGACATATAGAAGCAAACTAAAGTGATCTTCATTCCTAAGACAGGTCGTAGCGAACATGTGACTCCTAAGAACTTTAGATCTATCAGCCTTAGATCGTTTCTTCTGAAGATTTTTAAGAGGTTGGAATTGTCCATGGACAGCCTGTTTAGGGGAAGCAAGACTTCTAGATAACAGCACGCTTCCTTAAAAGGCAAATCGGCTGAAACTGCGCTACATGACGTAGTAGGAACTATTGAAAAATGAATACACTATAGGTGCATTTCTTAATATCTACGGAGCCTTGAATAATGTTAGTTTAGAGGCCATCCAGGATGGCCTGACTGGTCTTGGAGTTGAATCCTATATAAACAGATGGATTAACTCAACGTTCAGTAACCGCCTAATAAAGGCGGAGCTTGGTAACAGTAAGGTTAGCAGGAGGGTGTCTAGAGGTACTCCACAAGGAGGAGTACTTTCACCCTGACTGGTTATTGGTGGTTAATGGTATTCTCATCTACTTACAAAGGGAGGATATAAAAGATGTAGCTTATGCTGATGATTTAGTCATCCTGGTTTCGGGAAAATTTCTACCGACGATCAGGGAGCTAACTCAGCATTGCAAAAGCTTCTTAACTGGGCTATAAGTTACGGTCTATGGCTTTATCTCACAAAGAACGAACTAGTTCTCTTTACACGGAGGAGAGTTATTCCGACTTTCACACTCCCAAAACTAGATAATTTACTCTTGCTTTAAAACTCTAGCCATATACCTAGGAGTGATACTAGACTCCAAATTAAATTGGAGGATAAATGTGAATGAGCACGTCAAGAAGGCAGCCATTGCACTGTATGCCTGCAAGCAAACTTTTGGCAAGCGATGCGGACTACACCCTCGTATCGTGCACTGGATGTACTCCGCTATCGTAAGACCTATCCTTACATATGGGGTTCTGGTGTGGTGGAATGCTCTTGAAAAAGCGACGCACCTGAAAAGTGTTACTAAAATACAGAGAGCTGCCTGTCTAGGTATTACAGGTGCGTTTCGAACAACACCAACAGCAGCAATATGTTTGCAGTATGCTCCGGCTTCTGCCCCTCTACATTCATGGGACATGTATATTATGATCGCAAGAGCTCGCGCGATGGCCACCACTATAACCTAGCTGACCAGAACACACAAATAGTCTCCGGAGACCTGGGTACGACAAATCAATAGAGATCAAAAAAGTCTGTAGAGAGGTCTCTTTAAAGATTTTTGCGTTCCGAAGTGTATATACGGGTCTCTGGAGGGTAAAGTCTCTCGCCGCGTAGCTTCACTTTAAGTACATCAAAGTTTTTTGAAATATTGATATGGGTCTTCTTTTAGTGGAGTATCGAATGCTCATCCATTAGCTGCCACGTTTTTCCTGTTACGAATATCTTTCGAGTTATGGGACTTTGAAACAAAAATTTGAGTCGAGAAATTAGTATTTTGATCTCGAATACAATTATTTGAACATTTTACCCTATTATTAAGCTTTTGACTTTAAATGCCCATAACTGCAAAGCTATTAGTAACAGGAAAAAACATTTGTAGCAAACGATGGCCATCAATTAGAAAAAACACCCATTCCAATATTTCAAAAAACCTAAGCTATTGAAAACAAGTAAAAGCTAAATAACTTTTAATATTATGCGTTTTGTCCAATCCATTTTGCTCTGCCATCATTATTTCGAGGTGTTACAAACGGAATGACAAACTCAGTATACCCTTTAGATTTCATCTAGGGTATAAAAATAAATTACCTTAATATCGGCTTCCGCTTTAAAGTTACATATCAATATTTTTATGTTATGCGAAAGACGCACAATGTGTTTTACGTTGTCCAATTCTATATAGTATATGAATCTTACACGATATTGTAACTCTTCTTTCTTGTTCATAGGCTATCAGAGCCAAATTCTGTTTCTGATCCACAAATCCACGCAGACGTGAAAAAAGTTTTATGAAAGCATTATTGCGAGGGAATTGGCGAAAGAAAACTTTCTGAATTTAAAAAAAAATTCTCGTTTTGAAAAATGTGATCGATTGTGTTTAAGGGAAGCCTTTTAATTATTTATTGTTAATTTGTGTAATCTGAATTATTGTGATACAGACATGCAGAGCGTTCTTTTATTTTCCCAGAATTATTTAATACGGAAGGTTTTAATAGTTTCGTTATTTTGTACAAAATATGTATAAAACAGGAAAGTACGATCTTGCGTGCCATTTGCAAAAGGATGATTACAAATACAGAAATTCTTCCAGTTAAAACAAAGTTTATTTATTATAGCAAGAAAAACTAATACAATAAATTCTTAATCTTCAACATATTCGAAGGGCTCCGGTGCCTCCGGTTCTTTTACATCTTCATTTTTGGGTCCGTACGCGGCGACAGGTTCTACCAACTCTTGATCAGATTTTCCTACATGTTGCATTACAATAATTCCACCAATAGTGACGTCCTTTAATGGGACAAAGCTTTGACCCTCCGGAACTGTAATGACTTTCAATTGTTGTCGCATAATTCGAGCTGGATTTTGCAGGATTTCGAAGTTGGGTTCGGGCTCTTTTTTCTGTTCCTTGTTCGCCACCTCCTTACCTTCCTTCGTCTCATCGTCTTTTTTCTTTTCTTTATCATCTTTCTTTTTATCCTCTTTCAATGTTTCCTTCTCTTTGACCTTTTCTTCGTCTTTTTTTGAAGTTGATGCCGGTACTTTTTCATCCTTAGAATCCTTCATAACTTCTTTAACTTCCTCGTCTACCTCCATCTTTTCATCATCTTTTTTGTCAGCCGTTTCACGTCTCTTTTGACGAGCTGCGATTGAAAGAACAGCTGTAGCCACTTTCTCTCTTTCTTCTGATTTCTTTTCTTCTAAAGGTGCAGGGTAAGCATACAATGATGGCTTGGCTGCAGATTTCAACTCCATTTTCGGCATTTTAAGATCAGAATTTAAACCTATGATGCATGTAGGTGTGAAGGCCAACGACAAGCAATGTGCCAGAGGAAACCAGTACCAGTATTGAGTAAATACCAGCATGCCTACCACCGCTTGGAGATTAGTGTGCCCTGTCCGGGATTGGAGACTCAAAGTAACATTTCTCCCACCGGCATCGATAATTCCCTGTGCAAGAATAGCACCATACTTAGCCATTACATCTTCATGTTTGTTGGTTATAACTTCTGAATATAAGTTCCTAAAGAAAGTTGTTTTCGGGCAAGTTTGATCTGTATGCTGGATTAGTATCATCGCGGATGCTATTAAAGCGCCTTGACGAACGAAGTTAACAGGATCAAATTTAACCATTGGCTCCAAGAGTGCGATTGCTTCTCGCAAACCTGTTCCTGCACAAGCAATACCTAAAGCCATTGCAGCACCATACCGCACATGGGGATTATAGGATTCAGCCAATAGTGAAACCACAGATGGACATTGTTCTGGAGTACGGAATAAAATGAATCCAATTGCAGTGACTGCAGCTCTACGGACATCATCATTAACGTCTGATACGGCCACATGTAGTAATTTTCGGATTGCTTTATTACTTCCTGTCCCACCATATGCCATAGCTAAAGTATACATTCCAGATCGACGGAGAACTGGATCTTTGTCTGTAGATAAACTTGTAACAAGTGGGTCAGCTTCTTCTAATCGAGCGTACATTGTAAGAGAGATTCCAACGGCTAAACCACGCAGTATTTTCTCATGTTGTGTTTCCTGCGCGTATGACACCATATCCTCAATTGCTGTTGCATTTTTAGAGCCGAGCATTATCATACCCATTGCGATACCAGCTGCTTCTCCGGTTACTGCATCATCTTGATACAAATTAAACTTTAGTTGCTCATATAAATCTTGCCGATGCGTTCCCATTGCTGCCAGACCTAAACCTAAGCACCCACCATGACGTACATTTTCATTTTGTGCATCCTTTAATTGTTGCAATAAGTAATCAATTATGTTTGCCCCGTGATTCGCGTGTATTAATCCAAGAGCATAAAGGCCACCGCCCTCCGAATATCCAGAGCTAGGCCCAGCTTCTTTAGGTAAATAGCTCTGCATAAGAGCCAAGGAATCACCTTCATGGCCTCTATGAATAACGCCAAGTGAGGCTGTTGCTGTAAGTTTAGCCCAATTCGTTGCCCTTGCTAGCCAGTCTAGATTGTCACGAAGAAATTGATCACTGGTGGTTCCACTGTGCATAAAAGCATTTGCAATAACAGTTCCAGTGTGGCATATGGATACACGAACTGCTTCCTTAGTAGCTCGCAAAACCTGTAGATCAGCGTGATTGCTCCTTATCAGAAACTGTAATTGTAAATCGATAGTAACTTCTCCGGAGAGAATTGAGATTAATTTCTCAATATTTTTCTGGTGGACTTTTTCCGAGTCGTTCAAAGACTCCAAAACTCGTTCAATCTTTGTATCTGCCTCTGGCTCCTCAGGCTTTTCATCTTCAGCTTTATCCTTTTCCCCATCAGTTTTTGCTGTCGTAGTTCCCTGAGGTTTGAACGTGCTTGGTAAGGCCGAAGGAATTGGTGCTGTGTCTTTTAAAGCTTGAAGAACTTGTCCTAAAAATTGCTGGGTAGCTGAATCATATAAATCAAAAGCAATCTGGTACGCCATCAATTGGTTCTGTTCAATGGAAGAACGAGTTAGTTTATCTAGCACCTCCGCAACAGCCAGAGGATCTTCCAAAAAAATCAAACATTGACACATATTAACATAATCTGGAATACCCAAATTTGTGTAAAGATTCACTAAGCAGCGCAAAACCTCATTCCGGAATCCACGATTTTGTATTAACGACATTGTTACATTATACGCATAGGCCAACATTCCATTCACTTCATCAGATTTCATAATAGAAGCTTCAAAGATGTCCATCCTTCTCGTCTCCAACGCAATACCCAGTGCTTGCCTATATTGTCCGTCATCCAAGCACCTCTGAATCATTCTATTTACGATTGCCTCCAATCTGGCATCAACAGTTTTAGCTTCCTTTGGATTTTCAATAAAAGCTACCCGTTGTGCAATATAAAAATCGATACATTTTGCAATAATTGTTTCCGTGTATTCGTTCCTGGCATTTACGTCGAAAAGATCACCAGCACCAAGAGCATAGGTAAGTGCATCCTCAAATGAACCCAAATGATAAAACACCTTGGACGCTACAATTCCAGCCAATTTATTTTCAGTGAAACTCCTGTCTTCATGCAACATTTCAATTTTTTCAATTGATTCTGATATTTCTGGCCAGAACTCATCTACAATATTATCCAGCTTTTTCAAAGCAAAGACCTTTAACTCAGACATGGATTCATCCAAGAGCGAAATAATGCCCGCGGCAGACGTAATACTCGTCATGTTTCCTTGAAGAAAATTATTATTTTTAATTGAAAAAGATAAGAAATTTACCAATTACTTGCAATTTTCCAAAACAACAATAAATCTGATTTATTTGAGTTCAACAAATTAATTTCGCTTACGAATTGTCTGTACAAATTACCACTACCAAAGCTAACAAAACTGCGATCTCACCACCTGTCTTCTTCTCTTCTCAGTGTCTTTTTAAAATGGGAAAAGCACAGAAACCTCAAATTTCCAAATGAAGAAATAAAGGTCTCCGCACATAAATACATTCTGCGATGCAGTAACGAAGCGTTTGTTGGGGCATACAAGCTCCAGCATGCTTAAAGCGTGAAATACAATTACGGCTGATCTGTCGACTGCGACTTGATTTTAAGTCGAAGTCGACGCTGAGGTGAAATCTGTAATTAAATTAAAGCTTCAACTCCTTGAACAAACCAGAAGTCCCGACTTCTGCGATTGAACTGAAGTTGGCCGCAGCGAACACCAACTTTGCACTTTGAGCAAAGTTTAATTTCAGTCGGAGTCGCAGTTGAAGTCAAAGTTGCAATTGTATCTTGCGACATATATTTACCATTTGAGCAAAGTCGAAGTCGTAATTGTAATTCGCGCTTAACTTTTCGTTGAAAGGCATTCGGGGGAAGAAAAACTGCTACACTTTTCTAAGCTGCAGCACAGGCAGCATACCATACCAATTTGAAATGATAATATAAGAATTAAATTCTCATTACAGGCTGAACCACAATAGAAGTAAATAACTTTACGAAATTAAACGAGACTGAGGTTTACTTACAAAAAATTGATACTTTTAGCCTAAATTTATATCACATTCCGTAAGAGTTATTATCTTGATATTTTATGTGTTAAATTTTAAAAAGTGTTAAAAGTGAAAAAATTAACAATTGGAAGTTGATTTAATTGAAGATTTGTGCTTTCTATTAATTCACAGTACCATTTTTATTCCATTTTAAGTTTTACATTGCACTTTTAATCATTTAGTAATAATTTAACTGTTTGACACTTCATTTTCTTACGGAATGAGCGATTCTTACCGCACCTTTACTGACTGCAATTTGACTTTTAAATTTAACGAAAGTTCCCCTCACTCGAGTTAAAGTTAATTTGTGTACGCCTGTTAAATGAAAGAACGCGTTCGCTTTACGTAAGCAAATGTACTTACGTTTACTTCTATTGTGGTTCAGCCTTACGTGCTGTGAATTTGTGATACAGTAAATGCTTATATCAATTACTGTAACTTAATTGAACACGCAAACAATTAAACTCGGTAATCAGTGGGTGTTTTTGTTTTTGCTTCGGTGTTAACCCTCAAGTCACTTTAGTGTTCGATTTGCCAGAGTCATGAACCCGTGACTCTCGAAGCTGTCACTTTCTGTTTTTGTTTGTTCTTGGGTTAACCCCGGGTTCTTCGGCACTTCGGAGCTAACAGCTTTTTGACATGGTTCTGACATGTCCCTGGATGACCCAGAAGTCACGTTCCGGAAGCAAAAACAAAAACCCTCATATAGAACTACCGCGGAATAAAATTATTGATACCAAGTATAGCTAAATGCGTGTACAGTATGCGACAAGGCTTATCCCTCTTTGTAATTAAACGTGTTACACCGGGTCTACACAGGCTTTTTCTGCTGGCAAGAGGGCGATCAAAAATGTCACCCTGATATTGGCTTAAATTTACGAGCAGGCAAATTCTGTGAAGGTAGCTCATTTGTCGGTAAATTTTTCATGTAATTTTTTCGCGTTGCCAACATGTTACGGTTCTCACTTTAATGTTGATTTCGATGGGACCATTTCAGTGTTGCACTTTTTTCTGGCAGTGGAGAACTGGGAGCACTGAAGTCCATCGAACATATTTGTCATATTCCTTGTATATGTGGACACACGTATTATATTCACGGAACTGTCAAACGTAATAAATGTTCTTTATATAGAAACAAATTTCTTCTTAACTTTATGCCAATTACCCAAACAAAGTTTTTTAATTCATTTAATTCCAAAATTTCACAAATAATCGCGACAGTACACTTTGACAGAGCAGATGACAATTCAACTTGAATAGTAGGAGAAGTGAATGCAAAACTTGTGTTGCACTTCTGCTATAAAAATTGTCCCATCGAACATTTTCAGTGTTGCACTGCTGGAAAACGTGCACCGAAGTCCCATCATGTAATGACTCTCCGTCTCACTCAAACTAGAATCTTAAAGTTACGGTTTTACGGCTAGCTTTGGGTACACTGAATCATTAGGGGCTTTCGGCAAGCACTGTCTCAGTGAGACAACTGAGACAAAACTTTGAGCCATCGTCTCAGTTGTCTCAGTTCAAACCAATCAGCTGATTTGCCAATTTTGACATTTAAATAATTTTGAACACAGAATTGGATAGTAATAAATTGAGGAAAGTGTTGTTAGTCTATTCAAACAGCTCACTAAACCGCACTAAACTTTTATTTGTAATTGAAATCACAAAATAACGAAACTGAGTCAACTGAGACAAGAAAATTCAGTTTCACTTGTCTCAGTTGCTCAGTGGTTGCGTTCGAAATTGGTAGCTCAATATGGATCTGAGACAGTTCCCCGAAAGTGCAGTCTCAGTGAGACAAGTGAGAATATCTCACTTGTCTCACTGAGAATGTGCTTGCCGAAAGCGCCTATTTTTAGTAGGTAAAAAGAAATTTTTCGAAACTGGGTTTCTTGAAGAAAAATTTTTTTTCCGTAATCTAAGAAATATTGTAGCAAGTGTTATACCATTTTAGAATCCTTATTAAATGCGTCAACTTTTAAACTTACTTGCCAGACTGGCGTAGTACTTTTTTTTTTTCAGTACAGTCAGTTAAAGTTCAACGAATTATTAATTTTATATTGTTGGTTCGGCAAAATGTGACATTTTCGTCCAAGCTGGAGCAGTTGGCTTAGAACTTAAAGCAACAGGTTACATAAGCACTATCCGGATTACATAAGAAAAATAAAATTGAAAAAAAGTAAAGATTTGTAGCAACAGGAGCCAAAAATCCATCACAGAGTGTACATTTTCCCGAAAACAAAAGAAATATCTATAATTTGAAAAATACATGACTTAGATTTTTTTCATATTTTTCCGGTAACTGTTACGATTTGGTCTATCACCCGATTCCGGCTTGACGTCGACTTACGGGACACTCTGTATATAAAAAAAATTGAACTCAATTATTTTAGTTATTTTTGTCTATCTATTTTTATTCTGGTCGCTACTACATTGTGTTACATTGTTTTATTTTACTCTGTTTTATTTTTCTTTACTTTACTAGGTTTTGTTTTATGTTATGTAATTTTATTTTAGTCTATTTTACTCGTAGATGTTCACTTTACTTATCTTATTTTACTTGTTGTATTCTGCTCATTCCATTCATTTATTTATTCAGTTAATTTTATACGTTATCTTATTTCTCTCTCTTTGTATTTTGTTTTTTTACTTTGTTAATCTTAATGCAACCTTTATTTCTTATTCAATTTTATTCAATTTTAATCAATTTCAATTTCATTTTAAAAATTATTATAGGTCCTCTAATTTTACCACCTCGTTTATAATCCTATTACTCGATAGTATCTGTTGCAGCGAGTTTGCTCGTTGTGTTTTTTTTTTGTTTTCTAGACTTTGTACTAAACTTAAAATACTATTATCTATTCTATACTGTACCTAACCTTGTAACGTAGCTTAGGCTGAGGTTCTTTAATAAACGCTTTTTCTATTTCTATTCTATTTTTATAATACTCTGCACAAAATAAACTTCAAAAATAAATAGTTTTGAAAAGAACTAATTCCATACTTTTGTTAAATTTCACAAAAGAATTTTAAATCGAATAAATCTGTTCACAAAACAAATTCACGTTTGACAATCATGCACTCAGCTTTGACAAATCTTCCTTCCGGCATCTCATTTACTCCTATGTATAATGTCCTGCTCTTGATAAATTATACTCATAACACCCATACACGCATAACTGTGTATACGGTTCATAGGCAACTATACCTGTGCGGCATTTATCGACGTCAAATGGCGTCGACAATTTGGTGTTGCATTGGCCGGATTACATTACCCACGCCGGCGTGGACGTCGACCCATCTCTAATCCTAATTTTAAATGCTGGCGCTCCATTGCTGCCAATATGGAAGATCTAATATCTAAATATCTTTTTTATTATTATTTAAAATTTTATTGCAAACCTGCAGAGATTACAAGGAAATAACTCAACTGCCGCCTAGTGTTAATGTAACTTGGTCGGCGTTTTATTCGGCGTTTGACGACGACGACGTCCACGCCGTCGTCGGCGGTGTTAATGTAATCCAGCCATTATGTTGGCCTTTATGTTGGTATACGTAGGTTCATCTGGCAACTCAAAACAAGAGGTCGGAAAAAAGCGCGCCTTCAAGCCGTCAGCAAATATACCAAAGTATTGTTTAGTAAATCTACAATAATAGGATTGGGACTTAGCACCATAGTGCCAATTATTCCTTGGCAAGATATCCAAAATTTGAAAAACCACAAAACCGAAATTGGGCACATTGCAGGTAATGTACTTTTGAATTGTGTAGTGTGGTGTATCATCAATAGAATAATATAAATCAGGAATAGATATAACGGATTGAAACTGCAAGCTAGCCATGGAAAATAAACAAAAGCACATTGCTTATAATGTAGTTCTGAATATATGTTAGTAAGATAAGTCTAATTAGATAGTAACTAAAAATTGGTGTAGTAATAGGTTAGTTCTCAATTGCTTTAAATTCTAGAGCGTGTCCTGATTTACTTCCATTCGGTCTATTCTTCAGGATTATGGGAATTTTGGGCTACTGACGTCAATAATATTTGCTCACGAAAGCATTTCAGGTTATCAGGTCTTTTGCGTAACCTAAATCCTATATACTGATATTCTCAAGTATGTGGGCTGTTGGCATTTCTAAATTAGATATAATTATAGACTAAATACTGAATAGGAATAAATACACATCTTCCTAAATTTCGGGTGTACTCAGCTTTACTTTTTTGGTTATTTATTATCGGGAGTTTGAAATGTTTGGAGGGAACTTTTACGAGATAGTCTCAGAAACATTCCTCCCAGAATGCAAGTTCAATGCGGACGTAGTGGCGCCAACAGCAAAACCATACACTACTACATATTGTAGTTCTCATTCGCATTGCATTAAAAATGTCTAAAAAGTGTAAAGTCTACACATATAATTGTCACTGTTCTTATGCATCCATATAGCACTGAGAGATGTATAACATGAACCACTGACACAAATTGGTTGCAATAACATTAGATAACTTTTATATAGTTTTCTCTTTATTCCGCTGAACTTCAACTTAATAGAGTCTATACATAATCCACAATGGATTTTCCTAATAATACATATATGTATAGAGCAGAAGGCAGTACAATATCTAATCTTTTCTCTGTCCCTCATACCTAATTTTAGAGTTGGACAAACAAAAATCGCTTAGCTTTATTCTCTTAAAAATTGAATTAAAGAAATATTGAGTCTGTTCAGAGCAACACGCTATAGTGTCTTCGAAAGCGTATTGAAGTAACTGTGAATTTCACGATAGCTTGGTTGCCTGAACAAGAAAAAGCGATTTGAAAGAAAGTATTCATATGTATATATACTATATTTTAAGAACTATGCTTTTTTTAAAACAAAATACCAATTTTCAATATTTATTATTAGATTGTAAAGCCAGACTAAAACAAAATTCTTAGTTTATAAAACCTAACTGACCTTCAAAATTCCTGAAAATCGTCATCTGAATTTTCTTTTTCTTCTTCTTCATCGTCATCGTTGTCCTCTTCATATATAAGATGGTCATCACTGCCATCGAGAGCGCTACTTATGCCTCATCTGAAAGATTTAACAATAATATTTACTCTCACTCTAGACCAGGACCGGTTTTTCACTGACGCACTTGTTTGATTGTAGGCCGTTTTAAATCTCCCTTCGGCTGAATTCATGTTGGGTTTCACATCATCCATTTGTTCCATTTCTCTCATATTCACTTTAAATGGTTTATTTATCGAGACATCAAGAGGTTGCAATTTTGAAGTAAGTCCTCACAGGATAACAGCAAGCTTTGTATTTCCCTGTGTCAATTTCTCTTGCACAGAATTTTATTTTTTTTTATTTATTTATTTATTTATTTATGATAAGCAACTAGGCCTTTGGACCCATTGTATAAAAACATGTTACTTTGGCAAACAAATGAGTGGCAGATTAATAAAATAAGCAAGGAAAAAAAATTACTAAGATTAAGTAATATGAAATTCTAAATATGCCGACAAAACGCAGTCGATCGATATCACATTCAAATGATCAAGAAGGCGCGATCTAAATGCCATCAAACTAGGCGAGGAGTGAGCGAAATTCAATATGTTCCAAGTGGGAATAAGGCGAACAAAGAATTTTTCAAATGGATGCTAAACTCTTCAAGAAAGCACCTTTCCTTCTCTCTCACACTCTGTTAATCCATAACATTTTTATATTAATTTCGGCTGTATGACGCAACTGAATTTTAGAAAAAAATGCGTAAAATATACGATCAGAAAACAAACAAAGAAAATTTTACATGCTCTTTGACAATTCACATATTCAAACACGAAAATGACTATTTTGATAGCAGTCCCGAGTGCTATCAAGAAAAGTGACTTCAATAGTGACTATAGCCTGCTCTCTGAACACATTTTTTTTGTCAAAAGCGAGGGGAAAAAATTACTTTTTGGCTGCTCTGAGCGCAAAAAGCAACTATAATCGCTATAGCGTGTTGCTCTGAATAGACTCCTATGATATAGGTAAGCTTCCAATAAAAATAATAAGTTCGAATGTATTTGAAATTTTTTGAACTTCTAATATTAATATTAAAGCGAAAAATGAAACTTGAAATTAAGTTAATTGTCGCACAGCTACCAAAAAAATTTGTCTCACATGCAATAGAAAATGAAGCAGTCTATGCTATACTTCATATTAGTTCTACGTAAGTCTACTTATGTAAAACTAGTCCTAAATGGCAAGGTCTAAGCCAGCTCAATACCGCATCAGATATCGACCTAAAGTAGGACCGGTTATTCGTTATGTGGCATGTTTAGAACACTTCATATTAGTTCTTTCTACGTAAGGCGACTTACGTGCAGCTTGTCCTAAATGGCATGGCCTAAGGCCTGAATCACAATTACGACTGATCAGTCGACTACGACTTTGCCCAAATGGTAAATGCATGTGGCAAGATACAATTGCGACTGAAACTAAACTTTGCTCAAAGTACAAAGTTGGTCTTGGCTGCGGCCAACTTCAGTTCAATCACAGAAGTCGAGACTTCTAGCTTGTTCAAGCACTTGAAGCTTTAATTTAATTACAAATTTGATCTTAGCGTCGACTTCGGCTTAAAATCAAGTCACAGTCGACAGATCAGTCGCAATTGTAATTCAGGCCTAAAGCTAAACCAGGTCAGTGCCGTGTAGCATGTAATTTCCGAACATAGAAAGATATCATCGATGTCATCCGATGTTGGAATGTGACACTTCATGTGAAAATATCGAATATCGATGTTTCAAAAACATCAATAAACATCGCCCAGCACTAATTACAACACAAAGATAGCAAAATTGTGTTTATCTTTAAATTGTTTGTGCTAATTAAATTTAAATTGCATTCCCAATATTTCCTGTGGTAGCTTTAATTGGTTTTGTAACATAGTCATTCAAAACACAAGTAGGCAATTTCGATTTTACCATAAATGCATGCAAAACCCACAATGTGAAAAATGTAAACAAAAAAAAAACAAGGTATGTTTCTCTCTGTCACACACATGTTCAATTTCCTTAAAGCTACATACAATCCTTTCTTTCAAAATTTGCATTTCATTTTAATAATGTCTTTCTACTGAACAGATTTCACTTGAATAATTATACGCTCGCCGGTTATACCTAGAATGATATTTTATTATAAACTTAAGCTTAAAGCTATACATATGTTGTGGGAACATCTATAGTAAGAGCTCATTATTATCACATAAGAATGCAGTTCTCCCGATTATCTTGACTATTTCTGAATTAAATTATCTTGTTATTTATTTTTTTATGTCATTTATGATAGGCTTTTAGAACAAAGCACTCAGTCGGTAATGATACATACATATTAAATGAATGTGAAAATGGTCATCTAATAATATATGCATACTAATCCTATACTGCATGCTTTAGATTTATTATATTCGTGGAAGACTATCTACTTTTGCTCCCTTAAATTTCTTGTGGAACGTTTGGTTGTGGTTTCTAATCGCTAAACATTCAATATCTATCTCAAGAAAATTTAGACCAAATACCATGTCTTTTTCTTGATTCCTGTGACTTTCACATCGAATTTCCGCCTGAAAGCATCTGTGCTAAATAAAACTAAAAAATTGTAAATTTTTGGGCCAAAGCTAGTTTTTTTCTTTTGGATTCCACCGTCTTCAAAAAGAGAACTATCGACACGTTTTTCTTCTCATTTTATTTATTTATTGTATGCTTAATGTTCAGAGACACAGTGAAAATGTTCAACTACCTATATCAATTTCATTTTTCTTTTAGCAAACTCTAATACCGATTTCCATTGATCAAGTTTTCTAGAAGAAGTGTTACACTTTTCTTGCAGTGTTACACCGAAATTGTTCCATTGACCTGCATTGCTAAAAAAAGTTTACGTCATGAGTCTGGTGCTACACCCGAAAAATCGGCGGTGTTAAGGCACTTTCACATCGAAACCGAAAACTGATAAGTTCTACACCGGAAATTCGCTTTTGCTTTCACGTCAAAAACCGAAAACTTTTTTCGGTTAAATATATAGAAGTAACATTTAATTATCATAAAAGTTGTATGATGAGAGCTCATACAAAAAACGTATTTTAATTTTACTTCGAAATCCCTATCCATATTATAATAATATAATAAATAATAAAATAAAATAATATAATTTTCAATGTAAACACAAAAGTGAGGTTTAGTACGACCGAAAAAATTTTTCGTCCCGAAACGTTCCACATGTGGAAACCGAAAAGAAATTGACAGAAATTTCGTTTTTCGGCCGAAAAAAGATAAAAGTTGTGTTTTTCTTCAAAATCTGGAGCAAAAATCTTGTTTTAAAGTCGAATAAATTGAGTTTTTCGGTTTACATTTTTCGGTTTTGATGTTGAAGTGCCTTTACACCGAAAAACGCACACATCTACATGAGAAATGGCATTGAGCATTACATATCAATCTTCAACTATTACTCTACCAAATTCATCCGCAATCACGCCAAAATCTTTTAAATTACGGTTTTCATAATTTTTACTTTTTTTTTTGTGATGTTATTTTTTTCCAGAAAATTTCAATCTGACAAATTACACGGATATGAGCTACTATTGCATTCTCATCGCGTCCAAAGTTGTTCCATTGAACTAGTTTTTTACTGATTGACGTGCACTTTTCTTAAAATATCAATGGAAATCGACATTGAACTAATGAATTTTTTCAAAAGAGACATTTCGCAAATGTATTTTTCTCATATACATTGTATAACAAGATCTTTTCTCAAATTGTTTGTTTGAGAACCAACATATTTAACATAAAATTTTCGCAAATTTGAGAATTCACACAATGGATTTCCGGGAAACAATCGACAAAATGAGAATATTGCTACCGAAATGCGGTAGCGAAAAGCTAAGGCTTTCTCTACTACATACTGAGATTGAAAAATATTTTAGAAAATTTTTAAATAATACACTCCAGACCTACATTTTTTCCACCGAATTTTTGGAGTTGTTTTGAGCTTGATTGTTAAACTAGTCATGGAATAATCGCATTCACGAGATTTTAGATGCTAATCATGTAGCGGTGTACAGATTATTAGAGATGATTCGAAAGGAGATGATAATGATGAAAGCTGGTGGAATAAAAAAGACAGGCGAATCACTAGCAAAAAAGAAAATAAGATATTTTACAAAGTAATGTTCGAATTAGCAGGCAGGTTAGTTAAAAAAATAGATGATGAAGAAAAAGTTTAATCATGTAACAAACATTGCTTACAGTTGTCAAAGTATCCTGTTGCTAACAGACTATTTGAAAATTGTCGTGTGGTATATGGTTGCAAAAACAGGTATGTGAGCAATTCCTCGACCCCTCCTCGCGTGAGGGGGTTAAAAATTTCGTGATTTTACGATGAAACATCATTTTCAAAAAAATCATGTCGAGAATGGTACAACCGATTTTTCTGATACAAACGTCAAATGAAGCAAAAAAAATAAAAAGTATTTTTTTTTTATATTTTGAAGGCATAATGCCTTATGTACCGTGCCAAAAATTGCGTAGGTACTCGGCTTCATTTTGGATATGTGAATTTTTAAGACGACTTACATTTAGATGTGAAAACCTCACAAAAAAGCTGTCGAATTAAATTAAGCTAATGGCCCTCTAATAGAAAGCTCTATACATTCTCTCTCTCTCTCTCTCTTGCGGTATTATGCCACATAAATTCTTCGCAATGATAGCTTTCTTTGGTCAAATCAAAAGTTTAAGAGCTTTGAAAAAATGATCCGGGTTTATATGGAGATTTTCTTATCTAGTTGTATCTTGTCTGTGTTCAAAATAAGGTTGTGTTAAGCTATACTAGATCAGGCTGAACAAACTTCTCGGTTATTTTGGTTAATGTGGTTGTCGCGCCTCGATGCAACTTCTAGAGCAGGCAAGCTCGAAACCTCCCCTTAGATGACCTTGCAACTTTCTGAGGAATTGGCCGGCTGTATAGCACCATAGATTATGTTTTGTGTATCAGTGGGGCGAGGTAGGGAATAAAATATGAGTGAAGGGAAATTTAATAGAAGAAAACCGGCATTGCAATGCTACGAATTTTTCTGACTTAACACTTTATGTGCCGGGTGCCGCTCCCGCGTCACTAGGACGTTCTATTTTCCAAATCGTTTGTTATTTTTTAATGAAATTTGGAATTCTCACTTACCACAGTATGATCCTCGATATTGTATACTATCTGTCAACAAGTCGCCTAAATTTTTAAAAATATATTGAGGTAATCACATATGCCACGCACGTTTTCTTTCACTATGATATAACATAGCTAGAGAGTATTTGCCGTTACAAGTTGCACCTAAAATTTGCAGTTTTTCAATTTTCTAAATTAGTTTAGTACAAATTTTACGATGCATTTTTACCTCAATTTATTGGTTTTACGTTTTTCTCCATAGCTCGGTCAAATTTTAGCCGATTTCAATGATTTAAAGATTTATTTAGGATAGGGCGCAATCGTCCATCTATTGGTGTCCACTGTTTTTGGCTATAATCACCCCTTCTGTGGGGGAGGGGAAATATCGTTTTTCGATAATAAGTCTGGTATTTGATGTCCGATCAGGAAACTGAGTATGCATTTCTACTCATCTAATCAGTAGCTATCTTTCATGGAAGAACACTTTTTTTCAAATTACATATTTGTACATATGTATTAATTCATCCCCATTCCATAATTCGTCAAAATATAATCCGATTTCAAAAATTGCTTTTGATTCTTTTTTTCTGATTTTTTGAGACTATTTCCCACCCCTCCCACTTGCGTTGTAAAAATTTTTTTTCCACGCCCAAAATTTTAATCGAAAAACTTCATTTGGAAACTTTCTTCTACGAATTTCAGATAAATCCAATTTTTGAATTTTTTATGGATGACCGCTTATCACAAGATTACCTATACAAAATTTCAGCAACATAGGACCTTATTTACTTATTTAAAAAAAAAAAAAAAAAACTGAGAATTTTTAATGCACACTTTGCGTCAACTTGCGGGAGTTCTGTGCAACTCACGGGCATCAAAGTTACAGCAAGCGCTACCTACATGCCTCCTCTATGTCCGTAACTTTATTTGAAGACATTTAAGTGCGAAAAATTACGATTTTTACCATTTTTCATAGGGGCCCTATCAAAATTTCGCGATTTTTACTTTCACCCCTACCCCGGCATGTGGGTAATTTTTGGAAAGGTCTTGGCGAGTACTATTATGTGGTATAGTTTTTTTCTCGATTAACTTCATTTTAATCCCTTTTTTGACATTTTTTTCTACGTCACTGAACAATTTTCACTACCTTGGGTCACATATACCCCAAATATCTATAGCATTCTCACATTTATTTCAACCATTAACAAATGAGTTTAAACTTTAAGCAGATAAATTCAAACCATTAACAAATGATTTTAAACTCTTAACAAATAAATTTAAACCTTGAACAAATGATTTTAAACCCTTAGCAAATAAATTTAAACCATGAACAAATGATTTGATATATTTAAATCGTTAGCGAATGAGTTTCAACTGTTAACAAAATAGCTTAAACCTTTAGTAATTATATTTAAACTCTAACAAATTTATATTTAAAATATTTTATTTCACTTTAAGTAAGCAATTCATACAATTTTTTTTTTTTCAAATTTTTTGGTGCATATATAATATATATGCATACATATCTTATATATTTATTACTGCAATACTTATGGCTTTTCAGTGCAACGGTTGACTATCCATTGCCTTTGGAATAAGCAAAACCATATCCATTATATAGTTGGAACAGTCATTAGGTGTGATTTGTTGCAGGCTATCTTCGATCATTGAGAGAAGATTATGTTCTCTACTCATGTCACCTAAAACTGAACGCGCATGTGCCTTCATTTTAGAAAACGATTTTTCGATAGGGTTTAACATAGGCGAGTAAGGAGGCAAATATTTTAGTGTTAAATTCGTTTGAGATAACACAACGCGAGCTTGTTGTGATTCGTGTATTCTCGCATTATACATAATTAAAAATGCGTCACTAAGCGATGGATTTATTTCCAATTTGTTAACAAGTTCGCGCAGAAATAGATAAAGCCTATCGGAATTGCAAGTAGTATTTGCAATTCTTTGGTTACTTATCGCAGCAATAAGTGTGTCGTTTTTGCCACATACTGCTGGAACTATAACTCGAGCACAGATTCCCCTTCTTGATCGGGCTTGAGATCTTCTAAAATGTTTGCCTCCTTGGTCGCCTATGTTAAACTCTATCGAGAAATTGTTTTCTAAAATGAAGGCACATACACCGTTGCACTGAAAAGTCAGAAGTATTGCAGATTATATATGCACCCAAAATATGAGAAAAAAAATTGTATGGAATGCTTACTTAACTTGAAATAAAATATTTCAAATACAAATTTGTTAAGAGTTTAAGTATATTTGCTAACGGTTCAAGTCTTTTTGTTAACAGTTGAAACTCATTCGTTAATGGTTTAAATATATTTGTTAAGGGTTTAAAATCATTTGTTAAAGGTTTACATTTATTTGTTAAGGGTTTAAAATCATTTGTTCAAGGTTTAAATTTATTTGTTAAGGGTTTAAAATCATTTGTTCAAGGTTTAAATTTATTTGATTAAAGTTTAAACTCATGTGTTAATGGTTTAAATAAATCTGAGAATGCTATATCTCAATCATTTGTACCAGCGAAATTATCTACATACTCTGACCTTTCATACACATAAAACTGTAAGTCAGTATCTTACATATGTACATGGCGAGTATTCGGATAATATGGGGAATCATAGGCATAGGCAAGCCTTTATGATTCCCACCAACATAGGCAAGGTTTTGTACTCTTTTATCGAAAAAGGGGGGTTCGGGGGGTGTAACCCCCCCGTTACAAGAAACGCTTTCCATTAATTATAGTGATTTGCGCAACTCGAACTTAACATTAAGGCAACGATCCGGACTTTTGAGGATTATTCGGGCGAAAATTGTTCCTTTCGATAGCGTTAGTGCTATACGATACGACTCTATTGTTTTGTACATTGCTCCACACCCTGTTGACCGTTGCTCTTCATTCTTTTTGTACATGGTAGCCAACTGTCCCCGCTTCATAGGTAAGCATGTTTCCCCGCCCCTCCTCACCCCTCTCTTCCCCCACCCTACCATATCATACCAATCTACAATTTACATACAACAAAAATTCACTACTCCTTCCTCCACTGTTTTGTCCATTACTCCTCACCCTCTTGACCGATTTGGTTCATTCTTTCTGCATATCGTAGCCAACCATTTTCTCTTCATATGCAAGTGTGTCCCCCAGCCCTCCTTTCCCACCACCCACCCTCCACCCAAACCCCTACCAATCTACATAGTGGAAAATTCACTATTCCATGCCTCCACTCTTTTCGCCATTACTTCTCACCCTCTTGACCGATTTCCTTCATCCTTTTTTCATATAGTAGCCAACCCTCTCCACCACCCCCACACCATAGGCAAATGTCTCACCATCCACCCCCACCATAGGCGCAGCAAGCAAGCTCAAACCTAATACACAAAGCAGTGTTGCTAGCATAACTCGGAAACAACGCAATGTGGGGCAAAACTTTATAAGGATGTTTTTCTTAGCTCGGTCCCAGCTTTCTAAGTATAGCGTATGTAACCGTGCTTTTGCTACACCCTGTATATCATGCATTTTGGCGGGAAAATCGTTAGGATTTGAAAAAAATTGGAATCTTTTTTCCAATTAATTTTTTGGGTTTGGCGTCCTACAACTTCCGACAGAAGGTGACAGGAGGACATTCATTGGTGTATATTGGTGTATATCAAGAAAGTTACAGGGTGTAAAGTGGAAGAAGTTATCTTAAACCCCCCTACCACCGAAACGACACGTCTTACCCCCTTTACTTATAATTTTTTGCTTGTCTCCACCTCATCTATCAAACCCTTGAGCTAGGTGCACCAATTATAAAACACCCTGTCTATTTCGACACTGCTTGAGAACGCGTCAACGTAGAGAGTTGAAATTTTGTACACGGTGTAATAATAATAGTAATAGTAAATATAATTTCGAAAATGGGCTAAATTGGGCAACCCCTTCTTGGTGTTGCCATATAAAAATCTAGGTTTTTTTACGTATACTGTGAAAACGATTAGTCCTAGACGTTTTTATTGTACTGATGGTTTTATCATAAGAATTGGTCTTAGATCAATTCTAGCTTTTTTACTTATTATTTACTACATAATGGGCACGAAGACAAAAGGGTACAGTGGACGTACATATATTGGGATTTTTTATACATGTAAATGTAGGTAGGAACTTTACCAAGAGATTGGTATACAACATTCGTATACACAAATCGGGTATTTCTACCTTTCCCGCCTTTAAAGTAGAGTCTGCTAAAAAGGTAGAACTACCCGTCCCGCCGTTTAGCATTAGTCAGGCGCGCGGGTAGAACTACCTTTCCCACACATAAAGTGTTAATATGCATTGTATTCATGCAGGGCAGTCGTGCATTTTTCCTTGCATATGCATAAATGCTTGATTCAAGTATGTATTCAGTTTTTATACCCTAGATGAAATCATATGGTATACTAAGTTTGTCATTCCATTTGTACCGCACAGAAATAATGCTAGTAGAGTGGGACAAATCGGTTAACTCCTTCGCAGGGTTGTCATAGAAAAATTTCGTTTTTACTATATATTTGGCCAGTGCCTGAGAACGCGTCGACGTAGAGAGCTGAAATTCTGTACACTGTGCTTTCATAGCTTTCAAAAATGGACTAAATTGGACAACCCCTTCTTGGCGTTGCCATATAAAAATTTAAGTTTTTTTATGTATACTGTAAAAATGATCAATCCTAGACGTTTTTATTGCACTGAAATCAGACTTGCGTGATACTCAAGTAAATCCTTACTGATTTTTCAACCAGTACCAGTACTTATATTGGTGAAAAATATTCAGTAAAAACTCAAATCTCTTTACTGGTACCTAAAAATTACCAGTAGCAGTAAATTTATTGGTGCTGACGAACGCTGGTAAAGCACCAATAACAACCAGTACGGTACGCCAGTAAAAGCCAGTAATAACCACTAACTCCCAGTAATCACCAGTAATTTACCAATAACAAAAATTAAATACCAATTTATCCACCAATCTAATAAATGCATGAATTATACGTCCGGACATAAAACGGCAATTACAATGGCTTGATCTGCCTCTGATGAAAGGGAAAAATATTGCTGAAAGGGTTCTTCTATCAAGCATTTGTCTAAACTTATCACAGTTTCTTTTAATATTTTAATATCATCTGAAAAGTGAACTTTTCTTAATTTTGTCTGTAAGGTGACCAATGCTGGTATCAAATAACCATAGTACATTGACTTCTCACTTTGGAGAAAATTCAATGCCTGTGCTATAGGGTGCAATACAGAACAATACTCCTCTAAGTACAGTATATCTTGCTGGGAAAACTTGCAAACTGAGAGACCGGTGCATAGTTTGTCTACGGATAAAATTCTTGAAACAGTGCGTTTGAGTTCCACCGTGTGACAACTGGGTATTTTAGACCTATTCCAAGAATTTCATGAATAATTTCTTTTGTTCCATACATTTGAGCATTTTTGAATGGCCTGAAACAATAATTAATAAGTATACGTCCTATAATTACGAACAAATATATATTTCCTTACATTTGAATGATCAGAGGACAATATTACTAAGTTTAATCTGTTTGCCAATCCAATTACAAACTATTTTATAAAATCATCCACAAATATAGTGTCAGCATCTAGTTCCACTTGAGACTTTTCCAATATCCATCACTGCAATTCGTACATCCATCCAATTCGAAGAATCCTTTTTACAGGATCATCAAGTGATTTCGGAAAAACATCGATAGTTATGTATGTGACACTAGTGCCTGCCGATGTTCCAAGTTCTTGACAATATATAGGTGCATATATATATACACTCCTATACGCAACTTAAATGCAGTCGTATTATTAAGCCTGCGATAGAATTTTAACATGTTACATTAAAATCGGTTAGAACTTTAAGGATTAACGTAATTTTATTCGGAATAAAGAAGGGACAATTACTTTTCATGAAATAATACCTACTTAAGGTGTAATAAAAATGAGTCCTCTATTTTAATAATTCATGCATTTATCAGATTGGTGGATAAATTGGTATTTGTTCTTGTTATTGGTAGGTTACTGCAGAGATGTGCATTTTTTATTCGAATAAAAATAAAAGATAAAAAACAGAATAAAATGAAAAATCGAATAAAAATTTATTTGATTACAAATATTATTCATTATTTGGTGAATTATTCCCAAATAATTATTTGTTATTTGGTGCGAATTATTTGAGTTTCAAATAATTATTTGTTATTCGATGGTGCGTCATTTGATAATGAAATAATTAATTATTATTAGGTGAATCATTCCCAAATATTTATTTGTGATCGTCATTATTTGAATTTTAAGCAATTAGGTATATGTCATTCGATTATTAATATGTTTTCTGGTGTCCATTAGTTCCAGTTTCAAATGATTAATTCTTGGAAAACGCATTTATTTCGCAAGGTATATCTCGTTACTTAATTTAATTTTAAATTTAAGATAAATTCAACAATTTTGTTCAATTAAATATTTGTGAAGCTTTTGAAGTTTGGGCTGATTACCGAGAATAATCTTGTCAATTAAATAAAAAAAATGTGACACTTGAGTTGTGACGTCACGCCGTCACAATTCATATGAAGAATTCAGAAAAATTATTTGGTAACAGTTTTGGCAAATTACAATAGATAATATTATATTATAGTAAAAAAATAGCAATATGTTTGAAAATTTATGATGATCTGGTAGCTAAATGTAAGAAAGCAATACTTTTTGCAAGCAATCAGGTAAGCAATTACAGAAATTTTAATTGATGTATTGAAGTGTTAATATTTTGTTCATGATTGTTGAAAATTAATATAAAATATCTTTAGAACATTCGTCTGATGCCGTGATGCCGAAAATGGCCAACCGTGGTTGATACTAGCATAGATGGCATAAGAACTAGATGTCGCATACAGTACCAGAGAAAAGTATACAGATTTTAAATCGCGTCCATTCCGGAATAGACCACAACATGTTTCAGAGGTGCTGAGAACAAATATTGCTTTGACAGCAGTTTTATATACATTTGGTCGACTCCCTCAACGTGGTAGATGCGGGAAAATATGAATGAATGAATGAAGCATTTTATTTGTGTGCAAATGTATACAAGACGTCAGCAAAGGACAGGGCCCTAGACAAACTAATAACATGCAGAGTAGTGCCTCTCTCCAATATAAAATTAACAATGCCTCGACCTGATGTAGGGAAGGCCGCAATTTTTTCTTAGAAATTTACTAGAATATTTTTTGCTTATTGCTTGGCTACGCGTCTACGCTCATAGCAATTGTTGTCGTCCTCCAAAAGTGTGTATAAATTCGAGCATAGAATTTTCCATTAAATTTCTAAGAAAAAATTGCGGTCTTCCTTCCATCAGCTCGAGGCATCATTGATTTTATATTAGAGCTCTCGGCCAATGCATGAAAATTCAAAGGAAGAAATTTCCAGTAAATTTCTAAGAAAAAATTGTGGCCTTACCTTCATCGGGTCGTGGTAATGGTGATTTTGTATGGAGCGAGGCATTGCTGGCTTACTATTTTGCTAATTTGTCAAAGACAGGGCGAATTGTAAATTTCTAGGAAAATTGTTAAGTTCGATAGGAGGATATTTAGTTGGTGTAAAACCGTCATCACCGTCATGCAATGCCATTACAAAAAATTACTCTCAGGGGCAAATGAATTTATGTAAGAGACGAAAAACTAACATTATACAATTTTGTATTACCTGCACGCGTAGATACTCCGCGGGTAGTCAGAGACCGAACGCAGGCTACTCACTGAATCTAAAAAGATAAAAAAATAAATACACATAAGCTGGTGTATCAAGTATTACACGACCAGTGCACCTACGGAAATAAATCGCACACTCATATACACACGTTTGGCATTTAAAAATTTTCCTTCATTCAAAATTACTCCGCCTAGCATGCAAGGAGAAAACCTTTCCTGCATCTGTGCCAGGAACAAAACTAACACAAAAACCAAATAAGGGGAGAACGGGAGAAAACCGTACCTCGCTCTCTCAAAACTAAATACACTCTCTATGCAGTCATCTTCCTTTCAAATAAACAAAACTTAAGTGGTGAAAACCCAACCACTCATCTGTGCATGGAGATGACTGAGTATAGGAGAAAACCATACCGTATACTCAGTTTTGCTACTCTCTATCTATTAACTCACTCACAAAATTAAATATACTACACAGTACTACCACACAATGTAACCACACACTACTTTCTCACTGATCAAAACATTGCCTATTTTATAAATTAATCTAGGTTGAAACTAAATAAATATCACAAACATTCACTCACCCACGAGCTTAGTGAGGTTTACTCACCTAAAATTGTCTATTAAAAATGTTTGCACTAATTTATCGTATTTTGGCGCACATGTAACTTAAAGTTATTACTGATCAATTCCTGACCACTGAATGAATATCTTCTCGAGATTTCTTCCTGCCTCAGTGAATGACACCGAAAATAACAGGTTTCTACCTTCCTTTAGGAATTTACCACAGCAATACCACCCAACACACAAAACAACTCCACATTTCCTTTCCTCACTCTCCCGCTACATCCCTAAATATTTTGGTAAGGAAAAGAACAAATCAACCACGCAGAGGGATACATAATCAGGGATGCAGCAAAGAAAAGGAAATCAGGAATATGGACAACTATTCTGATATTTTAAAAAAATAGAACAAAGTTGTAGAAAATGAAGAAAATATTTATTTTATTATTTTTGGCTTTCATTTAATAAAGTTGTTGTTTATTTTAATTCAAATCAAATTCTAATAAATACAGTAAAATAAAAAGTATTTCCAAAAACGAGACAAGAAAGAAGTAACATTTACGTCCCTCCCTCCAACCGCACCGAATATGTTGTCCTGTGTATCATTCCTTACCTTAATCAGTACAGCGACATGAAAAGAAAAATGATGAGAGTTACGTCGAGTGATTCATATTTTCCCGCATGTACCATGTTGTGGCAGTCGACCAAATGTATACAAAACTGCTGTTAAAGCAACATTTGTTCTCGGTGCCTCAGAAACATGTTGTGGTCTATTCCGGAATGGACCAGCCATTTAAAATATGTATACTTTTCTACGGTATGGTATGCGGCATCTAGTTCTTATGCCATCTATGATACTAGTCATAATACCTTGTGACTCTAAGCCACGGTACAGAGCAATAAATTTTGGCACATTGCAGCTGACGTAAATTCTTCAATTCAATGTATAAAAAAGACAGAGAGAGAGCAGAGAGAGTATTGTATTGCCTGTACCGTACTTTTCTGTACATTATACGTCACTTCGTCCACTAATGATGGAACGTGGGTTTATAGAGGAAATACTTGTATTCTCTGTACCGTGACTTCAAGCTTAAACAAGATCAATTTATTTTTCCCTACACTCGCTGCATATCATCTGTCATTGTCATTCGAGAATCGAAACCTGTTAGAGAAGAAGTCAATTTCGAGACAATATTTATTGATAAAAAAAAACTGGTTTACTCGAATGGGCGTTCACTTTGAAACGTGACGATCGTGAAGCTCATTGTGTCATCCCACCCGAGTATTCTTGATGCATTTTGCAAACCGTTTTTTTTTTAAGAAAGGTAAAAGAAGCAATGAGACATCTCTATAATTGTCTCGATAATTTCACATCGTGTGCCTTACTAATAGAGTGTGGACCATTTGTTATTTAGACTTGGGTCAAAGATAATCTAATAAGAAGATGGGACACAGTCGAAAAAAATTGGAAATTTTTCGTGTTTTTTAGAAACAAGCAAATATACATCTTTTCCATGATTTGGGAAAAGAACTTTGCTATGTATTATTGTAGTGCGATTGAAACAACGAGTTAAAAACAAAAATCGAGAGAACGTAGGATTACGCGAACGACAAAACCTTCTTGAGCATCTCCAAAATCCTTTCAAACTATTCATAATAATGTACATCGAGTACCTCAATTTTTTAAGAAAAAGTTAAATTTCGCTCTGGCCAAGATGCTGAAAGGAGATGTAAAATTTCTGTCAAATAAAATTCATTTTTCCGAGGATACAGCATGAGTTTCTTTTACTTAATTTCTTCAGAGCAAAACGACTGTACATAAAAGAAGCACGTGCGTTAAAATATCGTAGGATTACAGAAACAACTTTGGAACCAACTCTCAATATTGGCTTTTCTGAAAGCCTGTTTTCATAAAAGCTTGGGAACATTTTATGATAGCAAAATCTGGAAACTCCACCCCTTCTCATTTTGTTCTTAGGTTATCTTTGCTTGTGTTAGAGATTTGTCATGCAAAGCACTCACGCATTCATAGTCTCTTATTTGTATATGAGTCAGAAGGCTGTGCAGCAAGAATATTCGTGTGGAGTCGACGACACTTGTGTGCATACTTCATTAAGAATATATTGAGTGGGATGGCAGATATCCCTTTCTTCATATACACTAGCTATTAATTACATGATGACCCTATAAATGAGCTAGGAAAAATTTGCAGTATGAGACACTAAGTACAGGTATATGGTTAAACTTCAGTTATTTTGCATTTATATCCTTATGACCGATTTCATATTTAGGTAATCAAAGCCAATTATTTTCTTCAAAAGCTTCACAAATACTTAATTGAGCAAATTTATTGAATTCCTCTCAAACTTTAAATTAAACTAAGTAACGAGATACCTTACGAAAAGAAATGCGTGCTCATTTGAAATTGGAATTAATGGACACCAGAAAACATATATTCATAATCGAATGACAAATAATTGTTTGAAATTCAAATAATTACCATCACAAATAATTATTTGGGAATAACGCACCAAATAACGAATAAATATTTATAATAACTTAAAATAAATTTATTCGAATAATTTTTTATTCGATTTTTTAAAACAATCGTTATTTGATTGAATATTTATTCGAATAATGCCCAGCACTGGGTTACTGATTATTACTGGCGTACTGGTGGTTACTGGTGATTTACTTGCGTTCTACTGGTTGGTACTGGTAATTTTTAAGTACCAGTAAAGAAATTTGAATGTTTACTGAATATCTTTCAAGTACTCATAGTACTGGTATTTACTGGTACTCAAAATCATACAAGACTGACTGAAATGTTCTTCAGAATATGAAATTCTATGAAATTATTTATAATCATTTTTACTGTGCGACGAACCGTTCTAGAATTATATGCGAAAAACCACTTCAAAAATCAAACTTATGCAGATTAGTGAACATACGAAATTACATACGGGCATTCATCTAGGGTATCATAAGAATTGGTCTTAGACCAGTTCTAGTTTTTTTGAAAATTTAATACTTTGAGCTTTGAATTACATAAAAAAATTGTTGATTGAAAATGAAAAGAATTTCCTTTTATATATATTATCCCAATTACAGATGCTATTTGAGGATACACTTATGTCCATAGAAAGTTCCATGTCTCCGATAAAAAAGGATCCAGACATCTCTACGCTATCATGGAACCAGCAAATAATATTAGAGGAACAGTTATCGAAAGAATTGGTGGGCAGTGTAAAGTATATATTTTTGATTATATTAACGTGTTCCTTCATAACTTAGTTGAGCTCCTCAAATAAAATTAAATTAGAAAAAACAGAGGAGTATGAAGGTAGCACTTCTAATCTTCTTGCAAGCTCTGACGATATTAACGTAAAAGAAGAAATTAAAGCAGAAATAAAACGTGAAAATTCTTCAGACAGGGAAATATCTTTAGATTTTATAGGTAAGTACTTTGTGTTTTCATATTAGGTGTTTATAAAAGTTAAAACAGTCCATTGTCAGACAGCACAAATGAAGAGAAATTCGATCGTTTGGTCAAAGAAGAAAAACTAAAGACGCCCTTTAAGAGACGACATTCTGCTAATTCAAATCTGGAGAGTCGTTCAAACAGTCCAAATTTCTTTGAACTTAACACATCACAAAAAAGATCTCGTTACGATTCAAATAAATTTAGGGATGATAGTCCCGCTTCAAGCTCTTCTAGTAGAAACCGACGAAAGAAGGAAATTGAAACGGATCCCAGTGCTTTAGTTAGACGTCAAAAACAAATTGACTATGGAAAGAATACAGTTGCTTATGATCGATATATTCGATTGGTGCCAAAGTAAAAAACTTCTTTTTTGATTGAGAAAATTTTCAATGGAATGTTTTTTTAGGAACGAAAGAACACTTGACCACCCAAAGACACCTGATGTGCATAGAAAATACAGTCGGCGAGCTTTTGATGGCCTTGTAAAAATTTGGAAGAAAAGATTACACGAGTGGGAGCCCCCTGAATCAGAAGAAGATCAATGAACGAATTTAAAGTGACACAAATTTATTTGCTGAAGATATGTTCTTTTTTTTTCTTTCTTTTTTTTCTATATATAAGTACATATGTACATTCTTCGTTTTTTAAGTATAGCTGGATCACTTCAAATAAAAATATTTTGCCAGTCTATATTTTTGAAAATTTTAATTTTATTAAAAAATAGGAAAAGATTTATAATTGGTCATTCAGATCAGATGTGACCAGTTTTGGCGATACGCTAGATGAATACCAGTAGATATAGCCAGACTTGGATGTAACTGATCACCGACATACGTATATATGTCGTAGACACTTGATGTAACTTAGCACTTCATGAAAAGTCTAGGCATTTCATGAAGTGTAGGCAGATAGTGTAACAGTGTGCGCTTAACGACTTTTTACGCGTGCCTGAAATTTTTAGTCTCTTCATTTATTTAGACAACGATCTGATTACTGAGTTTACAAAAGTGAAATATAACCATAAAATGACAAAAGCATTCATAACCATAATAACGATAAAAAAGTATACATAACAGAAATATTAAGGAAAAAACAAGTAACTTTAACCAAAGAACATATAACTTAACAAGAAGCTTCATCTGGCCTCTAAAAATGCACAAGTTGTATGGTATTTGGCGATGCGGTCGGGAGATAATAGACGGGAAGAAGCAACGATTTGAGAAAAGTTCTTATGAAACATTTTCGAGTACCTAAATTAATAGAAAAACCGGCTCGCCTCTTCTGCTAGGCAGCATAGTGAAACATAAAACTGTGCATGGCTGCTGGCGTCGGTGTGTGTGTATAGAGCAATATTTTCTCAGTGCACACCATATTTTGGCTACCTACATTCATGAAAATGTTTAGCCCAAGCACACGAATCAATGCAACTGACAGTGATTGACATTTCACACCGTTCAGTTGCGTTCCGTTGCGTCCATTGTAATTCAGCTTTTACGATTCCCCTTCTGTTCTGCCGGTTTCTTAGAGAATAGGTAAAAGAAACAAAAAGAGCACGCAATGCAATGCAGGGGCATGATGCGGAGTGCAGGCTCTGGCCTCTGGCTCTGGTGCTGTGCTGGTGTTTTGACAATGGCGACCCGCCAGCCGCCACTCACCACTGATGACTGGTGGCGGGCCGTCATACAAAGCAGAGTTTTCGTGAAATTTGTGAGAGCGGGTCGTAATGGAACGACCCGCCATATAAAACTTTTCAATATACGAGATGCGTATTCTTTCTGTTAGAAGTTCTTTGCTTTAACTAAGCTGATCTCTTATTTGACTTCTTGAAAGATGAAACTCAATGCAGTCAAACTGGCGGTTGAAGAGACAAGACATGAAACCGGCTCATGTATGCCATAGTGTGTACTATGCTGACGAACAACGAAGAAGTCACAGTTCCTCAAGGAGCGCACAGGAACAGATATATTGAAAGTATTTAAGAGCTCAGGGGAGTTTATCACTCCTTGTATACACTGGAACGCAAAGACAACTCTGGAAGTTTTACGTCTATTATCAAGAGAATCTAATGTAAAGAGCTTAAGCCTGTCAACTTATGGAGGCAGAATAATTGGGCTGTCCCAATGAAGTCCACGCAGGACAAATCGGACAAATCTCCGCTGCACAGCCTCGATGCGATTTATGTATACAGCATAGAAGGGAGACCAGATAGTACTGGCATACTCCAAAATGGGTCTAACGAATGTGCAGTAAAGTATCTTCGTTATGAATGGATCATTAAACTCTTTTGACCATCTACAAACCCCAGAGTAGCATTAGCCCTGGCCACGATTGAATTAATATGATGTTCAAAGGAAAGACGAGTATTAAGGAAGACACCCAAATCTTTGGTTTTGTTAAGTTTAGTTATTAAGCATCCCTATAAAATATTATTAAATTCCAATGGCCTCCTTTTACGAGAAAATGACATAGTAGTACATTTGGTAATATTAAGAGGAAAACAGTTAAAAGCACACCATTTATGAAGTCTGAGTTTAAAAATCCACACTCGTTTTCATTAGAAACATTGCGGAAGATTTTGGTATCGTCAGCATAGCAAAGAATTCTTGAATTAGCCAAAATCAGAGATACATCGTTGATGTAAATTATAAAAAGGAGTGGTCTAAGATGGCTACCTTGAGGTACGCCGGAAGTATTATCTATTTCGTCAGAAAGAACTGCGCGGAATATAGCTCGCTGCGTACGGTCAGATAAATAAGAACGAAGCCAATTGACAAAGAAAGTAGGAAAACCAAGAATAGTCAACTTGTGAATTAAAATTTTATGATTAATTCAGTCAAAAGCTTTACTGAAATCCGTGAATATGCAATCTACTTGCTTACCGTTTTCAATAGCAGAAATGCTGAGATTAGTAAACTCTAACAAATTAGTCGTAGTAGATTTTCCTTTCATAAAACCATGCGGAAAAGAGCACATCAGGGCTTCAAATATCTTAACAATACAACTTAAATTAGCGACAGGTCTGTAGTTAGAAATGTCGCTCTTAGTACCCTTCTTGTGTAAAGGAATAATCAAAGAATGTTTCCACTGTTTCAGAAAAACACCACAAGTTAAAGATAAATTAAATAAATAACAAAACCGAAACGATGGACCTAGCACAATCTTTTATGAGTGTGGAAGGGACGCCATCTGGACCGCCAGTAAAACTATCAGCTATGCTTGAAATATACTTTGAGACAGACGCTTCATCGAAAAACTTGCCTTTAGAACTCTGCGGAAGCTTCGTCAAATGGATAAAATCATTATAACTAATATCACAGTGACTATCACAGAAGGCAGTTTTAAAGAATTCACCAAAAAGATTGGCAGTCTCTAAAGGATCCATACTGTCTAAATTACAGAGTCGCAGCGATGAATGGTATCCATCACAGTTGCGCTAAGAGTTAACAAACCTCCAAAATTGCTTTGGTTCAGCACGCAAAGCCGATCTCATTGTATATACATAATCGTTGTACGAGTCAGTCAAACAAGAAATGTGCTGAGCACGCGAATTAGAATAAATTACGTATTCAGCATCACTCCTTGAAGAACAGAACCTCTTCCAAGATTTATTCTTTAAATTTTTAAGATGCTTCAAAGAGCAATGTGTCATAAAACGAGTTAACAGCTTCATCAATGTCACGTTCACCCAGCACACTGGTCCAATAACAAGCGGATAACCATTCATTCATTTTATCAAAATCAGCTTTTTTAAAGTTATAACAGTAATTACTACATAGAAGCATTAAATGATGAAGTTACAGGATCAAAAAACAAGCTACATCTAGTGCCGGATGATGACTTGTTTCAGGAACCATAGGAGTTAAACAACGCGAGTCCCATTGGGATCGGAAGAAAATACCAGGTCACGAGATTTTCCAGAGTCATTAATAACGCCGCTAGACTGCATTAGGCGTGAAGAAATGTTGAGGAGCCACCGAGAAAGAAGGCAGCAAGCCCTCATCGTCCAGAGAGTGTTCCCAGTTAACACTAGGCAAGTTAAAGTTACCAAAAAGCAATAATTCATCGCCAGGCAGCAAAACTTTAGTAAGCCTATCAATACATGCCAGCAATTCAAATATCTCAGCTGATGAGCATGGAGGGATGTAAACTGTAGCAATATATACGTTTTTGTGTGAGAGCTTGAGAGCTACACATATAAACTCCAGATCGCCGGACTCAACAAAATCGATTAACGTGCATTGAAGTTTGCGACGAACGGCACAAAGCGCTCCACCTCCAACAGGAGCATCTAGACGATGGAGGTCACGGCGAAACACCAAGAACTCAGGACCAAAATGTTCTGCATTTGCAATCTTTCCACACAGCCATGTCTCGGTCAAGCAGACCACGTCAAAACAGGAGTTCATTGAGCTTGTAAAAAGACGAGTCATCTTAGAACGAAGACCAGTTATATTGGCATATTGGACGAAGATTTCGCCAACAAGTTTTTTGCCTTAGCAGAAGATCTAGAGTGGCCTTTTGAAATATATTCACGCACAATAGAATTGTGGGGCCATATCTCAGGAGAGAGGACCGCCTGAAAGAGATTTTCCGGAACTAAAATCCTGAAGGACGTAGAAAATGAGCGTTTCTCACGGTCATGTCGAGTAGATAATTTTTTGCAGGCAATCAAAGAGGTCGAAGTACCAACACGTGTTACGTCAAGGCCAAAGACGATACCTCCATTACCCCATGGGAACGAGAATTTTCCCATAGATTGGAGACATTAGTCTCATAAAGAATTTATTAAATAAATTCTTCGTCAACAAATAATTTCATAAGTCAAAAGTAATAAGACTCCGTACTTAATTTCATGGAGATAAAACTCTATGAAACTAAGTAACAAGATTCCTTACTTGCCGGTCACAAAACGTGACTTATTCAAAAACAACAAAATGTGTAAAAGCACAGAAAATAGATCATGGAGAATTAAGCTTCAGTTAAAAAAGACAGTTGAGTCGTGGTAACGGAGTTCGTCGGATGTTTTTGGTCTATTTAAACTAAGTGAAATAAATTAGAGATTTTGGATTAGTTTTTATCTTTTATTGTAATAAAGAGTTTTAAAGTTTAAAAGTATTGTGTTTTTATAACGTTTTTATATTGTTCACTATTAAAGATAAAGAATCTACTTATTTGGCGCAGTCGGTAGGATCTCAAATCCGAAGATATGAGATCCAGTGAATAGTGAATAGTTTTTGTAAAGTTTAAAAGCACAAAGCTAAAAGTGTGAATTCTGAAGAACTCTAAACTGTGACATATCGTGATAAATATTGCGGAATACTAAGTGAAAATACATCATCTCGTCGCATAGAATAAATTCGAGCTCCATTAACAAATGCCCAAGGGGGAAAAACTTAAAGAGAGGAACGTAGTCTTCAAACCATATTTTGAATTGGAACCATTCGAGATGTCGTTAAACCCACCAACAACAACAAATGCAGAATCAAATGCAGCATCAGGTGCAAACTCAACTGCAACACCAACTCAAATAACTGTCCCCGTCACGGATCTCTTGAGGGAAGCATCTACAATACGGGAATACACTGGCTATGAGGGATATGACCTATCCTCATTTATCCGGGAAGTGGAATTATTTTTACCTCTTTTTTCTGGAAACTTACATATTCAAAATTACGTTTTTCAGCGAAACGTCATCAATAAAATCCAAGGCTCAGCTCTTCAGGCAATCAGAGTTCTTGGACCAAACCCAACGTGGGAAAACATAAAAAGAGAACTAATCAAGAATTTTGGAATCAGGGAAACGTACCAGAATTTATATCATCAAGCAACAACATTAAGGTTTAATAATAACGTAAGTCATTATTTTAATTGTTTAAAAACCATTCTTGATAAACTAAACACAAAATATGAGTTTGATAGTGAGAAACCAATTGAATTTTCACCTGAGGTAAATGAATCTCTAATTTTAAGAACTTTTTCAAACGGTCTAGATGTTAATTGTGCCAGTGTAATTATTAGTAGAAATATAAAAAGTTTAAGAGAAGCTTATTATACTTTAGAAGAAACAGGTTTGATTAGGCATAGAGGTATTGATTCGAGAAGCAATAATTTTGGTGATAGAAACTTTCGAAATTATGGAATGGTTAGAAATGTGCAAAACTCTCACACACCAGCAACGTACCAAAGGGATAGAAATATTAGATATAACCAGAATTTTAACTCAAATATGCCAAGACAATTTAGACAGAACTATAACAATTACCAACCTAAACAAGAAAATCCAGTAGTTACAGGACAATTCAGAAATTCAGGACAATTTAGAAATTCTAATCAGTTTAGAAGACAGAACATCCAAGAACCAATGGACGTAGATCATATTCAAAATAATAATGGAGAACAAGAAGAAGTAAATTTTCCCTTACCCCCTACAGAACTGACCTACCGATAGTAGAACTGACAATAGGTAATGACAAAATTAGATGTTTAATAGATACGGGCTCAACGACAACATTACTAGACGAAAGAAAATTAAAACAATACAAACGACTCGCATTAGAAAAGAAATTACAATTTAAAACACTTAACGGTCATATGATAGTAGATCAAGAAATTATTACCGAACTTCCCAAAGAATTTAACGAAAACAAATGGATGAGTTGGAAATTAACTACATTTAAAGACAAGGAATTCGATGGATTAATAGGCCAAAATTTGTTAAAACCTCTTCAAGCCGTGATAAATCTAAGTGAAGAATATTTAGAAATTCATGGGACTAGAACAAAATTTTTTAACTCATGCCCTTACCAGGATCATGAAATATTCTCCCTTGAGGGAAAATCTACAGATCAAGGTGTCTTGGATAAACTTCAACGGGACAATATGAACAACGAGGAAAGAGAAAGGATGAAAGAATTAATTAAACGAAATAAAGATTTGTTTTACGAAGAAGGCCAACAACTCACTCATACTCATGAGATACAGCATCAGATAGTTACAACAAATAACAACCCCGTATACTCCAAAGTATATCGATACCCCCAAATTCACGAGGAAGAGATCAACAAACAGATGAGGGACATGCTTAAGCAAGGAATTATCAACGAAAGTAATTCACCCTATAATTCGCCACTCTGGATTGTCCCTAAAAAACTAGACAACTCGGGTACAAAGAAATGGAGGATCGTAATCGACTACAGGAGGCTAAACGAAATTACTGTGGACGACAAGTTCCCCATGCCAAATATTGAAAATATTTTAGGAAAACTAGGGAGGTCACAGTATTTCACAACATTGGATCTCGCTAAGGGATTTCACCAGGTGCTTATTAAAGAAGAGGATAGAAAAAAAACTGCTTTCTCGACACCACTTGGACACTACGAGTTTACGAGGATGCCATTCGGGCTGAAAAATGCCCCTGCCACGTTCCAAAGATTAATTAATTCAGTTCTACGGGAATACATAAACCAAATATGTGTAGTATACCTGGATGATATACTAATCTTCAGTACAACAATAGAAGAACATACTGAGAATATCCAAAAGGTATTTAATAAACTCAGGGAACATAATCTTAAAATTCAGATTGACAAATGTAGATTTTTTGCAAAAGAAACCGAATATTTAGGGCATATACTCACAACAGATGGGATAAAACCAAACATTAGTAAAATCGAAGGTATTCAAAGACTTAAACTACCAGAAACCAGCAAACAAATTAAGTCATTCTTAGGTATGACCGGCTATTATAGGAAATTTATCAGGGACTATGCAAAAATAGCTCAGAATATGACCAAATATTTGAAGAAAAACACCAGAATTAATACTAACGATACAAGTTACATAGATGCTTTTGAAAAACTCAAGAAAATTCTCACAGAAGCACCAGTTTTAAAATACCCAGAATTCGAAAAAAAATTTAAATTAACTACAGATGCAAGTGACTTCGCTATAGGAGCGGTCCTTACTCAAGAAGGTCACCCTATCTGTTATGCGAGCAGAACTTTGAACGACCACGAAAAAAACTATTCAACAACGGAAAAAGAATTGCTTGCAATAGTTTGGGCTGTTAATTACTTCAGGCCCTATATCTATGGTAGACAATTTGATTTGATGACCGATCATCAGCCTCTTACATCAAAGGAAAGGAAAATAAAGCGGCAGATTTTTTGAGTAGAATTAATATAGAGACTGGAGATATCAACCATATGGAAATGAATAAGTCAAAGGAAGGAGATAACACCACCCTTAACGCAGAAAATGCAGGAACTTCACAACAAGCCCAATATACAGAAAATAATCGAGCAGATAATATGAGTCTCGAAAACACAATCCATTCACAAGAAGAGGAAGAAAATAATTATATTCCAATACTTTTAGATACAGTTGTTAACAGATTCCAAACGCAAATAATACTCACAAATAATAAAACTCAAGACTTAGAAACAGTAAATAATAAAAGAAAAATTTACATTAACTCCACAGATATAAAAAATAACTATATGACAGATATATTTCGAAGATTTTTAAAGAAAGGAAAAATAGGAATATTTTCAGAACTAAGTGAACATGAATATAATTTAGTTCAATTAAAACTGATAGAGTTATTTGATACTGCCTTAAAATTTTACAAATGCCAATATAATGCCAGGGAAATGAGATCAGAAGAAGAAACGTACAAGCAAATAGCAAAATATCATAAATATGAGACAGGTCATGCAGGAATAAACGAAAATTACGAAGGTCTGAAGCGACTTATATACTTTAAAAATCTAAAAGAGTTTGTACAGAAATACATTAATAATTGCGATACCTGCAATAAAGCCAAATACGATAGAAAGCCGATTAAACCAAAATTTAATTTAACCAAAACCCCTTTTGACATAAATGAAAGAATACATATAGATACTTATGTAAACAAAAAACATAGTTTCATAACGTTTATAGATAAGTTCTCAAAGCATGCTGTAGTCTTGTTTTTAGAAAATAGACACAACTCAACTTTGATAGAAAAAATGAGACTTTATTTTTCAATCAAAGGAAAGCCTAAACATATTACGATGGATAACGAATTTAACTCTACGAACGTGAAGGATTTTTTCAGAAACGAAAACATAGAAACACACTTCACCAAACCAAACAGTCACACCGGAAATTCGGACATCGAAAGGTTTCATAATACAATCAGTGAGAGATTAAGAGTATTGGAGACCGAAAAATCTAGCCTTTCAGTGCAAGAAAGAATGTTCAAATGTACTGAATGGTATAATAAATCATTTCACTCAACCATTAAAGCAAGACCAATCGACGTTCTCGAAGGTAAGATCGATAAGACTAGGGTAATAGAGTTAATAAATAAATGTAAAATAAATAAGATAAACAAAGAAAACAGAAACAGGGAAGATTTTGTGCCAACCAATAATGAGGGTTACGTCAAAAATTATAGATGTCTTAGGCATAAACACGAACCTAGATATAGAAAACTCAAATACGATAATGTTCACCCAGTTAATATAAAAAGACCAAATAAATTTTCAGGTAAAATTAATACTGACAATATTGGTACTGACACTGACGAAAACAGTAGGAGCGACACTGATGGTAGAAAAGATCGACAATGCTAACGGATTCGCCGAAGTCAAATTAAACCAAATACCAATCGTCAAGGACTACGATATAATCTTACATATAATAAACCCGCAGGAGATAAACAATATAATTTCAGCTTTAGAGTCTAATTTAATTGACCTTAATATAGAAGAACAAAGGGGACTTCTGACGACGGAATTAGAATCTCTGAAACACATGGTATATACGCTTATTCCACACAAACATAAAAGAGGACTCCTTAACATAGTTGGTACCGGATTCAAATGGTTGTACGGAACAATGGATGACGACGATCGTCAAAACATAGAAGAACACATGAAAATAATAGACGGAAATAATCATAACATCATAGATCAGACCAACAGACAGATATACATCAACGAGCACTTTAACAAAACATTTACTACAATAAAAGAAACAATCGAAAACGATAGAAGAAAAATTATCGAACAAATTAACAACATCAACGTGAATAGTAAAATACTAATATCTAAAATCATTTATATAGAAACACTTTTAAAAATAAAGATAATTAAGGATAATTTAGAGCATATTCAGAATAACATAGCATCTAGTAGATTAGGAATAATGAGTAGTAATATACTAACAAGTGAAGAAATTTATAAATATGATGTAGATTTGGAAAAACTCCAAAACATTAAGCTAGGAACCTTTAAGTACGAGGAAACTAAAATTGTTTTTGCCATTAAAATCCCAAAAGAAACACTTTACGCCACATTATATTTGATTACCCCCATGCCTAATCAAAATTTTGACGAATTATTATTAGAAGAACAAAAAATCATTAAAATAAACCGCACAATGTATCAATACACACAAAATCCAGATTATAAAGATCTAAGAGAATTTGATATATGTATTAAAACAAATAAATGTGTGAAAATAAGAAACCCCAAAATCCAGATAAAAGAATTAGAAGAAGGCTTATTATTATTAAAAAATCATGTAAACTCAACTTTGAGTAGCAATTGTGATGAAAGAATTTTAACTTTGAATGGCAACTATTTGTTAACTTTTAATAATTGTGAAATTTCTTTAAATAATCAAACTTATAGAAATAAAAAAGAAACGTTTGAACAACGATTTGTAATACCGAATAGTGTTAAGAGATACCTGTTGAAAGTAGCAAGCTAACATTTGACGAACTGGTAGTGAAGCAAATTCAAAATTTAGAACATATAAAAGAGCTTAAATATGAAAAGAAAAGTTACCTATATATAAATATTGGAATAGGAATTGTTATTTTAGTAATATTTTTGATAATATTTTTTTTATACCTGAAACTCAAAGGACAGGTAACATATAAAATTCAGGGGAATTTTCCTCTAAAGGAAGGAGATGTTACGTCAAGGCCAAAGACGATACCTCCATTACCCCATGGGAACGAGAATTTTCCCATAGATTGGAGACATTAGTCTCATAAAGAATTTATTAAATAAATTCTTCGTCAACAAATAATTTCATAAGTCAAAAGTAATAAGACTCCGTACTTAATTTCATGGAGATAAAACTCTATGAAACTAAGTAACAAGATTCCTTACTTGCCGGTCACAAAACGTGACTTATTCAAAAACAACAAAATGTGTAAAAGCACAGAAAATAGATCATGGAGAATTAAGCTTCAGTTAAAAAAGACAGTTGAGTCGTGGTAACGGAGTTCGTCGGATGTTTTTGGTCTATTTAAACTAAGTGAAATAAATTCGAGATTTTGGATTAGTTTTTATCTTTTATTGTAATAAAGAGTTTTAAAGTTTAAAAGTATTGTGTTTTTATAACGTTTTTATATTGTTCACTATTAAAGATAAAGAATCTACTTATTTCACGCGATGAAATATGTCTAGTAATCTCATCTTCGGTAGTGTCAGGATGTACTCTAGATACGAAGACACATTTTGGAAGCCTTGCTGGCCGCAGCGAAACAACGTTTCCAATTACAGTCGGAATATCATTGGTGGGGGCAATATCCGCAACCGAAGCAGACCGCAATATACCGACATCCGAAACTGAGGCTTTCGTCCCTTCATCAAACACCGTCCACAATCGGAGATACCGCGGTATCGGCATCCGAAGATGAAGTCCCGCCAATGGAGGCCACATTTGTATTCAGAGAAACCTCATGTCGAACTGAAGAAATACTTGATGCAGTAGTAGGTCCATTCGTTTGCATGCTTGGTGTAGTCCGGAACTACACTCAACTACACCAAATCATTCGTTTGTAAGGTGTACACTAAATTGAATTACACCAAGCCATTCGTTTGCTTGTCAAAATGTGGTATGATATATACTGTGATGTGGTGTAGTGTACACTGAGTGTAATTTTTCTGCACCATCGAAATTATGGGTGTAAGCAGTGTAGAAAAGAAGATTTGACAATTGTCATTAGTTTAGACTATAAGATCATTTGTTGAATACGTCTTAAGCAACTGTGTAATAACTGAAATCAATAAATTGATTTGAGTAAAAAATAAGTGCGCTCAGTAATCTAGATAATTAAATTGATTTGAGTAAAAACAAGTCCGTTCAGAAATATAAATAATAAAATTGATTTGTGGTAAAACAACCAAATAACTGCACCTAAACAATTAAATTGAATTTTGATAAATATAATCAAGTGTTTTAAACAATAAAAAATGAATAAAGTGTCATTAGTTGACCCAGTGGACAGCTTTCCGAACCAAAATATTTATATCTACACTTTTGACCACGACTTCATTCGGTTGCGAGGACAGCACTAAAAAACAGCTGATTTCTGGTGCTGGTGTAGAAATACACTTGACAGTTCTGAGTTACACTTGCACCAAAACAAACGAATGGACCTAATAAAATGAAGTCGAAGATAGTGTAATACCAACCGATTTAACGGAATATTAGGATAGGGAGATGAGCGGTAAAGAGGGAGGTCGCGCACAGTACTGGAACCACTGACATATAATAAGAATGGACTGAGCCATCCTATCTAATTCCTATAGTTAAAAATGGCACAAATTTTTGCCAAAATCTATTTGTCTCTTTCAAGCTCAAAATGTACACTGAACTGTAACCAATTTTGGAAACAGTACGGCTGTGTTAATTGGAATGCATTGGAATTGACATAAAAATTCAGACAAATATATTGTTTTTATACGTCTATCTCTTACAAGCTCAAGGAAATTTGACATCAAATCTGCAGATGAACACATTTTTCAGTAATATTAAAAATGAATTTTTGTGTTAATTAAAACGAGTTTAACTTCCTAAACAATTTTAATTTAATGCAATACTATTTCATAACATCTTTAGTGTTTCCAATCGACAAATAATAATAAATTATGAATCGGTGTGCAATTGTACGAAATAAAGGGTTTTCACAGCCTGTTCAATATCTGTGCCATTTTTTAAGCAAGAACGCTCAGTCCATTCTTATTATATGTCAGTGACTGGAACACACTCGCATGCATACGCAACTCGAATACAGTTGTGGTACTAGGCTATGAACCTGAGTCTGTGCAATGTGTTATTTGTACACAAATAAAAAATCGTAGAGACCTTCTTCAATTGCTTTATAGTTATTCTATTAATTTTAATTGTCAAGTTTATGAAAAAAAAAGATTAAAAAATATATCATCACTACTGTTAATAAATATTGTATAGCCTTTCCATTTAATTTGTGAAATTGTTTGTTTTTCACAACTGTGAAATTCTATTATCATCAGGAAAAAGGCTTCAAAAGGCCTACCCATTATCTTGCTGATTAATTTAACATTTTATGTCCTAGGCTGGCGAGTACCTATTTACTTCATGAGTGAAAAGTAATGGGGCCACTAGGCCCTGCGGTAGTAAACCAACCGATGGCCAATTTTTCAACCAGTAAACCAACATATAAAAACTTAGTTTAGCCGTTACAATTTGGCTACTGAAAGTTGACCATGGGAATTATTCCAAATTCTATATATGGCAAAAAAAGCGTTGTCTTTGTCATCCACACCACACTGCTATTTTCTATTCAGGGTTGTCATGCTTTTAATATTGAAAAGTCGTACGATCACAACTTTTTGACCGTACAGGCAGCATTTTGGTCGTACAATCGTAACAATAAATTTAATATTCATAATTTGTCAGAGAAAAATCAGTACACCAACATTATAAGCAACAGTTGCGCATTTATGTTATATTTCAATTAAAATAAATAAAGCAACAATTTATTTAGTTCTTAACATATTTATTTATCTTTACATTTTTATTAATATTAAAATAAAAATCTGAAAAAGTGACTGCAGCCGCAGTAGCCTTTTCTTTGTTTCAGTCACTGAGATGAGAGTAGAGAACAGCAAAGTCGCTGGAATAGATTTAATACATAATCCAAAAAAGGGAATAGGATATATCATAACCCTAATAAAAAATGCACATTTTAAAAGAAATAGATTGTCTAATACAAATCTGTGCAACCAAATCTGCGATGAACAGCAATTAAATCTAATAAAGGAAGCATTGAAACAAGCAGGTGATCGTCAACGGGACTTAATAAACAAAAGCGAAAATGACTTGTTCGACTTCGGATTTGTTAAACGCAAGAATATTATTTGTAAGTTTTTATCATAAAAAACATCAAGTGCATTTTTACACTCTTCGGTCTGATTTTTAAATTTAAAACTAAAGTTTTTTTACTGGATATGTTTTACTTATAGATTAATTAGATTTATTAAATAAGGATGAGCAGAAACTTTGCAACTTTCAGATTTTTTATGACTTCCAAATACAGTTTTCTGCATAAACTGATAATTTTTGAAGAAATTCCCTACATACATGAATGCAAAAGTATAATTATCTCTTTATTAAAGTACATATGAGCTATAGTTACATAGATTTTTTTTTTTTTAAATAAAAAGATTACTATTTTGGACTTTTTACCGGGTTAAACTTAATTTTGTTCAAGAAATAATTTTTTGGGATATCTCCGGTATATAGCAAAAGCTAAAAAATGTTCTAATTTGTTATTTCATCACACAACCCATTAATTTTTGGTGATAAGTTTCAAGTCTTGGTTTGACTCATCAACAGGTCCCAAATAGCGAAAATGGGTGATTTGAAAAACAAATGAAAAAATGAAAAAAGAAGAAAGAAATGAAAAGTTTGAGAAAAATAAAAAAAACAATTTTTTATTTATTAAAAAAAATTAAAAAAATTTTTAAAGAAACAGATTCATTCGAAGCGAATCGAATCTGTATACGCCACGCAGTGGGCTGAAAAATAAAGAAAAAAAGGAAGAACAAGAAGCGTTTCGTGTCAGCAGAAAACCTTACACTCATCGGTGCAGCTTGGTTTTCTGCCTGCTGCAGACGCTTGAAAATAGATCAAACTGATCTCTTCTCATATAAACTCAGAATAAATTCTGGGTGTGAATTATATGAGAAAAAAACACTCTTATACAAGCCCAGGAGGAAAAATAAAATAAAAAGATTACTATTTTGGACTTTTTACCGGGTTAAACTTAATTTTGTTCAAGAAAGAATTTTTTAGGATATCTCCGGTATATAGCATAAAGCTAAACAAATGTTCTAATTTGTTATTTCATTACACAACCCAAACTTTTCATTTCTTTCTTCACACAATTTCGCTATTTGGGACCTGTTGATGAGTCAAACCAAGACTTGAAACAAAATTAATGTGTTGCTAAGCCGAAGAAGAAGGAGAAATTGGTCGCTTGCAATTAATTTTTAAAAGATACTACAATAAAATGAAATAGTTTATCTACATTTATATAACAGGTTAAACTATCTGATTATTGGGAATCATCTTGTTTAAATTTTAGCGAACAAAAATTTAAGAATCGCTTCCAAATGAAGAATGAAACGTCGGACTACTACAATTTCAAATGTGTGCATGCACTGCTGCCTGTTTCTAGACGAGGGACTACCTCCGAAATAACTTCAATCCTTTCCATAAAAAATCTATAAAATCTTGTAATTTCAATTTCAATTTAATTTATTCGTTCTAAGACATTGTACAATTAAGATATAATCTTTTTTACTTGTACAAGTTAAATCTAACATAAGCAAAAAAGATATATACGTATATAGAAGGAAAAAAAGAGAAACATGATAGAAGAAAAAAAATAAGAAAATAAAATCAAATGAAATAAGCTCCTAGATTTACTGCTAAAAACTAAATCAAAAACACAAGGGAAAAAAAACAAAATCAATCACTACTTAACTTAACTTGCTACATCTGCTGTACTATAAAGCAACCTCAAAATATTTGGTTCCTAACTATTCAAGTACTACTGCTTGAGCACATGATTTCAAAAATTGGAGAATTGAAGAATTTTAAGAATTTTTTTTTTTTTTTTTTTTTTAACGATTCCAAATCAAATTATAAATACAAGAAGAAAAAACAACCGTCTCATCCGGGGTTTGAAACCGGGACCTTCCGCTTGCCGGGCGACTGCTCTTACCACTGAGCTAACGAGACAGATGATTTTCCCCCTTGCATCTATCAATTTGTAATTAGCCTACTAAGCCACGTTGCTTTCAGCTGGCATTAACCAGTAACGATGAAAGCGCACAAATAAATTGTAAATTCAATTTTTATTTATTCCGGACTGGAATCGAACCTACACTTTTAGAATCGGTCAATGATGGAGAATTGAAGAATTTTAAGAATTTTTATTTTTTTTAACGATTCCAAATCAAATTATAAATACAAGAAGAAAAAACAACCGTCTCATCCGGGGTTTGAAACCGGGACCTTCCGCTTGCCGGGCGACTGCTCTTACCACTGAGCTAACGAGACAGATGATTTTCCCCCTTGCATCTATCAATTTGTAATTAGCCTACTAAGCAGGGGGGAAAATCATCTGTCTCGTTAGCTCAGTGGTAAGAGCAGTCGCCCGGCAAGCGGAAGGTCCCGGTTACCCCGGATGAGACGGTTGTTTTTTCTTCTTGTATTTATAATTTGATTTGGAATCGTTAAAAAAAAAATAAAAATTCTTAAAATTCTTCAATTGTCCATCATTGACCGATTCTAAAAGTGTAGGTTCGATTCCAGTCCGGAATAAATAAAAATTGAATTTACAATTTATTTGTGCGCTTTCATCGTTACTGGTTAATGCCAGCTGAAAGCAACGTGGCTTAGTAGGCTAATTACAAATTGATAGATGCAAGGGGGAAAATCATCTGTCTCGTTAGCTCAGTGGTAAGAGCAGTCGCCCGGCAAGCGGAAGGTCCCGGTTTCAAACCCCGGATGAGACGGTTGTTTTTTCTTCTTGTATTTATAATTTGATTTGGAATCGTTAAAAAAAAATAGAAATTCTTAAAATTCTTCAATTCTCCATCATTGACCGATTCTAAAAGTGTAGGTTCGATTCCAGTCCGGAATAAATTTCAAAAATTGTTTCCTTGGTGCTGGCGAAAGATCTCGACACAACCGATAACTTAATACTGGGCGGTAAGGAATTGTAAACTTTGATGGCATGACTGAAAAACAGGCGTTTAGTAATTAAGTATTCAGATCTGGGCAGAATGCAATTAACTGTTCTGGAAGATCTCGCGAATTAAAGAATGCTGTTATAGGTAGGTTGGACTGCGGTATTTGATGATTTTAACTAGAAGGATTACCGATCGAAAATTCAAAAATGTTAAAAGATCACAACCCATATGTAGCATAAGCTGACACGTGATCGTATCTTCTGAGGAGATTTATATATCTAATAATGGAGTTAAACGCGATCTGCAATTTGATAAAATTAAGATAATCAAGTTTTCCAAATACTTCACAACCGTACATTAAGACAGGAATAAGCAGAGAACGAGCAAGAAACATGCGCGTGGAAAGTGAGGTAAAATAGCTCGAAGTCCACAGGCAACGAAGACCACCGTGTATTTTACGTATTATTGATTTATCTATCCAGGGTATGACAGTATCGTTAAGTACAACGGTAGAATAAGTAGACGTATCAAGCTTATTACGATACACTACTAAACAACATGATTTTCTGGAATTCAGCATCAAGCCATTGTCAATCGTCCATAGATATATTGAATTTAGGTCTTCATTGATACAACTAATTCCATCTTCAACAAGTCCTAAGGGTCGCGATAAGAAAAGTTGAGCATCATCAGCATAGAGATGCAATAATATATAGTACTACGTGTTGTTGAAGAAGGAACTTTGTTTTCATATGAAATTAGTCCAAAAAAAGCTGTTAAAAGAAAAATTTTAGTTGAGCGGAACTAAAATGTTTCTTCAAACATCTAAGTGTTTGGCAACAACTTGCCCTTGATTTGAGATCTGTGAAAAGAAATCGTCACGTTATATCAAAAATGAAAAGTACTTTGAAAGAACATAGCATAGAACTCACAGCAGCAGAAATAAAAAACAGAATTCAAAACCTTAGTATAAAAAATAACATGCAATATATTCAAAATTTATTAATTTTTTAATATTATGCAATATTAGGATGCTTTTATAATAGTTGGCATTCTCCTATTCCTCTAAATTGGGCTTTTAAATGCTCGAAGGCGTTCTCCACAATACGTCTACATTTTGACAGACGATAGTTGAATTTTTTCTGGTCATCGCATTGACCAACAGTGAATGGAAATGGCTTCATGATGTTTTCTCATAATTTGAAAGCCGAGTCTCCAATTAATAAAAATGCAACAAACGCCTGCCAGGTTTTTGCAAAGCGTTTAAATACAGAATTCTCCACATGATGTCGTTTTAAAGAATTTTCCCATATTGTGGAATCATTAACTCTCCCAGGAGCGCCAATATTAAGATACATAAATCGGTATCTGTAGTCAACCGCGGCATTGTCGAATAAGTACCTTTAAAATTGTAATAGCTCGCCGCTTCATTCTTTGGTGGATTTAATTTTATATGGCGCCATAACACTGCGGAAACCCGAGTTTCATAAAACCTTCTACGTTTTCCTTAATTTTATTTTCTGTGCAAGGATAAAATTCTTTGAAACAATCGCTATATTTAGTTGATATTTCCGCACAAAATTGAAGTACCATTTCACCTACTGTTGTTCTTCCGACTTCAAATAAATCAGCAATTGCTCTGTACTCTTATGAAGAGCCAAGCGCATACAGTGCAATTGCAATTCTTTTTTCTGAAGGAATTGCATCGCGCATGGTCGTATTCTCCTTTTTTTTAATTTTGCATTTGGGATACAATTTCGTGAAAAGTGCTTCTATTCACTCGGAAGCGATTCTTAAATTTGTGTTCGCTAAAATTTAAACAAGATGATTCCCAATAATCAGATGGTGTAAACCTGTTATATAAATGTAGATAAACTATTTCATTTTATAGTAGTATCTTTTAAAAATTACTTACAAGCGACCAATATCTCCTTCTTGTTCGGCTTGGCAATAATCTTTTCCTTCATATCCACTTAATTTTCATTAATATACGAATAGCTAGCACTCTATATTTTTTGGATTGAGCATCCAGTTCATCTACGTCGTTTTTATTTTCCAAATAGATAAGTAATCTCACAATATTTGTTCGCATTTTGTACGTACGCCAAACTATCCAAGTCAAATGTCAAATCAGATCACAGTTCTCTAATTAATTTCTCAGGATCGTAAAATGCAAGTGTGTCTCTAAAATTTTATATTGCAATTGACATAATTGCATAATCAATATATCAATATTGAAACTGCAAGTCTGTCTCCGGTATAAGTTATTGCTTTTTGTATACTGCGATCCGAATCAAAGATTCTAAGAAATTTCATCTAGCGAAACAAATTGCTTGGCGGGAAACTTCAAATTATTCACGAAAAGTCAATGCACCAGTCAATACAACCAGATGTGAAAAGGCAGATCGCAGAAATTTTATCGAAAATCAACCAGCCGAAAAATTTTTGGGAAGCCCCCAGTGTGTAGATGAGGATTTTGTCTGTTCTGCAACTTTCTGTTACGAAATCAAAGTATGACATTCTTTTCACATAAATCACGTATCATGCACGTTTACCAAATCATCTTAAGATATTCCTTTAAATTTCTTGATTATAGATTTTTTCCACATTCCTACACATCATTAGATAAAGAAAGACGGAAAAAACAAAATTAGTTTAAATTCTTTGCTGTGATATGGTGCTATTTGTTATTGAAAACAACTTATTATCCTCATATTCGCCAAGTTTTGATAACAGATGGCGGACCTATTTATGAGCAGATGATAAAGTACTATAGTGGCAACTCAGTGAGAAGAAGTAACAACAATCTTGTTCACGGCGGTGGCATATCTATATGTATAAAATCAATGCTTGTACATAGATCACATTAGAGACATCTAACGTAAAAGACAGAAACCCAACATGCGACAAAACCATACAATTTAAGACGAAAAACGAATATTTGCAGTTCAAATAAATTGAACATTTTTAACGAGAATTAAACTCTCTAAAATTTTTTTTTTCACATAACTGTGAAGCAAACTATTTTACTTTGTATTTCAACAATTTTCAATGAAATATTACAATTTATCCTCGGTTAAATATCGGGGAAAAAAAAAACAAGTACAATTAGAGTCAAATAATTAAAAAAAAGAGCGACTAAAATTGAAAAAAAAACTCGACGTCATTTACTAGATGCCTTCGTTATCTTTAAGATATAAATCATAATTCTGCTACAAATAGTTTGCCAGAAATTCGCATTGAAAATTGTACGAAACTTGCAAATCATAGTACCGGATATTGACATTTCTTAACATCATAATGATTTAATAGCAGTCGGATATTTAACTAATATAGTTTTTTTTTAATATATTTACTGCATTTAAATTAGTTCATTGCTATAAAATAAAATTCAGTACGAATAGTCACATAGTACCTATGGTAGATGATTTCACTTACCAGGATGCCGCTGTAGGAAAATAACGTGTCCCGGTTTTAAAGGAAAAAAATATTGTTATCAATTAAGTCTTCACCTTTCTGTGAGGTCGGTTGCACATATGGTAGGTGACAGCATCTTTGCCAATTGCATGTTAGAGCTTATGATCATATTGAGTTCAACTGCAGTGTAAATCGTCATTCACTTATCTGTAATTTTTGTATTCAATGCAGAATAATCTAGTTTTAAAATATACAAAACGCTATACATAAAAATTGCGATTGCATACATAGTCACATATGCATAAGTTGTACCTGCATTGCCCACATACACATTATAAAGTATAAAAAGTCCTGAGTTTCTGTATAAAAATGATTTATTTAGTTTCAATTATTAGTAAACACCAAAAAGTGTGACTTTGATAATATATACACTCCCGACAAAAAACAAAAAACTCATGACCATAAGACAACCCACCGTTTTTTTATCTACTGTGATAGTTTTGAACATAAAAAGGTCATATTTTATTTAATACGTATAAAAACAACTCTCATATCATTCAGTCATTTATGAATTATACTTTTATTACTTAATATCTTTTTACTTTACGGTTTCTTAATTACTAATATGAGAAAGTTTAGCTTACATGTACATACCTAAATAAATTATTCTTGAAATTGAAATTCGATATTTACAGCTATATACTATATGAATAATTATGTAATTTTGCTTATTTGAAGATAGTTACTGTTTATTGTTTTTTGAAAAATTATGTGACGCCCAATTCAATGAGGTCTTCCATGAATTTGCCAAGGCCTCACTAAACTTAGATCGAAAATGTTCCCTTGCTTTTTCCTCCGTTAGTTCGAGCACCTAAGAAATAACAAACAACAAAATGGATTATTTATGATAATTATTCTTAAGAATATTAAACCCACTTATATATACAAGGTTTTTTATTATTTTCTGTCACAAAAATCACAAACTGTGATATTAATATATTAGCTAGTTGTTTTGTGGACTTTGTTCATTTCTTGTTCGGTCGATTAAGACAGCCTGTCTTAGAATAATAAATTTACAAGAAATGACAAGAAGAACAAATAACCTGCAACCAGTTCCTTGCAGTGCCGGAGCCACATCACCGCCAGTTGAACAATTAAAAGAAATAGAATTGATCTAAGACCGTTTCGCATGGTCATCTCTGTGCAAGTTTGATTATTAAAGTGGTTTTTTGGAACTATTAATTTCTAGAGAGGTTCGTTGGACAGTAAAAATGAGAGGACAGATAGACACCGGACAGACCAACGTACGGACGGACATTCAAAAATCAAAACAACTTTTAGTATTATGCGTGGGTGTCCAATCCATTTCTCTGCCAGTATTATTTCTATGCAGTATAAACGGAAACCTGGGCTTGTTCGAATCCAAGTCTTCGTCTTGTTATAACATCTAGTGATGTAACACCGAGTCAATCTTTATCCGAATCTATGTCTATACCCTCGAGCTTTGCTACTTTGTATAAACGAATTCGGATAGGTTAGCTTCGTCTTGAGCTTCATGGAAAAATGTCGAACGGTGACAAAATGAAGCATAAACTTAAGCAGGCTTTTTACTGTTTTAATTCTTTTAAAAACAAAATTATTAGGCTCATAAAGTAGTCATAGTTTGGGGCTAATAAAATTAGTCTTTATTCTTTGCATTAGGTGTAGTAATTTAAATGGTCATAAGTTTAGACCAGAAGTGGGATTAGAACGCTACAAGGAATCCATTGGCTTACTCCATCCTATTTATTTACCGAACACCATTTATGTATATTGTTCTTATGTATTGCATTATACATAAATAACAAAAACCCAAAACTACAACAATAAAAGATCTGTAGGAGATCCATTATGAGATTAAATAAATAAGAGTTATCTATACCTCTTATAATTGACTGTGAAATATAAAAGGCCGATCCGATTGTCATAGAAAAGCCGTTAAGAGCGACCCTAAATATTGATGAAGTTTATACACACAAAATACTCAACAATACACAAAATCACAACAAATACACTGACTATAAAGGACAAATATTGCTAATTTTCAGGACTGATAAAACACTCACGATGCACTGGCTGCTAATTGGCACTTAACCTTACAGCGTAAGCACAAAATCTCGACAGGGTACAATATTCCGATGTCCGTAACGCGCTCTCTAGCTTTTCAGTAATTTCAAATATTTATGGTACCTATGTGTACCACTCAGAGCGAAGGGTTAAAGTGGGTGTCATACCGGGAGCGGAGCAGCGCGGCGCGGCAATTTTAAGTTGCCGCTGCGCGATTGCACTTGCAAAATTAAATCTATAAGTCACACCAGGAACGGTGCGACGCGGCAAAATAGTTGCCGCGCGGCGATTTTGAAGATTACTCAAAAATACAATTTTGCCGCTGGCGGCAATATTTCTTTTTCATTCGAAATAAGTCCGCGCAATTCGTTAAATGAGGCTTTTGGCATTCTAAAGTGTTCGTAATCGAACCCGATCATTTTTCTCTGTTTTTCTTCAATCAGAGCTACTAATAACAGAACTTCTTCATCGGTTTGGATAAAATCCGCCGAACCCGGTGTGGGCACTCTATTTTGCGCGTGCCACCCCGCCACGCCGCTCACGGTGCTACCAGATTTTTGGAACTCTTAACATAAAATTTAAATAAATCAATAAAAATCTTGGTAAGTATTATGACTGTACAAAACAAGTGCATTTTATACACGTAAAAAAGCTAGAATTGGTAAGACCAATTCTTATGATACCCTAGATGAATGCCCGTACGTAATTTGGTATGGCCTGTGCAAGTTTCATTTTTGAAGTGGTTTTTCGCATATATTTCTAGAACGATTCGCCGGACAGTAAAAATGATTATATGTAACCAATTTTATAGAATGTCATATTTTGAACTATTTAGAACTGATCGTCTTCACAGTATACCTAACAAAACTAAATTTGTATATGGCAACACCAAGAAAGAGTCGCCCGATTTAGTCATGTTTGAAATTATATTTACTATTTCCATGAAAACACTACGTACATAATTTCAGTTCTCTACGTTGACGGGAGGCAGTGTCCAAATAGGAAGAAGTTACTCGATTTGTCCCATTTTCGAACTTAAATTTACTTTTTGTTTAAAGTTCGTGTGCAAAATTTCAGCTCTCTAAGTAGACGCGCTCTCGAGTTATCGTGAGGACAAACAGACAGATAGACATGCAAATATCAACCCTACGAAGGAGTTGACCGATTTGTCCAATTTTCGAACTTAAATTTACTTTTTATTTTAAAAATCAAAATAACTTTTAATATTATGCGTGGGTGTCCAATCCATTTTGCTCTACCATCATTATTTTTATGCGTTACAAACGGAATGACAAACTTAGTAGGTCCATTCGTTTGCATGCTTGGTGTAGTCCGGAACTACACTCAATTACACCAAACCATTCGTTTGTAAAGTGTACACTAGATTGAATTACACTAAGCCATTCCTTTGCTTGTCAAAATGCGGTGTAGTGTACATTGAGTGTAATTTTTCTGCACCATCGAAATTATTGGTGTAAGCAGTGTAGAAGAGATGATTTGACGAATGTCATTTGCTTTGACTATAAGGTAATTTTTAAGCAACCGTAATAACTGAAGTTAATAAATTGATTTAAGTAAAAAACAAGTGCGCTTAGTAATCTAGATAATTAAATTGATTTCAGTAAAAACAAGTGCGTTCAGTAATTTAAATAATTAAATTTATTTGGTGTAAAACAACCAAATAAGTGTACTCAAACAATTAAATAGAATTTTGACAAATTAATAAGTATTTTTAAACAATAAAAAATGAATACAGTGACATTAGTTGACCCGGTGGACGGCTCTGCGAACCAAAATATTTATATCTACACTTTTGACCACCACTTCATTCGTTTGCGAGGACCGCACTGAAAAACAGCCGATTTCTGGTGCTGGTGTAGAAATACACTTGACAGTTCTGAGTTACACTTGCACCGAAGAAAACGAATGGACCTAGTATATCCTATGATTACATCATCTAGGATATAAAAATTAAGTAGTTGTTTCTACTAGAATTGAATTATTAATTCAACCTTCATGTTCGCTTATACAAAATAAATTAAGTGTTTACTCAAAAAATATATTTTTTCTTTTATAAATTTCAAACTAAGGTAATAAGTGATATTCCAGCGATTAAGTACGTTAGAGAATTGAGCAGCTGTGTTTTTTTCGCATATGTGTCCGGGTCAGGGTCAAAAATAATTTAAGCATTAAATTATTTCGATAGAGCGCTATGATTTAAAATGTTTTAGGCAAAATGCAAATTTTCAAACACATTGCCTTGAAATACTTTTTTACATAATAACTCTTATGTCAAACATTGACCCATATGGGTTCTAGGTTCAAAGTTTAACACTTTTTTATCTACGTTTTTCATTATTCCAATGCAATGTGATTAAAAATTTTTATTTTGCGAAAAATAAATATATTTTTAAGAATTGCCACCACACGAGTAAGTTTTTACCCAGAAAATTTTTGCAAGAGAAGTATGCGAAAAGACCTAATGCACACATTATGTCTATACATGTATCTATGTATGGAACAACACCGGTTCAGTACTATTGAAGCCGACAAATGCTTTCCAAAATATCTTCTTCTTCATTAAGTAAAATCATCCTCCTAATTTTTCCTTTACAGTACTGCAGTTCCGTTATATTAAAAATTATAATTTCTAGATTATCCTTATTTATGAGACGAAGACATAGTGACAGTTGTAAATCGATCAAATAACCTGTTTATATGTTTGGCAGTGAGAAAAATGAAGGTAATTTAAAACTACTGTAAAGTTTTTAATTTATCTCAGGAGAGGAAGATGTGACAAGGAAAGATTGCTGTCAGAATTATCTGGTACTGGAACAGGATTTTGAAATTGTCTATTAATGCATTATAATTGTCTTATATTAAATCAGGAGATTATAAGAGGCATAAGCACATAGAACAATTGCTCCTTAGTTTATTAGATCAAATGGAAATATGCTTTATTGCGTTGTATTGTATAGTTGACAGACTGTTGTTATCTTTCTATTCCAATAAAGTGTACACTAATTTTATTCTCGCCCCAAGAGTAAAATGGGCCTTAAGAAAAATTATTTAATGAAAAAAATTACCAGTGTTTCTTTTAAGTAATTAAGATCTTTCTCTGAAGATAATTCCGGTAAACCTGTCGATATCATCATCGCAAATAGAGACAAGATAAGACAACCATGCTTCCTTAATATTAAAAATGCCTAAAAATGAACAATATTTTCTCAAAACTTCTCGAAACTCCAAAATTAATAATAAAAATTTACCTTCTCGCATAAGGTTTGAAAGGTTCTAAATTCCTCAGCTTCACGATCAGTTCTTCCTTTATTTATAACGTATACGAAGTCATGTGTTAAAACAAATGGAACCCTTTCACGACGTACACCAAATTTTTCTTTAAAATGACCTAATATATGACCAAAATCAATATGAAATAACTGGAAAAAGAAATTTAAATATATTTAATCTAATTAAAATTTAGTGTTCTACTACGATACCTGTCCATTCTTCTTGACCATTATATTATCTGAATGCCTATCGGCAACTCCTAAGACATATGTTGCAACGCAATAGCCAGCACAGCTTAACGTGAATTCATTTATAGCTTTTTCTAGAAGCTCATCGGTATTATTATGCTCTTTTAACCAACTGTATAGTGATCCTTTTTTAAACGGGGATGTTGCAGAAAACATTCCTTTTTCTTTCTGAATATTGGCAATGGTTTCAGCGTTTAGAACAACTTCAATCATTCCAAGTCGTCGTTCCATACTTATACAGCCATATATATTCATTCGAAAGTCATAACTGAAATAAAACGAAAATAAAGCAATAAAATTACAGACAGCTATGAATTCTATACAAACCCTTCGTTTTTCCAAAGTTGATCCATTACCCGCAACATTTGCAAAGTAAGCATATCTTGCCGAAGATCATCTCCATTTTTGAAAATTATGTAAATATCATCCCCATGCATATCAGCATTTTCAAAGACAATCCACAACGGTCGCATTTTTGAATCCATCACTTTACATTTATCGGGCCTAAATAGTTTAACGATGAATATCATGTACAGTACTAATTAATATGAATAATTTACCTTACACCTTTGCATCTAAAGTTTGGGTTTAAAGGGCTCAAAACATTCTCGAATACCCCGCTATTGCGTTCTTTTGCTAAAAAATCCTGTAATGATGTTCGAACTTTTTCTTTACTACCTTTTTTAGCAGACTCTGATCCATGTTTTAATCTCTCAAGGCATTGAAGTTGTTTGTGTAACAAGGGAACATGTGATTTGCTTCCTTTTAAGTATGCTTCCAAAATTAAGCCGAATCTAGTTTGCATAGCTGGGACTTGCATTTCTGATCGTAGATGCCAAAAAAAATAGTGTCCTATCCTTTGATTCTTTAAAGCCCTTTCAAGAAGAAATTCAACCAAATCACAATCGAGATATGACTCATGTTTAATTGCTTGAACTAATTGAAGTAAGTATAATAGAAGTTCTTCGTCCCTGAAATAATAAATATTTTTAAAATTTATTTCTCAATTTACTAACAAATTTCGAGAACTTATTAATAAAATATATATTATACTGTATAAGTCCTGCTTAAAGCAATGGAGAAAGTATTAGACAATCTCATCAGAAGCGGAGTACTCAATAAATCACCGTTACACACACACCAACATGCTATCAAGCGGGCAATCCGATTCTTGAAGTTTGCGTAATCAAAGTATCTGAATCCGGATCCAGACTAAGCAATAAAGGTGGAAAATTTACTCCAGATTGCATTTCTATTTTTAGGTTGTTCGATGACATTTACATTTTTCCAATTAAGCAATGCAATCTGGAGGGAACTTTCAACCTTGTTTGCTTAGTCTGGACCCAGATACAAAGAGAGGAGTAGAAACCTAAATGGTGATATGGATAAAAGCAATGCTTAGCAGCCGGACAGTAGAAGCTAACCTACAAGAAGACTCGGCTATAATCTGGTGGCTGCCATGATTTAATCAATCCTGAAGGAAAAAAGAATATAGGGAATTATTAATGTTAACCCTAAAGATGAACGACATCCAGATCCAGGGACGGCTCGTCTAAAGGGACCACCGGGGCCGGATCCCAGTAAGAAGTTTGAAAAGTGCATGACAAAAGCAACCCTAAAATATTTCAATATTTGATAATATATTTTCACAAAAATTTTAATTTTATAAGTCACTATTACAAAACACTTGAAATTAATGTCGGAGACAGAACACGACACGATTGCTAGCTAGTGTATACACTTACCCACATATTGCATTGCATTACGCGAGCTACCAGCAGTCGGAACTCGGAGTCACTGCAACCAAACATTTATGACTATGCTTATGCTCATGCCTATTGTGAGATGATGATGCCAGCGTCGGTTGCATGAGCTTGCTCTGCTGGGCGCTGGGCCAGATGAAACTGGCAGCAGAAAAAGATATTTTAATGAGAAAGCTAAGAGCGCAAAATTGCTCGTTTTCTTGTGGTAAAGAAATTGAATTCTGGGACCAGCCATGTGTGCCCCCTGATAGGATTATTGTTCTGTTGTACAGTGGCACATAAAAAAACTTACAAAACTTATGAATATTTATAAAATTCTTGTTACATGCTTTTTGATAAAAATTTGTTTTTGAAGAAATATTTAATCTTGCGGTTTTAAACAGTATTTGATCTGCGAATTTAAAAGCGTTTATAGGAGCATAAAATTGGAAGTACTTCTCTTTGTTTAAAGCAAACATTTCATTCGTTATTTTTGTGAATTTTGGAATTGTGATTTTGGAAGGAAGGAACAATTTGGATTTCCTATGAATTAATACATTCGTAAATAGAATAGAATAAACTTTATTTCGGTAAAGTACACAAGATTGAAATCTTATTGAGTACAACTATTGTAGTGGAGCTAGAATCATGTACATCGAAATTCAAAAAGTAAATAAAAAATAGAAATTAAAAATAAAAATAAGCATCATTAAGTAGGAGTTACAATTCAAGTATAACATTAAAGAAAAAAGAAAAATGATTATGTATACTATGAAACTATCAACTAACTAGTATTCTCTTGCGGAGAGAAAGAAAAGAATGTGAAAAAGGAGCTATATTATTTTAACGAGTTTTTTAAATGCATTGATGGTATGGTACCAGCCGCCTGTATACTGACAGGGAATTCATTCCACAGACGGATGCTTTGGACAAGATAGTCTTATGAAAGCGAGGCAATACCAAATTTCTATTTCCTTGGTAGTAAAATGGAAAAGTTCTCTTAGGTACTCTGGCTTATTAAATTTTAACAAATTTTACAAAGAAACCAAGTTTCGTCGTTTAAGGTAAGAGGCAAAAGAACCGCAACCCATAAATGAATCGTACACAGTCATTCAGGGCACTTTCATTTTGCGTGTACAGATACTAGCCAGTTTAGGAAAGACCAAACATCCGAAAGTGAAATAAGGAAAGATTAGTGTTTTTACTAGCTTTAGACGAGAACGACTGGATAATATTTATATTCGCTGAAAGCCACAGTCTGCGTAAGCCCCCATAGATTTTTCTGATCGTACTATTAATGTTATTACAGCACTTCATATTGGGGTTTATACTATCCCAAGGTTGGTGACCTTACTTGACATAGGCAGTGAAACGCCGTTCAACAGTATAGGCGGTATGTCGGTTTCATTAAGTGTGCTATTGTAAAAGATAGCACAGAGTGACTTTCCCAGTTTATTCGTGCCACGCAATCCTCGAGGAGGCCAATAGGTCTACTTAGATACAGCTGAACATCATCAACATATAAATGAATTTTCACATCATGAACAACTCTCGGTAAATCGTTGATAAATAAGCAGAAAAGCAAAGGACCCAGAATAGATCCTTGGGGAACCCCTACTAGTGGTAGTTACGTACGTAATAAATATATGTAAATGTGTGAATATTAAGTGTTTAAAAGATTCGTGTTTTTTTTTTATTATTTGGACAAATTATTCGCCATGAATAAAGTGAACTGCTTACTAAGCACTCACTTCTCTTTGCTAAAGTTAGAAGAAAAGCTATAGATAAAGCGTCTTGGTCCGTATCAGCCGTTGGAATCAAATTTATCTCAGCGGGATGGAAACAAAAACCGACAAAAAGCCATGGTTAACAGTAAGTAATAAAAAACGTCTCTTTTTTGTTTTCTTTTTGGTGGGGAAAAGTTATGAGCAAAAGACGGTTGCAAAGATCTGAAACATTTAACGGATAGAGTCCAAAAACATGAATGCAGTTCTACGTACATGAATAATGCTGTAAAATATAAAACTAAAACTTTAGATACTATTAATATATTGTCTCAAATAAATGAAGGATATAGTTTGCCTATTAAAAGGTATAACGAACTCATTGACAAGAACAGATATATATTAAATAGGATAATTGATTGCATAAAATTCTGTGGAATTCATGAGCAAGCTCTGCGCGGACATGACGAAACATATCAATCACATAATCGCGAAGTGCTTTTAGATGTAATATCTCACACAGCGCGTTTTGATAGTATTTTGGATGAACACCTAATTTGTACTACCATATCAAAAAATACTTCTAAGGCAATATAGACACGATTTATCAAGTGTACTTAGAAAATCTAGAAACTGATATAAAAAGTGTTAATTTTGTCTCTGTTCAGACAGGCCAAACAGCTGATGTTTCCTGTCGGTCACAGTTTGTCATAATTTTACGATTCGTTAAGGATTGTGCACCAGTTGAACGGCTCTTAACTTTTGTTGATGTGAAAAATAAAACTGCTCTTGGATTAACTTCTGGTCTTTTAACCGAGCTGACTAAATTTAATCTCAAAGATAAACTCATTTCGCAAGGGTAAGATGGAGGTATGCAAGTTATAATGAAAGAACATTTTCCTTTAGCACATTATGTGCATTGCTATGCGCACCAAATAAACATAGTTCTTGAAAACGTACGAAAAAAGTATTAGAGAAGCAGCTGGTTTTGAACGCTTGCTGAATTATGAGGAATTGATTTTACTAACACGTTTTTTCTATAAAGTTTTCAAACACGACAGGTGCTCTGCAAAATTTTGAAACGGCGATTGGTGACATTAGAAATAATACACAAAACTTTAGGGTTAATTTGGAAGAAAACTGCGATATATTAACCTCAAAAAGATATAGGCTAGAACAAAAAATTTCTTTAGAAATGGAGATGAAGGAAGTATGTGATATCATAAATCATCAAATTAAAGAACGTTTTGAGAAAAGTGAAATATTTCGGTTATTCTGTCTTTTTGATCCGAAAGAATTTATAACTTTAAATAAAATTTTCCCGGCTTCTCAACTTTATCGCAATTTATGAATTTATGAAATTTTTACAGAGCAATGATTTAGTAAATACTTTTTCGGAAGTATCGAAATTAATTGAAGTCGCTTAAACAACCCCTGTTGCAACTGTTGAGCGGAGCGATGTTTCAGTAGATTAAAAAGAATAGACATTTTTAAGAAATACGATAGGGCAAAAAAGGTTAAATGCACTTGCGGTGTTATCTATCCAAAGGAAAGTATCATCGAAATCTCAGATTTCAATCAAAAAGTTATTGAAAAATTTGCTACTCAAAAAAATAGAAGAGCAGAATATTTATATAAATAAGATCAATTTATGCATAATTTATTCTGGTTATAACCTAGCGAGCAAACCTTTTAACAAACATTTAATATTTTCATGTACTTCATGTATTTTTATGTATTTTATGTACTTGTCAAGCCAAGTAGAATGAAACCTAGAACCAATAGTGGATTTAAAATTGGTATACTATATATACTACTAATTTTTAAAAAGGCCTCTTTCTTAGCGATATTATTTGTACGTTTCCAGCTTCTATAATATGAGCCTGAGCGGAGAATATTTAAATGCCCATATAGTAACACGGTATCTATATATAGGCGGCATATTTAAGTAATTTTGGTTTTTATGGCAACAGTGGAAAGATTTTGTAAAAGATAGAGATAACTGTTTTAAATATCGCTGAGGGAGTAGTTCACAAGTCTTATCTGATAAATGTATTTTTTATACCCTAGATGCAATTTAGGTATTATCTCATTTTCGTTTCTAACTATTAGATAAATAAACTATCATCGATATATAATACATATTACATAATATAAAAACTTTAGATTTATCGAAAACTGACTAACAGGTGTGTTTTTTTGAAAAAAGCACTTTATGGAAATATGTTTTAGTTAAGCATGGTTGTTCAATCAATTTTTTTGTACCAGTAAATTACAAATATAATGACAAGCTTCATATCCCTATGGTTTGATCTAGTATATTAAAAAGATATAATAAAACAACAGCGATGTAATATATATTATTTGCAGCGTTCCTTTTCTCGTTCAAAATGAATTTTTTCAATCCATGTCGTTCTTTTACTCGGGCAGAACGATTTAGTTTCAATCTGTCATCGGTTTTTTTCGGATTCCGAATCGTTCTTAATGCACCCGAGTTTTTCATGGATTCAAGCAGAGGTGGTAATAGTTGAGTTTAAGTTACCTTTGTTGGAAAATGGCTTTATTTTTCATAAATAACAATTTTTACGAATTTATATTTGCTTTTATCAAATGGAAGAAATGTCAAACACTTGAAATGGTTCTGTTTTCTATGAGCACAGAATTAAATTATGACATCGTTCTGTCGATTTATACAGATTCATTCAGAACCAGAAAGGGAACGCAGCAATATGTAGTTCTTTTGGCGAAAATTTTAACACGTTATAATCATAAGCGGTCATTTAAATTGTTATGCCACTTATATATGTACATATGTAGTTCTAAAGATATATTTAATATACTGAAAAGTTGTTCGGAATATTAAAATTAATAGGATTTCTAATAATAGAAAGATGTGATAGATCATCTAATAAGTGTTCTGTCGCGGCTCCTGTTTTTCGTCGCGACAAGGACTGCGATGTACTTTCCGAAGAGAAGGTCGCTGGCCCTTTAGCTACTTCAATAAAACACAGGAGATCTAGTATTTGATCTTTATTCTGCTTTATTTTATGTTTGTGGAATCGTGGCTGTTGTAATATAATTTCAATACACTATGCAGCTATACTACTGCTATGCGCTTAATCACAAGGCTCACTTTTCTAAAAGGGTGTTCAATACTTATATAAAACAAAGATCTCTAGTAGATTATTACAAACACGATTATTAAAGTTATGACGATTAAGATTCTCGATGTCTGAGAATAACGAATACTGGACTGTATTTCTTGGAAGTTGACTGTTTGAAAAATGACTGCTAGTTTTGTATATCACTTTGATTTCAATTTGACGCCCTGCCTTAGATTTCGCATTCGCCATTCAAAACACGGAATTTACTTCCTCATCTTAAAATCAAAAACACTCCCAGCTGCATAATATCGTTGCAGCAGTAAGCCGAATTTAGCTAATTGCTTCTATTGGGCAACACTATACATAACTTGTATAAGCCGTTCAGGCATGAGCAGAGAACATAAGAAAAGGATGTCTGCTATTGGGCAATATTAAGTACATAATTTGTTTGTATACCGACATAACGTCACAGCCACCAGTGAGGTGGCTTGAATCAAGGTAAAGGTAAACATGTGGTGTATGTTTGTTTATTTCCATGATGCAAGACCCAGCACTGTGGGTTGTATATGACGGTCAACTTTTTTAAGTGTATAAGGTATTAGCGTTGTGTACTTTAAAATGGGTTGCGACATTTAATGACTTACGCGACTTTGTTTCCATTGTTATGCGACTGCATCACGACTGGTATGGGGAGTGTTAGTTCTTAACAAATGGCCATACGGAAATCTTTGGATAAGCGGAACTAATGTGGGAATATGTCGCATATTGTTTACGCGGAAATACTTGCTCTTAGAAAGCGAAACTAATGCAAGTGTGTATACATTTGGATTTGTCAAGAAGAATATGTGAAGGTTTATAGGTCTGCTTTGTTTGGAGTATCTTCCCTGGGAATTTGGAAATTCTCTTCCGTGGGAACTGCAATTTGGATTTCCAGATATTGAAAAATGTGCCCAAAAATGAAGAATGAATAATTAAGCTAAAATGAATAATTGATGGAGCTTTGGCGTTTAGCCTATTGGGGCAATGGAAAAGATGATGAGGCTGTAAGCTCATTACATAAGACATAATTCTGAAGTAGGATTAAATCTAAATCGCATCGCTTCTGCATTGACACAGAATTCAGCTTAGTTTCATAAAGCTTAGCTCACCGTATTAACAAAGTTAACAGAAGTAGTTAGGAAGCAAGGAGATATGCGACTGTTTTTCATTTAATCTATTTTATACTCAATTTTTTCAAAGGAGATTAAGGACAAGTTTTTAAAAATAAGGTTTTATCTGTTTTACAAGTACCTAGGTACTATCATAGTAGTAAAAAAGAGGATTAAGGCTACAGGCGACACCCCTCTAAACAAAAACGAGTGGAGGCAGTTACCTCTGCGGTCACTTGGAAATACTGTTTTACTTTTATTGTTAATTTTTTTTTAATTTTTTGCGAAATTACATAATCAACAGTTTTTTCAGAATAATTGTTCTAGCACTACTTTAGATGTGGACATACGAGAAATTGGTGCGAGCTCTTATCTGTGCTTTGTTGCTAAGCTTACACAAACATAATGTGTCACCTTCAGAATTTTCCAGTTATACTAACGCCGACTGTGTTAATCTTGTTGAATTAGGTTCCTTGAAAGATATACAGTAAATGATTTACAACGCGAAATTAAATTGGAAATTCTACCAGTAGTTATTAGGTATAATGTACGCATGGATTTCAGCAACATCGCTCAAATGGCCCTTGGCTTTATCACGAGCCGCCACTGTCCAGATCAATAATACAAACCAAATTGATCTGTTGCATTTCGAGAAGGTCACTTATCAATCTATAAAATATTGTCTGACCATCATATTGACATGCACAGAAAAAAAAGAACAATGACATAAAAATCATTAACCAGCACAGGGATCCGAAAATTCCTTAAGCAGAGGTATTTGTTTCTGAAATGAATATAACAGAGGGCGCGTTTAGGCGGAGACCAATGACATAAAAATCATTAACCAGCACAGGGATCCGAAAATTCCTTAAGCAGAGGTATTTGTTTCTGAAATGAATATAACAGAGGGCGCGTTTAGGCGGAGACCAAACCAGTTTTCGCACACTAGTTTGGTTTGCATAAGGTTTCGGTTTATGCGGTCCAGTAGCATAACCTGAAATTGTAAATGTAACAAATTTTAATGCATTTTTTCTGTATGCCTTATTGACTTATATCTATTTTTATTTTAGTGAAATAAAAAAAAATTCCATAAAGATGTATATGCTGCATCAAGTATGCTACAAAAAATAATTTTTTCAATACAACCTTTTGTCAGATCGTGTGAGACGTTCAGTAGGGATGATACCCAGTGGAGATTTATTATGCTCCAAAAGTATTCAGAAGATGAGTGGATGTCTGACTTTCGGGTTTCCAAAGCGACGTTCGTAAGCCTTTGTGATACGTTGCGTTCATATTTAGAACCGAAAATAAAGGATTATGTTGGCCGAAACTTAACACCAGATGAAGAAAGCTTCAACGTCTGCTTAAATAAAGCCAGAGTTAAGGTTAAGATAGCGTTTGGTCACCTCAAGAATCGTTGGAGAATATTAGCCAAAAAATGCGATATCGATTATTCTTTCATGCCTAAAATCGTTGCAGCATGCTGTACACTTCACAATATAATTAAATATTCTCAAGAAAATACATGTGAAGAAAGAAATGAAGAACTAGTCTGCGATGAACAGCCTGAAAGAGAACAAATATATGTAGAACGTGCTACCCCATTGGCGATCGAAATTCGTGACCATTTAAAGGAATACCTAAAGATAAATCACGGAGAAAGGTGGAGTTATCAATAAAACATCTTAAGAATAAAAAATAAAAATGTATTTAAAACAACAAAAATGTTTCTTATATCACAAAATAATCCATTTTACACTTTGGCAGTAGGTACCTTTTGACTATACAATAGTAGTCGCCACGAAAACTAAGATTTTAAGGCACAAAAAAATGAATTTAATACTACAAAAATATGTTTCTTCTATACATAATTATATAACAAAGTAATCCATCTTACACTTTGGCAGTAGGTATAGCTTGTGACTGTACTACAGTATTCGCCACGAAAACTGAGAATTTAAGGCACAACAGAAAGAATTCAATACTAAAAAAATAAACGCACTTCTGAATAAAGAAATTAACAAAATATCCTTATATTTTTTTTTTTAATTTTTAGTTTTTATGGCGGCTACTGCAACATGTATGAGCGATTCATTTGAATAGTAGTAGTATTGTGGTTCACCAACATCTCGTTGGATGCTTATATTCGACAATAAATTTTGTAGAAATTCTTGCTCTTGCTTTTGCATTCGCTCTTCAAAGACCTGCTGTTGATGTATCAATTTTTCTTGCTTTTGCATATATTTGTCTTGAAGATTCGCCTGCACAGCACCCCAAACCTCAACAGCGTTTTGCAAGGCTTTCGCATAAGAAGTCCGACCTGAAATTAATAAATTTTTATTTGATGCAGTAAAAAATAAATTGTTCAAATTTTCACGTACCACCGCGACCTTTTGTTTCCTGTGTCAGAGTATTACGTTCGCCCTCTTCTAAATTGGATACATCTGTTACATCATCTGAAAATAATAATAGTATTTTATAGAGCAAATTTTATGATAATATATTGGTACTTTACCTGGAGTATCCTTTTCCTCTGACTCATTTTGGGTAACATTTTTTCCAGCAGTAGATTCAACTCCACAGTACATTGAGTAGGCCACTCTGGGACGGCAAGAAAATATTACTTCGAGCTTTTCCATGAAGGGAAAGTCAATTTTCCCGGCCCCACTTTTTGAATTTTTTGCTTTATATTGAAATACCACGCTTTCAATTTATTATATTTAATTATTACAGTTCATGCGCACGTACCAAACTGGTTTGGAAGCGTTTGGTCGCAACCATTTAAAAGTACCAACCACTTCGGTATGGTTTGTAATTATGCGGAGGAAAAATCGGTAATTTTGACCGGTTTGGTCTCCGCCTAAACGCGCCCAGAGATACCCCATATCTAATATCGTGATTTGTCAAGTGTTAAGTGTGGTTATGCGTGGTGGCAGTCGTGTTTACCGTGAATTTTGTTTTTAAAGTGTTTTTAAAACGTTTTTAATTACTTTTTAGTGCTTTGTTTGTGTTTTTAGTGTTCTAGTTTGTTATTGTATATTGTTTTGGGTGTAATTTAATTTATACTGGTATAATATTATGTTTTTGTTTTTAGTGCTAGCTAACCTCACTTTTTATACCCTAGATGAGATCTATAGGGTATACTAAATTTGTCATTCCGTTTGTTACGCACAGAAATAATGATGGTAAAGCAAAATGGATTGGACACACACATAATATTAAAAGTTATTTTGATTTTTTGCATGTCCGTCTGTCCGTCCGTAGGTGCGCACGATAACTCGAGAACGCATTTATTTAGAGGGCTGAAATTTTGTAAGTGGACTTTAAAAAAAAAAGTAAAATTAGGTTCGAAAATAAGACAAATCGGACAACTCCTTCGTGGGGTTGCCAAAAAAATTTCGTTTTCTATTATATATTTGGCGCGTTGACATAGAGCTGAAATTTGGTACATGGTGTTTTCATAGCATTAGTACCTAAATAAAATGTGAACAATGGACTAAATCGGGCAACCCCTTATTGGTGTTGCCATATAAAAATTTATGATTTTTACGTATACTGTGAAAACGATCAGTCCTGGGGGCTGAATTCTGATCAGAAAAAAATGACAAATGACAATGACATCGTGACTTTTTTCCGAAAATGCGATTCTTACAATATAACTTAATTCATAAAGAGTGACATTTAGCGTTAAATGTGCTTATTTTCGAAAGGGCGATTCCTAAAAAAACTGGGTGTCATGACAAATGAATTTTTTCATGACAACTTTTGCAACCGAAGTCACTTAGCCCTTGCCGCTGTTACTTTTGTCATATTCAAGTGATATATAGGGTATATTTGCGAAGCGCACAACCCAAAATTAATCTAGTCAAAAATACTTTGCGAAGCGCACACCTATTGTTAAGGGATTACGCATTGTTCTAGCACATATCTTTACCTGTCCTAAGTAATATACCCCCGTAGGGTATATTTTCCAAGCGCAAAGAAATACACACCCAAACAGGCGCGCACACACACACACACGCAGGCAGGCGCAAACACACACACACAGGCAGGCTGACAGGGGCACACACACGCACGCGCGCGAAGCGAAGCGGAGCCTGCCTGTTGGTGTGTCTTTGCGCTTGGCGCAGAGCGTACTCCCCCTACTGATATTAGTGGTTTAAAAAACTAAACTTAACTTACATAGATCAGGCAAAATTCATAGATCAGGTAAAGATACGTGCTATAACAATGCGTTGACATTAACCATAGCCGCGCGTTTCCAAAACAATGCGTAATCCCTTAACAATAGGTGTGCGCTTCGCAAACTCCTGCTTGTGCGCTAGGAGAAGTGTTTTTTTCTGGCTTGTGCGCTTCGCAAATACACCCGATATATATATTGTCATAGTTACAAGTGATATCAAATATGTGGAGTAAGTGTAAAAATAATAAATATTTGTATTTATTATATTATTAAAAAAAAAAACGAAATTTCAACAGCAAACTGCAAAAGGACATGTTACTTTCGTCGTAACATTTCAGCAATTATTTTACATACTGTCTCATTCTTTGGATACGCCATCGCAGTAAAATGTGCTCCATTACTTTGTTGTTCGGAATATATTCAATTACTGCGCAATTGTCAAATTGTCACTGCTAAGATACATGTCACGTCACCCAACAATCAGAATTCCGAATTATGGTATAGTGATATCGTCCTTCCTTCAAAGTCATTTTGTCAATGTCATTTGTAATTTTAATTGCATCAGAATCCAGCCCCTGGACAGTTTTAATGCACTAAAAACTTCTTTAGAATATGAAATCCTATAAAATTAGCTATAATCATTTATTCTATCCGACGAGCCGTTTTAGAAGTATATGCGAAAAACCAAACCATACGAAATTTCATCTAGGGTATCATAAGAATTGGTCTTAGACCAATTCTAGCTTTTTTACTTATTTTATACAAAGTGCTTGGTTGTATAATCGTACTACATTTTTTTTTCCAATCGCGTCGTCACTTAATTTTAATTTTCTTATTATGGATTGCTGTGGTTTTTGCAGCGCCAAATTTTATGGCTCTTTCGAGTTTTTAATGTGAAATGGTGTCTGTGGTAAAGTGTTCCACGCCTCATGCGTAAAACTCGAGAATGCGGCCTTAAAATTGCTAAAAAAGACCCGCAATTTACTATGGGTTTGGGAGTCTTTGGGAGAGCCCCGGCCCATACATTTTTTGACACGCTCGCGTTGTACAGAGGTGACCTCGACAACCTTGAGACCATGGTGGTTGGCCCATATGACAAGGTTAACATTAATGCTCAGTTTATTGAGCAAAAAATGGTTCACTACCCTCAACAACCAAAATTGAACCACGGTTTCATAAACAACCGCTCTAATAAAAACCACAAGGGCAATCCTATTAAAAAGAGGAAAAGAACTTCCAAAAAACAGGAGGTTTTGCAGATTTAACCTATAGTATCCGTCAACTCCTGGTAGTCAGGGTTCTCCTTCGGATGGTGGAGCCGTATACAGCGTTTTGATCCAATACGTGAATAATACCACTCCATCTATTGCTTCTGAATACACAGTAACAAATAATGTTACTTCTGTGTCCACATTAGAGAATGGTATTGGTACATATTTGAGGACAGTACCAAAACCTTCAAGTGTTTTCGTCACTCGGTTCTCTTCTGAAACAGTGTGTGATGACATATTGAGGTATCTCAAATCCAAAAACATTACAACAGAGAGTAAAATTAGTAAATCCTCCAAGCCGGTTGCATCTTTCGTCTTAACTGTTTCAGTAGATGTGCAGGACAAGTTATTAGATTCCTTATTTTGGCTCTCTGACGCTTTCACTAAATTATTTGTACCTTCTGGGCACCAACCAGAAATACAGCTAAAATAAGCAATATTAAACCAAAAAACTGCTGTAGCTTTCCCTTTACTATCAAAGTGTAAGGACGATTCAAACAAAAACTGCACATATCTTCAAATCCTCTGTTGCAGCTTGTTTTGATATTGTTGCTTTCACTGAAACTTGGTTCTATCACGGCTTTCGTGATGCTGAAATCTTAGACAATTCTTACCAGGTTTTTAGAAAAGACAGACATCTGATTCTGAAGTTCATGACGGTGGCGTACTCCTCGGATTTATTATCTCTTCATTAGCTCAAAGCTACTGAAATATGCCTGAATGGTGTGCTTTTCTTCATTAGTTCAAAACTACTGAAATGCCTGAATGATGTGCTTCTCTTCATTGGTTTAAAAACACCGAATACATCCCACAAACACTACAGCATAAAAGTAATGAAAAACTGATGCATTCCTCAGAAACCCTCGGGAATACTTCCCAAGCCATGAAACAGAAACCTATATGTGTACGTTGGGAGTCCGTTCTGTAAAATGTTCTATATTGATACTAATGGAAAAGTGCCAAACATTGACTTTATATATGCTCTAGCTAGAGCCTAAACTACTATCCGTACAGGAGAATAGTCTTCTAGTAATTTACAGATTGGTTCCTTACCTTCCCAAAGATTACACTTACTATATACTTTACTTAACAAAATATTAAAATACATAGTTTCGAACAAAGTAACTGAGTAATAATTGCATGTGTGTATGTGCAGCCGGAGCCCGAATCTGTAGGCAGCTACATTCGATATCATCAGCCCACGGCATGCCATGACGGCACAGCGACATATAAAATGATTACTCAACTGAGAGTTTTTGTTGGAGGAATTGTAGTCATTTGTTTAAGATAATTTTTTTTTAAATAATTTTGTTAGGAAAGGTATAAAAATTTTATTTCGTATCGGAAAATAAGCTGACCTTAAGATTATCAGAACACCATTTTTCTGTATGGATAGTAGTTTAGGGCGGAGGAGCTGTTCAATCAAAATTGTCAGTTGTACATAAGAACACTGCCAATATTTTAGAATGTTAGGACTCCGTTGAGGCTCTCATGTGGTAATGAGTCTGTTCCATGGCTTGTGAAGTATTCTCGAGACGTTTGATCCCTCCCACGGTATAGAGACTAACAAGGTATGACTGTTCCGCAACCTAGATTCGCCATTTTGTGCGTCATGCGAATCGAATGAACAATAAAGTTTCAAAATGTTTGTAAATTTAGTCTACTGGATCAATTAAAGATGTTAACATAAGTCAAATTTTCTCATTTCTTTCATAATGATTTTTTCAATGTTGGCACCAACGTAAGAATTTTTTTGACAGACAAAATCGTGCTCAAATGAGCAAATTATATCTAGCTTTCCTTGCATTGTGTAATTAGGAAAAAACGCAAAATTTTAAAAGAAAATTACTTTCAAAAACATTTTCCCAAACCAGAGGACGTATTTGGAAACTCGATTTGATTAAATGGAATGAACTTTTCTTTTGCTTCTGATATGTTTTTATTTCGTACAGCAAGTCTGGCATGACCTAAAATGAGCCGAAAATGACACTTTGTATTAAAAATGAAAAATATTATTTTAAGTTTGAGCCATTCAATAAATAACTAATAAGGAAACGGCATATCGGGTGAAAATCTAAGCCATTCGGCGAAATGTATTAGTGTGCTGGTATTCGTTTCGTCATGGCAGTAATGAAATCGTGACATTTTGAAGGGGGCATTTTTTATAATCCAAATTGCTATGTATACTAAACAAATCGTTAGCACCCCTTTCTTTACGTAAAAGGATATAGTGCTGCATTTGAAAACAAGAAACCTGACAAATTTCAGTTGACTCTGTTCGATTGCTCTTGCAAAATTAAATCTATAAGGCAAAATAGTTGCCGCGCAGCGATTCTGAAGATTACTCAAAAACATAATTTTGCGGCTGCCATTAGCGGCAATATTTCTTATTCATTCGCAATAAGTCCGCTAATTCATTAAATGTGGTATTTGGCATTCTATCGTATTCGTAATCGAACCTCATCACTTTTCTGTTTTTCTTCAACCAGTGTCACGTGCAGAAAATTTGTGAGACAACGTAGTGACCACGCAAGTATGAGGCCTATCACCACTATTTTAGCAACATAAGTAGCGCCACAAAGTTGCTATACATCGCCACTTTTACCGGAATAATTAAAAAAAAAAAACAGAATAACATTTTATCGTCGGCGTAGTTTCATCTATAATTCTATAAGTTATTTTATCTAAGGAAATAGATATAAAATATTTTCTATATCTATATAAAGTAGGCAAATGTAATAAATAAGTCAGACAGCTAACGTTTAAATGTTGGAAAAAAAATATATTATTGTAAAAATGAGTAAACTCACATGAGCGTAAAGATGAGCTTAATTCTGTGCTGGGTCACGTTTTTTGCAGTAACTTCGACTTTGCAGTAAAGTCGACTTCCCTGCACATTGGTGCCACATTAAGTGCAGCATTTTCATTTTGACCATCCGCTTTATCATACATATTCGGAAGATCACGCATTATGTTTATTAAGCTTTCTTCTATTATTTTGTAACAAACTCTTGCAAATAACAAACGAAGCCAGAGTTAACGCCAACTAAAAAGCTACAGACTGAAATCTTATTTTTCCTACAATGCCCTCTAATATTTAGGTTGTCAGTACTGAAAAATTTGCAGCAGCTTTGAAATTTCTCAAAGTAGAAGTTGAAGTTACTGCTGCTGCAACTGCATTTATTGTGGCAGCCTCAAGTTCAACCAAATAAGATACCACGTGAAGTCAATGAACTCAAAGTTGAAGTCAAAGTTACTGCAGTGAATGTGTTTCAGGCTATTCTCTTTAGTATCTGGCAGCGAATTGAACAAACTCGAAAAAAATTAAAAATATGTCCAAATAAGGCATGAGCTTGAATAGAAGAAATTCAACAAAAAGGGAAGGGATGGTGCTAGGTCAAAGTTAACTTAACAACAAGTTAAGAAGTAGGCGAGATTTCCGAGTGTTTTACATTTAAAATGAACACGACAAGAAAAGGAAGAAAGAAAGAAAAAAATTAAAAAAAAAATCAAACTCTCCTTAAAACTTTTATGAATAAAGATAAAAAATGTTAAAGCGCAAATTGGATGCAACAAAACAGAATGGCAAATGTTTAATTTTCGTAAATAAATGAGAAGGGGTGGAGTTTTCAGGTTTTACTCTCATAAAATGCTCCCGCGCTTTTGTGAAAACCGGTTTTCATGAAACATTGACAATGTTTTGTCACAAGTTGATACATGTTGTTGCTGTAATCCTATGGTATTTGAACAGCACGTGCGCCTGTTTACATTCGTTTGCTATGAAAAGATTAAGGGGGAGAAAGTCATGCTGGATTCTCTGATATTTTCCAGAAAAATGAGAATTTTATTTGAGAGGATTTTACATCTCCTTTCAGCATCCTGTCCAAAGTGAAATCTTTTTCTTAAGAAAGTGAGGTAGTGTGACCCGAAGTACATTATTATGAATAGTTTGATAGGATTTTGAGAGATTTAATGAGATTTTGTCGTTCGGGTAATCCTACGTTCTCTCGATTTTTGTTTTTAACTCGTTGTCTCAGTTGCACTACAATAGTGCATAGTGAAGCTCTTTTCCCTCATTAATGCAAAGGACAAAAGTATATGAAATTACTTGTTTCATTCTAAAGAAGACCAAAAAATTTCCAATTTTGCTCTACTGCTTCTCAACTTGGTATTCAGTTAACTTTGGCTGGGTGACGGGTGGAATGATAGTTTAGTTTGGGAAGAGAATTTGAAATGTCAGGACACAGGTGCGATGGTGCGCAAGTTTGTTTTGTTTGAATTTAAGCTGTAAAATCGGATTGTGAAAAAAGTATTTATATAAAAGGGATACGAGTGGTGATCCTGTAAGGAAAATACAAAATATAAAAACGGGATACAAATTGTGATCCTATCAGACAAAATAGAAAATAAATAAAACTAAAAGGATAAGAGTTGCGATCCTGTGAAACAAAATATAAATAAAAAAAAAAGGATACGTGTTGGGATCCTATTGGAAAAGGAAAAGAAAAGTGAAATTCGAAATCACCAGGGGAGCACCCGTTTTGTTTTAAAAGCTAAGTATTTTGGGTAGTGGTTTTTGTTCTTTTGTATGTTTTAAAAGGAACCTGAATTTTCCACCTGAGAACGTGACCTTGGGTAATTGATGTTGTGAGTGGCATCTTAGCCCTTTTGGAATTATTTTCTTTTGATTATTCCTAGTTGTGCTAACGAATAATGAGGAACATCTTAGCGCCTTTGAATTATTTTATTAATATTTCTAGTTATAGTGCGATCCAATTGTGAGTGGCACTTAGCCCTTTTGAATGTTTTTTTTTTATTAATTTCCTAGTCATAGTATATAGATATAGTATAGTTGTCAAACAAATTGCGTGCAACTCAGCCCGGCTAATTGTTTTTTTTTTTTTTTTGTCTTTTTGAGGCCAGCCCGTACTTTTAACTCGTACACGAATTTGTCTGTCTGTATATTTATATATCTCTTTTTTACTGTTTTCGACACTCTCGTAGATCCACTTTTCGTCATCACAGCGAGCTGAAATTTGGCACACAGGTTCATGTCGCGAGACAATTGAATCTATCAAAATTTGAACCGGAAATTTCCGTGGAAAACCCGGAAAATCGGGAAAAATCATTTGAAAATTTGGTACAAATTGTATTAGTGATAAATCCGTTTCAGGAAAAATGCAGTTTTCCGATTTTTCTGAAAAAATTTTCCGGAATTTTCCGACTTTTCCGGTAAAATTTTTTTCTAAGATCAAGTTCCCTATCAACTACATCATTACTTTCTCTCCGACCATGGTGAAAACTTGCAGAAAAAATCGAGGAAAATTCATGTAAAACGCTTTTCCGGAGTTTTTCCGACCAAAGTTGTAGAGCGAAATTAGTTGCATAAAGTTGCTTTTGTGGAAAACTCCATGGAAAACCCGGAAAAGCGGGAAATTCATCGGAAAAATTTTCATCGATATGATTAGTGATAAATCTGTTTCAGGAAAAATGCAGAATTTTCCAATTTTTCTGGAAAATTTTCCGACAAAAAAGTTTTATAAGCTATGCGGAATCATTTTTTTACCGTCCTACTGGCATCAATACTTTCTCTTCAACAATCATGAAAACTTGCATGAAAAATCGAGGAAAATTCATGTAAATTTTTAAAAAAAACTTCATAGTAATAGGAAAAGTCGGTGGAAAACATGGAAAATCGGGAAAATTCATGTTATATGGGATCAAGTTGGAATACAGCTAAACAGCGCTGTTTAAAACATAATTTGAATTTCAGAAAACCGTTGAAGTACTTCAAAGACTTAATACTCGAATAAATTTTTTGAAAAACTGGTAAATCAGTGTCTTTTCAGCCGTCATAAAATTGTTTTAAAATATCTCCATGCAGCACGTAATAACAATTTAGTTAACGTGAAAATGACAGAAAATAAATAAGTAAAAAACGAGTTTTCAAATAAAACTGAGGCCAAAGCGCATGAAAAAGTAGAAAATAAACTTTTCTTCACACACAGAGGTGGACTCAGATTTTATTCGCTGACAATCACCGATATATTTCAGTATGATCAATCAGAGGTAATAAGTGATTTGATTCATGAAGAGAAAGTATATTCAAGAGAAATGTCCCAATAAAAAAATCTGAGTCCAGCTCTGTGTGTGAAGAAAAGCTTATTTTCTACTTTTTCATGACGCTTGGCCTTAGTTTTGTTTGAAAACTAGTTTTTTACTTATTTTATTCATATAATAAATCGTTACAGCAATATGTATAAAAAAATATTTTTAAAATGAAATCTGGAATTTAATTTTATTCATTATTATTTTTCTTGGAATATATAAACATTGCTCGAACCAGATTTCACAGTTTCCGAGTTTGAGTAATTTCATAAGGAAACTATGTATGTGGCGCCCAAATCTAGTACTCAAAAAAATTTAAATTTAGTTTAAACTTAAATTTAAACTTAAATGGCTTTTTTTTTGTGTTTGTTGGTAAAACGGGAACCCCACCTTCTCCTGAGCGTAGCCGGCGAATTGGGAAAAACAGGGGCGACACCAGAGCTACTAATTACAGAATTTCTTCATCGGCACTAGAATACATTTGTATAAAATCCGCCGCTCCTGGTGTGAACATTCCATTTTGCCGCGCCGCTCCCGGTATGACCAGGGCTTATAAAAGCGTTTCTCTAGAGTCATTGTAGGGCGAATAAAGATTCTGAAAGATTCGAAAAGAATCTTTAAGAGCATGTCCGAATCCAAGTCTTCGTCTTTGTCTTGTTATTACACCTAGTGACGTAACACAACAAGCTCCGCTATTATAGAGCTCAAACTGAGTTTTTTCATGCCATTCTTAGTAATAACCATTTTGAGTTGTATATTCAGATCACATTATAATTTATAATAATTTGGAACAAATCTCTAAAAACATCACGGAAGTAATTTAGGATAATTCATTTTCTCACAAGCAAATAGATTCAACTCCGACTCAGCCCTATGCAGGGGAATAAGATTCCTCATGAAAGAAAGTGAATTGGTCGAGTCGAGATAGCTTAGTGATCAGACATCAAGTCTATTAAGCAAGATTCAAATCTCGTTAGATGATTTGAACCCAACAAGTTTGATGAAACTCATCTTCATTTGCCTTCAAACTATGCATTAAACAGAGGGACCAAAATATTCACTAACCGTCCTCTTGCTTTGATTTTCGTCTTTGGTCTGTTCTGATGGAAAACACAAGTTAACTTTTATATTATGTAGAATTTTCTAACTTAAGTATGTAATAAAATGTTACGTGTCATTTATAAAGAAAATACTAGCCAAAATGAATGTAATTTTTCTTATATACATATTAATTGTTTAGCAGAATAAGGAAATCTTTAAGATGATTCAACAATTTGGAATAATTTTCACAAGGTTTGTCTTTCCAACACTGAAAGTAAGTTTGAATTCAATATTATATAGTATAGTATATTTGTATGTAGTCATATAATAAGAAATGTAGTAGATACAGATAGTATTCTTTCTAAATAATCAAGTCACTCTCTACATCAAGTTAAAGGTTTGTATATAATGGGACTTGTAAGGAGAATTTTTTCTTAAGTACGAGTACAGAGGAATACAAAAACTAAAAGAAAAGCGCACACGAGTACAGAGGAATACAAAAACTAAAAGAAAAGCGCACACTGTTTGCAAATTCAGCTACTCACGAAGACTCTGACTCTAATACATCAAAGCGCAATAGTTCTGAGTCAAAACCCCCGAGAAATACTTCCGAAGCCATGAAACCGACTCTCTCACTTACTTGAAAGCCCTAACTTAGGTATAAAGATCCAATATATTTGCAGTGTTCTTATGTACAACTGACAGAAGTTTGATTTGAATAGGTTCTGCGCCCTAAACTACTATTCATATAGAAAAATGATCTTCGGATAATCTTAAGTGTACTTTCTTATCTTTCCAACCGTACTCACATTTTTATAACTTCCTTAACAAAATTATTGAAACAAATTTATCTTAACCTAATGACTACGACTTCCGAAACAAGAGTTCTCAGCTGAGACTTATGAGTGTAAAATGTAAGGTTTCTTTTTAATCAAAGCTGTTTTATTATTTTATTAAGTAAGGTATATAGTAAGTGTAGCCTTTGGGAAGGTAAGGAGCCAAGCATAAAATTACTAGAAGACTATTTTTCTGTATCGATATAGTAGAGTTTAGGCTCTATAGCATATATAAAGTCAATGCTTGGCAGTTTTCCATAAGTATCAATACAGAATAGTTTAGAGAATCGAATCAGCACGCGCACATATGGATTTCTGTTTCATCGCTTAAGAAGTAATTCTCGAGGATTTTGCCTGAGCTCACATGTTTTAAATTTTTTATCTACATGGATTCATACTATATTTTTCTGGGAAAAATTTTCTATTTTAGATTTTTGGAGGTACAAAATATATTTCTAACGCACAAATTTGGCATTCAAAAACTGAAATGTCATATACGAAATACAAGTATTAACGCAATGTGTCAAAGTTCTCTTGGATACCCTGTATATTATAAAAGTGGAAACATTTATCACTATTCAATGCTTGCATACCTTAATTCTTTTAAACATTTGATTGCAAATCCTCTTACGGTTGGATCAGGAAAGGCATAATCTAATAACTCTAGCGATCGTTCGACTGATATTGTGCGCCACTGTTTAAGAAGACTACAAATTTCTGATACTTCATCCCTGTTGTTCCATTCCACGCAATGTAGTAATATAGGAAGAGCTTCAGGTGCGTCATTGAGGCAATCTAATCTGAAAATTTAGCTTATGTTTTATGTTATAATTTAATGAGAGCTTTTTTAAATACCTTTTTGACCATATAGCATTCCTTTCTTGATCGTGCATTTCATATAGCCTATCATTGCCTAAATATGGGACTAAAACTTCCGTAATTGTTCTTGTATCTTGTGCACTATCTCGGTTTAAGCTTTTAGTTCTTGCAATCTCAGCTGCATGTCCCAAAATTGTTTCTTCCGCAGGATACAAAATCGTATGTTCGCTTTCATAGCTACGAATATCAGATATAGAAACATTTTATAGTTCAATAGAAAGTAAATTTACACTTAAAAATATTTGTCAGTTTTTTAGAAGTTATATATAGTTGTATCATTCGCAAACTTTGAATTCTGTACATTTACTTACACTTAATTCATTCTAAAAACATGTAGCATCAGTTTATAACATGTGTCTCTCATCTGCAACAAATGCAGCGTGTATGACGGCCCAATCAGCTGAAGCATACCGGCCAAAATTCCACGTTCTTATAAGTTTTTTTTTTGTAGTAGTAGATCGGGTGTTCATCACTGCAAACAATTCGCGATTATCAAACTGACAATTAGAGATTTACTGCCACGGACAATCCGTGCGTTCAGATGTCACAACCCGAGGTGATTTTAAGCACTGCGATGTGCGTATCACATGAATTGAAAAAGTAGGGATCACACCGCACTCCGATTTAGCGACTGAACAATTGGTATGCACTTCAATTCGAAATGTCAATTTTGAAAGTATCCAACTTTGATAAAAGGTCTGTTTGATGAAAACCCCGGTTAAACCTAGGGTTTAACCGGGCTACACCATCTTGTTTTTTGAAAAACCTAGGGCTACCCCGAGCTTACACTAAAAATTTCTCGGGGTATGGTTTGACATTTGTCACTTGCAATTTGTTGCTGATTGGGGCATATAAATTACTTTTTGAGCAAAAAAAAGCAAAATTTATAAGAAAAGAAATAAAAAAATAGCTAGAGCACATTTTATTGGTCTTCACCCATTTTATAAATAACTTTTTACAATTAATTATACTCAGGAGAACTGTAAGACGAATGTTATTACACTAGGTTTACCCACCGTGCGTTCAGCCGCACGCAGAATATCACACTTTCACACAAAATGTCGTTCAGGCGACCGAAGCGTTGCCATTTCCGTAGCGTAAAATGTGCACACCGGTGTGAACATTTTTAATAGCTGAACGCTCCGGTGTGCTTTGATGTGCTGGGGATATGACAACGCATCGGTCGCCTGAATGACATTGTGTGTAAAAATGTGACATTCTGTGTGTTGCTGAACACACGGAATAAATAGTTGACTTTTTGGATCAAACTTGACCATCATGGGTGAAGTGTCAATGAAAATGGAGCAAAATGCCATATTGGAAGAACTTAATATGACAAAGGTGCCACTAAACCGCATTTCTTCTTGGGCTGTTCACTACCACCGAAAAGCGACTTATTGTCGACTACGAGTCACTACCAAAGACAATTTTGCGTTCACAACGCCAAACTTTGACAATAACTATATTTGACCTGTTCAGTCTGCCCTTTGAAGGTAGTAAATAGGCGACATTTGACAAAACTACACTGCGACAACGACTACGCTAGGCAGTGGCTGTGAATAGGGACAAATACCCCAAAGGAAACGCCCTGCGTGACCACAGCTGAGAGAGGCCATCAGCTACGGTAAGCTATTCTAAGACAAAAGCAAAATTCTCAGACCAAAACCCTGGCACCTTTTTAACAATAATACTAACTTCCATCCGATTTCAGAGTTCTATATCGGAGATCCACAAATGAAAGCGATATTAGCTTCGGCATATTTCCTTGACACTGATTGCGTTCACCCTACTGTTTAAAAATGGATTGAACACAACAACGGGAACATTTAGATGATAATAAGTTCCGACATAAATGATCGCCACATCATCTGGAGGAACTCGGACATCAACAAACGGGTTGACCGTCTTATTACATTTATACTTTCAAATAACCGCTGCAATAAGCAAGCCTTTGTGAATATTATAACGCAAGAGGTACTTGATCTGATTCTTGGAGGCTATACATTAAGCCCTAAGACAAGACACTCGCAGGTTTCGGAAGAGTCACCAATGTTTGAGCACAAACAAATACGATCCATTTTATAACTGAATACATTTTATAATTCACATAGGTAAACTGACTAAAAAGACAAACGAATCGGTTCACTTGGAAACACGCAAAGATAGTCAGAATAATTGCATGAATCCAACAAATTGTGATACTCTCATATCATAAGAAACTCTCTTCTGATGCGAAAAGCGACAACCTAAAATAAGCAAAAAAAAAACAGACTGGGAAGAATATAAAGAAGTCCTAACCGAGTGTAACCGCGAAAAATTAGTATATCCAAGAGGCGATCATGGTGTATAAAAAACACCTGCTTATACTACAATTCATAAAATCCTGTTCAAAAGATGTCCTAGTACCTCAGACTGTTAAGGGTTAATTTATGGTTAATGTTAATGGTAGCTGGTCTGTATCAGCTTGGGTGCCAGCTACTAGGCGGGTCCACAGGTGGTGGATAGGGGGATATCCTGTAAGCTAACAGAACACCTTCGAAAAGCCAATAAGGAGTCCCGAACCAGACACCCCATGCCAAGGTGGAACAGCATCCGCCGAGGACTGCGTGGCTAATGGCGCGCTTAGTCATTAGTATGCGAACTCAGGCAAATTAGCCTTCCCATGGTAATGCAGATCTCTGCCACGGTGACAGTTGATTCTCCGCTATTCTTGGGATCCGTATGGATAATTTGATTTTCAAAGAGGTTGGTACTCCTCTAAATGTGGCAAAGGACACTGTGGATACATTCCTTGATATCGAAGGAGCCTTCAACAATGTCAAAACAGGGACTACCTAGGATGTCCTGATGGTCTGGGTCAATCCTATATACGCAAAGAAATGACTCATTGCTCAATAACTTCCTCATAAACTCAGAGCTTGGCAACAGTAAAGTTAGGAGTATATCTCGAGAGGTACTTTACAAGGTGGGGTACTTTCACCTAGACTTTGAGAAATCTTCTTAGTAAGCTCGGAAACTCGTTGCCAACCATAGACTTATTCTCTGCTAGGTGCCGGGCCACAGTGATGTATGGGCTTTGTGAATGCCCCCAGCTTGGTAGCTACTTATTCCGCAAATTAGGTGAAATTGCAGACAAAGAGTTTGGGCACCTGGTAAGGTTCATTAAGTCTTGTGCCTGGTTTTAACGCATCCATCTACCCTAAATTAAGAAATGGCTGATCATAGGTACATATTTCGATAGCCGCCAGTTTAAACTAACCTAGCTACATTAGAATGGAAAAACAAACTCCGCAGCTGCGTGCACTGATACATTTTCCAAGTTCTATAGAAATTGAAAGTGATGCAAAGATCAATAGATATCCTCCGGTAGACGATTATCGCTCTAAAATTTAAGGCTTAAACACAATTCCGACGATAGAGCGACAGAACGACAGACGACAGCGAATATTTCGCTCCGAAACAGGCATTCGAAAAATTGGGAACACAATTGCAACGACAGGCGATGAGCGACGATTGTGGAAGAAGAAGATATTGAAAATTTATTTGTTAAATGTTTCGAGCGTTTCAAAAGGACATGTGACAGTTTTACAAAGCTGTTCTACTGTATGAATATACTGTGCTCTGGCCTTGCAAATTTAAAATCCTTTGAATATGTTGTCGTCGCTTTCTTCGATAATAATCGCTTTTCATATAAAAAATATTATTTATAATGTTTATTTTTTTTCAATGTCTATTTCATGGAGTAATAATTTTATATATATATTTTTCTCTTTAGTTTTTCCTAAATAAAAAGTAATTTAATTGAAATTTGACATTTGGTACTTTATATTTGATATATGACAGTTGAAATTATCTCAGTAGCAGTGTGAACACCCTCGAACGATATCAAAATTACCTCGTCGAAATTACGTAATTTTGGCGCAGTCTGAACATGGTATTAAGCAAAAATTAGAAAAAGAAATAACTAGACCACATTTTATTTGTCTTCACCCATTTTATAATTTTTCACAATTAGGCTTACCCTAACTTCAAATAACTTGTTCGATGAGTACACAAAACTCTGTAGGGTAAAATTTACCCTAGTACTTTAAACGGTGTTTTCATCGAACAATGTTATAGAACTTTTGCTCACTGACATTTATAACCGCTGATACTACTGAAATTGCTTACATTAATATGGGACCACTTTTCCATAGTTTTGTCTTTTTGGTATAATAAGTTCTATGCGAAATCCACCATAGTATAGTGGAGTTCAAAATGAATATATAAAACAGAAATAGAAGGCAATATTCTATCCCCTATACCTATTTTTAGGGTTAGACAAACAAAAATTGCTTATTTTTATTTACTTAAAAATCAGTTAAAGGAATATTTGATGTTACAGAAGATAAGACTCCAATAAAAGGAATAATTTCGAATGTATTTGGAATTTGTAATATAAATTTAAAAGTGAAATTGAAACTTGAAATCAAGATAATTGTCACACCCCTGCCTACTAAAGTTGTCCCATATACTATAAATGGACTGACTGATCTCCTGTTTCATGTGGCACCAGTTTTGATTTCAAAAAGTATGCTCTGACTGGCGCTGTTTTTAATTATCTGGGAATTTACTTATATATGCATGTCAGTGGGATTTACAGAATTTTCCACAAAAGTATTTGGAACTATTTGTATTGTTAAATTTTAATTATAAGGCGAAGGAAATGTTTTTTACAAGGCTCTTTTGGTTGGAAATACCGCTGAATCGTAACAGTTCAGTGGGAAAGAGACAGGAACATGAAAGTGGTGCCATTTGCTTTCATGCATTTTTGGTTCAACGAGCAGTCCATTTATATACATGTCAGTGAGTTGTCCCAAATAGAAAATGAAGCAGTCCATGTAATACATGTCAGTGCTTTCGTTGTATAGTTTTTAACAGAACATAGCCCCCATTTAACGTATCTTACGGAATTAATAAAAAGTAAATAACAGGTTGTAGAAAAACTTCACTATGGTAGGAAAAATGCCACTATGATTTTAAAAAAGATCTTAAGAGAAGAAAAAAAATTAAAAATTATTCAATTTCTTAAATCAAATGTACTTTCACTAATAATAGGTGAGTCACGCAATACTTGCGAAAAACTACCCATTCGAATAACTTTTCACAAAACAAATTTCATTCCCTATTAGCAGGCCAATATATTACAATTATTTTGGATAATAATCACAATAGACCTATGGTGGCCGTAGTGAATGGGACGTAAAACAACTCTCACTACTCAAATCTAATCTTTGATAATCTTTATATTGGACTGTATTTTAACTGTGGAGTATGTTTTACTATAATTTTAAAAGTGGGCGTGGAAATGCGAAGCGAAGAAATGAATATATATATTATACACAATAGAGTTGAAACACTTAACAAAAGTCTTTTGTATAAATACATGACTGAAGCGTATGTAAATGAAAATGATGTCGCAAAGTTGAATACAAAAGATGAATCGTATACACTAAGTAGAAGCATATATACTAAAAAGGAAAAACAATTTAGATCGAGATGAACTAAAATGCTTTAGAATGAGCTATAAGGAATTTTATGAAAAGGTTTAGTCAGAATTTGGTGAAGTTTTCTTTAAAATTCCCCATTCTGTACCCAAAATTTCACACTTTCTGCGTTTTTTGCACTTTTTTTTTAAATATCCATTGAAAATGGCTTAAAAAGCTCATTCCCTAAAGAGAATTGCCTACTTTCTAGCATTTATTGAACTTTGTCCCTGGATGCATATGTTCAAGGAAAAGAGCAAAACACGCAGAAGGGTTACTTTTGGGTATAGTTTCTAGGTCTATTTAAAACGAAGCTTTTGAGATTCCGAAATTCAGTATGAAAAACTGATGATGACATAGTTTTTGATAAAAATAGTAGTTAAATAAAGAAAACTGAGTTAAAATTCCGAAGTTTGAGCTTTGTTGAGCCATAACTTGAAAGCGGAGAGGGGAAAAATTAATATATCATTGGAAAGGTCCAACGATTATCTATCCAACAACTTTTAAATCATTGCCGTAGGGCGTGACCTTCGTATTGACCCTCATACAATTTTCGTTTGTCTAAGCATGAACTATTCATAACCTCCGGGTGTAACACCAAGACGGAACACCCCGTATATAAAGAGAAAATTAAACAAAATTTAAAGAAATTGAATAGCAAAAGTACACAAAAGAGTCGATGCGGAATTGAGAAGCAAACAGACAACTGTTTCGTAGATTTTTGATATCAGATTTCGTAGAATGTTGATCGACCGATTTCTATAATCCCCAGTGTTTAAACACCGTAAAATAACCCCATTTAATTTCATGCTACAATAAAAACCCTAAATATCAAACGACTAACAGTAAAAAAACGCACTATACTATAACACAGCATAAGATAACTTTTACCAATTTCGCCTGTGTTAAAAGAAGAATATATGCTCAATCAACTGCAATTTATTGCTGACCATACCCCTTAAGTAATATTTACTTTGTGCATGCTTGCTTACATTTATGATCACTTACTTGTGGAATGTTAAATTTATGGCTGCACATTCTTCAATTCGCGGATTCGATTCAACAGTACCCAAAGAGTGAAAAAGATCATCTGATTGAATATCATCGGCATAGGTCCAAGTATGTAATTGTAAACATCCAGATTTAAGTTGATGCTTATAATCAAAAAGAGTCGTATTGGCCCATGCTAGAGGATTCATATATAATTCTTTACTATCTTTTACTCGTCTTATTCTTGATCCTCCTAGTTTTGTGGATTTTGTTATTTCATATACAACTAGACATAATTTAGCCATTCTAGGTATATTCTGCACATTGATATCGAAATTTAAAGTCTGTTCAAAATAAACGTCATTTATATTATGTAATGAAATTTCTTTTGATTTTTTATGAGCACAAAGGGATCGTTCTCCATGATATAAACCTAAATGTACGCCAACCTAAAATTAGATAACACTATATATATAAAATACACTACAACCTTGTGTAAGTTACCTCCACTGTTCTGCTTAGATCACAATTAATATTTTGGATAGAGTGAAGATTTAATTGAAATGGTTGTTCTATACTCCATGATGATATATGTTTCAATCTTTTCCGAAATGTACATGAAGAAATTGTTTTATAATTTGCTGTAGATCTATTAGACTCCAGTGATGTAGATAAATTTGTTGTAAATACTTCTAGGTTTTGGATAAGTTTCATTACTACAGTGGGTACACCGTCTCTAGAGAGGGTTTCCTGAAACCATGTTCAATTTTAAAAATTACTTCTACAAAAATAAAATGGGCGTAACCTACCTGTATATAGATAAATTGTATTAATGGATAATCACCGAATAAATATTCATCACGGCCACAGACTTTTAAGATTAAATCGTTTGCACGATCACCTCGCTTTATCTTAGTTCTTGCCATTTTAGATAAAACAGCGTCCAGCAACTTATGAGGAGTTAAATTATATGGCACACAAAAGGTAAAAGATGTTTCGTCATTCTCTAACTTTACCGTGATAACGAAATTATCTTTTCGTAAACGCCCTTTTATAGTTTCTGGCATATCAGGCAATTTAGCTAAACGTAGGGGATACTGATACATAAGCTTCTCTATCCATGACATATTCCTCCGTTCGATTTCAATCTCCTCTCCTAGTAAAGACATTTTGTATCGAAAATCATTTACCTCCGAGTTTTTTAGGGCTCGAAAGTCATCAACACATCTGCCTATGAGCAGCCCTATCAATTTGCATATCTCAGAATCAGATGAAGATTCAGTAGTAGGTTGCCGCTCTGCCAACTGCAGTGTGCAAAAGTACGGTTGAATATCACATAATCTCTTAGATTCGTTGACAAACTCCTCTAAATTAGCGAACCCAGATATAGCACTTACCACGTACATAGACTGCTCCTTCAAAAAGCTATATAATGGGTATTTTTTTGCTAACGCCCATAGATCCTGCAGAAAATATCAATGCATATAAATTATGATTTCCTATTAATTAACTACCTCTTTGATTTCTCGTATTGTTGCTGTTGGGTGAACTTGCATTGGAATTATTAATCCATTTGGCATAAGACAAAATACATCGACAGAATCGGGTGGATCATTCTGCCAGAAGTCAATGGATAAAGTATCTAACGGTGATGGAACCATTTCGAAAGGATCTAGCTTTATATTTGAACTAAAAGACATGACATGACACACGGTTGGAGGCGAACCTGACATTTATGTTGTTGTTGACTCTCTTAACTGTCATTCATTATTCTTTAGATATTTATAATTCTACTTTTATTTATAGACCTCGGATTGATTTTCTAATTATTAATAATTTAAAAAAACAAACACACAGAAATCCCACTAAATTTCTATTTAATTTACTTCTACATAACAAACGTAAAGCCTTTTTTGTTCCGCATTTCTGCTGCTAAAGTGACCCAGCTTGTACTCTTGTAGCTGTACTGCCAGAATCGAAAAACTTAACGAAAATCCTGTCTTCGTTTACAAATAGTCATTAGAACTGTCAGTTAGTACTGACTACGTCCCTCAATATACTTCTACCACTGACTCAATCGACTGAGCGTTATTGTCATTTTCCTATAAGCCTAGTACGCTGTTCAAGCGAAAATTTCGCCTGCACTATGGGCATTACACGGAAAAAAGTTGTGGAGAAAATGTAAAATCATTAATTAAATAACATTAAACTGCCTGAAGTAATACACGTAAATCACAAATTACAAATATGTGCCAAAGCACCAAACATCAAAGGGTATATCTGTCAACTTATCCGTGCGAAATATATGTCTGGATGTATAAATCGCTGCGGAAAAATGTCTCCACTTCATATTAGCGCCATCTGCATTCCATGATCTAAACATTGATTTTTTCTTTCGAACAGCATACTACTTACTTTACAAAATCCCAAACCGAAATTTTCTTGGCACTTTTCGCCCACATTTTTTTACATACATTTTGTACAGGAAACGAGATTTTCGCTAGAACAGCGTACTAGGCTTAAGCGATTAAAATATCACTTGGACACAAGAAAATATATTTTTTTAATTTAATTCGATTTTCGGGTGTAAAACTTCATCTGATTGGTTGAGTTTTACATGTTTTTTATGTAGTAAAGTTCGAGTAAAATGTGACATTTCCATACAAATTTTAGCGCAGGTAAAATCGCAAGCAAAAATTTTACTGATGATTTTAGGCTGAACTACAATACGAAATTGGACAACACTGAGGTTTACTTACGAAAAACTGATATTTTTAGCTTAAATATATATCACATTCCGTAAGAGTTATTATCTTGATGTTTTCAATTTTAAAAAGTGGTAAAAGTGAAAATATTAACAAATGGAAGTTGATGTAATTGAAGATTTGTGCTTTCTATTAATTCGCAGTACCATTTTTATTCCATTTTAATTTTTACATTGCACTTGCAATCATTTAAACCTAGTATGGAGTTCGAGTAAAAAGTGACATTTCCACATAAATTTTGCTGCTGGTAAAATTCCAATCAAAAGTTTTACTCAGCTCATTACTCCAGTACGGAGCTCACTAGTAAAATGTGACATTTTTCTATTATAAGGCAGATGGCGTTTTGTAAGTCTCCACTCATTTTACTGACCATTTTAATATGCAGTGCATTAAATGCTGGTAAAATTTTGATATTTATTTGATTGTTGATAAAGCGAGTTTATTTAGTTTTTCCCGTGGATATCCTTGGCGACGATATAGACTTAAACCTGTTGCAGCAACAATCTCGTCGTCGATTTGATGATTAATGTCCATTATAAATAATAATCATTTAACATTTTTAAAAATACTTTCGATTAATTGTGATTTTATCGGCAGTCACTTCGATTTCTCAACAAAATACTTACGTCAACTTTTTACCAGCTTAAGCCTAGTATCGAGTTCGGGCAAAGTAATATTTAACGCGGTCTGCAAATTTTTCACATTAAAATCGCTGGTAAAATTTTGACGTATGCTAATTTGGAGAAAACAAAGTGACAGATGTCTAAAAATTTTATCGCTGAAAAACTTTAAATTGTTTATAAAATTTAGATAAATGTTCCTACAATTTACAATTAAAAATTGACTTAATTAATCTGAAAATTGTTAAAAGAACTTAAATCTTTCAATAAATTAAGAAAAAAGTCTGAAAATTTTCAATTAAAATGGAATTCTTCAATGAGTTCAAAAAACAATCTGAAAAATGTCATAGAAACAGGAAATGTCATAATTTTACCAGCATTTTAATGCTACGTGCATTAAAATGTTCATTAAAATAAGTGGAGACATGCAAAGTGTCATCTAACTTAAAATAGCGAAATATTCACTTTTTACCAGTGAACTCCGTACTACACTAGTAAACTCATCAGTAAAATTTTTGCTTGCGAACTCCATACTGCATCAAGGTATATAGAATACAAGTATTCCCATTAAAAGTTTGACACATTACAGCTGATAACCTGTGACGTAATTCTGTGACTAATGTATATACCTTTTTTTTTTTAGGAAAGACATAGAGAGGAGAGTGAGAGTACTGTGCTCTCTGTACCGTACTTTCCTATACAATCAGGATAATACGTCCCCTAATGGTGGGGAACTTGGTTCGTAATGGGATTACTTGTATTCTATATACTTTTTGGTACTGCCTGAGATAACTCACAACTAGATGTGAAAAACTCCATATAAGCCCGGATCACTTTTTGAAAGCTCTTTAACTTTTTACTCAACCAAAGAAAGCTATCATTGCGAAGAATTTATGTGGCATAATACAGCAAGAGAGAGAGCGAATGTATGGAGCTTTCTATTATAGGGCCATTAGCTCGTTTTAATACGACCGTTTTTAGTGTGTTTTTTTTAGATCGGGATGTAAGTTGTCTCAGGTACTGCACTATTAAAGACCTCAGTAAAATTTTTGCTTGGGATTTTCCCACTGGTAACATTTTTATGGAAATATCACTTTTTACCTGGACTCCGAACTGTGTTACTCGAACTCCGTACTAGCCTTTAACAGCTACGTGTACGACGGCCCATATAATTTATATAACTTGCAAACATCTGAACGCCCCTTTAATGTGTAAACTATTATATAAAATATGATAATAATTGTTGTTTGCTACGTGGCAGCACTTTTTGAATAACTTGATCATGCAATTCACATGACATGGGATTAGGATTGGGTTTACCTACTCTGCCGCAGGAGGAACATACATGCATCCAAGATAGAGTGGTGCGCTAGTATGACTCAATGCATGTGGTGACGTCACAATATCATTCTTCGTAACAAAAATACGTAACATAACGTATTTTGATATATAACGTTTTAACAACACCAACTTCAATATGGCGAACCATGGTTCATATTAATCAGTCATATCTGTTACGCTTTTTTTTTTGGATTTCGTGCAATGATTAGTACAATTCCCATTATTGAATTTACCGTTGACCGTTTTTAGTGTGCATACAGCAAGAGATTTTGATTTATTGGTGTAGTTTAATAACAATAAGTTTGACGAAGGCTTTTTAGTCTGAGACGCCGAAAATTTTTTGGTTTTTTCGAAGTATTTTGAGTTAACAGTATAATGTTTGAAGACGAAAATGTAAGGATTTGTGTTACTGCAAAAATATATATCTGTTTTGATTTTAAACAATTTATTGTAGTATATTATAATAGCTTTTTAATACTCTACAGGATGACAAAAGCATTCTGCGTTAAGTAGTAATTCATACCATTATGGATTTCGATTTGGTAACAATTAAAAAATGTAAAGTTTTAGAATTCTCACGAAAGCAATTAAATCACATTGCCATTAATGGGTAATTTGTGAGCAGTGTGTACTTAATAACGAGTTAGTTTAATTACAGAGGATTTCGATATGTTTCTTTCAAAAGCTTTACAAATGGAAGCATGTAGGTACTTCAAATTGGGATCAAAAGTATCGTGAAAATAAATCTTTGGATAAACAGGCATCTCCAATGTATGTACATTATTATGAATTCTGTAGGTACTTCCAAATCTAATTACGGAAAACATTCTGAACAACGCAGCCGAAAAGGCGGAATATATACAAATAAAAAAAAAAGCTTTATTAAAAGACCCTGACTAAGGTCACGTTTACATACCTATAGCCTTTGAAAGGTTTTAAATTTTGTAATCTTTTTATTTATTACCATCATTGCGAGTAAATCGTTATCTCTTACTAAAAATTTGAGAACGTACTCAATATATAGAAAGGAAACTAGATTACCAGTGTATTAAAGGGAACATCAGAAATTCCCATTTCAAGTTACTTCAAGAAAGGGAGCTTCTGAAAATCAGTAGACGTAACCGTATTTGTCGTACGGTCCTTCATGTGGTTTTGGTTTTCCGATACGTCGACCGACTGTGCCTTGATTCTAATCGGTTGACAATGGGCCATCCCACACGACTATTCCTGATGCAGTATGCAAACAGGTTTTCTGGGGAAGAGGTGAGAAAAAGCACAGAGATATCTACACTTTGGTTTGGAGATATATGCAGGAAATATTTCTTCAAAATGTAGAGATATTACTTTGCTTCTTTCACCTCTTCCCTAGAAAATCGAATTGCATACTGCATCAAGAATACTCGTGTGTGTTGGCCTAATGTTGTTTAGGGCCAATCAAGATACACGCTACTAGCTTCAAGTTACAAATTTCAGTTTGCAATTGCGTACCGTAGAAACTGCTACATAGAGGGCTTCAAGCTACATGGACTGCTTATGTTCATAGGAATACGCTGAAATGACTCGAACATCTGTACAGTTCTTCGTTTGATATTCGATCTGTCCGAATTTTAGGGAAGCGGGGTTGGCACCTATTTACAAAAGTCTGCAACAAGCTGTTATGGATTGGGTGACTTGGAACATTTCGCAACCATACAATTTTTAAACTAAATACTAGAAGAAATCCTGAAATGAACGTAAAACGAAATGCAACTAAAACAAAGATTTACGTGTTATATATGCAGACTTTTCTTGCTATAAGGCAGAGGTGGCCAAAGCGTCGTCCGCGTATAGTCGCTCGCTTGTCTGATATGTATACATCTTGACATGAAGCAAATGTTTTGTTAATTTAATCTACAAAAGTTAGATCATGAGGAATTCTTTGAAAAATTATCATTTTGTAAGAGACGCAATGATTTCGTAATTTTCCTTAAACTTCTAAATTCTTCAAATATTTCTAAATCCTTTTTTTGGAATGTTATGCCTTCTTCATTCCTCTGCTAATGTAGAACGGGTATTCTCGGCAATTATAACATTAATAAAACCAAAATAAGAGATGAACTCAACACAGACAGCACAGAATTCTTAATTCTTTCGATATTTTTTGTAAATTTATTTTTCATTTTATTCCAATTCAATGCTGAAATAAAAATAGAAGAAATATCAATAAAATTAAAGGAATTTTCGGATGTAGGCCAAATACTAGTTCAGAATGAAATCCTTAACTTAAACTGCGATATATTTTTGAAATCAAGTTTGCAAGTTTGGTTTTTGAAGTGGTATTTTGCATTTATTGATAGAACGGCTCGTCGGACAGCAAAAATGATTATAATCAATTTTATAGGATTTCGTATTCTGAAGAAGTTCTTAGTACAATAAAAATATCTAGAACTGATCGTTTTCACAGTATACATAAAAACCTAAACTTTTATATGGCAACACTAAGAATGGGTTGTCCGATTTAGTCCATTTTTGACGGACATAGAAAAATCAAAATAACTTAATATTATGCGTGGGTGTCCAATCTCCATTTTGCTCTACCATCATTATTTCTGTGCGTTACAAACGGAATGACAAACTTAGTATACTCTATAGATTTCATCTAGGGTATAAAAATGTACCAAGTCGAGCAACACTTTTTTGATGTTACTATACAAAATTTTGCGTAGCAATACTAAAAAAATCGGGCAATCCCTTGGTGTTTCCATGCAAAAAAAATTTTTTTCAAATATTTGGACACTGCCTGAGCGTCGATGTAGAAATTTTGTAACAGCGTTTTCATAAAAGTAGTAAATAAAATTTCAAAACTGAATTACATCGGGCAACCCCTTCTTGGTATTGCCATGCCGAACTTTTGGTTTTCGCTTTATTTAACTTTTATTTTCATTTTATTTAACTTTTATTTTCATTTAGGGTATAATATTATTAGCCTTAGACCAATTGTAAATTTTCCTCTTATTTAATATTTATATATTATTAAATTACATCTGGTTAAAATACGAACTAAAACTAGAATGAAAAAGTGACTGCTTATTATACAAACGATGATATTTATAGATTTTTAATCTTAACAAATATGCAATAGTTCAAGCTTCCAAACCTTTATGTTTTTCACACGAGTCTATTAGAAAAACTTGAATATTGATTTTAAACTAGAAGATAAATAAGATCTCATGCAAGATTCTATATGACAACTTCAGATGATGTATTGAAAATCAATTACTGTTTGTATATTTTATATGCGACTGATAAAAGGTGATGATGAGATTACCTCATTACAAATACAGTCACCTTGAATGGGTAAATAGAGTAACGGGCTACACAGCAACGAAATATGGAGATCATATTTTCCCCACCTTGCATATTCAAGAACTGCTCTAAAGCTCAACATACAACTACTCTTTGACAGCGGTTCATTTTAGTGAAACTTCCAATGGGACAAAATATAGGACATAATAAGTTGTCTTGCACAGTTTTGTTGAGAATTATAATTAAAAAAAATTTATCTCTGCCAGTGGGGGATTTGATAAAAATCAATACGGTTTTCAAGAAAAATGTGGTACGGATTCGGCCATAACTGAGTCAATGCACTTGATAAAGGAATACTTAGATATGGGTATGTATGTAGGGGTTGTGTTTATTGATTTACGAAAGGCCTTTTATACAGTTGACCATAAGATACTGCTGGAAGTCTCGGTTGAACTAGGACTACGAGGTAAATCTAATGTACTCATTAAAGACTATTTATCACGCAGAACGGTCAGAACCAAAATAAATGGAACACTCAGCTCTCCCTTAACTTTTTGCACGGGCGTACCTCAGGGATCAATAATTGGACCAACATTATACCTCCTGTATATCACAAACATATCATCCGCTGGTCTCATGGGAAAGTACCATATATTTGCGGATGACACAAATTTGATCTATTATGCAGCAAATGAGCAAGTGTTAGTAAACAAATTTCAACATGATATGGTAAATCTTACAAATTGGACAAATGGTAACAAACTCTCTCTCAATGAGGATAAAACCAAATACATGGTGCTGAAACAAAGAAACAAGGATATACCTCGGTATAAATATTGATGAGAAACTCAACTGGAGCAGGCACGTCGACGAAATAGCTTCGAAAATCAACCCAATTTTAGGTGTCTTGAGAAGAGGCGCTAGATTGAGTAGTCACACAGCTCTTGCCATTTACAACGCACATATTGCGTCGCACATTAGATATGGATTACTAGCGTGGAGCCAATGCATTCAATCCGAAAAAATTAGAGTGAAGAGATTGATAAATAGAGCCTTAAAAATTCTTTTCCGTATGCCTTGGAGAACTCCTTCGACGGAATTACACGCATATACAAAAACCCTAAGCATATTTACAAAATTGTACGTGGACTCATCAAATCAAATATACGAGTAGACACACACACATATCTATACATAACCATCGGACGAGGAAGAGAGAAAATCTAAGATTGGTACGGCCAAAAACAAACAGAATTAGAAAAGGGCTTCTATACACGGCGAGCAAAATCTATAACGAGCTTCCCGATGTTATAAAGGTAAGCTCTAGTTTTAACGTATTCAGCTCTAAGCTCAAAAGCCAAGTCAGGGATTTACCCATTGACTGTGAGACTGATTGAATGTGCCTCGCTATAATGTGTAATATGCAATTTTAATAAACATTATTCGTAAAGCGCACACTAATGTTGTAACATGGAACCTTCTAGAAAATATAATGACAACTTTTTCATTGATCTGATATCCTAACATATAAATATGTAAAAAAGTACTCTTCTCTAATACCAGCTAGATGCTGTCTGAGAAGAGGTATAAGCTAAATATTAGCAAATCTGATGAGTCATGCTAGAATTAGAGTGATGGAGAGAGTGGTGGTTGGAGGAAAAAACGAACTAACTGCAAGACAATTTGAATCATACTCTATTATCTTCTTGCTTGTTACATGAAATTATAGTTATGTCTTAAGTAGAAGCTTAAGCTTTCATAATAAATAACTTTTGTCTGATCATTTCGATGAATAACAATTTCTTGTTTCCTAAAATGCCTCCTCCTTTGCCGATTCTTATCATTCTATTTTTATTCGTTTTTTTTACACTTTACTTATTTATTTATTCATTTTTGTATCTTTTTGTTTTAGTAATATAATAACAAAAAGCATTAAAAAAAACTGTGCAAATGTCGGATTTTGTATATACCTAATATTAATTTTTGTTCTAAACTCCCTAAATTATTAATCATTTTAGAATATTTGTAACTCTTGTTTAACTGCTAATTAATTAATTTATTCTTGTTGCTAGATTATAATGTCATAAATATATATACTTATTTTTATATTATGTTTTTTTTTAAGTCTTGCATAGTAAATTTTATTTTAATGCTTTATTGGATATATATTACTGTTAATTAATTGATCTTATTCCCTTTTTCTTTTTAATTGTTAGTAGCATGTTTCAACGCAAATATCATTGTTTTGTGGCGAGTTATGTATGGGAACAATGACTTGTTCTCTTCTGGGAATTATTATAGGTTGAGAAATGAATTCACTCCTCCGTTTTACATCTGGAGGATGGCTGGATTTTTTACATCGTTTTTTTATTATGATTATAATAAGAAGAGTAGAGCAAACCATTATCAGAATAGTACCAAGAGAAGAAGTTAAAATATTAAACTTCTTGTGTAAGTAAGCAGTTGATTTACTTGCTTCGCTTTGAGCCATGTCGTACTCTAAATACTCAATAGTCTTGCTACTTTCCTTAGGAATGGTACGTAACGATGATGGTTCTAGTACTTTTAAACTTTTTATGTCGCCCTCATTAACCTTCTGTATTCTTAAAATTGATTTGTATTTATCCAGTATTGGTATTTCTAGATTTCCTGGTTCGGTGAACGATAAATTATACAACGCATTTGTTTTAAAAGGAATAATAAACTCTGCAAGTCTGAATAAACAAGGTTGTAAGAGTCTAAATATACCTACACCTTGTAAATGCACAGTAGATAAGCCATCTGGACACTGACAATATAGTGGACTTCGATTATGCATCCAATATAACCAAGTATTTTCATGCTGCATGGGAATTAAAACATTGTCAAAATGTTTCAGTATTCGATGACCACAGGTAGGTGATTCTGAGAACGGATTTTTGAACAAATTTTTGATGCAATCTCCTTCCTTTGGGATTATGCGCATGGGCTCTACCGATTCGCAAGTGAAGAATGTAGTGTTTAATGGGATGCAACGTAATTTGAATTTTTCTTCACTTAATTCAAAATTTTTGTGTAAAAATGAACTATGAAATAAGTAGTCTGCTATATCGTCAAAAATGGAATAAATACCATCTTTTACTAGGTAGATCTTATTTACACTGAAATATGGACTTTGTAGGTATAACGATTTTAATGAGGATTCTATCACCTAAGCATTGAGAATATGCTTTAGTGATAAGCTTTATTATGGAAAAATCAGAATCTATATCATATTGAGTTTATGTTAATTCATCATATAGTGGTTTAAATTGTTTATCGGGAAATATTAATGGCCTTAGTTCTTGGCATTGAATTGATTCCAAAACAAAAATATTTTTGTAAGTTGTTCTGAAATTTTTTGTATTTCATTTAACATGAATAAAGCGACTTCGTTCATTTCTGCCATTACGTGAATCAGTCGTACTTCAGTTGTGGTATTATTTAAAGTATCTTCCACAAAGGAAACGAGTGGTTTTTTCAACTAATAAATTATGTTGATATGTGAGGTTTAGGAATGAACTTCCAATAAATTCTGTATTTGTTTCTATGTTTTTACTCTATATACTATATACTACTCTTTTTCTTACTACTCTCTAATTTTTCCAATCTAGACTAGATTTGATCTGAGTCCTCATGATCCATAGTACTGTTTTGATATACTTGCTTTGAAGTAAATTTTCTCCTGCGAGCTTATCGCCACTTGAATTTTATTTCTAAGGTATAAATAGTTCTCATTGTTATATATAGGCAATGGTTCTCTTTTCATCAAGAATTTTGGCCGTAAAGCTGAAGAGGCAATCATTCGGCGTTAGTTTGGTACCTGCGTGAACACTTTTATTATTAACTTCGGGAGTTCTACTTAACGCATCCGCATTTGTGTTATATCCTCCAGCTTTATATTCAATACTATAGTCGTATTCAGCCAGTTTATATCTGAGACGGAGTACTCTACTTGTAGGATCTTTTATATTTACTTCACGGCAAAAAGGTTTATGATCTGTGTATACTATAAAGCGACGTCCATAAAGATAACATCTAAAGATTTTTACTGCCCACACGATCGCAAGTAACTCTTTTTCAATCGTTGAATATCGTTTTTCGGCATCGTTAAGCGATCTACTTGTATAGGCTATGGATCTATCATATCCCAATAACACAGCCCATAAAGCATCATTGCTGGCGTCAGTGATTAAGCTGAAAGGTTTGGCGAAATCAGGATATATTAACACAGGTGGTTAAGCTGAAAGGTTTGACGAAATCAGGGTATATTAACACAGGTGGATTCACAAGTGCTTGTTTTAGAGTCTCAAAAGCATTTTGAAAATCAGGATCCCAGTTAAATTTTACATTTTTCCTGAGCAGTCTATTTATTGGTGGGGAATTTTTGAGGAATTTTTGATGAATTTCCTATAATAATTTGCTGAACCTAAAAATGAGTGTACTTGTCGGATTGTTTTTGGCATTGGGCAATTTTAGACACATTTACTTCTTCTTGGATCGGGGAGAACACCTTTAGTAGTACACTTGTGATCCAAATATATAATTTCCTTTTGCAAAAAACTATATTGCTCGGGTTGAAGCTTCAAATTATGAGCACGAAGTGTTTTGAAAACTTCTCTCAATTTATCCTCATAATTTATTAGGTTAATAGCAAATATATAAGAACATCATCAAGGTACGCTCATGACTTGAACTCGCATGTACCCGAAAGCACATGATTCATTAGTCTTTGACAAGTTGCCGCTCAAAAGGCATGCGTTTAAATTGGAAATGCCCATGAGGAGTGCTAAATGTAGTCTTCTCACTGTCATTTTCACTTCTATTTGATGGTAGCCGCTAGCAAGATTGGCAATGACCCAACTGGTCTCGAATATATTCTATTCTAGGCAGTGGATAGGCGTCCCCCACAGTAACTTCATTGAGCTTGCTATAATCGACTACATCAGGTCCCGGCTTTTTCGGGACTACTACAAGTGGCGAATTCCAGGGACTTTTACTCGCTTCCACTAATCCGTCGTTTAACATTTTATTCACTTGGCTGTTTATTACTCCGCGTTGTGTTTGAGGAAGTCGATACATTCTTTGATTTATAGGGGCTTGAATTGATTAAGTCGGAATATCATATCACTACAGTAATATTTTCTCCTAACTGAACCATATTCATTATTTTATTAATAAGTTCCTTTTTATGAGTTTTGAGTGTGAAAAATGTTATATCACATTCAACTTCATTGCTATTTTCAATATTTTCATACTATTTAAAGAGTTAAGATTCGATGCTTGCTGTGTTGAAATGCATACACTTGAAAGCAATCCTGTATCAATTCACTTTTGAGACATGTATCCATCATTAGGCATCAAATCAACTTCCTTAGAGCGTGACCTAAGATTGATTTTTGCCTGTATTGGCGGGTCAACATTCGAAGTATTTTTGACAAAGGGTATAAAAATATCTTCAGCGTTCGCCTCCATGCGAGGAAACTTGAGACGTTGAGATGGGCCATCAACAACGCAGTGAGAGCACAATAAATTGTTGCCTAAAATTCCATCACTTAAAATTTTATCATTTTCAGAGATAACGTGAAATTTGCAAATGTAATTTGAACCGACCAACAAATTATCGTCACAAATTCCCACAGTTGAACTTTGACCATTTATCTTTTTAAGCTTAACTTTTCATGTTTGTTGATTTCTATATTCTCCTTTAATTTGTTTTCTTTTATGAAACTAACTTCTGAACCGGTGTCAACTATCAAGTTAGCGTTTTCATTTTTTGTAATGTTCAGTGGAATATTTACCACTGGAACATCACTCTCAGCGGAGCACCCTTTTACGGCGTTTTTAATTAGAGATTTAATTAGAGACGTGCTGGGGTGTCGGCGGACGTCTCCAAATCGTTGCCCGTCTCCAATCTTCTGAGTTTTTCTTCAAGTTGTCGCGTCTCTCATCTTTCTTTAGCTATTCAGCAATTTTACGCGTCACTATAAATTACTCCTCCAAAGACATTTTTTGGGCATTACTCTGAACTGTCAAAATCAGATTACGACGACGACGACGACAAAAGTTGAATTATTCCCAACTATGGTTACAGCGACAAGATCGGTCGGCGCCATTCTGTACAGCAACGTAAGTTTACATGAATACTTGAAGTAAACTTCAAGTAGAGATCAAGTAATCAAAATATCATGTAAACGCGCATTGACTTCAAGTATACTTGGGTCAAGTAAATCACAAAATGTTGTTCGATTTACTTGAAAAATTCGTGTAAACGCAACTTCAGTATTTGAAAATTTTTCATTTGTACGAGATATGAAAACGGCAAAAAGGAACAAGAGGAAGATTATTGTTGATAATTCAGACTGTGATATTTAGCAATTTTCTCAAGATATTTATCTAAAAATCCGCAATTCTGTATTGAACTTAATGCAGAGGTGTCAAAGGTGAAATGTCAAGTCAAGTAATTGGAGTTAATTCAACCAAAAACCGTACTTGAGTTTCAAGTGGATTTCAAGTCAAGTACTCAAGTATTCATGTAAACGTACATTTTGTATTGCCATTAGGTCAACATTTAATTTGTCGTCGTAAATGTCGTGTCGGCATCACTGTGTTTCGGCCTTAACCGGAACGATCAACATTACTTATATTCACTTTCTTATACAAATTTCCCTGCTCATTTAATGAATTTATTATTATTTCTAAAATTGGTTTGCCTTCGTTGGCAATTTTGATAAGCATGACTGTATGCCATACAAAAAGTACAATACGGTGTCGACTCACGAGTTCGACATTCGTAATAACAAAAACCACACTTGACTTGATTTTGCTTCTTGTGTTCAGGTGTTAACCTTGAGCTATTTTCTGTAAATTGGTTCATATTAAAGTTTTTATTCGGAATGAAATTATTATTTGCATTTATGGGACTGGGGTTTGTTAACAGGTTTGAGTTGTTCTTAATGTACCAAAATTTGGATAGAGTATGAATTGCTCTGCTTGTTCGAGGCGTTTAACTTTGGAAGTCAATGCCTCTAGTGTTTTTTGTGGATCTTGCCAAAGATAAAACTTTTGAGTTGGGTTAAATATTCCCATTTTAAAACTGTTAATTGCGAGTTCCTCTAACTCGGTATTAAGAATATGCGCACCCGCAGGGTATTGTTCCTTATCTTTTAATTTACACTTTTCTTATTGTCTTTTTACACGATTCAGACTTTCATCGGGCCTGTGTTTCATTAAACGAAGTTCATTACTAAGTAATATAGGATTTTTCTTCCGAAAAATTATCTTTGAAGGAACTGAAAAACTCTTCAATGGTTTGAAAAGTCTTATCGTGAAATAATTTTAATGCCCGTCGCATGTTTCTTCTATGTTTAATATTTTTTCCGCTGCGTGAACTTCAACTATTATTTGTTCCCTTGTTGTTGTGATTGGAACTTAAGTTGGATTGTTGTTTTGGAGCTCAGACCTTACAATTTCGAAGATCTTACTTCCGGATGTTGATGTAGAAAAGGTTGGGCTACTCTCCTCGAAACTGAAGGAATCTATTCTCCTTATAAATCTTTCCAACCTGTTGTCCAAAGGTAATTACGGCGTGTTAGTCGTCCCAGAATGAAAACTAAAATCCACTTTCATACACATGTATGTACATAACTGTAACACATTTCTTTTTGTTTACTTATTTACATGAAAACTAAAATCCACTTTCATACACATGTGATATATATATACTGCAACACATTTCTTTTTGTTTACTTATTTTTTCGTTTTCCCATATAATTTTTCACATTAATTCACTTCTTCTTTATTTTTCGCACGTCAATTTTAATAATTTTAAAATTAACTAAATTTTTTTTTTCGATTGGTAAATCCTACCGACTTAATGACTTAATTTGAATCATACTCTATTATCTTCTTGCTTGTTACATGAAATTACATTTATGTCTTAAGTAGAATTATTTCATAATGCATTACTACTTCTGAAATAATCGACAAATGTTGATTAAGCGCTTTTTTGTCTTATTGGAAAATTTGACATAATTGACGCAATAAAGCCAAAGTAAATTTATTACGTTGCCCTAATTGAGCTTTCATAATAAATAACTTTTGTCTGATCATTTCGATGAATAACAATTTCTTGTTTCCTAACAGTTTCTAAAGCACTTAAAATAACGGATGAGGCCGGCCAAGAAATTACCAGCTCGACTATTTACTATTTTTCTATAAGAATTTACCAGCATGGAAAATACTCAGGTTGTGGTACTGCTTTCAAAGCGACAATAATACTATTCACTGTGGCCGCAGATGTGGTAGAATGGTAGCGTTCGACCATTGACTAACATTATTGATTATCGAACCGCTAGCCAGAGAAGATTCTTGTACCGAAATGAGCAGAGTGGCCCAAGTAGAATTTCAACTCGGCATTGTCTAACGCTTACTAGTAAGATCTCATTTTTTGAATCAGAGTTGCTCCTGTAACTTCGATTAGAATGGTTGCGAGTGGAAATATTTTTATTTGACTTGTCCGATTTAGCGTGATTACTTCAGTCAACACCAGTTGAATTAGGTAAGTGTCAAACTTTCTGCTTAATCAGTTAAGAGTTAAGTTAACCTTGTCAGATAGACTAACGGCCGTTTTCGTAAGATTGTCGGGTTAGCGCTTTTAGAAAGCTATAATATATTGCGACTCTTTCGAAAATAAGTATGCTGCGGTTATGTCAAAGATATAATGGGTAAGGTGGATTGAGTAAGCTTTGGCTCTCCTCAAGTATCTTATCGGTAGAACTTCGTTCCAAATTGGTAAAAAAAATGCTATTACTGTACTTTACAAGACGAATTGAGATTATTTCCAATGATTGTATAAGGTTTATTTTTGGTTTGAATCGTTTTAATCACACAAGGTCGTGTAAATTGAATTTATTGGGATGTCCAATTGATGTACACCTAAAGTGTTGGGCAGTACTTTTGCCCTATGATGCAATCAAAAGAACTCGAAAATCTACACTGTCGAATACGATTTCTCCAATTAACTAGACAGTATATTGGTAATGCACTTTAATAAAACAACTCTAGAGATTTTTTCTTCGTTCAAATCCCGCATATATGGAATACATTGCCTCGTAGCATTAAGGAGATTAGAGTGGCGGCAGCTTTCAGAAAGTCCCTTAAAACACATTTAATTTCTAATTAAATTTTCCTTTTTCTTTTGTTTCTTATATACAGTTACTAAGTAAATTTTTACTTTTTTTTTTTTTTTAATCATAAGGTACTAAGTTTGCCATTCCTTTTGTAACGCATAGAAATAATCCTGCTAGAGCAAAATGGATTGAACACCCACGCATAATATTAAAAGTTATTTTGATTTTTGCATGTCTGTCCGTCTGTGCGCAGGATAACTCGAAAACGCGTGCACTTAAATTGCTGAAATTTTGCACACGGGCTTTAAAAAAAGTAAAATTAAGTTCGAAATTGAGAATTGGGCAACTCCTTCGTGTTGTTGCCCTACAAAAATTTCGTTTTTCATTATATATTTGGACGCAGTCTGAGAACGCGTTAACAAAGAGAGCTAAAATTTTGTACACGGCGTTTTCATAAAAATAGTAAATATAATTTCAAAAATGGGCTAAATCGGGCAACCTCTTTGTGGTATTGCCATATAAAAATTTTGGTTTTTACGTATGCTGTGAAAATGATCAGAATATGAAATCCTATAAAATTGGTTATAATCTTTTTTACTGTCCGACAAACTGTTCTATAAATAAATGCAAAACACCAGCAAACAACAAAACACCGCAAAAACTAAACTTGCACAGATTGACCATACGAAATTTCATACAATCATTCATTTAGGGTATCATAAGAATTGGTCTTAGACCAATTCAAGCTTTTTTGCTTTTTTTTCTTTTTTTCTTTTTTTTTCTTTTTTTGCTTTATTCTTTCTTTTGTGACCATTTTCCTTCATTCTATAAATTGAATTAAATTAATTCTTGTCCCATACGGGACTCGAACGCACAATTTTTAGAATCGGTCATATAGATGAAATAGCAAATTTTTGAAAAATTTTGTTTTTAATGATTCTAAATTAAATTAACAAACCGCCTCGTTCGTTTTTTGAGCCGTGACGTTCCGCTTTCCGGGCGATTGCTAACAAGACAGATTTGAGATTTGTTAATTGAATTTATATATATGTAAGTACAATATAAGATGTAATCTTGCGTACTTATCACGAAATAAATATATTGTTATTGTTTGTCCAAAAGTAAAATACAATAAAACTATTTAAAGCACCTGCGCAGTGAGAATCAGGCATTTTTTTTAAAACCATTAGAAAGAAAACATATTTTTATACCCTAGACGAAATCTATAGGGTATACTAAGTTTGTCATTCCGTTTGTAATGCACAGAAATAATGATGGTAGAGCAAAATGGATTGGACACCTCATAAAATTAAAAGTTCTTTTGATTTTTGAATGTCCATCCGTCCGTCCGACTGTCCGTGCACACGAAAACTCGAGAACGCGTTCACTTAGAAAGCTGAAATTTTGTACACGGACTTTAAAAAAAAAGTAAAATTAAGTTCGAAAATGAGACAAATCGGGCAACTCTTCGTGGGGCTGCCATACAAAAATTTCGGTTTCCACTAAATATTTGTACACTGACAAAGAAAGCTGAAATTTGGTACATGTTGTTTTTATAGTAATAGCAAATAAGATTTCAAAAATGGTATAAATCGGGCAACCCCGTTTTAGTGTGTCCATATAAAAATTTCGGTTTTTACATATACTGTGAAAACGATCAGTCCTAGACATTTTTATTGTACCAAAATCAGAATACGAAATCCTATAAAATTGGTTATAATCAGTTTTTCTGTCCGACGAGCCATTCCGAAAAACTACTTCAAAAGTCAAACTTGCATAGATCGGTGACCATACGGAATTTAATACGGGCATTTGTTATGGATCTATGTTGAGAGTGATTGCTTTGGACGTGAAGTCCAGACTGCCAGCATGAGCTGACAAATCACTCAGTGGACAGCGTTGACTGCAGGGCGGCACACTAGCTCGCCTCGGATATTGGCGGAGAATGTGGGGAGGTTCCACGAAAACCTGCCGCTGTGTCACCGGCCATATACAAAAACAAATCGTGCCTTTAAGCCAAAAAGGAAGCACACACTATGTCCTGATGGATCCATTACACCACTTACCCTTTTTTTAGTGAAGGCGCAGATGTACTGTCTTCTACTGCGTGCCCCATCCACCCAACGACACTGAGGGAGATTGTTTTCAGTGTCCCTGTGATAACCTGAAAGGAGAGAACAGTAGCGGACCTGATTGACCCTCACGCTACGAGGGCACCGGGAGTGCGAAAGGAAAGAAAAAGCTTTACCACTTCATTTCGTTATAAATGTGTATTATTTCAAACTATTATTATCATAAGGGATGCTATGTGCAATTCAGTACTTCAGATATGAATAAAGAAATATTTAAAAAAAATGCTATATATATACGAATTTCATCACACCAAGCTATTAATATCACATGACCGCGATGTATGCCAGTCATTGAATACAACATGAATAAAGAAATATTTTTAAAACTGTTATATGTGAAATTCATTAAATCAAACTATTACTATCCTATGGAATGCTAGGTGCACTTTAAAGAAATATTTTTAAAACTATTACTATCATATGGAATGCTAGGGGCAATCCATCAATTCAGATATTAATAAAGAAATATTTTTTTAAAATGTTATAGATGATATGTTGCAATTATAACTTCGTCAAGTTATTGAATATTCGTAAATTCTTCGAGAGGTAGGCATCAAGTCCCTACCCCTACATAGGATAAATTCCTTTTTGTTTTCCTTTTTTTTTTGCTCAAAATTTTGATAAAAACTGCATTTACTTTTTTTCTATTGCTGGGGGATCCATCGCCGAGGCGCCTCCGAGATGCTCCGCTGCCCAGTTAAATTAAATTTTTCTTTTTCGTTAACTAAATATTTCCTTATCACCTCCACTGATCTGATTCTGATCTGTTTGTACTTAAGAATATGACTGATAGTCTTAAAATTATTCTCTAACTGCAGACTATAATATACATTTCATGCGCGTGCGTCTCCATTATTACGGCTGGTGTTCCTGGCTTTGAGATATCCTGAGTGAGACATGTGTGAGGCACGTTTGTGGTAAGATTTGTGGCGATGAGGAGGGTTTTGTAACGTGGGCCAACTCTGTTTAATATTTGTGAAGATAAAACAGCTGTAATATGGACCACAAGTCAAAGTGTGTGACGATAAGAATGCCGTGACGTGAGCCCTCTTTTACCATCTGTGGCGATAAAGGAAATACTGTAGTGTGAATGTGAGACGGTAAGGAAGATTGCTGTAACGTGAGCCCGTCTTTCTAATTTGTGTGGAGATAAAGAAAAATGCTATAACGTGGGCCACGTTTTTATAATCCCGCACTGTAAAATTCATAGGTTATGCAAGTCTTTTGAAAAAGTATTCAAAATTATTACCTGTCGTTTGGAAATCCCATGGGATTCCGCGTGACTAATCTAATTTGTAATCTAATCTAATTTGTAGGAGACTCTGTGCCTGTAATCTTTGTAACACTGCGAGCAAAAGTTTCAATAATTTCTTTTTTAAAATTTTATTCCTGTCCACGGTAACGCTCGAGTCTTATTTTTTCAATTTTTTATATTTTTCCTTTGTAAAAATTTCCGATTGCTATGTTCTCTGCACAAGAAAGTTTCTTTGTCCCTTCCGCAAGACGTGACAAGACGGAAAAAGAATCTTCTTCTTCCTCCCTCTTTCGGGTGCGATCAGCACGCCTCGTTCACTATCCATGCAGAAAGCAGTTCGCGCCACCTCATGCTGCTACGGGTCGCTTAGACGTGTGTCTAGCTCAGTGTAGCATACTGCTATATGCAATATGCTACAACCATAACACATTCATCTAGGGTATCATAAGAATTAGTCTTAGACCAATTCTAGCTTTTTTACTTGTTTTTGTTGCAATTTGTTTTAACTTTATTTTTCTGTGGGAGTGATAGTTCTAGGCTTTAGGACCTGTTTAAGATGAAATTTAATTCTTCCTCCATGATGATGTACAAAAACAGTGCAACCGGCCCACTAATGCCTTTTAATTTGTTAGTGTAATCGCCGACTTAATTGGCTTGTATTATATTCCGGGAGTTGGATGGATTGAAAGGAGGTTGGGGCCTCGAAGGGTTCCTGTAACGTAGGCCGAAACAAGGCCCATTGGTCATATTCCAGGGGTTACGGCACGGTTTCGTTTATAAACTGTAACAGATGTTTTCAGAATAATTTTTGTGTTGTATAGGAGATATGGCTACTTGCGATAAATGGTTATAGAAACTTTTATTTAGTGGTACAAATCAAATTTTTGCAGCATATAAAGTAAGAATGGTTAAAAACACAGAAATTATTTTGGAGACATCTACTACAGTCTATAATCTAGTCTATTCTATGATATAAAAATTATAACTTTGAAAAAAATCTTCAAATTTGTTATTTATGAATCTATATATATTAATAGTATATGTATATTTTTTTTTTATTATTATGTATTTCACACCGTCGCACAGACGCTCTCACTAATACTAAAGCTCCAGTGTAGACCCATTAATTTGGATAACTGATTTAGTCGTAAACCAGAAAGCAGGAGCGTTTGTTGAAAATATTAAAATGTAAAGCTTTTCGTGTTTATGTATTACGATTCACTTTGCAAGTATATCTTTTAATAAAGTGGCTGAAAATTTTATAATTTAGGTCAAATTAAAGAAAATAAAAATGTGCCCAGCTTATCAGTAATAGCCTAGAAAACCTTGATGAAACGTATCCGATGAATGTCAGTGGATATCTAGGGAAGCTTTTAAAACGTTTATCCATTTTTTTACTGAAATAATAAATAAATTATTCTAAATATATTTAAATATTTAAAATACTACGCATATCTAAGGAAAACATTTTACTTTTTAGAGAGATGTAAACTACTGGGGGAGTATCAATCGCACTTGGCGTGCTATCCCTAAAGAGCAAGAAATAACGCAATCACTCAAAGAATTTGCGTGCAGAATAATAATGAAAACAGGTAATTTGAAAGCAATAAAAACACTCCTTGGGTATATTTATAATATGAAATAATAATATAATATAGAGTCCAGTTTGGTCTGCCTACTGAATGCGAATTTAAAAGAAACTGATATAAACTAGAAACAAATGTTTCGCGTGTTGGGGCGGGGGGTTATAATAGCCACGTCCTTTTTGCGTGGTCCGAATGAGAAGAGGTTTCAGTGGACGCGGATATTAAAAATGGTTACAAATGTAACAACCAAAAATAAAAAGTGTTAAAATGTCTGAATGCTCATTCAGAATTTTTTATCTAATGTAGTTTTAAACTTCTATGCAAAATTTTCCGTGAAATTCATTAATGTCTAGAGGTCGCTCAAATCGAAAATAATTATTTTTTGGCTGTTTTTGATTTTCTGGAAATCTGTTGCATAATTTTTTAAATTAACAATATTTTTTATTGATCCTTTTTACGGTTCTCAAAGGGTAAAAACGGGAATCCTATTACTAAGCCTCTGATGTCTGTCCGTCTGTCTGTCGCCGGGCTGTATCTCATGAACCGTAATAGGTAAAAAAGTTAAAATTTTCACAGAATGTGTATTTGTATTGCCGCTATAACAACAAATAATAAAAATAAAATAAATTACAAATTAAAGGGCTCCCATACAAGATACGTGATTTTTTCGGCGTTTTTTCCTCGTTTTATTCTCATTCATTTTATTATCATAAGTAGGCATAATTTTTTCAAATGACAGCATTATTATTTTTTTTTTCAAATGACGCCTACTCTCAGTACATAGTGTTAAAGTACATAGTGTTAAATTTTGTTCGATGGTACGAAACCGTTCGTGAGCGAGTGCGACTCGCACTTGGCCGAATTTCTTCCAATTTAAGGGAACTTATTTATAAACTAACTTTTTTTTTCAAGTTCGGACTCGGAACTCCAATATTTTGAATTCATCTCTATTTTTTTTTTTTTTGTAAAGAAAAGTGGTGCGCGGGTATACTTTTTATACCCTACCTAGATGATGAAATCATAGTGCGCACGGGAATACTTTTTATACCCCAGATAAAATCATAGGGTATACCGTTTGTAACGAACAGAAATAATGTTACTAGTAGAGCAAAATGGGTTATATAATATTAAAAGTGATGTTGATTTTTGCATGTTTCATCCATCCGCCCATCCATCCGTCCTCGCGATAACTCGAGAACGCATTCACTTACAGAGCTGAAATCTTGCCCAAAAAAAAGTAAATGTAAGTTCGAAAATATGACCAATCGGACAACTGCTTTGTAGGGTTGTCATACAAGAATTTCGTTTTTCATTATATTTTTGGGCACTGCCTAAGAACGCGTCGACGTAGAGAACAGAAATTTGGTACATGGTCTTTTTGTAGCAATGGTATATGGACTAAATCGGGCAACCTCTACTTGGTGTTGCCATACAAAACTTTTGGTTTTCACTTTATCTAACTTATTTTTATCTAGTCTTTTATTTAGTCTTACACTAATTATAACATTTTCTTTTGGATTGCAATATCTTGCAATACCTTGCAAAAGACCTAAATAATAAAAATGCATGTTCGAATACAAAGACCTTGTGACGCAAGTCAAAAATTGCAAGAAAGTGCAACGCATCATTCTTGATGCATACAAGTTCGTCAGTGACTCCATGCTTTGGTAAACAAAGCGTAAATATGGGTCAAACATTACTTCACAAAGCGAAAATGCAACTTTTGTAGAAATATGTACCGTAGAATTAATTATCGATTAAGCAAATAAACTTTATAAATAGAATGAACAAGCACAATGACAACATCTAAGTACACAACACGTCTGTCTCATTACTGGGAGCTCTGCTGTTGAGCTGCTCCCAATCCTATCACTTGGAGTAAGTGCTTTAATATCCGCTTTCTTCTGCACAAGAAGAGTTAATGCCCACGGGCTGCTCTTCTTTAGTACGTTAAAGAGTTAATGCCACCGGGCTGCTCGTGCGACTATTCTCGTAGAAACGTGACTGCATAAAATAGTACATCGAAGAAGTAATTTTATTACACTTTTGCTATACCCTAGATGGTAAAAGCATAGGGTATACTAAGTTACCCCGTTTGTAACGCATAGAAATAATTATGGTAGAGCAAAATGGACACCCACGCATAATATTAAAAGATATTTTGATTTTTGAATGTCCAAAAAAATGCAAAAGATTGCATTTAATTTGTTTCAGACTGTAAATGTGAATGAGCGCGTCAAGAAGGAGGCCATTGCACTTTTGGCAAGAGATGGGGATTACACCATTAGATCACGCCTAGTGCAACGGTGTCGCTGTGAGCTTGGGAAACTGGGTTCTAACCACAGAGTTATTCTCTGCTGTGTGTCTGGTCACAGTGACATACCTGTAATCGAAGCAGCGGATACCCTGGCCAGAAAGGGCTCCGCTATGAATATATTTTTGCAGAGCAACCCATAGGTTGGCCCCTAGAATCAGTAAATAGGATTCTAGATGTTCAGGTCTGCAAGCTGGCAAATCGCAGATGGGGAGAACTGACTTCATGCTCGATTTGAAGACAGCTATGACCCGAGATTTGTCGTGTGAAGACTGAATGTCTGCAGAGGTGTAAGAGGAATGATGTGCGTAATCTTACTGCAGTTATTACGGGACACTGCCTCTTTGGCAAGCATGCGGAGCGCATGCAAGCTCCATACAATGACTTCTGCAAAAGCTGTATGGGCGAGCAGAGGTTCAGAGGGTTTAACACCTGATGTGCGAATGCCTTAACCTTGCTAAGCCTAGGAGGAATACGCTTGGTAGCTACTTTTTCTGCGAACTGTGGGAATTGATAGACAAAGAGTTAAGGGACCTTGTAAGGTTAATTAACTCTTGTGCCTCGCACCGCCTCGCTCTTAAAAATCTTTTCCAGGCAGGGTTCCAATAAAGTGGCATCACAATGGACCATAGGTTGTCTAACTCACTCATCCACTCTAACCTAACCTCATCTAGGGTTGTTGTAGGTTGGTCCTGGGCGTATTGTCGCAAAAATGTGGCGTCCCAGAGGCGAAAGATAATAAAAAACCGAACGCGTGATAATCTAATTGCCATGCGGTCAGATCGGAAGTGTTAAAATTAAAAAAAAAATTAAAAATGCTATTTTATTCAAAATATGATTCTAAATGAAAAAGGCTATGGTGACCAACCCCTATCTCGTAAGGAGCGACAGGGAAAACGAAAGAAGCTCAGGGTGGACACAACGCTATATCCACTAACATGTGTCTGATTATTTCAATTCTGCAACATTTTGCCTCAGAGCTAGACATCAAAAGAAGCGTGAATTTTTTGTGGAATGAACGGGCGGGTGAAGGAAGTTATTTAAAAAATGCAGCCTGAAACAAATAAAATGCGATCTTTAGCGTTTTTTCGGCTTATTTGACTGGACTACATGGTCTACTTTCAGTAGCCAAAATCTAACAACTAAACTAACTTGAATTACGAATTTATGGAACAAAAAAAAAAAAAAATAAAAAAGTAATTTACAAAAAGAAAAAGAAAAGAAAGAAAACACAAACTTATTTTATACTATTAAACCAACTTTTATTATCGAGTAAAAGATATAAAAATAAACCGTAACGATCAAGGCAAGAACTGAACTCTAACTAATTACTACAATAATTTAGACTCTTGTCTTTTCTTAACCGAAAAAAGCTTAAGTTGCAACAACTTTCCCATGCGCTGCTTTTTAAAATATTCCTTCTTAGTGCATTTTCCCAGACGGTGCTTGAAGTATCTGTGATATTCATCACCCTAGTAATAGATTGTTTTACTGGTTAAAAAACTGGTCATCACTTGTTCTACTATCACAGTGGCTAGGGAGCCTCGCCGATCGGGGGACCTGGGCCCGTGCATGTTAATAGTGAGTTCATTAAGTAATTTAATGTGCATTCGATATTCATCTCCGAAACGTGGATTAATAATAATATTTTATCGATTGCAATTCCTCGATATATATAAGTTGTTTTGGGGCGTGATCGTAAATGTCAGATCGGGAGAGTTGCTATTTTTTTGAAGGACTAGGTTAGGTTAGGTAAGAGGGGTGCCGCTGGAAGTGCCTAGCTTGCTTCACTTAGACCACCAGTGGGTCCATTGTACCCCCTGTCCTCATTGGATAACCTTAAAAATCATCCTAGATCCATCCTGCTTCCCTTAGCAAACTCAGGATTCATCTGAACTCTTCTGAAGTCTGAACTCCAGACTAGAAAAGAAGTAGCCACCTAATAGCAGCTGTTTTTTCATCAGAGCGGGGCACTCACAAAGAACGTGTTGGAATGCTCAAAACCGTCCACCAGCCCCAGCTTTGAGCCTGACAGCGCTAATTGCCGCTGCACTTCTGCAGTGGAGATCTAGCGGCAATAAATCAAGCAGGACTTCCAGTGCCGCTGTGGGCGTGGTACATAAACACCCAGTTGTTCTCAGACAAGCAGCCGCCTGGATTTTTGACAGCACATCCAGGTTACATTTCCTCGTCAGTGCCGTCCACCAGGCCGTGAAGCCAAGGCAGAAGATCGGATGAGCTATGGCTGTGTACATCCAACGTACCACCCTGGGTTTTAATCCCCAGTTGCCACAGAAAATTCTCTTGCACGTGTAGAAGGCCACACTGGCCTTCTTAACACGTTCTTCTTCTAAACTAGCCTTCCAGATCAGCTTAGAATCTAATGTGATTCCAAGAGACTTTGCTTCGCTGTAGAGAGTTACTCTCCACCCAACATAGGAAGTCTGAAACTTTGGTCCTGCCTTTTTCTTGTAAAAATCACTAGATTTGTTTTCGAGGGGCTTACCCTCAATCCACTATTATTGGCCCAGTTGTCCAGCTTACGCAACCCACATTTGAGCCTTTCACTAATAGTTGAGCGGAATCAGCCGGATGCATATGTCATCCGCATAGGTAACCGCTTTAACACCCTCTCTCTCTAATCTAATGAGGATTTCATCCATTATCAGTAGCCACAGGAATGGTGATGGAAAATCTGATAAACATAATTTAATTGAAATAGCAACAAATGAGACTGGATTAGCAACTAATTGGAATACATAATACTATTGCAGTTCGTGGGTCACACCATCCTGAAAAGTCGACCGTAGTACAGCCGAAGTTAGTTTTTACGATAGAAGAACATCAGTCTTTATCACAGGGAGACCAGAGATCACAACGACATTAACCGATCTAGAATAGTTAATTACCAGTACCTTGCTGGGGTATTATTTTAGGATATTATACACCAAAACATTAATCAGATAAACACACCGTTAAGCTTTAATTTACTAATACCTATTTATTACTTGGTTAAAACACCGATACTAACTGGGTCAAAGGATAGTTACCGGAAATGTTTTCAATTTATAATATCGATCAATGAAGATGGCGCAACTGAATGCATTTGGATATATTTGCTATGTAACTATCTTGAGTGATTGGCTTGGACGTAAAGTCCAGACTGCCGCTGCCGTCTGCCATAATCAAAAAAAAAATCTCGTGCCTATCAATAAAAAAAAAACAAACCGGCACACATTCAGTCCTGAAGGGACCTTGACGTCACTTACCTACATCCAATTTTGAAGGCGCAGATGATATGCCTTCACTGCATGCCCCAACTACCCGTACGACACTGAGGGCAGCAAATTAGTTTCAGTGTCCCTTTGTTGACCTGAGAATTGAGAGCGTAGTGGACATAGACGACCTTCATAGTCCAGTCAAATAAGCCGAAAAAATGCTAAAGATCGCATTTAATTTGTTTCAGGCTGCAATTTTGAGGGTTGGTATAGGGTGGTCCTGGGAGTAAAGGGGTGAAAGACAATAAAAACACCCCCGAACGCGTGACAATCTATTTGCCGTGCGTGCGGTTTGGAAGAGGTAAAATTTTTGAAAAAATTAAAAATGCTATATTATTCAGAATATGATTCTAAATAAAAAAGTCTATGGTGGCCAACCCCTATCTCGTAAGGGCGCGACAGGAAAACCGAAAGAAGATAAGGGTGGACACTTCGGTATATCCACTAACATGTGTCCGATTACTTCAATTCTGCAACATTTTCGTTCAAGAGCTAGCAACCAAAAGAAGCGTGAATTTTTCGATGATGGAACAGAAAAACGGGGGGAGTGAAGAAAGTTATCGACCATATGTTGAGCAATATTTGCGCTCATGTTTTGCTGTGCTGACGTACTTGGAACATTTTTGAATTTTTCTTAGAATTTTGGCTGGTTGTGCAAAGCGAGCCGAGATATGATGAATTGAATTGAATTTTTTTTTTAGTTCAATATGGCTGCAGTTTTACGCATTCGATGGTTTTTAGGGTGGGTGCCCAACCCATTTTGTTCTACCAGCATTATTTTCATGCGTTACAAACTGAATTGCAAACTTAGTATACTAGATTCCCGTAACCCAATTTACTGCATAATATTTTAAGTTACGAATAAAATCGCAATGAAGCTATCGCTCAGTACATAACAGTTACTGCAACAATTCAATAATGTGGACCATGTGAGTTCCTCCAATAGTTTTCATGCGAAAATGTTCTGTAACTTCAGTAACATGATGTAGGTAGTTGATATTGTATATATTGTAGTAATTTAAAGATATTTAATACGCCACACAACAAATTTAAAAGTTCCTAACCTAATTTTCCTAGAATAATGCAAGATTTTGCACTTAATGAGATTGTACTAATCAGCATAAACTCTACTTTTAAGGCTGTGGTTACATTGTGAGAGATTTCGGGCGAATTTTTGTCTCGAGTCATCTTGAGACATCGCGAGATTAATTCACAGCCTTAAAGTATTATAATCATGGTTACATTGCCGACGAAACCATCTCGCGATAGTCTGTATGAAAACATGGATTGCGAAAAATTAATTTCGTGTGTACGTGAAAAACCGGCATTGTGGAATGAAATTGAAAGATCACGCGAATTGACGCTTCTAAATGTAACCAGGTCATCATGAGATAACAAGCGATGAATTCGTTGCCTGGTATCGTCTGTTTTCGCGCGATGAAAACTCGCCCGAAACCTCTCACAGCCTAATGAACTAAAGTCAAATTCTTCTTGTTTTTCCACATAATGATCTTATCTAATTAAGATTTACAAAAAAACACTGCTTAATGAGTTCAAATAATTGTTTTATCTCAGTTCTTCATTTATGTCTGTTAATATTTCAACCATCATAGAATAGGAAAAAAATTCTACTAAACCTCGTAATCAGTCATGTATTTGGAAAATAAGAAAAAATCGTGAAAGCTATAGAGTTACGTCAAGATATTCAAAAGCTTTAGCAAAGACTTTAACAAAAAAAATGTACAAAAATCCTTGAAGATGTCACTGCCTACGGGGCATGAACTGACTATCCTATATCCTTCCATATCTGGGTATTACCATTGATTTTATACATCTAGATATGCCACCGCCGCGCACAATATGTTGTTACCTCTTATCACTTAGTCGCCACTGTAGTACTTTATCATCTGCTCACAAAATGGTCCGCCATCTGTTAGCAAAACTTGGCGAATATGAGGATAATAAGTTGTCTTCGATAATAAATAGCGCCATATCACAGCAAAGAATCTAATCTAATTTTGTTTTTTCCGTCTTTCTTTATCTAATGATGTGTAGAAATGTGGAAAAAATCTGTAATAAAGAAATTTAAAGGCGTATCTTGATTAGTATTGTTGCGAGCGTGGCCTTTGGTTCGTTATTTAAACTGCAACGTCTAAGACAAGACTCTTTTTCTGGCTATGACAACTGTTATATTTATACCCTAGAAACTCTCCAGATTATTCTCGAGTGTTCTATTCCAGAAGCTTCTTGACTGTTCTATTCATTCTATTCCTGAACCTTCCTGTAGATTCCATAATCAATTCTCCGAACCTGAAGTCGTTTACTCTCCATTGCGAGTAGATGTCACCAGTTGTCTCTTTCTATTGCACGTAACACTGCCGCCTTCTTAAATTTGTTCGTCCCGAACAACAGGTGGTCCACGGTCTTGATGCTCGTAGTATTGACACAAGCGGTCCAAATGAACAATTTTATGCTTGCCTCTTGTGCCACGCTGAATCCTGTACACCACGCCATTAATTCTAGTTACTACTGAATACGGTCCTTCCCAGTGTTGTTGCAATTTTGGAGAACGTCCTTTACGTCGTCTCGGGTTGTAGAGCCAAACGAGATCACCTTCGTTAAATCCTGCGGAATTAGCACGTAAGTCATAGCGGGTCTTCATCCGATCAGTATTTGCTGCTAATTTCGTCCTCGTGGCCTCGTGCACATAAGCTAATTGTTGTTTAAGCTCCGATACGTAGCCTTCTGGTAACTTTTGTTCACTTCTAGGGGTACCAAATTTGAGGTCGCTAGGTAAACGCATCTCTCTTCCGAATATGACCTTAGCTGGGGTTTGTCCTGTATTGTTATGAATGGCTGATCTATAAGCCATTAGGAATATAGGAATATGTCGATCCCAATCGCGTTGATGATAGTCAACTACTTTCTTTAGATGCTCGATCAATGTTCTGTTGAAGCGCTCTACCATGCCATCAGATTGTGGGTGTAGAGGAGTTGTTCTGGTTTTTCTTATTTCCAACATTTTACACATCTCCTGGAAAGTCCGCGATTCGAAGTTCCGTCCTTGGTCCGAATGAAGTTCGTGAGGCACTCCAAACCTACTGATCCAATTCGTTATTATTTGTTCCGAAACTGTGATTGCCTCTTGATTAGGGATTGCATAAGCTTCAGGCCATTTACTGAAATAGTCAATGGCAACTAATATATAACGGTTACCGCCATCCGTTTCTGGAAAAGGTCCAGCGATGTCTACAGCTATCCTTTCAAAGGGGGCTCCGACATTATATTTATGCATTTCTCCTCTGCTTCTGTGTTGCGGCCCTTTGCAAGCAGCACAGACAGTGCATCTGCGGCACCACTCCTCCACATCTTCTAGCATATGTAGCCAATAAAACCTTTCCCGTATTTTGGAAATTGTTTTGTTCACTCCCAAATGTCCTCCAGAGGTTCCACCGTGCATTTTACCTAGAACATCGTTGACCTTTGATGCCGGCAAGACTATTTGCATTCGGAATAATTTACCGTTAGGTGCCTCCCATTTGCATTTTAAAATACCGCATTCAACATGAAGAGAATTCCATTGAGCCCAGTAGCTTTTCGGATTTTCACTCATCCCTGAAATATCCTTCCATTCTGGTTTTTCTATATCTGCTTTCCAAGCGAGAATAGGCGATATGTCCGGATCTTCTCGTTGCGCTGTTCGGAAGTTCTCGATGTCACAACCTGTTGATGGTTCCACAGTTACCAACTGTATAGTTGCTGTTGTTTCTTTTTCTTCCACCCGGCCGAAATGTTTGCATTCAAGTTTGCATGGACGTTGTACAAAGGCTTCTGCATTTCCATGAATAAGTCCTTTCCTATGTTGCATCTCAAAGCCATAAGGTTGGAGTCTAGTCGCCCCAAGAATAGCTTGCTCTCTAGTTCGCCAACTTGGACATTCTTCTCTCCCTTTCTTTTCTGTTGATTCCCTTCGGCGGCGCTTCCTGCAGTCGCTTTGAAGGTGTCCCAATTTATTACAATCCCAGCATCGAAGAACACTACGTGAAGGGGTGCTCAGTGATAACTGCAATCTATTGCAAGTCTGCTGCCCAGCTCGATATCTTTGCAATTCCACTCTCCTCTCTTCATCTAGAGATTCCACTCGTCTGCGTTTTCTGCAGTCCCTTTGTAGGTGTCCCGGTCTATTACAATTCCAGCATTGCAGAATACCTCGTGAAGGAGTGCTCTGTGATGGCTGCATTCTATTACAAGTACATTCGTTCACCGAAATTCCTCTTATTCGTACCGCACTCCATGAAGCTTGCCTGGCGGATTCATACACTAATGCATAGGCTAGTGCTTCTGCTGTTGATTTCTTTCCTGCTAGCCTTAACGCTTGTTGTAAATTTTGATCTGCAATAGCGTTCACAAATGCCTCCGTCGCCACTTCGTTAAGGAAATCCGCATTTACGCTGGAGTATGAAAGATGCGCTAATCTTTCCACATCTGCCTGCAGTTGTTGTTATGATTCGCCATTCTTTTGAATCCTGTTGCGCAACTGTAGGCGATATACTTGCTGCATGTGTTCATCTCCGTAACGTAATTCTATCGTCTGTACTAATGAAGGGTAATTACGTTGATTTTCAATCGGAACAGTTTGTAAGAGCTCTGACGCAGGACCTCGAAGTGCTAACACCAGAGCTATAGCTTTGTCTTCTTCATTCCATCCATTTACCTCTGAAGCTGCCTCGAATTGTATCTTGAAGATATGCCACGAATTTTGTCCATCAAATATTGGAGGTTCCATTCTACCTGCACCGGATATTTCAGCTGCTACGTTTGGGGGCTTACGATTCTTTATTCTTTCCAGATCTGCTTTAACGTTTTCAAGTTGCTCGGAAACATTTTGTTGAACTTCCGAAACCTTTTGTTGAAGTTGAAATTCGTGCTCAATTCCTTCAATTTTCAAATTTTGTTCTTCTAAAGAACTTTTTAGAAAGTTTTTCTGATCTTCTAAACGAGTTTCTTGACAATTCTCCAGAGAACTCTTTTGTTCGTCAGCAGGTTTCCATAGATTTCTTCTGCTCATCTAACCGGGATTCCAAAGAATTCGATCCTCGAAAGCATTCTTTTGTTGCTCAAAAGCATTTTTTTGCTCGTCCAGACGGGTTTCCATAGATTTCTTTTGCTCATCTAAACGGTATTCCAGAGAAGTCTTTTGTTGCTCGAGAGAATTCTTTTGTTCCTCGAGAGAATTCTTTTGTTCATCGAGAGAATTCTTTTGTTCCTCAAAAGCATTCTTTTGTTCATCAAAACGGGCTTCTATTTTGCTGTTCCATTTTCATCGCAGGCTCTTCTTCAGCTTCGGTTTCTTCCAAGTTCTCTTCGAAAACAAATGTCCCAGGATTCTTTCCTTCCTCTATCAAAGCTTGTCTAAGTCGCTCGACTAGAACTTTCTTTGCACCTGTCATTTGTAATGACCGGTTCCCTAACTCCACTTTCAAATCCTGCATTCGAAGCTCCTCGACTTTTCGCCCCATTACTTTAGTAATTCACTTAAAGTTGAATTATTTTCCAGAACTTTCAAAATTTAACACAATTTCACAAAATTAATCACGCTTTGAATTTTTAAGTCAATTGCCACCACTTTATTTCGCGAATTTATTTCACTTCTGACACCAGTTGTTGCGAGCGGGGCTTTTGGTTCGTTATTTAAAACACAATATTAAATTTTTAATGAAAGAAGATTTCTCGTCTAACAGACAGAAATTTATTGAAAATAATTTCAATAAATTTACAAGAATGCATTTAAGTGCAAAAGAATGATTGAACTTTTCGACCCAGCGATCAGAGAGGTCTCATCGGTATGGTTATCTCTGATCGCCTACCATAGAAGTTCAATGATGGAGGTCACACCAATTGCCCATATAAATACTTTTTATAAAAAGTAAGTGTGAATTATATGGTGGCAAGATTTCTCATTGCACTTTTCAAATTGGTTGATTGTTCCCCCTTTTTGCCTCGCGGCACATGGATAAACCAAGTAGAAATTATACAAAAGAAGATTTCTCGTCTAACAGACAGAAATTTATTGAAAATAATTTCAATAAATTTACAAGAATGCATTTAAGTGCAAAAGAATGATTGAACTTTTCGACCCAGCGATCAGAGAGGTCTCATCGGTATGGTTATCTCTGATCGCCTACCATAGAAGTTCAATGATGGAGGTCACACCAATTGCCCATATAAATACTTTTTATAAAAAGTAAGTGTGAATTATATGGTGGCAAGATTTCTCATTGCACTTTTCAAATTGGTTGATTGTTCCCCCTTTTTGCCTCGCGGCACATGGATAAACCAAGTAGAAATTATACGAAAGAAGATTTCTCGTCTAACAGACAGAAATTTATTGAAAATTGAAATTTTGTTGCTAATTTCGTCCTCGTGGATTCGTGCACATCAGCTAATTGTTGTTTGAGCTCCGATACGTAGTCTTCTGGTAACTTGTGTTCACCTCTGGGGATACCGAATTTGAGGTCGCTAGGTAAACGCATCTCTCTTCCGAATATGACTTTAGCTGGGGTTTGTCCGGTAGTACTATGAATAGCTGATCTATAAGCCATTAGGAATATAGGAATGTGTCGATCCCAATCGCGTTGATGATAGTCAACTACTTTCTTTAGATGCTCGATCAATGTTCTGTTGAAGCGCTCTACCATGCCATCAGATTGTGGATGTAGAGGAGTTGTTCTAGTTTTTCTTATTCCCAACATTTTACACATCTCCTGGAAAGTCCGCGATTCGAAGTTCCGTCCTTGGTCCGAATGAAGTTCGTGAGGCACTCCAAACCTACTGACCCAATTCGTTATTATTTGCTCCGCAACTGTGGCTGCGTCTTGATTAGGGATTGCATAAGCTTCAGGCCATTTACTGAAATAGTCAATGGCAACTAGAATATAATGGTTACCGCCATCCGTTTCAGGAAAAGGTCCAGCTATGTCTACAGCTATCCTTTCAAAAGGAGCTCCGACATTATACTTATGCATTTCACCTCTGCTTCTGTGTTGCGGCCCTTTGCAAGCAGCGCAGACAGTGCATCTGCGGCACCACTCCTCCACATATTCTCGCATATGTAGCCAATAAAACCTTTCCCGTATTTTGGAAATTGTTTTGTTCACTCCCAATTGTCCTCCAGAGGTTCCACCGTGCATTTCTTCTAGAACATCTTTGACGTTTGATGCTGGCACGACTATCTGCATTCGGAAATATTCGCCGTTAGGTGCTTCCCATTTGCGTTTTAATATACCACATTCAACATGAAGAGAGTTCCATTGAGCCCAGTAACTTTTCAGCTTCTCACTCCGTTCCGAAATATCCTTCCAGTCTGGTCTTTCCATATCTTCTTTCCAAGCGAGAATAGGTGAAATGTCCGGATCTTCTCGTTGTGCTGTTCTCAGGTCCTCGTTGTCCCAACCTGTAGATGGTTCCACGGTTACCAACTGTATAGTTGTTGTTGTTTCTTTTTCTTCCACCCGTGCGCAATGTTTGCATTCAAGTTTGCATGGACGTCGTGAAAGGGCGTCTGCATTTCAATGGATACGATCTCTTCGGTGTTGGATCTCAAGATCATAAGCCTGGAGTCGCTCTATCCATCTCGCGACTTGTCCCTCAGGGTTCTTAAACTGCAGAAGCCATTTAAGCGCTGCATGGTCGGTGCGAAGGATGAATTTCTGCCCGTAGAGATATTTATGAAAATGTTTTGTTGAACTTACAATAGCAAGTAGCTCTTTTCTTGTAGCACAATAGTTTTTCTCTGGCTTTGAAAGTGCTTTGCTATAGTAAGCTACTGGAACTTCTTGACCATTCTCCTCCTGCGAAAGCACTGCACCAATACCTTCATTGCTGGCATCCGTATCTAATATAAATGTTTTTCCCAGCTTTGGATAGTGAAGTACTGGAGCTTCACAGAGCTGTTGCTTCAAATTTTCAAAACTTTCGTTGCATTTATCCGACCATATGAACGGCCTTCCCTTTTCTGTAAGTTGATGTAGGCTTCTTGCTATATCTGCAAAACCTTTCACGAATCGCCTGTAGTAGGTAGCTAAACCAAGAAAACTCCGTAATTGATGTTTGTCCTTTGGAACTGGCCAATTTTTGACGGCTTCTATCTTCTCTGGATCGGTTCTTACTCCTTGTGATGAAACTACGTGCCCCAAATATTTAACTTCATCTTTGAATAGAGCACATTTACTCGCACTGAGCTTCAGTTTTGCATCTTTGAGTCTTTGAAGTACGTCTCGTAAGTTGTTTTTATGTTCCTTGAATGTCCTTCCGATAACTATTATGTCATCCAAGTAGACAAGACATGTTTTCCAGGTTAAACCACGTAGAACACATTCCATTAGTCGTTCGAATGTGGCTGGATCATTACATAACCCAAATGGCATTACTTTGAATTGCCATAAGCCACTGCCAACTGAGAAAGCAGTTTTATCTCGGTCCTCGGTAACCACTCTTCAAATCCAATGTGGAAAACCATTGCGCTCCGGAAAGGGTATCCAACGTGTCATCAATCCTTGGTAATGGATAGCTATCTTTTCTCGTCACGTTATTTAGTTGGCGGTAGTCTACGCAGAATCGGGTGCTGCCATCCTTTTTCCTAACCAGAACAACCGGCGATGTCCAAGGGCTGTTAGATTCCTCTATTATGCCTTGTTTCTTCATGGAGTTCATCATGTCTGCAACTTCTGGTTGTTTGGCTAATGGCAATCTTCGTGGTGTCTGTCGAATGGGCCTGGAATCTCCTGTATCGATCCGATGCTGGACAAGATTTGTTTTACCATAGTCATCATCATTCATTGCAAATAATTCCGAAAATTCATCGATCACCTCTTTGGCATCGTTGTGTTGTTGTTCATTTAAGGCACTGGACGAAAGAAGTTTCTGAACCTGTTGGGGAGTAGCTGGTATAGTTTTTTTCTCCTTTACATTATTACCATTATCCAAATTGACGATTTGGTAAACGGGTTCACAATTTCCAATTATAGCACCTTCTTTTAATTGTACTTTATTTTCGGATTTGTTAAGCACTCTGACTGGTATTAATGTTGCACCTTCTGCCTTCACTAAAGTCTTGCCAACAATAATGCTCGATGTAACTTTTGTGGGGTTAGGCTCCACCAGATAGAATTGGCAGGTCCCGATGTCATCAGTAAGCTTTGTCCATACTAGTGTCTCGGAGCATGGCGAAAGAGTAATATTTTCGCAGACCATCGTCCTTACTTTCGCAGGATGATCTGCTCCCTCTCCTAGTTTCATAGGAATTTCTATGTTCCCATAATTGAGAATCCGCTCTCCGATATCCAGATTTATTTTGTATGTGGTCATGAAGTCTATTCCAAGAATGCATTCATCCATTATGTCTGAAACCAGAAAAGTGTGAGGAAATAGTAGTTCGCCTAGTTGAACATCTAAAGTTATTTCTCCAAACACCCGTGCTGCTGCTCCAGTTGCTGTTCTTAGTAGATATTTGGTTGTGTTGTGAAGCCATTTGTTCTTAACAAGATCTGCTCTAATAATTGATCTTGAAGCTCCAGTATCGATAGTGACTGCGCAGTCATTTTTTCCTACACTTCCATATATAACAAGACTGCTATTATTTCTCTGTAACTGGCCTACTTGAATGATGACTTCGGGGCTGTCGATTCCACCAACCAACTTCTGCCCCACAAAGTTGGTTTTAACTAGTTTTCCGACTGCTCAACAGGAGAGCTGATGCGACTAGTCGCTGCTTGATATCTAGTCTCTCCACGAATAGCTTGCTCCCTGGCTCGACATCTTTGGCATTCTTCTTTCCCTTCTTCAGGTGATTCCACTCGTCGACGTTTTCTGCAGTCTCTTTGAAGGTGCCCTGATCTATTACAATTCCAGCATCGAAGGACACCACGTGAGGGCGGGCTCTGTGATGATTGCACTCTGTTACAAGTACATTCTTCCATTGAAATTTCTCTTACTCGTACTGCACTCCGTGAAGCTTGTCTGACAGATTCATGTGCTAATGCATAGGCTAGTGCTTCTGCTGTTGATTTCTTTCCTGCTAGCCTTAACGCTTGTTGTAAATTTTGATCTGCAATAGCGTTCACAAATGCCTCCGTTGCCATTTCATTAAGGAAATCCGCATTTACGCTGGAGTATGAAAGATGCGCTAATCTTTCCACATCAGCCTGCAATTGTTGTAGTGATTCGCCATGCTTTTGAATCTTGTTGCGCAACTGTAGCCGATATACTTGCTGCTCATCTCCGTAACGTAATTCTATCGCCTGTACTAATGAAGTGTAATCACGTTGATTTTCAAACGGTATAGTTTGTAAGAGTTCTGAAGCAGGACCTCGAAGTGCTAACACCAGAGCTATAGCTCTGTCTTCATTATTCCATCCATTTACCTCTGAAGCTGCCTCAAATTGTCTCTTGAAGATATGCCATGAATTTTGTCCATCAAATATTGGAGGTTTCATTCTACCTGCGCCAGATATTTCAGCTGCTACGTTTAGAGGCTGACGATGTTTTATTCTTTCTAGATCTGCTTTAAAACTGTCAAGCTGTTCTGTAACATTTTGTTGTACTCCCGACACTTGTCGAACTTCCAACACTTCCTGCTGGATTTCTTCAATTTTCACATTTTGTTCGTCTAATGAACCTTTCAGAAAGTTCTTCTGTTCCTCCAAACAAGTTTCTAGACAATTCTGTAGAGAATTCTTTTGTTCCTCAAAAGCATTCTTTTGCTCGTCCAGGCGGGTGGGTTTCCATAGATTTCTTTTGCTCATCTAAACGGGATTCCAGAGAATTCTTTTGTTTCTCTAGAGAATTCTTTTGTTCTTCAAAAGCATTCTTTTGTTCCTCATTGGAATTTTTCTGTTCATCAAAACGAGCTTCCATAGATTTCTTTTGTTCCTCGAGAGAATTCTTTTGTTCCTCGAGAGAATTCTTTTGTTCATCAAAACGGGCTTCCATTTTCATCGCAGGCTCTTCTTCGACTTCGGTTTCTTCCAAGTTATCTTCGAAAACAAATGTTTCAGGATTCTTTCCTTCCTCTATCAAAGCTTGTCTGAGTCGCTCGACTAGAATTTTCTTTGCACCTGTCGTTTGTAATGACCGGTTCCCTAACTCCATTTTCAAATCCTGCGTTCGAAGCTCCTCGAATTTTCGCCCCATTACCTTAGTAATTCACTTTAAGTTGAATATAAATTATTTTCCAGAACTTTCAAAATTTAACACAATTTCACAAAATTAATCACACTTTGAATTTTAAAGTCAATTGCCACCACTTTATTTCGCGAATTTATTTCACTTCTGACACCAGTTGTTGCGAGCGTGGCTTTTAGGTTCGTTATTTAAAACACAATATTAAATATTTAATATACAAGTTCTTTATTTGACTCTAATCTTAACAATTCACAAACTTTCAATTAATCAACTACGCCTTAATTATCGCTTAATACTGTACTTTCAATTATCGCAATCTAATTACAACACTTCCGCACGTTATTACTTTCGCTTGTTAACACTGCAACGTCTAAGACAAGACTCTTATAGTCATAGTCAGAGTCTTTCTTGCGCATTTAAAATATATTGTCCTTAATGTTTAGTCCTAACTTTCCTGTTAGGATTTATGGTAGATTTTTACACTCAGGCTTTTTATTTTGGCCTTGATTTCACGATTGTCTTGGCTTTGTCTTCTTTTTGTACATACAGTGTATTTGACAAGAGCGTCCGCCTTATAAAACAAAATGTAAAAAAGAAACTCACTTCCTATTATTTTATTTTAAAAGTTTACTTTATTATGTATTGCGCACTATAACTAATAACAAATAAAATCGCCATTATTATCAATAATTGACTGACATCTTTTACCCATGCTCCACACTAAATTTTCAGCATAACCGACAGGTGAATCCTTCCAAATTTTTTTAATATTTGATTTCAGCTGCTTAAGATTCTTTATATTTTTTCCCTGAAGCTTGGTCTTCATTAAGCCCCAAACATTTTCAATCGGATTTGCGTCGGGGCTTTGTGCCGGCCATTCGATGACTTGAATGTTCTGCGCTTCTTTCCAAGCAGAACAAAGGCGACTTTTATGTTTTGGGTCGTTGTCCTCTTGTAAGACCCAGGATCGATCTCCTTCGCCAAACCAGTAATTAGCGGACTTAAGCAAACCTTTTTTGTACAAGTCTAACATTTTTTCTGCATTGAGATTTTCCGTAAATGTTAGCAATTTTCCAAAACCAAGAATATTGAAGCATCCCCATACGTGCACTTTTACAGGATGTTTGACTGTACGTATGACAAACCTTTTGCCTCGCCTTGACCATGCACGCTTGCGACTTTGAAATGCCCAAAACGATGACTCATCGGTGAATATTACATTATCCCAACAACGGCGCAAATTGTCCGTCGCCCATTGAAGTCGTTTTTTAATGTGCCTTTCTGAGAACAAAGGTTTGTGGCTGCTGCTATGAATTTTGATACGATTTTCCTCAAGCCTTTGACGTATTGTAAAAAGGGATACACTAATGTTCTTTTTGCTTAATAATGGTCTCGCTTTTCTCAACGATATCAAGGGATTTTTCTCGAAAAGCTTAACAATCACTTTATCCTGTTTTTTAGTGGTAGTCCTGGTTTTACCTCTATTACTTAGGTCATCCACGTTGTTGCACTCTGAAAACTTATTACACCACTTTCTAACAAACGATTCATCCTTTCTAATATATTTAGCTGTTTGTTTCACACTCCACTGAAGTCCTTTCGGATGCTGATGAAGAAATACTGCTTCAAATCGTTTCCAATAATAAGCACTCATTCTAAAAACGTCTTCTCTTTACACAACGTAATTGAATACTGAGCCTTATATTATAACGCGCATTACAGTAAAGCTTAATGAATAGGATTACAGTTGCAAATCTCTGGTTTTGCTCTCTCTCTCTGAGAAATTCAGCGGACGTTCTTGTCAAACACACTGTATATTGGTTATAAACTTTTATGTTTGATTTGATTTGTTTGTTATTACAGCTTCGCGCGATTTAAATAATCTATATAGCTATACGAATAAAAAAAAACTTTATTAAATCAATTAAAATTACAACTAATAAAAAGAGCGACTTAACTACCGACAAATCAAAAATGTACTAACTAAAAGAGATCTTCATTAAAAAGATCTTTACATTGAAATGCTTACTTAGGCAAAAATGGCAAGTGCAGATGAGATTTTCCTAATGAAATTCTATCTGACGAAAAGTAAATACTTGAATAAAGTCACGTACTTAATGAGAATTGCATCGGACAAATAATTATGCTTCCACGTACATACATACATCTTGTCCTCTGCTTACATTTCTCTATATGACTTTTGGATTGGGGATTCTTGGCATGAAACACCTCCCCCTTTAAGTTCAATATTCTCCTGAATTTTGATTTTAAGTAATTTATTTTTACTTTTACAGTATATGATTATTATGACAATTATGACAATTATTACAATGAATCCGATCGAAGATCCCACTAAATCATATCTTCTAAATTTAAAATGCAATTCATTGATAATTTTATTATTTTCAATCTGTTTCAAGTGGATGTCTGACACATTAACTATTTCAGGTATATTTTCCAGTGTTACATAATTAGCTAAAATTATATTTTCTGTGTATTCTTTGAAATTATTACAATATATTTGTTCTCTAATTCTTACTTCACATTGGTTGAATTTGATTACGTAGTTGCCATTTAATATATACTTTTGATTATTACATGTATTATTCATTTCAAAATTTTTAGCTTTACTAATTATTATTAAACCTTTCTTTAATTCATTTACATATCCATCTAGACTTTTTCTCATCTTGCAATATTTGAAAGTTTTGCTCATAACTAAATTATTTATACATATATCTTCCTTAACTAAAGACTTAATTTCATTTCCTTGATTTTTAAATATATTTTTGTTATATTTTAGTATTTCTCTCGATTCGATGTTGATTTCTTTACCTTCTTGATTTGGGATTGGTAAAATATAAAAGGTTTGGGATAAGTCATTTGAAAATCTAGGGATGTTAACGACAAATATTAATTTATGTGTGTTTCCTAATAGGGCAAGTTTTAGAAATTCTAGCTTTTCGGCGGTGATACTAAATTCTTTAATTTCGGCTTGGTTTAGCAAATTCCTAGACATTATTCCTATTCTCGCTGCGTTTATGTTATCTTGAATTTTTCCAATTTCCTCTTCCATAATTTTAAGATTGTCAAGAATTCGATTGAACTGTATGTGCTTCATTACTTCTTTGTAATTGTCTTCTAGTTTTCCTAATATTTTATTAATATTTTTATTGCTTTCTTTCATCTGGGTTTCTAGAATCTTCATATTATTATCTAAGTCGTTGTTAATCTTGATTTGATTATTCAAATTAGTAATTATATTATGATTGTTCTCATCTATCTTTCTTAAATGTTCTTCGATTTCTAATCTATCTTCTTCGTCCATAACACCAAACATCCATTTATATCCTGTGCCAATGATATTCATAAGTCCTCTTTTACTTCTTTGTCTTGGGACAATAGTACTGAATACTGCGTATAGTTTTGTTATTTTGTTCTGGATGTATCGTGTCTGATTTTCGTCTCCTGAGAGTTGAATTCCTGAATTACTTTCCTTCTCCAGAGTTTCTATCATATGTTGAATTTCTGCTAAATCTATAACGTGTAGTATTTTATCAAATCCTTCAATGAGTGATATGTTCCCTTTCTCAATTATCGTGTATCCGGCTTGGGTTTCCAGTTTCTCGATTTGGATTATAGCCTGAGTTTGTACCGTTAGGATCACTGTGACCAACATTAGAGTTATCCATAGGTTTTGGACCTATAAAATATTTATATTGTTTCTTAATTCTATTAGGGTGAACTTTCCTATTGAATTTCTCATCAACAATTTTATTCAAATAATTTCTAACTTTTATTTGTTTATATTTAGGTAAATGCTTTTGCCTTTCTGCTTTATAATTTTTGATAAAAGCTTCTTTATGTGGATACGATTCGGGTAGTTCTTTTCTTTCGACATTTAATTTACCTATTATTTTCTCCTTATGGCTTTTATTTAATCTGTAGATTTCATCTTTAGACTTACCTTCTCCTACTAATGCTAAGATTGGTTTTTCCTTTATCGTACTGTGGATTGTATTATTATAAAATTCAATCGCTTTGTTTACCTTGTCAGTTACGTTAAGCTCAGGGTTACGTACTGTGAGTATACGAATATGTTCTGAAAGAGTGCTATGGATTCTTTCTATATCCGCGTTACCTGTATGAGTTTTAGGTGCTGTAAAATGATAGTGTATTCCTTCTTTATTGAAATAATCCCTCATATTTACATTATTAAATTCGTTATCTAAGACAACCTTTTGGGGTTTTGCCAGAATAGCAATTCTATTCCTAATATATTGTAGTATTGTTAAACTATTTTTATCTGTGATATCATTCCCGTATAAATGTTTTGTGAATTTGTCCATTATTGTAATGAAATATTTCTTTTGGCAATGATAAATGTCTACGTGTATTATTTCGTTAAGTTTTTTGGGTGTTTCACTAACTTTAAATTCATACTTTTCGGGACGTCTTTCGTATTTTGCTAAGTTACATATTTCGCAATTGTTTATATATTTTTGTATTAACTCTTTTAATTTAGGATAGTAGTACACGTCTTTTATTTCCTCATAATTTTCATTTATTCCTCTATGGTTATTTTGTTCATGATAAAATTTGATTTTACTGAAAGTTTCTTCTTCTGAAGTCAACTCTTGCGCCAGCTTTGTGCTCTTTATGAATTTTAGACTTCTGTTGTTACTGAATAATTCTATTATTTTTCCCTGTAGGATGTTAAATTGAGTGTATTCTAACTCTGAGTATACACCTACTGCACCTTTGTTTTTCATAAGTCTCCTTAAGACATCGTTCAGATAGTTTGGATTCTCCAATTCTTTTTCTGATATAAAAATCTTCCTGTTTCCGTTTATAGTTTGAGTTTCCTGACCTTTCGTTCTCACTAATAGAATCTGTGTTCTGTACTTATTGACTATCTCCTCTCTAATTGGAATATGATCATTCACTTCTTCAATTCCACTATGAATTGTAGCCTCCGTTATTAATTTCCTGTTCATCTATGTTTATTCTGCTTAAGAAGTCAGCAACTTGATTTTCTTTCCCCTTTACATACTCAATTTCATAATCAAATTCATTTAATTTAATTTTCCACCTTTGTAATTTGCTGTTGGGTTCTTTTAAATTGCTAAGCCATACCAGGCCTATGATCCGTTTTTATTAAGAATTTTGTTCCATAAAGGTAGGGCCTAAAGTATTTCGTCGACCAGATGATTGCAAGTAATTCTTTTTCAATCGTACTGTAATTCCTTTCGTGTTCATTTAGTGTCCTACTAGCGTAACAAATAGGGTGTCCATCCTGTGATAGGACCGCTCCTATTGCAAATTGGCTTGCGTCTGTAGTCAGTACAAATTTCTTTTTAAAATCTGGGTACTGTAAGATTGGGTGGTTTATAATTAGTTCTTTTAATTTTTCAAAAGCATTGATATATTTCCCGTCTTTTGCATTTATCTTATTATCCTTCTTTAAACACTGTGTTAAAGGTTGTGCAATTTTCGCATAGTCTTTTATAAATTTTCTATAATAACCAGTGATACCTAAGAAACTTTTAATGCGTTTTTTAGTGTCCGGTATTTTAAGGTTTTTTATAGCTTCAATCTTTTTTGGATTCATTTGTCAATATATGACCTAGATATTCCGTATCTTTCGCAAAGAATTTACATTTATCTATCTGAATTTTCAGATTATATTTTCGAAGAGAGTTAAATATTTTATTAATAGAATCCAAGTGTTCCTGTAATGATGTACTAAAAATCAGAATATCGTCGAGATAAACTACACAAGTTTTGTTAATATATTCTGCCAATATAAAATTCATCATTCTTTGGAATGTCGCTGGTGCGTTCTTGAGTCCAAATGGCATACGTACATATTCATAATGTCCGCTTGGTGTAGAGAATGCTGTTTTTTCCATATCTTTTTCATCTACAAGGATTTTATGAAATCCTTTAGCTAGATCAAGTGTAGAAAAGTACTGTGCTTTTCCTAACTTGTCAAATATTCCCTCTATATTCGGAATCGGAAACTTGTCATCAATAGTGATCTCGTTTAGTTTCCTATAATCTATAACTATTCTCCATTTTTCCTTTCCTGAGTTGTCCATTTTCTTTGGTACTACCCAGATCGGTGAGTTATAAGGTGATTTACTTGCTCTGATAATCCCTTGCTCCAGCATTTCTTTCATTTGTTTCTCTACGTCTAATTCGTGAATTTTTGGGAATCTGTATATTTTTGAGTGGATAGGTTGACTATGTGTTGTGATAATGGAATGTTTTATTTCCCTCACATTGGTCAACTGCTGTCCCTCCTGATAAAATAAATCCTTATTATCTTTAAGAATATTCCTAAGTACTTTTACTTCTTCTCCATTCAAATGTCTTGTGTCTAACTGATTTACTAATTCCGTTGGGTTAGTTTCTATCATTTCCAATTGATTAATTTCTTCAAAAGGACATGAGTCTTTAAATTTAGTTACTTTACCATAGACTTCTAAAGTTTCTTTACCTAGATCGATTTTCGCTCGGATTGGTAATAGAATATTTTGGCCTAAGATTGCTTGAAATTTTTTTTCTGAGAGATTCATTACTTTCCAACACATATCAGCATCATGATTAAACTCATCCGGTATAGAAGTAATGATTTCATGGGTAATTTTAACTTTTCCTGATAAGGTTAACAAATTTACTGATTTATCTAATTTAAATCGTTTTTTGTTGGGGAATAATTGTTCGTGGATAATGGAAGTGGCAGCTCCAGTATCTATCAGACAATCTAATTTTCTATTTTCAACAGTTAATGTAACTATCGGTAAATCGTTTTCTGAGGAACCGAATGAAAATTTACTTGATCAACTTCCATGGGTTCAGGTTGTGCTGTATATGGTGCACCATTGTTTTGAAATCTTTGTACATTTTGTGTACTTCTTTGGGCAAAATTTCCACTTTGGTTATTTCTTTGGATGAAATTTCCACCTTGATTATTTCTTTGGTTAAAATTTCCACTTTGATTATTTCTTTGGTTAAAATTTCCACTTTGATTATTTCTTTGATTAAAATTATATTTATTTTGGTAATTTGGGAAAGGTCTGTTATTAGGATAATTCGTATGAGAATAATTATTAAATTGATTCTGATTTCTTTGAAATTGATTTTGATTTCTTGAGGATTTATAATTTGCATATTTAATTCCAAAGCTTTCATTATTTTTATTTTCAAATTTTCTTTCACGATTGGAACTTAATTCGATTAAATTATATGCTTCTCGCAATGTTCCCACTTCTTTCATTTTTACTAAAAAATTCTGATATTCAGGTAAAGAATCACAAAATTTACTTAAAATAAACTGTTCATTTCTTTCAGGTCTGAACTCTAAAGGTTTACTATCATCTAATTGATATTTTAAATTTATTCTATCCAATAAAACACTTAAATTTTTATAATAAGAATGTATATCATTGAATTTTACTTCGTTTACCTTTTTAATTATGTGGTTATATTTTTCTGGTACTCCAAAAGTTTCCTTTAGTCGTTTTTTTACGTTTGCCCATGTTTTATCCTCCAGTTTTCGAATTTCTTGGAGAGCTTCTCCTTGTATCTTCGATATGAGGATTCTGAGTAAGTAATTTTGTTGGGTTGCGTCTGCTGCTACTAGTCCTGAGATGGTTTCAGCTTCAGATATAAAGTTCGCTAAGTCGAAACTGTTGTCGCCTCTAAATTCTGGTACCGCTCTTGCCTCGGATACAAAGTCCTTAAACGTGAGTGCCATTTTGTCGTATTCTAATTGTACTCCAATTAATTGATAAAGATGAATTCCTTCCAATGACTTGGTTATGTCACAAGTAGACGATTGGCTCTTGGACTTCTTTTTATTCAAGTTCGGATAAGGATTCATGCAATGGTTATCGATACTGTGTCGAAAAACATATAATACATGTATTTATATTTTTTATCACTTTCTTTTGAATTTCTTTGAATTCGTATATAGCTTAACGTGAACTTCACTTTTCACTAAAATTTCGATTTGCTTAAAAATTCTTAAAAGAATTTGTGAGATATTTACAATATTTTTCACTGTTGTTAACAATTAATTCACAACGCAAATCCTATCGACTGCGCCATTTAAATAATCTATATAGCTATACGAATAAAAAAAAAAACTTTATTAAATCAATTAAAATTACAACTAATAAAAAGAGCGACTTAACTACCGACAAATCAAAAATGTACTAACTAAAAGAGATCTTCATTAAAAAGATCTTTACATTGAAATGCTTACTTAGGCAAAAATGCCAAGTGCAGATGAGATTTTCCTAATGAAATTCTATCTGACGAAGAGTAAATACTTGAATAAAGTCACGTACTTAATGAGAATTGCATCGGACAAATAATTATGCTTCCACGTACATACATACATCTTGTCCTCTGCTTACATTTCTCTATATGACTTTTTGGTTGGGGATTCTTGGCATGACATAACACGCGCGAAACTAATCTGTTTCCGTGGCGGTTGTTTGTTAATTGTTGTTTAGGAGGGTGAGACGGGAAATTGTGATGGGTGCGGTTGAGGAGGATGAGGAGCTCTGGAGCTTGGACCAGTTATCCTTGTGGGGGTCTTCCTTCTCTAGGCAGTTCCTATGTGGGCATCCTGCTATGATGACGGTGGCTGATGTTCCGAAGATCTATCCTCGATGGTGGGAACCTTTACTGCGAAAGAAAGTAAATCTTTCGCCAGTATAGTAAATGCCCCTACTCTCAGGGTCAACAAGTTGAAGAGGTGAGATATACCTGAATTCTGCAGGTGGAGTGTGTGCAGGCAGGTTGAATATGAGAGGGTTTGGATGATGAGGAAGTTTTTCCATCTGATGTTGAGCTTGTGCGACAAGGTAGTTGTCGATAGGGAGGATTTTTGCTGCCTCGTACAGCTTTTTGTTGGGGTAGTATCTGTTATCTGCCCTTCTACGAAGGCCAGTGCAAGAACGGAGTACTTTTCTCTCCAGATTACCGAGGTTTTTCATGTAGGCTGGCGAGATCGTGTGCCATATTGGGAAACAGTATGTGATGGTTGGTCGAATTAGTTGCTTATAAAGCAGGAGCTTGGTGGGGACTGACAGCCCATTTGGGGTGTTGAGAAGTGGGCTCAGCAGGCTATAGGCAGCTTTTGCTTTTCTCAAAGCATATTGTGCGTGAGGGTTAAACTTGTGCAGGTTAGAGAAAGATATACCGAGGTATTTGGTTTTTGTGGAGGGTGTTATTTTTTGGTTATTGACTTCAATGTCAATATTTTTAGCCAAGGTGGCTATGTTTGCTCGGCTAGTGTTAGATGGTTTGCGGATGCAAATCATTTCGGATTTGGCGATGTTTATTTTTATACCCCATTTCTTGTAGTAGGCGTCCAGTTTGGCAATATGCTGCTCCACTTTTCTCGCAGCGAATTTTGGCGATATGGAGCGTGCATATTTGAGCGAGTCATCTGCATAGAGCAGTGAGGTGGAATTGTGATCATTTGGCGGTTGATCTGACGTATAGAGGTTGAACAGGATTGGACCGAGTACTGAGCCCTGAGGAACTCCCGCTTCTAGAGATAGGGTAGCTGAGTTGCAGTTTTCGAGTTTTACTGCGAATTTTCTTGAAGACAGAAAGCTGTGAATAATTTTTGTTAGATGTGGTGGGAAGTTTAGTTCTAACAATTTGAAGATGAGGCCGTTTTTCCAGACAGAGTCGAAGGCTTTCTCGACATCCAGGAAACAGGCTACTGTGCACTCACCTCTGTTGAGAGCTGAAGTTGTGTCAGTATGGAATTTGAGTAACGCATGTGAAGTTGAGTGTTGGGCTTTGAAGCCGAACTGGGAATCTTGTTGGATGCCTACATCATCGCACGTGTTCACGATTTGTTGACGTAGGAGTTTTTCGTACAACTTTCCGATGTTGGAAAGAAGAGATATGGGTCTGAAATCTTTTAAGGCTTTGGAGTTGGGCTTTTTTGGAATTGGGACGATGTCCGCAATTTTCCATGAGTCTGGAAAGTAAGCGTTATTCACGCAATTGTTAAAGAGAATGACCAAGAATTTGATTGCAGGTGAAGGAAGATTTCTGATGATTTTGTTTGGTATCTTATCAGGTCCTGAAGATTTCTTGCCCTTAAGTCCACTTATAAGTGCAGATAAGTGGACTGGGTTTGTGAAAAGCTGCTGATCTTGGGGACTTGAGGCAGGGTTATCAGCGTGGAATGTGGTAATATGTAGGTGTTCATTTTGGTGGATGAATTCTCTTACATTTGAGTTGGCGTTTGTGCGGAAGTCCGGGCTGCTAAGATCTGAATGATCTTTGAAGGTGGATTGGAAGAATTCTGCGAATTCATTGCATTTCTCAAGAGGTAATCTAAGGGTGTCTTGGCCATTTGTGATTATTTTAGGAGGTTTTGGTTTACGATTACAGACTTTATTGATATTTTCGAAAACATTAGGGCCAGGATGGATGGATGAGAGTTTCCTTCTGAATTCCTCATCAAGAAATATCTTGGTCTGTTCATCGATAATGGTAGACAGGCATTTGATTTGGGAAAGAACTGATTGGTAGCTTTGGTTGTGGCTATTGTGGTTTCTGTGGTAAATCCTGTTTAGGATTTTCCGAAGCTTTTGCCTGTATTTGTACAAATTTTGTAGGCGAGCTGGAAGATGGTTATATTTGTACTTGTGGGGCGTGACATTTTCTGAGAAATGTTCAATATTTTCCTGGATATATCCGTTAAGGAGTTCGATGTGAAAATCTATTTCCGTATTTGAGAGATTTCTGTGCTCGTCAGGAAGGCTTCCTGCTAAATTCTGAGATAGTCTAGAATGAAATTCTGGCCAGTTGACGTGTTTTAATGTTGATATTTCTGGAGAAGCTAGATAGAGGACGTCGAAATGTGAGTTAGGAGTGATTGTTAGTTCGATGGCCATGTGATCAGATTCCGCAGTATGAGCAGTGCAGGTATAATTTGAAATTTGTGGAAGAAGGTTCACCAGGTTAGAGGTCGCTAGGAAGAAGTGAAGAATAGACCCAGAGCGTGGAAATGTGGGAGAGTTTTGCGAAATCGCTAAAAAGTCATGGTCAGCAGGGCCGTCTGTGAGCCAGTTGGCAATACAAGTTCCAGCGCCATTGGTTAGTACGTCATTCCAGAGGGGATGTCGAGCGTTGAAGTCACCGCCTATCACCGTGTGGGTGTAATTGCCAGCTAATCTTGTGAGAGTATTCAGATTGCTCCTGATTTCAGAGCTTTTGGCATGGCACTTATTCTGGCTATGACAACTGTTATATTTATACCCTAGAAACTCTCCAGATTATTCTCGAGTGTTCTATTTTCCAGAAGCTTCTTGACTGTTCTATTCATTCTATTCCTGAACCTTCCTGTAGATACCATAATCAATTCTCCGAACCTAAAGTCGTTTACTTCTCCATTGCCAGTAGATGTCACCAGTTGTCTCTTTCTATTGCACGTAACAATATCTTTTCTGACTGCAGAGCTGCATTACTGGGACTTCAATCAAATAGATTCAACTGCAAACTGATTTGGGACTGCCTGCTGGAGTTAATTAAATTAACGCACTCCAATTTGTTTGCACAAATATGGGTGCCTTCACACTGCATATCGTAGACAACGGGAGAGGGTTCCAACTAGCCAGGAAATGATCCGAAATGGAATTCCAATACCCTTCAGTTACGCTGCCTGATGAGAAGGGTTGCGTTTACCTGTGCCCTTTCCGTTACACAGGTGAAAAAAGGAAGTTTTTAAAATGATTTTAGTTAGATTTTTTTAAAATCTATTTTCATAAACATCGAACAATATAAATTTACTATTTCCAGACAGTTTCCTCATTGCTGGCACCGTTCTAGACGTTTTTTTTTTTCGTTAAAAACCAACGTCTTGTCGGCCGTACTCTTACACATTTATTCCCTATCACACTCCAATCGATTTGGCTATTGACAATCAACCGAATTTCTTGACTGACAATTTCTTGTTGTTCCTTCGATAACTAAACCAGCTCGTATAAAAATTACAGCCATAATAAAATCATTTTTTTTTTATTTTTTTTTATCGAAAAAAAAAGCTTCTGGCACATACTAGCAGCAAAAAAAACTGTCTGGGAATAATGAAATTATATTATTCAATGGTTATATGTTTATAAAAACTAAAAAAAATCGAACTAAAATCATTTTTAAGACTGCTTTTTTTACCTGTGGAACGGAATGGACATAGGTAAACGCAACCCCTCGCACCAAACAGATGGGCCGCATGCCTATTGAGATGGTGACGCTGCTAGCTCTCGTACAATATGTAAAAATTTTTAATGATCTGCAACTGACTGCTGGGAAACGAAGCTGTTGACGCGTTGGCTGAAAGGATGTATTGCAAAATTGACGCGTTTTTGAAATTAAACCATTTCTAATTTGAAAATAATTTATTTATTTACCTAAGGTACCTATAATATAATAAGTTAATGAAATAATGTGTCATGTGAAATATGTATTAAATTAAATAGTAATTTCTTGTAGAACAGAAGGAATACAAAATTCAAAAAAAAAAAAATCTCTTACGAAGTACTTCTCTATATATGTATATATCTATAATTGTAAACATGATTTCAGTCATTCGGTAAAAATGTTGCCTCTGTTTTCTAATGTGGTACATGTAAGGCCATCTGTCGAGAAGAGGTAACAGATTTGGTGGCATATCTATATGTATAAATCAATGGTATTACGGTATTACTTATCTGTGGCATGACTTTAAAATTTACATATTATTAAACTGATTTTATATTTTCATGCCACTACAATCGTCAATAGGATTCTTTATTATTATTATTTTTCGAATTTCAAATTATTATCTAAATCAAAATAAATTATATTAAAATTTTTAAATTTCAGAAAAGCGGCCATTATCTCTAGAGGAAATAAAAAATGATTTTGCGTGCAATGGTTATATTGTACAAGACGATGCTTGCCAAATCAATTTTAAATTAATGTATCAAACATTTATGAAAAATTACGAGTATCAACGTGCAGAAGTCATTCGGGGATTGAAGCAACCGGTTAGAAAATTTAACAGATTTCTAAGGACTGAAAATGTATTTCCTGTAGGAAAAACAAGCTTCAAAAATAAACAATGGTCTCCAACACAGATAGGTAGTCAGTTTTGTGTATTTTGTGATAACAATCATGAACCTGAAGCTCTCGTTAGAAGCCATGCAGTGCGTGACTCTCTAGGAAAAGTTTTGTGCCCAAAGCTTCGTATTTATATATGTCCTATTTGTGGGGAAACGGGTGATAATGCCCACACCATTAAATATTGTCCTAAAAGGCCCATAATAACAATGGAAGACACTCTTGTTGCGGAAAATTTGCGTCTTGCAAGAGTACCATACTATAAAAATAGTACGAAAATTTAAATGGCTGAGTTAAATAAAGCTTCACATGCGATTATATCGCGTTCGGATTCAATATTTTAGAAACTTGTGTTTTCTATTTATGAAATTAATATTATGATTTGGTACAAATTCTGAGATATATTAGAATTATGTTAAATGTGCAATTCTGATTTGCTTAAGTAAACATTTTTGTTTATCGTTTATTTTTAATTCGTTAAGCAATATTGCTTTGTTTTGTGAATTAAGTTTTCGTTTCGGTTTGAGCCGGTTCGAATGAAACAAATATTTTCAAACATTAGTTTCTTTTAAAGTCAAGCAATTCGAATAAAAAAATTGCTAACCGCAGCTTTTTCAATTTTGACAAGGCTGTGAAATATTTTGCGTGCAATCTTAAATGCAACACTCAATCGACTAAGCTTGATTTTAAAAGGGCCTTAAGTAATATAATAAGTATGTATGTGTGCCTATTAATCTAAAAATTTAAGCGATATACGTACGCTTTTTTTATTTACATTTTGTTGAAGCAATTAATAATTTTTATTTCTGCGTAGATGCGTATGTAGTTTCAACGTTTTTTTTTATACTTTAAAATATCTGTAAAACAATGATGTACATAATAGACTAAGTGCAGTAAAATTGCAGTGGAAAATATATGAGAATGTTAATTATTGAGGTATCATCGAAATAATATTTCCTTCCATTAGGACTTCAAAAAGTAATGAAACGAAGAGCTTATTATAGCTATCGAATCAGTTAAAATTATCATGACAAAACTGATAGATAAGAAAATATGTATAAGAATATATTTTTTTAATATGTTCGAAAAATCTTAAGTTTTAAATAAACCTGTTTTGTGATAATCATTGTTTACTTACCCAAATACCTGTGTTTCTAATAACATACGTACGATGAATATTCATCTTTTTTATTCATAGGTTACATTTAGAATTCATCACCTTTTTAATGCCGTATTCCTTTGAAATAGTTCTACACCAGTGGAGTGAAGGTCTATTACAAAACAACAACGCGAAAACTACACCGCATCGGTGCAGAGGTCGTTGAAAAGGCTGAACTACAATAGAAGTAACTTGACGAAATTAAACGAGACTGAGGTTTACATACGAAAAATTGATATTTTTAGCCTAAATATATATCACATTCCGTAAGAGTAATTATCTTGATATTTAATATTTTTAATTTTAAAAAGTGGCAAAAGTGAAAAAATTAACAAATGGAAGTTGATGTAATTGAAGATTTGTACTTTCTATTAATTCGCAGTGCCCTAATGACATTTTCTGTGTTAAATTTTAAAAAGTGGTAAAAGTGAAAAAATTAACAAGTGGAAGTTGATTTATTGAAAATTGGTGCTTTTTATTAATTCGCAGTACTATTTTTATTCCATTTTAATTTTTACGTTGCACTTTTAATCATTTAGTAATATCTTTAATTGTTTGGTCACGTCGCGATCTTACGGAATGAGCGATTCTTAGCGCACTATACTTACGGAAAATTGGATATTTAAAGTTAACAAAAGTTCCCCTCACACGAGTTAAAGTTAATTTGTGTACGCCTGTTAAATTAAAGCGCGCGTTCGCTTTACATACGTATACTTCTATTGTAGTTCAGCTTAAAGGAATTCGACATAAGTTTTAAATGGACATGGTAGTATTAAAGAAACAGAAAGGCTAATGGCCGGATTACATTAACAACGCCGACGCCGGCGTGGTCGTCGTTTTATGTCAAAAATATTTAGAGACAGTACTGCATGTATGAAAAGCATTACATTACCCACGCCGGCGTCGTCGGCGTGGTCGTTGACCCATCTCTAATCCTAATTTTAACGCTGGCGCTCCATTGCTGCCAATATGCAAGATCTAAATCTATTATGAAAAAATGAAATGATATTTGAATTTCTGAAAATAAATGATTTTATATTAAAAAATGTGGACTTGAAGGAAAAGAAAATATCTTTTTTATTATTATTTAAAATTTTATTGCAAACCGGCAGAGATTACAAGCAAATAACTCAATTGTAAAATGTACGGGAAATTATTGTACGGCGGTGCCGCCGTGTTAATGTAACTTGCCCGGCCTTTTGTTCGGGGTTTGATGACGACCACGCCGGCGTCGGCGTTGTTAATGTAATCCAGCCAATACAGAACTTGCATGAGAAGCGCGAAATTTTATCGAAAATTTTGTCTTCTTGGGTTGTCGGTCGGAGACCCCTTGGCCCAGCACCAGGGTAGCACAAGCATCAGATGAGATCGCGATGGCTGGCCGAGGCAAATGTAGCTTATGGTGAAAACCCAATGAACGCAGCAGGCGTCGCGTCGCTTTGACAGTTCCCCGCGGCAGACGCGTGTAGGATTTGAGCAAGGCCCAATGGACGCGTCGCGTTGGTACTTTTATTTATAAAAAGAAAAAGTGATAGAAAAGCTTGAATTATTATTTAAAAATTAAATAATGGATATATCACAGTTATTAGATGTGGCAGTTCTTACATTTGCAAAAAAAATCAATCAAAAGAACTGTTAAAGCGTCTGCTGTAGAACATTGCTCTACTTCCGCGTCGAATCCGGTAAGCGTGGCAGCCATTTAGCCAGCACGAACTTAAACACGTATAGGCCTAAATGGACGACCGGCGACAACTACAAGCAACAAGCACTGTCAAAAAATTAAAACCTTCACTTTGCTATCCAATCGAACACAATCGCGACTACCGGCGATGACTGATTTTCGCTCATCGCTGCGATTGGTAAAATTTCTAATTTCATCGCCAACTGCAGGCCAGCCAACTACATAATGTTGAACTTTGGTTACTTTTATAGCTCTTTAAGTTTATCGCACTGATTACTGGCCATTAGTGATTGAGTGGCAGTGGCTTGACTTGGTCAAGCAGGAAAAACGCGGCAAAATAAGAGAAAGTTAACAAACAAAAAATGAGTTTTGAAGAGCGATTGATTGTGTGCACGAATATTTATACAACTTAAATTCTACAATTTCGGAGAACCGATAAAAAGGAGAAAACGTTTAAAGATATTTCGCAAACCTGTTATGGATGTATGTTGAGAGTGAATGGTCAGGACGTGAAGTCCAAACTGCCAGCATGAGCTGACAGATCACTCGATGACAGCGATAGCACAGGGCGGCACGCTAGCACCTCGGCTAAGAATGGCGGAGAGTGTGGGGGAGTTCCCGAAATAACCTGCCGCTTGTCACCAACCATAATCAAAAAAAAAGATTTTCGTGCCTACATACGAAAGCCTCGCACTCACTCAGTCCTGAAGGGACCTTTAGGTCACTTACCTGCATTCCCATGAAGGCGCAGATGGCATGCCTTCTTGGCCAAGCCCCATTCTCCCATCGACTTTGGGTGGCACAATCGTCCAAAGTCCCTTTGTTGACCTGTGAAGAGATTAGGTCGGACCTATACAACCTTCATGCTAGGGGGCTCCAGGAAGACGTTATAATTGTCGATGAGAACTATCCTCAAGTCAAAGTACGTACATACATAGATCTTTGGGTAAGTATACCATTAATAGGAGTAATCGTATAGCATTAAGTAAGTACCGAAAGAGTCGGCTAAAAGAATCTTTTTCAGAATTATACCTGGACAAAGATTCTACTAGGCTAATTGTGTAGTTATGTAAATAGTATTATTGGAAAAAATTTATTATATATATAGTTACACTAGGCTATTGTTTTTTCTTACTCATTCTTAATAAAATTCATATACATAAAACGGATGTCCTTGAATAACATTTAAATTCGTCCTAAAGTTGATTAAAGGAATGGAGAATATTTCAGCAACCAAATATTTTTATCTTTCTATCTAATACTTAACTAAAGACAATTTCAAATTAGTTCTCTTTTCCTTTTTTTTTCTCTAATTTCACGATAATAATGAGTTTAATATTATACAAGACTTATTTATTACGGCACTCCAGTGAAAATCTTTTTCATTGATTGAGAAAGTTCATAAGTTGTAAAGATTACTGATGATGGTAGCTTAGCGAAACGCGTATAATGATAATATAATTTTGTGTAACAATAATTGTGTAGTGATGTAAATATTATTATTGGAAAATATATATATATACATATAGTTACAAATAAAGAATGTCAATAGAAAAAGTCCTACTGAGCAAGATTTAACGAAGCCGAAGCATGCTTATGTCAAAAGAAAACATAATATTTTAGTAATACTCACGGTGCAAATTCCACGGCATGATGAGGCCTCATTATCCGCCACCTGGTTAAAGAATCAAATTAGTAATTATCTTCGGCCCGCTTCAGTAGGTCTTATTACGACAATGCATCTAGCTGAGTTGAACAAAAATTGCCCGACGGCAATTGCAACTATGCTCGAACGAGATCAAAAACTTTTACATCAAAGAAAGTTCAAAGTAGTGCTTGAAACAAAAAAAACTTCTGAATATAACTATCGGAAGTCACAAATTATTTTTAAATATGAGCGGATAGAGAAAAATGTCCTCTTCCCAATTTATCGCTTAATCCTAAATGCGTCTTCTAAGAAGACTAGCATATTTTCCACTGATAGTTCAGCACACCACGACGTTACACTGTCTTCCGTAATGTGGCCAAAAATAAAGAAATACAATGATACCGGACAACCAAAATTTCAGCGTTATATACAACGTTCGTAGGCAAGGTATATCCCATAACCTATCTTCAATTCGTGCAGATTCGCATTACAAATAACAACCATTTCCTCTAATGCCAATTTGATTTGTAGTTGGATCTCCTTAAATGATCCTTTTACATCACAGATGTCATTAAATGAGTGTCCTGGTACACGTTCTTTTAATGGAAGTCCATATTCAGAAATTGATACCTCATAATCATCCTTTGGTCTTATTGGAATGTGATCATTTCTTGTTCCCAATGGATTTTCTTTAGCAACAGATGCAGCTGTATAAGAATTTTTCCCACAATCGCTAGTTCCAGCTAAAATCTGTAAGACTGCCTTATCTCTGGTAATTTTTATAAATTGAGCAGTATCAAAGGCCTGAATAATGCGAGGTGCCTTACAATCATCATTTTCCTATCATACTCGGCATTAAAGTGAGCAATATAGACATTAATCAACTGATTATTCCGAAGAATTTACACAATCCACTTATTTGTAGCAAGTCTAATTTTCATTTTCGGTGTCAAAGTTGGAACCTTTTTACTTATTTGTTCCACCATCCAGCACTCGCAATATTCAAAATCTTTTTCTGCCTACAAACCAATCACCCTTTGAAAATTCCTAAAAGATTTTATTTATACACGTTGACCTAGCGATTTTTATATGAAAGTATTACCTTGTTGGGCACGATGTCGTTGAAAATTCTCGATATTCGGTTTTTCACTTGACTTCTTTCACGCGCTTGTTCGAGAAAATGAGACATAGGGCTCATCTCTGCGGGCGCTCAATGTGTGTCTCGACCCACGACCCAATGCGTATTCCTCATCACTCGAACTCTACTTGACCGATGACGCATCGAAGACACATCCCTGAAGTCTCGTCAGTCCTCGATCAGACCTCGACATCTTTCTCTGTGTGGGAAGTCAAAGGTACATCGACAAGCTGGTAACCTAAAAAATCCAGCCGGTCGATGCCTCTCTGCCTTCCTTCACCGAGATGCTGAGGAAGCCTTGCGATCAATAACCTAAAGAACTGATCACTAGGCTTTCCCGGCGCAATATCTCACACTGATCTCAGACTGGCGATTTTTCAAGGGTGTGTCTCCAAGGCGTCGTCGAAGTATTGACATGCTGACTTCGTCCTAAAATTTGCAGAGACTTATAGCAAGTGGGATTCCTGCGACAGGCCATCTGCCGCAGGGTTACCAGGTAGGAAGGATTAACGTAGTGTAGCATTACTATGCTCGGGAGAAAGGAAAAAGGGAGAAAATTTGCACTATTGTCAAAAAGGTATGTCGGCCGCTAGGCTGGGAATGTCCTAAGCGGCACATTGGCATCCTGTAGTTTGCCAGTGAAGCTGGCTGGATGCCTTATTAGGGCTACCAGGAATAACGACAATAAGTATAGAGTTTTCATAATGATGATCACTGCTTGATGTCTTTGGCGTGATAGACACCTAACAGTTTTCCCCACAGATCTTCAAGCTCATAGTAAGCGTTTCCCTTCTTGGCCCTGACACGACATTTAACGAATTTCGGTCCCAGTTTTGCACTGGTCTGCTGCTGGAAATTGCTTTGGGCAAAATTCCGTCTAAATACCTCTTGACCCACTTTGAACTCAACTGGTTTCGCCCTGAGATTGTAGGCTCGTGAACCCTGTTCGATGCATGCTGTAAATTTTCCTGCACTCTCGCACGGATCAATCTCATTCTATCTTCTGCGTCTACTCTCAATGGCTCACTAAGAGTTCCAAGGCTCCTCAAGATGGAATAGGAGCTGCCATGTTCTATCACTTGCTGACCGAAGAGTGTTCGATAAGGAGAGAAACCAGTAGCTTGATGGAAAGAGCTCCTGAGGGAACTAGCTACTTGGCTTAGTTTCTCATCCCATCTCGTGTGTTCCTTCTTGATGTATGCTCTAATCCCCGACAATAGAGACCTATTTACTCGCTCTGAGGCTTTTGCTTGCGGCGAGTAAACTGCCGTTCGCATGTGCTTCACCCCATATTTTTCCAGTAATCTGGTGAACTGAGTCGAGCAAAACTGGACTCCATTGTCCGAGACGATCATTTCCGGGACTCCGAACACGTGGAACACTTCAGTCTCAATGAATTGGCACACATTGAGTGAAGACGCTTTTCTCATAGTTTTGAGAATCGGAAATTTTGAAAGGTGTTCAAGAACTATTAAGATGCAGACGTTTCCTTTCACTGACCTGGGATATGGACCTAGAAAATCAATGTACAGCTTTTGCCATGGTCTTTCTATCACAGACTGGACTCTCATAGGTGGTCGTAAAATAGTATTGGGAGCTTTCGTTTCCTTACACACGTCACAGGCGCCTACGTAATTTCTGACATCAACTGTCATTCGTGACCAGTACAGATGTCTTCGCAGACGTTCCAGTGTTTGCCCTATACCTCCGTGTGAAGCTAGCGGCGGATCATGAGCCCTTGAAATGACGTCGTTGACAAGCCCTCGTGGAATCCAAAGCTTCTAAGCTTCTTCCTCCTGAATAGGATCGCCTGTTCTCGGAACAGTCCGAATATACACGAAGTCATCCCTGACGCAAAGATCTGGTAGTTTGCCAGAAGTCGTTTTAACCTTATGCCTCAGTTCCTCATATTCCAACGAATTGAAATATGGCGAACTAAGGTCAACTTCCGGGCCAGGATCTTCATTCGTGGTCAGGCCGTCACAATGAATGCGTGACAGCGCATCAGGGACGACGTTCAGGTTTCCTTTCCTGTGCTCAATGGTGAAGTAGAAGCGCTGAAGCTTCAAACTCCACCGCGCAAGTCTACCATTGAGGTACTTTTGAGACATCAGCCATTTCAAGCTCGCATGATCCGTCACTATCTTAAACGGCATGAGTTCTATGAAGGGCCGGAACTTCTGCACGCTCAAGATTGCAGCTAAGCATTCTTGCTCTGTGACGGTGTAATTTCGCTGTGCTGAGTTCAACTTTTTCGAGACGTAGGCTATTGGCTTCTCGTGGCCATCGTCATCTAGTTGAAGCAGCACTCCTCCAATACCTTGTTGGCTCGCATCGCACTGGATGACGAACGGTTTGGTGAAGTCTGGACTCACTAGCAACGGAGCAGAAGTAAGTTTTTTCTTTAAAAGATCAAGAGACGTCTGGGCTTCAGGTGTCCATTTGAACTGACTGGGGTTCTTCAAAGTGTCTGTAATGGAGGCAGTCAAATCAGCATAGTTCGGGATGAACCGTCTATACCATCCCGCCATACCTAGTAGGCGTCGGGCTTGCCGAACAGTTTTAGGTGACGGATAGTCAACTATGGCTGAAATTTTGTCAGGGTCAGTTCACATACCTCCCTTTTCTACAATGAATCCCAAGTATTTAGTCTCCTTGATACAAAACTTACTCTTCTCGACGTTGATAGTGAGGCCAGCTTTCCTCAAACAATCCGCTACACGGGCTAGCAGCGTGAGATGAGTATCGAAGTCTGAAGAAAGAATTAATAAATCGTCTAGATAGACGAGAACATTCTCACGAAGATCAAAAGGAATGACTTTTTCCATGAAGCGGCACATAGTTTGTGGAGCGTTGCATAGGCCGAATGGCATCACCGTGTACTGATAGAGAGGATGACCAGGCACTGTAAAAGCGGTCTTCTCTCTGGAATCAGTGTCTAGTGGGATCTGCCAGAATGCGTCTTTCAGGTCCAGGCTCGTTATGTAATTTGCCGGAGGAAGTCGACTCAGAAGTGCGTCTATCTGGGGTAGAGGATAGGCATCCTGCTTCGTAACAGAGTTGACCTTTCTGGCGTCAAAACAAAGCCGAACCTTTCCAGGCTTCCTTACCAGAACAACTGGAGAGCTCCAAGGACTCTGGCTCTCCTCTATCACACCCAGCGATAGCATTCGCCCCAATTCGGCATCCATCAAACTTTGTACTGCCGGTGAAATCGGATAAAACCTCTGTTTTATCGGAGCTGCGTCATTCGTTTCAATCCTGTGAGTGACCAATGATGTTTTTCCCAGGCCTAGAGAGGCGAAAGAGGGGAAAAACTGTTTGGTGGCTTCTAAGCGTTGTTGGTCGAGACTAGAAAGAATATGGCAGTTGGTGTCAGAGGTAGCTATTACACTTGGATTCACTTCTGCGACTATACCAGGACATCTGGAGCCAACCCAAATAAACGCCAGAAGTCTATTCCCAGATATAGTGCCTGTGTGAGCCCAGGAACCACGTAAAAACGTACGTTGTGGGTCTTATCACGGAAAGTGACGTCCAAGTTCACATGACCATGCACAGTCGTCATGGCACCATTAGCTACTTGGACCTGTGTGATACTTCTTCCATTCGACGTCTAACATCTTTTACGCAATATTTCGCTTTCCTGTTCGTCTTCAAATTTTGTCAAAAATTTTGTGCTATTTCATATGCCTGTAGTTCAGACTCTTCATGCTGTTGTGGTGCGGCAATTAAATTTCCCTACCCATTTAAGGATGGGGACTTAATTTTATTTCTTACCTAACTCAACAAAAAATCTCGAATTTTTTCTTTACATTTACAATTATACTTTGCAGGTAGATAAATATTTGAGTCCTACAGGGTTTAGAACAAAGTTAACTTAACAACATGTTAAGAATCAGGCGAGATTTCCGACTGTTTATACCCTAGATGAAATCCTAGGGTATACTAAGTTTGTCATTCCGTTTGTAACATCTAGAAATAATGATGGTAGACCAAAATGAATTGGACACCATGCATAAAATTTAAAGTAATTTTGATTTTTGCATCTCTGACCGTCCGTCCGTCTGCCCGTCCGCACGTAAACTCGAGAACGCGTGTACTTAGAGACCTGAAATTTTGCACACGGGCTTTTAAAATAAGTAAAATTAAGTTCGAAAATGCTACGAAAAATTTCGGTTTTCTCTATGTATTTGGACACTGCCTGCGAACACATCGACTAACGGGGCTGAAATTTTGTACACGCAGTTTTCATAAAAATGGCAAATACAAGGTCAGAAATGGACCCAATCGGGCAATCCTTTCTTAGTGTTGCCATATAAAAACTGAGGTTTTTTACGTATACTGTAAAACGATAAGTTCTAGACATTTTTATTTTACTGAAAAGTTCTTCCGAATATGAAATCCTATGAAATTGGTTATAATTATTTTTATTGTCCGACGAAACGTTCTAGAAATATATATGGAGAACCACTTTACAATTAAACTTGCACAGAGAGTTGACTATACGGAATTGCATACTCATATAGGGTATCATAAGAATTGGTCTTATCGACTAATTGCGGCTTACGATACTGAGAAAATAATTACAGAACTGACATTTTAATTAACCGCGTACAAAATGCGAGCAAATATTGTAAAATTACTTATATATATGGTAAATAAAAACGAAATAGACACTTCAACTTGACAAGTGTCAAATATTAAATGTTAGAAAAAGTGGCCGCCAACATTGCAGTATAAAAGTCGGTTCTAAAAGGTTCGTGTATTAAACGATTAAAACTCGGGTCAAGTCTGTCTCCGGTGTAAATAGGAAGGGGCGGAGTTTTCAGATTTTACTCCTATAAAATGTTGCGGTGCTTTTGTGAAAACAGTTTTTTCTGAAATATTGACAGATTTTTGTCGCATGTTGTTGCTGTAATCTTATGATAATTGAACAGCACGTGCTTCTGTTTACATTCGTTTTCCTCTGAAGAGAGGAGAAACTCATGCTGGATTCTCTGATTTTATTGGGAAAAATGAGAATTTTATTTGAGAGAAATTTTACATCTCCTTCCCGTGTAGGGGATATACGAACCGGAGCGAATTTCACCCTATAGGGGGGAAATTCGTACCGTCATTTTTTTTAACTGAAAAAGGTTATCACACGAACTCCCAAAAATTATACCTGTAAAATTTGCACCCTGTTTAAAATAGAAAGCCATCACTCGAACTAAAGAAAATTGCACCTGTATCATTCGCACCGTATTTAAAATACAAGGCAATCACTCGAACTGCCAAAAATTGCACCTGTAACACTCGCACCCTGTTTAAAGTAGAAGGCTATCACTCGAACTTCCAAAAATTGTACCTGCAAAATTCGCACCATGTTTAAAGTAGAAGGCTATCACACAAACTTCCAAAAATTATACCTTTGAAATTCGCACCCTGTTTAAAATAGAAAGCCATCACTTGAACTACCGAAAATTGCACCTGTAACATTCGCACTCTATTTAAATTAGAAGGCTATCACTCGAACTTCCAAAAATTGTACCTGCAATATTCGCACCCTGTTTAAAGCAGAAGACTTTTACTCGAACTGCCAAAAACTGCATGCTTAAGATTCGCACCCTGCTTAAAGTAAATGGCTATCACTCAAATTTTCAAAAATTGTACCTGTAACATTCGCACCCTATTTAAAATACAAGGCTATCACTCGAATTGCCAAAACTTGTACCTGTAATATTCGAACCCAGTTGAAAGTAGAATTCCATTACTGGAACTTCCAAAAATTGTACCTGTAACATTCGCACTCTGTTTAAAGTAGAAAGCTATCATTCCAACTTCCAAAAATTGTACTTGTAATATTCGCACCCTATTTAAAATATAAGGCTATCACTTGAACTGCCAAAAACTGTACCCTTAACATTCGCACGCTGTTTGAAGCAGAAGACTATCACTCGAACTGCCAAAAATGCCATTTATAAGCTTCGCACCCTGTTTAAAGTAAAAGGCTAGCACTCAAACTTCCAAAGATTGTACCTGTAGCATTCACACTCTATTAAAGTAGCAGGCTATCACACAAACTTCCAAAAAATCTGCCTGCAATATTTGCGCCATGTTTAAAGCAGAAGACTATCACTCGAACTGCAAAAAATTGTACCTGTAACATGTTAAAGTATGTAGAAGGCTATCAATCAAACGTTCAAAAATTGTTACTATAATATTCGCACTATGTTTAAAGCAAATGGCTATCATTCAAACTTCCAAAAACTACTTATTTAAGATTCGCACCCTGTTAAAAGAAGACCTCTTTCACTCGAACTTTCAAAAATTGCATCTGTGACATTCGTACCTTGTTTCATTTATAATTCTCTTACTCTTTCTTCTAATAATTGCACCTATGATATTCGCACCCTGTTTTAAATGCAAAGCCATAACTCACACCACAATAATTGCTCTTGTATAATTCGCACACAGGTTAATCTTCTCGATTATAAATTGAACTGCTGAACTGAAGGTATGGTTGCTTACAAGATAGCATTCAGTTTATGTGAACATTCTTTAAGGTATAGAATCCTCGCCGGATCCTAAAATCATATTTTGTAATATTCCTTTACGCTATGTTATAAATTTTATAAATTTGTGATTTCTGTAAAAAAAATTTATATCGGTGCGAAATTCGCACGATTATTTTTTCGATTTTTTTTATACTGTATGTGAATTTTCAGTTAAAAAAATGACGGTGCGAATTTCCCTCCTATAGGGTGGAATATGCTCGGGTGCGAATTTAACTTTTACTAGTCGTGCAAGGGAAATTCGCACTATGGGGTGCGAATTTTCCCCCAGTCACATTATTATGAATAGTTTGAAAGTTATTCAAGAAGATTTTATCATTCGGGTAATCTACATTCTCTCAGTTTTTGTTTTTAACTCGTTGTCTCAGTCGCACTACAATAGTGCATAGCCAAGTTTTTTTCCCCCATTCATGTAAAAGACGAAAATAATATATGACATATATTTCTTTCTTTCTTGAAACACGAAAAATTTCCAATTTTATTCGGCTGATTCCTATTTCCTTATTAGGTTATCTTTGGTTCAGATGATCAATTAAACTGTACATGGCAAATTATAATATCACTAGTTGTGGTTTTTTATGAATTATTATTTATTAAACTGAATTTTTATAAATTTAAGAAGCAGTGAATGGATCAGATTATTATAATATTAGTTATTGAAAATTTTCTTTTAAATAAAAAAAAGTTTTAAAGTGAATTTTTAAAAGTTTAGGAACCATTTGAATGATTATCGTAAATAACTATTTGTTTCTGATTTTTTTTAATAAGAAACATTTTTTAAAGTGAAATTTTTTTATATTAAGTAGGTGGATTACCAGTGTAATTTTTTTTTATATGTGGTGTATATAATAATTATCGGTGATTGGACTATTAAAGTTCTTATATTAATTGTTAAGCTTTAGAACGGTACAGAATTTTTGTCTTATTGGTTTTGGCTGTACACTTGTTTTTTTATTGAAAGCTAGATGTTTTTATTTCTTTTTTTATATTGAATAAAAATGAATGCAAAGAAATCTGGTCTCAAGTGTAGTTTGCGGCATTGTGGAAAGTCTAGACGACTTCCTAATGTACGTTTATTTAATTTTCCACCTGCTGATTCTATAATACGATAAATATGGCGTAAAAAATGCAGTTTAACTAATAATGAGAGTAAGAATAAATTACGTTCACGTAATTCTCATTTTATCGATGAATATATTGAAAGCAAAGGTTAAAAACTGAAGCTATCCCCACTCTTTTCTTGCATCTAACAAGTATTGAAAATGAGGATCTAAGTTTTCTTAAAACACCACCCGTAAAAGGCGTAGGTCCTCATCTTCTTGTATGGTAAACATAAAAAATTGTGAGATGTATAGAAAAAAATTCAATGCATTTGATAAAAAATATCAAAACGTAAAAGCCAGCCTTGGTAAGTACAAAAAGAAAAGACATTTTATGAACTCGAATTATAAAAATTTGAAGAAAAGAAACAAATCTATGGTAAAGGTTTCTAAATTACCAATTCAAGCTCTAGATATTTTAGAAGAAAGCAAAACTTTATGTGAAATGATTACAAGAAAAATAAGGAAATGTAATGATCTAGAAAAAATTTGATACAGAATATATTTTATGTATCGCGGGCAGCATATAAATTTATGCGAAATAATTTACATATTAATTTACCGGATGTAATTACAGAACTGTAGGAGCTCGAGCTCAGCATAGAAATCCCAATTCATTTCAAGAAATGCGAGTTAACCTAGCTAGTCAAGTATTCAGACGCACAGTCGTCGCAACAATTAGAATTAGATCAACTGTTGAAAAAAATAGATTTAAAAGAAATTCTAAGGAAGTTGCTTTATCCACTGCTTAATTTTTTGAAAACATTGATAAAATTTTCGATTCTTTGAATTCAGGTGCATTAAGGAGTAATACGTTTTATAGAAGTGCTTTAGAGATAACGATGTTCCCAAGTTCGTTAAATACTTTCTTAACTACTGTAATACCATTGAAATAGAAAATAAATCCAACCCTGTTTACTTTCTGGATGGTATAAAACAAACTCAAGCAGGTGTATTAATATTAGCAGATGACATTTTACATGAAAATGAAAGAGTGTTTTTTATTATTACTAAAAGGCTTTTTCAAGATCCTTTAGAAAATCTTTTCGCTGTTATTCACCAAAAAGGAGGAGGCAATAATAGAAACCCGTCTGTATCAGAAATAAATATAATTTTAGCAAAAATAATGTTTATGAACCTAAACAATGAATCCGAGCATCATGAGTTCTCTGATGATTTACATGTAACACAACATTTATTGCAAACTGAAGAATTAGAAGTAATAGACGATACATTTAAATTAAATTAATTTTGAAATAGAACTTCAGTCCATGAGATACTTTATTGGATATTTAGTTTTCAAAAGTCTTCCGAAACTAAAATGTGATTCATGTGAAAATATTATGAGAAAAACATATGAAGTCCTGACATGTCCTTCGGAAATTTTTATATTTTATAAAAATTACAATCCTGTATTTTCTGATTTTGTAATTTATATGCCCCTTCAAACGAATTCTTCAAAATATGCAAGGAGCATATAATTATTTTTGAAAAATTTTTCCAAACTTCGTCTCAAATAATAAATATTAAACAAACATCACTAGAAAAATGTGAAATTTTTACACCAGAATGGTTCAATAAAGTAGATCCTTGTTGCAAACATAGGATTAAAATATTGGACTATATAATTTTAGTACTTTAGAGGAAAAATTGTAAGTGGAGTGTAGAAAAGAAAAGCTCCAAATCTTAACAGACTAATTTTTTCTGTTTCGATTATACTAAAGGAAAGAATTATTTAACAATTATTACACAGCTATTTAGTGTGATATATTCGAAAATTATATCATATCCTGCTCGCCTTGCTGTTCTTTGTATGAAATCAGAAGCAAATCGCCATCGAGAGTACAATCTAGTGTAAAATATTTTGAAGTTTTGTCTAGTACCGCTGCTTAAGCAGTCTTTGCTATCATCATTCTTACATATCATCATGTAACAAAATCTGATGCGAACGAAAGATTTTCTAATTAATTATATTTTCTTTTATGTACATATAGTCACTCGAGGATCGCTTGGACCATCTTGAACGACATCATAAGGCAAGTGATGTAATTATTACAGGGATTCCCTTTTTAAAAAATGAGAACCTTACTCAGCTGTTCAATATTTGCACCGCAGTGTGTACAGACGCTACATTAGGTCCATTCATTTGCATGCTTGGTGTAGTCCGGAACTACACTCAACTACACCAAACCATTCGTTTGTAAGGTGTACACTAGATTGAATTACACTAAGCCACTCCTTTGCTTGTCAAAATGCGGTGTAGTGTACACTGAGTGTAATTTTTCTGCACCATCAAAATTATGGGTGTAAGCAGTGTAGAAGAGATGATTTGACCATTGTCATTTGCTTAGACTATAAGGTAATTTTTAAGCAACCGTAATAACTGAAGTTAATAAATTGATTTAAGTAAAAAACAAGTGCGCTTAGTAATCTAGATAATTAAATTGATTTCAGTAAAAACAAGTGCGTTCAGTAATTTAAATAATTAAATTTATTTGGTGTAAAACAACCAAATAAGTGTACTCAAACAATTAAATAGAATTTTGACAAATTAATAAGTATTTTTAAACAATAAAGAAGGAATACAGTGACATTAGTTGACCCGGTGGACGGCTCTGCGAACCAAAATATTTATATCTACACTTTTGACCACCACTTCATTCGTTTGCGAGGACCGCACTGAAAACAGCTGATTTCTGGTGCTGGTGTAGAAATACACTTGACAGTTCTGAGTTACACTTGCACCGAAGCAAACGAATGGACCTAGTATATCCTATGATTACATCATCTAGGATATAAAAATCAAGTAGTTGTTTCTACTAGAATTGAATTATTAATTCAACCTTCATGTTCGCTTATACACGGAAGCAAACGAATGGACCTATTGACACCTCGTAACATATTTCGTGTTGATGTACATAAGACATCGTCAGCTGTAATTATAAAATTGCATAGCCACAACGAAAGGAATGCCTTACTATCAGCTGTACGTCGGACTTTAAAAACACGCCGCAACGAGGTAATGAAAACCTTAACGTTGTTTGATATTGGGCTTTGTTCCAAATCTGGCACCAGCAGCCCCATATATGTTAATGAAAGTCTGACCTCAAAAAATTATGCTATTAAACGGAAGGCCCTTGCACTGTTAAAAACTAAAAAATAATTGCTCGTCATGTTCGTTCGTCGCAGAATAGTACCGCTAAGGTTATTGTTTCTATGGATGACCTGATGAAATGGACTGGTATTTCACAATAGCTGTTTCCTTCATTGAGGTAGTTGATATTAATGATTGAATTTGTATTAGTTTGAGTTAGTTTTAGTCTTATTGAGTTGATTACTTTTTGTTTAATGAATTATTTCTTAGAGTTAGAATTCCTTTTTCCTATTTATAATCTTACTAGACTGCTTTATTTGTTTGTTGTGCTCACTATTTCTCCACTGAATTTTCATTTTATGTTTTTTGATGATTTTATAATTTTCAGTCAACTAATTAACTATTCAGTTTTTGAGATATGTTGTGGCCTGTGTTGGTAATGTGTGTGCCATTATTAACATCATTTGTAAACAACGAGTTGGTCTGAACGTTTGTCATATCACCACAAGAAGTATGTACCCAAAAATTGATGAATTTCGGGATATTTTTAATGGGTCTCTTGTTGACATTATCTGCGTGTCGGAAAGTTGGCTTAAGCCGAAAGTGTCTGATTCCTTGATCCACATTGCGGGGTATAAGGTTTGGCGCAATGACCGATTGGATGGTAGGGCAGGTGGAGTTGCCTTGTTCATAAGATCTTCTATAAATTGTAAAAAAATTGTTTCTTCCTGTCAGACAGGCATGAATGTTGAATATATTTTTTGCGAATTGCTATGTAATAACATTAAATGCTTAGTTGGAGCAGTCTATAAGCCACCCAATTGTAATTGCTTAGATCCTCTCAACGAAGTATTGATGAACTTAGCTCCCCAGTACAGGAACATAATTATCGGAGGTGACTTCAATCTTAGTTTCCTTGTTCCCTCTGGATTGTCCAACTCATTCTTGTTTAATTTGGACGCTATTGATTTGCATCGGGTTAATAATCTGCCCACATACTATGCATCTATCTCTCCCTCACTTCTTGACATTTTTCTCACTGCCGAAATGTCAAAGGTATTATTTTTTAATCAGATTTTCCTTCCGGGTATATCTGATCATGACATGATTTTGCTAACCTATGAATTTCAAACTGAAGTTCCTTGTGAGGGTACTACTTACTCTTATTATAATTATGGGGCTGTTAACTTAGATGCTCTGTGTAGTGATGCGGAGTCCTGGGATTGGAATAGGGTGTTTTTTATGCATTATTTGGATGATCAAGTGAATTTCCTTAATAACTCTCTTCATCTCTTACATGAAATTCATGTTCCTTTGGTCACGAAGACCATCACTAACCCTCTGTGCCCTTGGTTTTCTCCTTGAATAAGGGATATGATATCAGCTCGTGATACTGCATATCTTAAATGGAAGAGGTTCAAACTTATTGTTTTCCTTGAGGAATATAGAACCTTACGCAATGGTACTATTTCAGCTATTCGCAAAGCTAAAAAGCATTTTTATGAATCTAAACTTAATTCTAAACTTTCTTCGAAAATCCTTTGGAAAAACTTGCGGATGACTGGCATTAGTTCATCTCGTAAAAATAATTATGCTATTGATCCCAATTCAGCTAACAATTAATTTCTTCTGTCTTGTGTAGATGATGCTGTTGACGCGTCATTATTTCAATCTCATGAAGCTGAGAACTATTCTTCTTCAGCTCCAATTTTTAATTTTTCTCGGGTCACAAATAAAGACATTTCTGCTGTAATTAATAGCATCAAATCCTGTGCGATTGGGACTGATAACCTCAACCCTCGATTCATTAAGATGTGCTTGCCATATATTCTTCCTGCACTCACACATATTTGCAACTCGTGCTTTACTACTAGTAGCTTTCCTCTGTCATGGAAGGCCGCTCTAAGCTAATTGAGAAAATTATGCACTTATAAATCTCTCATTATTTATTTTTGAATGGTTTTATGCACAAGTATCAATCTGGTTTCCGTCCTGGGCATAGCTGTACATCTGCTCTCCTTAAAGTGAGCAATGATATCGCGCGTGCGGTCGATAAAGATGAACTAACGGTACTAGTTCTTTTAGATTACTCCAAGGCCTTCGATACCGTTAATCATAGACTTCTTCACATGAAACTTATAAGGAATTTTAACTTCTCTTCTCATTCTGCAAAGTTAATTTATGACTACTTGAGCAACAGGTCACAAGCAGTTTTTTCAAATGGTTCTCAATCATCTTTTTTACCAGTGGTATTTGGTGTACCTCAGGGATCCATTATTAAGTTTAAATGTCCTCGGTATCTTTTTACGATCTCTTGGTATTCTCTAGGTTCAACAGAACACATCATTTGTTACTACCGCGAACTAATTTCCTTATCACCCAACGCTTGTTTTTTTGCCATGCTATTAGAATATGGAATGACTTACCACAATCAATAAAAGACATGGTCAGTCCAACACTTTAACTGCAATTAGAAGTAGTGTTTTTAATTTTTTTAATCTTATTAGTTAGCATTGCTATTTTTTTTTGCGTTATATTGTAATTTTTTATATTTTTAGTTTAATTATTCTTTAATTGTTTGAGCTTTTTGTCTCTCTTCCATTGGTAGGTACATACTACTTAGTCATATTGTTTTTATTTTGGATTTTCTTGTACAAATAAAAAAGATTTATGTCTTAATTGTACAATAGTTATGTAAATAATAAATTTGAATTTCAATATCATAATCGAAATTAAAAAAATGGTATAACTAACTGTAGACAATGCAATTAAAACAAGTAAAAAAGCTAGAATTGATCTAAGACCAATTCTTATGATAATCTAGATGAATGCCCTTATGAAATTTCGTATTGTCACCCTTCTGTGCAAGTTTGATTTTTGAAGTGGTTTTTCGCATATATTTCTAGAACGGTTTGTCGGACAGGTAAAATGATTATAACCAATTTTATAGGATTTCGTATTCTAAAGAAGTTTTTAGTACAATAAAATTGTCTTGGACTAATCGTTTTCACAGTATACTTAAAAAACATAAATTTTTATATGGCAACACCAAGAAGGAGTTGCCCGATTTAGTCCATTTTAGGAATTTTATTTGCTAGTACAATGAAAACACCATGTACCAAATTTCAGATCTCTATATCGATGCGTTCTCATTCAGTGTCCAAATATATAGTGGAAAATGAAGGTTTTGTATGGCAACCCCACGAAAGAGTGGCCCGATTTGTGTGATTTTCGAACTTAATTTTACTTTTTTTTTGTCCGTGTACGAAATTTCAGCTCTCTAAGTATACGCGTTCTCGAGTTATCGTGCGCACAGACGGACGGACATGCAAAAATCAAAATAACTTAATATTATGCGTGGGTGTCCAATCCATTTTGCTTTAAATGCGAGTTTTTTTGTTCTCTCATTATCTGTTTTCTGTATACTTGCAAGCCAAAACAAATTTCCCCCGTCAGCTCGCCCGCACCAGCAGTATTGCTTGAAAAATTTTGGGACTGGAGAATTTACTCTAGATGCATATTCTGTATGTTTCTTTGGTAGTATCTATAGCAGGTATAAGGTTAACAAGGCATGGCTTTCCTGGACTGTCAGTTGTCAGCAACGTCACATGGTAAGTTGTTCATTCGTCAATGTCAATTGTTCTTACCAAAGTGCAACTAAAGTGCGCCTCAAAATGCATATAAATATTAAGCTTGAATTATATTGGCGCGGCAGCGGCAGCGACAGCAAATCGTTTTCATTGGTCGAGAGTGATCAGCTGATTGAGAGAAAGCAGCACAAACGTCGTGCTGCCGAGTCATCTCAAATTCTAAATTTGCTGCAGCGTAGTTCTCTTCTTATTTAACCAAGAGAGACAATGTCGTAGTCTTTAACGGTCAGCAGTCGCCATTATTCCCTCAGGGCACCATATTTGGACCATTAATATTTCTCATTTACATTAATGACTTACCTTCCCTCTTCTTATCCGCCTGCCTATTATATGCAGATGATGCCAAAATTTATAGGGTTATTAACAACATTACCGGCTGCGTCCTTCTTCAACAGCATATTCTTCAATTAGAAAAATGGTGTCAAGAGAACTGCATTGAAATTAACGTTAGTAAATGTAAGTGTATATCTTTTTATCGAAGAAAGGATTTTATCTCCTTTGACTACAGAATTTATAATACGTCTCTGTCTCGTGTTGATGAATTAAATGATCTGGAAGTCATATTTGATCGTAAGCTTCTCTTCGCATCACACATCAACTTCATTACGTCCAAAGCTTTTCGATTAATGGGTTTCATTTTCCGTACTTGTCAGTCCTTTAAGTGTGCGCTTTCATATACTACCCTTTTTAACTCCTTAGTACGAAGTATTCCTGAATATGCTTGTCAAGTATGGAATCCATTCTATTCCTCATATATATCGCAAATCGAGGCTGTTCAGCGTAGATTCACCAGAATTACACTATTCAAATTAGACAACACATCCGTGGAATACACCGAGGAACTAAGCAGACTCAATCTGTCTACACTTGAAAGCCGAAGAACATTTTTGGATACATTGTTTTTATATAAAATCCTTAATAATCAGATATCCTGCCCTTCTTTGCTTTCCCTCATAGATTTCCATATACCGCCCCGCAGTTCTAGGCATAACCCCCTTTTCAAATTACCTGTCTGCAGAACCAACATAAAAGAAATCGCCCATTTTCAGAGCACAAAAGACATATAACTCTAGATTTACCAACATAGACATTTTCAATACTGGTCCCCTATCATTTAAAAGGTTGATCCTGCTTGAGATCGGCTTAAACCCCCTTCCTTTTTCACATATTGCTTTGCCCCATTGTTTCTGTTTAGGCGGGTTTTCAGTCTCATTTTATGTATTAAGCATTCCTCTTTGGTTTTCCCCTCTGTGCCTTCCCTGGCCACTCCTAATTAATTAATAAGACTGATACAGTCCTGTAATTACACTATATTGTAAGTTGTTAAACTTAACTTAAAGAATGCTCGCAATGTAGCCCATAAGAAATATAAGGCTACTGGTAATACTAATGATGGTATTCTATTCAAAAGACTTCGTAAGGAGTATGAATTCTTAAACAAATTCCTATATAATCAATATCTGAATTCCATAGAATCTGATATTAAGCATAATGCTAAAAGGTTCTGGTCCTACCTTAATCGAAAAAGGAACTCTTATGGAATGCCCTCATGCGTCCATTATAATGATTGGATAGCAGATAACATCACTGATACTTGTAATATCTTTGCGGACTACTTTGAATCTGTTTATGCTATGGATACGGGTCAACCATTAGATAGTGACCTCATGACGAACATACCTTCCTCCGTTGATTTAGGATCATTGTATATATCGGTTGATAATGTTATTGATGCCCTAAATAAGCTTAACACATCCTCCACTTCAGGTCCTGATGGGATTCCGGCTGCCTTTGTCTTTGGCTGTCGTGAGGCTTTATCTCAACCATTATACCATATCTTCAATATTTCTTTATCTTCAGGTGTTTTTCTCGACGAGTGGAAGCTTTCCCTACTACATCCTATACATAAGTCTGGCGTTAAAAACGATGTTTCTAACTATCGTCCAATCTGTAAGCTCTCTGTTATTCCCAAGTTGTTCGAAAGTATTGTAACTAATAAAATTTCTTTCCTTGTTAAGGAGCACATTTCACCCCATCAACATGGATTCATTAAGGGTAGATCTTGTGAGACTAATCTTGTATCCTTTGCTAATTTCTCACTGAAGGTTATGGAGGATTCAGGTCAAGTTGACACTGTTTACACTGATTTCAGTAAAGCTTTTGATAAGGTAAACATTCGCCTGCTTCTTGCGAAGCTGAGTGTCTTTGGTTTTCATTCTTCTTTGCTAAAATGGATTTCTTCCTATCTATCGGACCGAAGGCAAATGGTTGTTATTGATGACATAACATCTCGTTCTATTCGTGTACTCTCTGGTGTACCTCAGGGCAGTCATTTGGGTCCTATTCTTTTTATAATTTTTATTAATGATGTTTTTACAATTTTTAGTTTTGCTTCGTGCCTTGGTTTTGCTGATGACTTAAAGATTTTCATGAGGATTGTTAATACTCAAGATGTAGCTAACTTTAAACACGACCTTGTTAGTTTTGCTAGATGGTGCTACCTAAATCATTTATCTTTGAATTTATCAAAGTGCAAGCATGTTACCTTCACTACAAGGTCCTCACCGGTACTACTTGATTTAGCCGCTAACGGTTACCCAATTGCCAAATGTAATCTATCATCTGATCTTGGGGTCTTGCTTGATTCTCAGTTGTCATTCTCCCAGCATATAGATTTCATCGTGAGCAAGGCTAACTCTCGTCTTGGCTTCGTCAGGCGTCGTGCTGCAGAGTTTTTGGACCCTTATACACTCAAAAGTCTATACATTTCTTTGGTAAGACCAATCCTTGAGTATTGTTCTGTCTTGTGGGATCCTTACTATGCTGTTCATAGCAATAGAGTTGAGGGCGTTCAGCGGAGATTCACCAGGTTCGCCCTGAGGAAGCTCAACTGGAGTGCTGATCTACCTCCGTATCATGGAAGATGTCAATTAATTGACTTACAAAAATTGTCTACCAGATGGAAGACCCGAAATGTTATGTTCATAAGAGATCTTTTGGCTTATAAAATTGTTTCTCCTTCCCTGCTCGAGCACATTCATTTTTCCATTCCATCTAGGAATTTGAGATTCTTCTCCATTCTGTACGAATCCCTTCACAGAACTAATTACTGCCTTAATGGTCCAATTAGTCGCTGTATTCGACAATTTAATCTTTGTAGTGGCATGATTGACAATAGGTGCGTTACTCAAAAATCAGTAAGTACCTTTATGACTTCATTCTCATAAATTCAATTTGTGATCACTTCATCGTTTAATAGCTTGTTGATCTTGTTCAATTTTTTTTTTTTTTTTTATTATTCTATTGTATGTAGTATATCAAGTAAATAATTTTGTACTTAGCTTTAGTTAATACATTGCACTATGCCTATTTTAAATACTTTGTTCTATTCTTTAATGTATTTTAATTGTCCTTTTTGGTCTTACTATCATTCACATTTTTAGTATTTATCTGTAACTTTTTTTAGTATTTTATTTCATTTTTGTTTTGGATCTCCTTTAAATTTATGCTAATCCTATATACTAAAGTTTTATTTTATTGTTTTTTTTCTTTGATTCACTTTTCACGTAATGCATGTGTTTTTGCTTTTGTATATTACATATATATATATATATATATTTTTTTTTTTTTGCACGTAATATAAATAGTCTGTAAGATTGTATATCGGTAGACGGAATATATAAATAAATAAATAAATAAATAAATTGTGAACTAAATTAGTTATCGCCACCATTGTGAAGCAATTTTTCTATCAATCAATCTGTCAATCGGAAAAAGTAAACATCAGAAAGTAAAAAATAAAAAATTTTAAATATGCCAGCATTCAAAAAGGATGCAAATTTCAGCATAAATGAAGTTGAGCTATTGTTTTCCCTAGTGCATAAAAAAGATATATAATAGAGCGCAAGAAAACGGACAAGAATAGATTCAAAGACAAAGTGAAAAAATTCTTTACTTAAACGGAACCTAGCATAAAAATCATTGTCGTCCCACTCATTAAAATGATTCGGCCGATTTCCAATTACTCTCAGTCGTCAATGGAGTTGTAAATTTAACTAAAAAAAATCTTCTTCATCGCTAGAATGTCTAAATCTAAATCCTTCATAAAATTATTTTCTTGATACAAACTAACAATGCTACTGTCAAAATAAAATGTCACACTTTTCATTTTCATTTCACTTTTATCTTGAGTTTAAACCGAGGGATTGCATGGTTTAAACTCTACTTTAAACCAACCTGTGAAACTCATTCGTCGAGTTTAAACTAAATATTTGGTTTAAACTCAGACTGTGAAACTGGCCATAAGTCGAGTGATTCATATTTTTTCGTATTTGAAGTGTTGAGGAAGTCGATCAAATGCATACAAAATTGCTATTCTAAAAACATTTGCTTTCGGCACGGTCTAAAACATGTTACGGTCCATTCCAGAATGCACTACCCATTTCACAATCTGTATACTCTGCTCTAGTATGTCATGCGACATCTAGTTCTTCAGCTATCTATGATATGAGTGGGTATGACTTGAACGTGAAGTCCAGACTATCATCCGAAGCTGATAGCTCACTCCGTAACAAGCGTTGTATATGCAGGGCGGCACGATAGCATATCTCGGCTATTGGCGGAGAGTGTGGGGTAGGTTACACGAAAACCGGTCGCTGCCACACGCTATATACAAAAAAATTCGTGCCTACAACAAATGTCGCAAACATCCTGCTGCCCTGAAGGGACTGCTTGATATCACTACCTTGAAGATCCTGTAAGAACCTGGTTCGTGTGCTAATCCCCATCCTCCCTAACGCCATTGCTGCCACTTCTATTGGCAATGTCCCTATTGAAACTGTAAAAAGGAGTGGAAGTGTGAACCTCAGTCAACCTTCATCGTAGGAGCGGAGCCCCGGGAGAGAGGTATAGAAGCTGCGAAAGACTCAGTACCTCATCGCCATAAAGATTTCATTGGTTCCAAACGACAGATGAAATAAGGAAATTAAATAGAGTACTTTCAAGTTATACGCTATACCAATATGTTTATTCTCTGTCATAGCAAATTAATTCAACAACAGAGTAATTGTAAGCTGTATAGTATATCAACATGAGTCTATTCCCTATTATGGCAAAACAATTCAATATGAGGAAGTTTTATAAGTAATACGGCATAAAAACTTGTTTATTCGACGTTATTGCAAAATAATTTTAATATGAAATCTATACATAGGACTACATCTAAATACAGCTATAATTTTGGAAGATTCAGAAGTGTTTAACGTGTCTAACGACATGGTACTCCTCCGCTCTCATCAGCAGCAAAATTATCAATATAGCTTGATAGCGAGCTTCTCATGAAGCCTCAAGTGACAAATTCAGTACTTGTACGTCTTACCAGAAAGAATGTGCACACATATGTATGTCAATACCGAAATTTGGTAATGAGCTCCTCGCAAAAAACTCATGTACAAATCCAGTTCCTGGGCATGCCATGGGTATTCCCAAACGAATGCAGAACTAATTTATCAATGTGAGCCTTGATGAGTTTCTTGAAAAAAGGACTGTTACAACTCCAATATTTATAAGCGCCGCCCTCATTGCCAAATGAAAAATATAGATAGTTATATGTTTACAGACAATTACACATTGTTAAGATTGACACGAACATTGTTGTTGATGGGCCTCTCCTTTAGTTTCTTACTCGTAGCAACAAACTGGTAAGTAAAAAGTTCTTCTTCTTTTAGCTTTGTTCTTAATGCACAATGGCAATTCTCCTTTACAAAAATTCACAATTACAGCAATGCTGACAACTTAAAAATTTTCATCTGCGGCTTAACTAAGCCTCAGCTATCCGAGTACTGTGAAACCGAGTAGGCTTAAGTTCTGGGCTTAAACCACACCCGTGGCTTAGCTAAGCTCTGGCTTAAGCCTGGACTGTTAAACCGGCCATTAGTAGTTCTGCATGTTAACTCGAAAGCTTTTACTCGGTGTAAAAACTTTTACGCAAATTTTCACACAAAACGTCTGTTAACTTTTGAGATCGTAAAAATCGAGTAAATTGATACGTTTCCACTTTTACACAAGGTTACACAGTTTTCCACATGATCAAGAGAATGTGTAACCTCGATATGCAATAAACTGACTGTCAAAAGTATTAAATTTGAAGTTAAGCTGCTTATTGTGTTTTCGAATGAATGTAAAAATGATCATCTAAAGAATTGTGATTTTAACAAACAAAAAAATTAAAGAGAGTAAGGTTTTTAAAATGGTTTTCAAACTAATTGATTGATTTCTGTTTCCGCAGAAATCGTAGCAGACAAATTTTTGACACATGACAAGCTTAACAAAATTTACTCGCGAAGTCTCTTGTAAGTTTTCTTGAGTTATCAACTCTTCCGCATGAAGTTTTTACTTGATTTTTACGCAAAGATTTTTGCTCTAAAGTTACCAAACAGACCTATTAATGCAGAAGTGAATTGTTTTACCAAAAATAATATAACATAAAGATGTCGCATGACCATGCTTGGGTTGTACCCAGAAAATTGCTTTCTGGGATTTGTTAGCCAAACCCATGTGACCCCTTCTCAGACATTAACAACCCCACTGCACATATCGCTCTAGGCTGTGCGATATCTTTATGTTATATTATTTTTGGTTTTACTTTTGTAAGCTCTTTTGATTATATAAAATTTATTTATAAAAAGAACTTTTGCGATGTGAAATGAAATTGATATGTATTGTAAACGTAATATTATTGCAAATGATATACAGGAAGAATTCTTGAACGGCGGGCTTTTTTGTTGTTTTGTAATCGTAATCACACAGTACGTTTACATGAATACTTGACTTGAGTTTCAAGTCAAGTAGGAGAAAATGTTTTGGAATGCGGTTTTTTTTGTTGTTTTGTAATCGTGATCACACAGTACGTTTACATGAATACTTGAGTACTTGACTTGAAATTTACTTGACATGAAATTTTACCTTTGAAAGTTCTGGATTAGGTTCAGTACATTAGGTATGGGTTTTTGATAAATACTTTAAAAAAAGTAAAAATAAACCTGAATTGTCAACAATAACCTTCTTGTTCCTTTTTGTTTTTTTATAATTCGCAGATATGAAAAACGTTCAAGCATTGAAGTTGCGTTTACATGAATTTTGTGATTTATTTGATTCAAGTATACTTGAAGTTGATGCGGTTTACATGGTATTCGATTACTTGATCTCTATTTGAGTTTACTTCAAGTGTACACGTACCGACAGTTGTATAATTTTCAAAATGATTTAATATTGTCGTATACCAATTTTTTCTTACAAACATATGCAGGGTGATTCCTCCATGGTGGTCAGTAGAGCAGAAGGTGGTAGTACTCATCTAGACAAACAAAAAATTGTATAGCTGGGGTTAAAGAGTTAGGCTCTTAACCTATTCTTAAAGCTATTCTCGAACCTATTCTTATCTTAACAACAATTTGTTCCCTTAGTGACTGAAAGCACGTCATTATAAAAAAATACCGTCTAATTTCGGTATGACCTGAATCGGTTAAGAGCTAATAACCTTTTAACGGGAACACAACCATATAGGGTGTAATAGGTCAAATTAAAGAGGTCTACAGTTTACAGTTTTTATATAAAAAAAAGTAAAAAAGCTAGAATTGGACTTTAGATCAATGCCCGTATAAAATTTCGTATGGTCACCCATCTGTGCAAGTTTGATTTTTGAAGTGGTTTTGCGGATATATTATAGAGCCGTTCGCTAAATGTCTAGAACTGATCGTTTTCACAGTATATGGCAACACCAAGAAAGGGTTGCCCGATTTAGTCTATTTTTGACATTTTATTTGCAATTACTATGTAAACACCATACAAATTTCAGCTCTCTATGTCGACGCATTCTCAGGCAGTGTCCAAATAAATAATGGAAAACGAACTTTTTGTATGGCAACCCCACGAAGGAGTTACTTGATTTGTCTCATTTTCGAACTTAATGTTACTTTCTTTTAAAGTCCGTGTACAAAATTGCAGCTCTCTAAGCATGCGCGCTCTCGAGTTATCGTGCGCACAGACAGACATGCAAAAATCTAAAGTAACTTTTAATATTATGCTTGGGTGTTCAATTCATTTTGCTGTACCATCATTATATTTGTGCGTTACAAACGGAATTGCAAACCTAGTATACCCTATAGATTTCATCTAGGGTATAAAAAGTTATGTTAATGAACTTTTTGCAAAAAAATAGAGGTCAAAGTAAAAAAGTTAAGAAAATCCGAAATTTTTAGTTTAGACCACAATAATTCCTAAGATGAGTACCGGACTGGTTGAGTAGTTGTTAGAAAGGCTATGAAGCTCTGTATACAGTTAGCTCTTAACTGTGACCGTACGCTCTGTATTTTTCAAGATACAGGGTGTTTTGTGAAAAACTAGATTTTTTTCTTAATCACCCTGTAACTCCAAATGATTGATATGGCCCACCCCACCATACATTTTTTTGCTAGATGAGTACTATCACCTCTTGATATGGGGCGTGTTGCTAAACTAAGAATTTTTAAGATCTTCAAGGCAAAAGTGTTGTAAAAGTCAGAATTTCTTAAACGTCAAGGGTGATCCGAACGCACTTGATTATCTTGATATATATGTATATGCGTATGTGAAGCATGATTTTCTGTTTACTTTTTCTTTCATTGTGTTTACTTTCATTAGAATTGTGCGGTTTAAAAAAGCTTGTTATTTAGAAAATTTTAACTTCATATAATTCAGAACTTTTAATAGTCTGATTCATTTTTAAACTTTATATGAAATACTCAAAAGCACGATAATTACAATAATTTTCACAACGATAACGATCTGAGCTGTCGAGCGTTGTAAAACTTAGTCTCAATCACATTCCGATGGTTCAGTTGACAAAAGCCTGACATGCAGAAAAATTCTTAGTTTAATAATTCTAAAGATTGGAATTTGGAACATTTTCGAAAATGTAAACGCCATTTTTACGAATCCATAAATTATTTTTTCCCAATACGTCGGTGTTCTTCATATTGTATCGTATGATTTTGAAATTATCTGTATTATAAAAAAATCACTTTATTATAATTTTTTTTCTTTATAGCTGGCTATTTTTGATTGATGAAACTGAAAATTTGAATATAAATATAATTTTTAAATACCTATCGATTTACATTCTATAAATGTATTAACAAATTTTTCAATTTTGTAGAGTCAATTGGTAGAGCCAAATGGATTGGACACTCATGTATTATTAATTAACTTGAGGAGAACACATTCATGGTTTTGCCATAAAAAAATTATGTGTTTTACATACCTATTGAGAAGTCGAAGATGTTTTCAATGTACATACTGAAAATGTCTTCAGAATGTAAAACCCTATGAAATTTGTTATAACCATTTTTACTGTCCCATAAACCGTTCTAGAAGTTAATGCGTAAAACCACCTTAGATTAGTCTTAGGCCATAATTACAGTTTTTCCCTGGTTTTTTAACTAAATTAATTTTCATTTTAACTTCAGTTCGAGAAACTTGATGATATTTTCTAAATTTCACTCACTGATTTATAAAAACAATTATTTAATGGAAAGGAGCTAACGGAGGTTGAAATCTCAATTTATCATATTCTCTATATTTTTATACGGTTACAGTTAGGACATAGGGTGTAAAGTTCAAATTAAAGAGGAGAGTCTACATTTTATAGTTTTTTTAAAAAAAAGTTATGTTAATGAACTTATTGCAAAAAAAAAAATAGAGGTCAAAGTAAAAAAAATAATCCGAAATTTTTAGTTTAGACCCTCATAACTCCCGAGAAGGCGTACGGAGCTGGTTGAGCAGTTGTTGGAAGGGCCATGAAATTCTGCATACAATGAGCTCTAAACTGTGACCGTACGCGCCGTACTTTTTAATATACATACAATACATACAATTTGTTGTTTTCCTAGGTGAGTACTATCATCTCTTGCTCTATTGACCACCTAGACGGAAACACCTTGTATACAAGTTGGAGCTTTGGAAAGCGATAATCCTTATATTTAAAAATTCAGATAATATTTTCGATATCGATTAACTTAAGAAGAAGAAATATAGGGCCACCTCATTGTTTCCATATGTTGATGAAAAATTTATTTCATAAATAAGGTAAATAACGTCCAGACTAAATCGTTAGCCCCAGAAACAAAACATGAAATTTTGAATTTACATTACTTATATAATACATAATGTTTTAGAAAATTTTTTTTCGAACTCCACTCGAAAAGTTGTTAAAAAAATAACGTTTACTTTTGCGTAATAATCCAAAACATCACATTTTTGGTTCATAGTGTAGATATACTTGTTTTAATAACATACTCGTTTATAGTAAATTTGAGATTAGCTTGGAATGAAATTGTTTTGTAGAATAGATTAAAGGATGCTTTTAACAAGATAGCTGTAGAAATTTGAGATTTTCTAATTCGAAGGTAAGTGTTTCGAATTAAATATGGTAGCAGTTTTGTATTTAATTTAATTTAAATGATATGAAATTTTGCTAATTTCCCTTTTTATTGGTAGTGCAAAATATGATATAAGTAAACTTAAACTTTTTCTTAGAGAAACCATGGAAATATGCCTGTTTTTCGATTAAGGCCGTCGCTTGAGAATAACGGGACGATTTTCGAACGCCCATAACTCAGTGGCCAATAAAAGACTAGTGTAGAACAAAATAATTTTTTGATTTCGAATAAGAAAAAGATAAGTGTGAAAAATGTCGGGGTTAGGAGGTTTTTGGGGTTAGGGTGAATACTATTTAATAGCATATTTTTTTTCTTCTCCGATAAAATTTATTCGATTATTTTTTCAAAGTATCGTGAAATGGATTATATTCGTGTTTCACCGCCAGGTTGAGTGCAGGGAACTTGTGGACTTTCTTTCAAACGCTTTAGCAATATGATACAAGTATTTCATACATTTCTACGATGAACCATTATATAGGGTTTGATATTAAATAATTGTTTCAACCATTTTCTATAATAAGCTCACCCCAGTCGCCTGCAAAAGCTGGTATACCACACGCAAGGGAAAAACAGAAGTAAAACTAAAAGTACACCGATCATAGCGGGGTTTTCGCCGCTAACGTTTTCCATCGCAATTTCACATAGCGTAACAAATAAGCCGATACAACTAACTAGTTTTTATGAAAGAACGCAAAAAATATTATGCTTTCATTATTTTTAGTTTGTTGTTTATTTTGTTTTTCTGCTTAAAAAGTTTGTGAGTTTCCCATTTGCAATGCTTTTTATAAAGTAATCGAGTATTTCTACACAATGCTTACAAGAAATATGATCTTCTGCGAACAAATCGCTAAATTCGTTGATTTGTCTTGTATGCTCAATGCTTTCTTTTATGGATTTCATATTTGGACTGCCGGAAATAATTTTGAAAATGCGTCAACCCCCCCCCCCCCCCCAGCATGGTACTCTGTAGTTAACGAGTTATTCCAGTTGATTATTCGTCTCTGTAAATTTCACGCTGCTGTGCAGCAAACCTAGATAGGCGACCTTAGGTGTAGGAATGAAAAGGTGGAAGTCAATCAGCTCCAGTAGAGCCTCATGCCCAATCTACAATGCATGGTAAAACCACGTCGTCAAAACGACATTGATTTTTGTGTTTGCTTCCCACTCTTGCATTTCAAAATTTATGCTTGCAAAAATGTCCCTTCTCTCTCATTCATTTGACGACACGAGCTTATGTTTAGTAGTTAATCAGCAAAATCGATAATACCTCAGGTGTATTCAGCATAATGGAGGGGAATTTAGAACAAAACAGCTGTAAAGGGGAACTTGTACTTTCAGTCTTGAAAGCAATATTTTATATTATTCGACTTGTCGAAAGTAATTTCTTAGTTTATAAGTATTATAGTATACATTATTGAGACCAAATACTTCCTTTGATGTAATTCTGCAATGAAATCGAGGATGCAATTACATTTATGATAATTGACAGGTCAACAGCTGTTTATTTTGGCAGCTTACCACTACTTACACATTTCGTGTATTTATATGCATTCTTCAGCACGGTTCGCCAGGCAGTAAAAATGATTACAACCAATTTCATATTCTGAAGAGCTTTTCAGTGCAATAAAAACGTTTAGAACGGATCCATACGTAAAAAACTTATGTTTTTTTACGGCAACACCAAGAAGTGGCTACCCAATTTAGCTTATTATCATGATACAATAACAAGGTATGGCCGATTCTAGAGGAATTTTTTGTGTTGCTACGTACGTCATGAGGTGCCAGGTGCCTACTGTCATTTCCAGCTAATTTGTTTTTAGTTTTTCGTATTTTATTGACTGAAATACGTTTTGAATATGTTAAAATATTTAACAAAATATTAGTTTCTTCGTTTAAATCAGTTCGGGAAAAGTAATTATGTGCTAGTGGGAAAGTAAAGAAATTTAAAAATAGAAATTTTTTTTCATTGTGAAAGGACGATTGAAATTAAGACGATCAAATTTCTGACGTTTGTCAATTGACAGTTTTTCCGGCCATACCTTGTTAATCTTTGATCATGGCTTATTATAATGAAAACACCGTGTTCGACATTTCAGTTATCTACGTTGACGCGTTCTTATGCAGTGTCCAAATATATAGTAAAAACGAAATTTTTGTATGGCAACCCCACGAAAGAGTTACCCGATTTTTCCCATTTTCGAACTTAAATTCACTTTTTTGAAAAAAAAAAAAACGTAAAAATCAAAATAATTTTTAATATTATGCATGAGTGTCCAAACCATTTTGCTCTACCATCATTATATCTATGCGTTACAAACGGAATGACAAACTTAGTATAATCCTATAGATTTCATCAAGGGTATAAAAATACAATATCGGAGAAAAAAAAGAAATTATAAAAGTTTACGGATGCGAACCTTTGACGGTTAAGGAAAGAGAACTTCCAAAATTAAAGAAAGAATAAATAGTTTGTCGAAATCTTTTGTTAGATATAATTATTTACATAAAATTGTATAGTTCTAATTTATACCAATTGCTCCGAACTGCTAGCCGATAATTCCATTAAACGCCAAGCCGATTTTGGGTTTAATTCATTAGGATCTCTACACAACACCCAAACATAGTTTACACGCATAACTTTTTCTGGGTCACCTTCTACCACTTTATGGGTTCTATCTCTTACACACATTATTTGCTGTGATTGAAATGTTATAATTAAAACAGGCCCTTGATCCATAACTTTCCCCATAGCAAGGTCAACATTTTCAATGTCTAATATTTTTGAATCTAAGTAATAACCTGCTTTTATTGCGTGACTAATTGGAGTAGCAATTATACTATATGCGCTTTCAAAGCACCAATCTTTCAAGATTTCTAGGTTTCCTCTTATCATTGCTTCCAAAATGTTTGGAATAATATCAGTTTCACAATCCCTTATAAATTGCTTTTGATCGAAATTCGGATCAATTTTACAAATTTCTGTGAGGGTTTCTGACAATTCCGTTTTAGAGAACAAGTTGCCCATTACATCAGAAACTTTGTCTGTCAGTAGGCGGGATGCGCGAATAACTGGATTTTCGGATTCGTCATACTTCACTTTCCAGTCAAGTACTTTATTTACATATGCATTATTATTCTTGAAATTTTCCCATGATTGGTAAAATTTAGAATCTTTGTGTAGTTCTACTCCAAGAGCTTCAGTATTAGGAGCGAAGGTACGATTATCAGTTGCACCATCGATTTCAACCCTCTTCCGTAATTTTTCAGGACTTCGGTATACTCTTCCGTGCATGCTTTGCGTAGTAATTTCTTTCTGAACTATTTTAGTAGCCTCCGATATGGTCTGAAATGCTCCGCTTCTCCCCAATTGTTGGCCTTTTTCAGTAATAGTATCACCGACACCTTTAGCCGATTTTGTGATCTCCTCTCCTAAGTGAGATATATTTATAATATACGGATCATTAATTAAAAACATGAAGTACCTAATTGACTTGCTTTTTTGGCTATATCGGTTTTACCTGCCTCTTCAATAACATCATGTACCTTTTCTTTGATACTATCTAACTTTTCCTTCAATAGATCGCTTCCCTTGTGAGCTTCAGATTCTACTGTATTGAATTTTTGCCTTGCTGAACGCAAAGCTTCTGATTGTTCTAGTTTTTGTGCCTCTTCTCGAAATTTTTGAATATTTTCCTTCATTTCTTTATTTTTTGCAATTTCTTGTTTTACATTTTCGAAGAACTGAGAGAAGAAACCCGGCCGTCTGCTTGAATAAAACCTCTGTAAAGCAATCACTAATTATATAAATTATTTTATGCGAACAAAACTAACTTGGTATTGGAGAGAGTTGGAGGATAATCTCGTGTTTAAGAGCCTTGCTAGCACAGGTACCTTGAACTGAAATTGAATATTTACCACATATATATCGTAATTTAAGAACCTGTTATAATTTACCATTTTGAATTATTATTTCTTCTACTTAATTCATCTGGATAAATATTATATTATTTGTAAATTTATTCAGAAATGGTAATAGCGGCGCTGGGCAGTAAAGCTCGCCGGCCTCATGAGGTTTTAATCCTCTTTCAATATCAGTGAATAAACTGACATTTCTAATGTCACTTTTACTTCTTGTTCTTCACTTTAAGTCGATTTCGATGGCAGGATGGGACCAATTCAGTGTTCCACTTTTTTTAGCAATGGAAAACTGTTCGGCCAATGTCGCACGAACTTCAAAATAAGCTCGCGTCCAGTTATCCGCGCGTTAAGGCCAAAACACAGTGAGGACGACACAACAAAGTCGCCGTAAATTGGTTGCTGTCAAAGATTCGAATATATAGAAGTCCCATATGCTTAACACAATGAGGGCGACGCGATAAGTTGCCAACAAAAAGTTTGGGAAAATCTCTAAATTAGTCGCCAACATAATTGACATTTCTGTGTGGATAGTGAATAAATGACATTCATGTTATGTGGATTTGGATATTTTTATGAAACATAGTAAATTAAAAGCTAAAAGTAAATAAACTAGTTATTAAAAATTTGTATGAAATTAATTTCATTTATTAGTTTGACAAATTATGGGTTTTGAGGAGGAATTAATAGATAAAATGAGGGAAAAGTTATGTTGTACAATAAATGTCATCCCATGTAAGAAATCTCTTAGTCTTCTTTTTAGTTTTTTCTTTATGCTTTGCAATTTTAAGTAAGCCGCATAAGCTATACTAGCGATTTTCCTTAATTTTTTCCTTTTTGCAATTTCTTTTATAATAAATAAAACGTAGCGCCGTCTTTTTGAAAGTAAACGTTGTCCAGATCAATACCATCCAATTCCGGCCATAAAAAATCATTAATCATCTGTCGATAGCGCAATCTATTCACCGTAACTGTTGCTCCAGCCTCATTTTCGAAAAAGTAAGGTCCAATGACCCCGCGGGACCATAAACCGCACCAAACAGTCACACGTTTAGGATAGAGAGGCTTTTCAACAATAACTCTTGGGTTTTCCGAGCCCCAGATGCGACAATTTTGCTGGTTGACGAAGCCATCGATGTGGAAATGGGCCTCATCACTCAAGATGAGTTTTCGATGGAATTCCGGATCATTTTCATGTATTTCAAGGACCCAATCAGCAAAGACTTCACGTTGTTGATGATCGGCCGGCTTGAGTTCTTATGTTAACTGAACTTTATAAGCCTTAAGACCCAAATCTTTATGCAAAATACGGTGTAATGACGTTTGTGGAATGCGTAATTCCAAAGAACGACGGAGAATGGACAAACCTGGGTTTTCTTCAACACTTTCGGCTACAGCAGCAATATTCTCGGCTGTTCTTGAGCGACGTGCACGGGTTTTATTCTTCACATCACTAACTTGTCCCGACAGGTCGAATTTTTCTACCAATTTCTGTATTGCGGTCCGACAAGGTTCTTCACGACGATCCAAAAATGTTCGAGTTTTACGAACCGTCTCTGCCACATTTTCACCATTTTTATAGTGAATTTTAATAATTTCAATGCGTTGTTGAAAACCCCATTACCATAGCCCACACGAGGAAGTTTTTAGGCAGTTTTTACGAGTGAGGAGGATTCGCGGGTAGGAAAAATTTCGTTCTACCAAGTTTCGACCGGGAGTAACGCACGACTTACAGATTTGTACCTGCGATTTGCGGTGATAATATAATAATTTAATAATATACAATCTCTTTATTTCACTCTAATCATACAAAAATCATAAACCTTCGATTAATCAACTCAACTTTAATTATCGCTAATACTGTACTTTCAATTATCGCAATCTAATTACAAAACTTTCGTTTATTTATTACTTTCGCTTGTTAACACTGCAACGTCTAAGACAAGACTCTTTTCTTGGCGGTGACAACTGTTATATTTATACCCTAGAAACTCTCCAGATTATTCTGAAGTGTTCTATTCCAGAATCTTCTTAACTATTCTATTCATCGATTCTCCGAACCTGAATTTGTTTACTCTCCATTGCCAGTAGATGTCACCAGTTTGCTCTTTCTATTGCACGTATCAATATTAATAATTGTACCTTGATTGAACACGCACACAATTTCTCTGTAAAGCCTAGTGTCGAGTTCGAGTAAAATGTGACAATAGGATATTTAACAATTATGGGCAAAATAACATTTAGGACAGTTAATTCTCGTTAAAAATTTTCAATTTCTTTGAACTGCAAATTTTCATTTTCGTCTTAAATTGTCCCATATTGAGTTTTTGTCTTTTACGATAGATGTCTCTAATGTGACTTGTGATCTAAGTCTAGGCTAATTTTATATGAGTTTTCATACTTTCAGGACACACACTTACGTATAGTAAATTTTATTGCCTACAGGCTCGCTGGTATCTATGTTGAAATTTTTGCTGAATACTGACTAATCTTAATCGTACATATAAGGAACACGCGTAGAAAAATTATTTTGATGACATGGGGCCGGATTCAGCAGCTATGAGTTTACGCGTGTACACAAAGTTTTGTATACACTACCTTGTTCCGATTCCGCAAAAGTGAAAATGAGTTTTGCTGTCAAAATTGTGCGCACTTTAAATAATATTTTCTACTACTATTTTTGTCGTGAATTTTGAATAGCCACCCGTGAGTTCTTGTCAAGCAGTATTTTCAAAATTATTTGTTATGTTATTTATTTTACCTTTCTCTAAGCCGTAGTCGCCTTAATACTAGTGAATTCATGTAGCTGATTTCTTATAACTAAACTTAACTTCTTCAAAAAGACTATTCCCTCACTTAAACAACATTCAGCACAGAAAAATTTTTATTCAGCACTTAAAGGCACTTTCACATCAAACCGAAAAACGAAAACTGATAAGTTCTACATCGAAAATTCGCTTTTGCTTTCACATCAAAAACCGAAAACTTTTTTTCGGTTAAATAGAAGTAACATTTAATTATCATAAAAGTTGTATGATGAGAGCTCATACAAAAACGTATTTTAATTTTACTTCGAAATTTTCAATGTAAACACAAAAGTGAGGTTTAGTACGACCGAAAAAATTTTTCGTCCCGAAACGTTCCATATGTGGAAACCGAAGAGGAAATGACAGATGCAATCAAAAATTTCCTTTTTCGACCGAAAAAAGATAAAAGTTGTGTTTTTCTTAAAAATCTGAGATAAATATTCTATTTTATTAATAAAATTATTAGTTTATCCTATTTCCCATGATTTTATTAATCATTGGAGCAAAAATCTTGTTTTAAAGTGGAATAAATTAGTTTTTCGGTTTACATTTTGCGGTTTTCGGTTTTGATGTGAAAGTGCCTTAAGTGTACGGGCTGGATTCCGCAACTATGAGTTTTCGAGTGTACACAAACTTTTGTGTACACCAATTTGTTCCGATTCCGCAAAAGTGGAAATGAGTTTTTCTGTCAAAATTCTGTACACTTTAATTAATATTTTCTCATGGCCATTTTGGTCGTGAATTTTGAATAGGTACCTGTGAGTTTTTGTAAAACGGTATTTTCAAAATTATTTGTTATGTTATTTATTTTACCATTCTCTAAGACGTAGTCGCCTTAATACTAGTGAATTCATGTAACTTATTTCTTATAACTAAACTGAACTTCTTTAAACAGACTATTTTCTCACTCAAACAACATTCAGCACAGAAAATTTTCATTCAGCACTTAAGTGCACACAGATCCTTACGGAATCGCTTGAAATCCAAAAGTGTACTCTTGCGCTCACGTGAGTTTTTCAAATCGGGTACACTTGCAAATTCTTCACAGTTGCGGAATCCAGCCCCAGAATCGCTTCAAATTCCCTCTCGATGAGTTTTTTAAATAGTGTGGCAAATTCTTCACAGTTGCGGAATCTGGCCCATTTGCTGTGCCATGGGTACACAAGAGTAATAAGTGTTGGCAATTGTGGGTTGGCCTTTAGTAACGATAAATTTCTATTTTCCGAATTCTTAGGTTAGGACATTTCAAGAAGAAGATACTTATTTACAAACTGTCAACCGTGCTCCACAGTTATTAAACAATATTTTGATCTTCAAGCAAGTTCAATGATATTTGTTTTTTCCACAAGTAAAAGATTTATTGCGTAAAAGTTTGTAACATGCAATGGCATGCTCAGATGAAGGTAATTATTGGTAATTTGCAAAATGGCTTCGCTAAACAGAATAGAGTAATTAGAGTATAGACTTTGAAGACTTGCGGACTCAGGAAGAAATCAAAAAGTGTTTTTATGAGCCCCGTATGAAATATGTCTGTTATAAGGATCATAGAAAACAAATAATAAATTGAAACTTTGGGAATAAAAATAATTCCTCGACTAGATATATATCAAATGAAGGATTATATATATAATAATAAAAAGCATGTTTTGTACTCTGCGATAAAAGTATTGTTAGCGAAGTCAGAAAGTATATTGTATTTTGTAGAAATAAAGACGCTAAGCTTAAAGCGAAAACTAAATGCAGATGGAAATCTTTAGTCGAAATCGTGTTCAACTGTCTTTATTTTCCGATTTCATATAAAAAGTGTAATTTATCTATAAATAAAGTATGCAGATTCCGTTTATTCCGTTTATATTATAATTACACTGGATACGTTCACTTTTCCTTATACGTAAATGGTGTTCATGGCCTATGGGTTAATTATTTCTCATCTTTCTGTGAGTATCACTTTACTTGAGTTTGGTCAACCTTGAAATGAGTTCTCAATTGCGCAAATTTTAAGCTATAAAGCCTTACAAATAATTTGTAATTCCCACGTTACGTATCACATTACATTTAATAAACGGGCAATATACACGTGCTGTATGCGACATGCGCAGGTAAGCACTACGTTGGTTGTTGGGGTAGGTAGACTTTGGTGACGTTTCATACCATACTCATCTGAATCTAAACATTATTGATTTTAACCCAGTAGTGAAAATCTATTGAGAGATCTGGGATTAGGTTTTAATTTCAGACTGTGGTTTATGAACATGAGAAAGGATTGAAAGTGCCACATTAATTTTGTTTTGAAAAATGGCATGGAATTTTGGTGATAAGCCAAGATCTGGAACAGAGACAGCACTTGATGCTTGCGATTATTTTGTTGATGAAGTTTTAGAGCCTACAAAATCTCTCGGTAAAACTTTACTTTGTGGAAATATTTTTTCTTTTCATCTCGATTTATATAAATAATATTTAATAATTCTGTTTTCTTTCTAGATGCCCGAGAGCAAGTTCGACTCCTTAAACATAAGGAGTTGAGGCAAGCAGTAGTATCGGGAGATGAGAGAACTGTAATGGTTCTTCTTGAAGCTTTGGCTAATGAGAGGGAAATAATTATTAACATGGCTCCAGCTGGAGCCAATACTCTTCTATTCTTGTAATTTAATATAATTTAAGTACGTATAAGCTAATATGTTTAAAAATACTTTAGAGCCTGTCAGTCAGGATTCGAACGAGTATCAGAACTTCTTATAGATGCTGGTGCAGATGGACGTTTTCATGCTGTTACTCGTTATTCTCCACTCTATGCAGCTGTCCACCATGGGCATTTTAATATTAGTAAATTTTTATTACAAAAGTTTCCAGAATTGGCTCAGGTGAGTAATAAAATAAAACAAACTATTTATCATATAAAATTTTAATGTACAAGGTATTTGTATCTCCGTAACGTTTCGACGCGTTCAAGCTAGTTTTTCCCACGTTTATGTTCAGTTCCGATACCTTTCACATTCTTTTTCTTCCAAAGTTTAATTTTCCCGTCTTTTTATGCGGAACATAGCGTTATTACAATGCAAATTTTAACGTACTTCGGAATAACACTTATTTTATTGCAAGCTTTTTGCAATTCTTTTTTTTTGGAAAACTAAAAACTCGACAATTTTTCGAGATACAATTTATTTCACGAATTCAATCACAATATCTTCTCGTAATAACAGTCCGTTTGAGAAAAACTAAACTTGCTGTACATTTCTACATACCAGCTACACCATGGGTAAATGTAAAAAATAAAATTCATGTACTCACAGAACAATAAGAAAAAAAAAATGTGCAACTTAAGATTACAGTCGGGTCTACAATTATTTGAACTATTGTCATTATAATAAACTCTAATTATTGAATCTATACCTACAAATTATTCATATAATAATGGAAATAAGAATTTTAAATGTACTGCGGTTCGGGACTTAACATTCCGCCGCCCTTGACAATACATCGTATTTCAACAGGGTGGTTCCTCGACGGGCAATGAACAGGCCTTGTGGATGGATCGATGAATTAAATCACCCTTCGTTCGGATATAACTTCTCGCACGCAACCATCCAGAGCAATCTGAATCTTTTCAATGCGACCTAGTAACCAGCATTGTGGTGGTAAATCATCGTCAGCAACGAAAACCATCGGATCATTCCGAATATTTGGCGATGCAGAAGATGATTTCAAGGGATTTTGAAGATTTGTTAGATAATCTTTCCTCCAGCGGGCCCATAAATTTTGCTGCAATACTCGAAGACGTTCCCTACCAACGGCGAGGCAATTCGATTTTCAGTTAAACCGTCGAAGTCCGTTTTGACAAAAGTTGGGTTAGTTGGCGCGAGCTTAGAATCGGCTCTTTGTGTGCTATTAAGGCGGTCAGCTCTTCGCTCGTTAGAGATGCTTCAGCGAGGGTACGATACAATAAGTACTTCATTGATTTTACAGCTGCTTTAACTACAGGGTTTTCCAATAAGAGGTGTTATTTTGATATTCAAAGAAAAGTGCAATTTTTTGAGATAAATGATCGGATCTTTATTTCATTATAAAGAGGAAGGTATGCCGTTATTAATGGAATATAACATCAGCCAAATGACCACCCCGAGCACGCCTACAGGACCATATCCTTTTCATGAAATTTTCCATAACCAAATCGCAAAGTGGCTGCCCTATGTCCTCGATAGCCTCACGAATTCCATCTTTGAGGTCTTGAATCGACGCTGGGCTGTTGGCGTAGACCTTCTCTTTCACGTGGCCCCAAAGGAAGAAGTCGCAAGGTGTTAAGTCACAAGATCTCGGTGGCCAATGGTGATCACCTCTTCGAGAGGTAACACGGTCCGGAAACTTTTCCCGTAAAAGATCAATAGTTTCGTTGCTTGTATGGCACGTAGCGCCGTCTTGTTGAAAGTAAACGTTGTCCAGATCAATACCATCCAATTCCGGCCATAAAAAATCATTAATCATCTGTCGATAGCGCAATCCATTCACCGTAACTGTTGCTCCAGCCTCATTTTCGAAAAAGTAAGGTCCAATGACCCCGAGGGACCATAAACCGCACCAAACAGTCACACGTTGAGAATAGAGAGGCTTTTCAACAATAACTCTTGGGTTTTCCGAGCCCCAGATGCGACAATTTCGCTTGTTGACGAAGCCATCGATGTGGAAATGGGCCTCATCACTCAAGATGAGTTTTCGATGGAATTCCGGATCATTTTCATGCATTTCAAGGACCCAATCAGCAAAGACTCGACGTTGTTGATGATCGGCCGGCTTGAGTTCTTGTGTTAACTGAACTTTATAAGCGTTAAGACCCAAATCTTTATGCAAAATACGGTGTAATGACCTTTGTGGAATGCCTAATTCCAAAGAACGACGAGGAATGGACAAACCTGGGTTTTCTTCAACACTTTCGGCTACAGCAGCAATATTCTCGGCTGTTCTTGAGCGACGTGCACGGGTTTTATTCTTCACATCACTAACTTGTCCCGACAGGTCGAATTTTTCTACCAATTTCTGTATTGCGGTCCGACAAGGTGCTTCACGACGACCCAAAAATGTTCGAGTTTTACGAACCGTCTGCCACTTTTTCACCATTTTTATAGTGAATATTAATAATTTCAATGCGTTGTTGAATCGTGTATCGTTCCATTTTTATTACTGGCGTAGTTTCTACTTGTCAAATGTCAAAAAATGACAGCTCCAAAAGTGACATCTACCGAAATAGCGGGCTAATTAAAATAACACCTCTTATTGGAAAACCCTTTAGTACGTCCAAATGACGGGTGCAGGGGGGGGGGGGGGGAATTGATGGAAATGGATACATTCTCTGCGCACATTCGAATAATGTAATCTTTATTGGGCTACTCGTTGAAGACTTCATGCAATTCTGCAAAATCGGTCCGTGCTCAGACGCAATTTGTTGCATTATTGCAGAACAATTTCCTACATCAAACTCTTCTAACAACGAATCTTTTTAATGTACCAATAAACCCATCTGCCGTGAGGTCCGAAACCGAAACCCACTCCATGTAGACAGCATTTGGATGGAAAAATGCGTCCAAACTGGCCCACAGAAGTCTACGGCTGAGTTGACGAAATGCTTGTAGGATGGTTCAATGTAAGTATTTCAGGCGTAAGTTACTTGCGTTGGATATTTCAGATGATTACCCTTAGCGATGAGTCCAGTGCCTGAGCGTAAAATTCTTCGGTTAGATGAGTGTCGGTTTCCCTTTGACGGCGACGAATTATAGCGGCGAAGCAAAGGACGTAGGCGAGTATCTTTGTAGTCCTCGAAACGAAATAATTTGTTTATGGTCTTAGCATAACCTTGGCATTTATTTTCGATTCTGGAAATTTTTTTATTGCGAAAATTTGCTCGCTTTCTCGTGGGCCATTCCGTTTGTAGCTGATGCAGGAAGTTGGAACCGGAAAACCAAACAGTTGATTTCATTAAGGCTTCTGGCAGCATGCCCCTCGACACTATATCTTCTGGATTACTCTTCGTTTCCTCATTGGTACATGTCTCCAATTAATTATAGTCGATAAGTCTTGAATTCTAGTCACTCTGTGCATTACGAATGATGAAGAATCCGACAGGTGACCTTTTAACCAATCTAGGACGACTACTGACTCTGTCCAACGTTGTGTTTAGATTATTGAGCAACTCTTATGGTCGTAGCATACTGCATGTAGCAGTATGCTACACTGAGACTAGATACATCATGTACACTCGGCCTACTGTTTTCTGTATGGACGGAGTGTATATGCGTGCGGAACGCACCCTGATAGGAAGAAGAAGAAGAGCGCTGGGTGAGTTGAACTTTTTGGCATGTTAAAGAAAAGGGCGAAAGTGACGTGACATTATTGCGGGATTGAAAATCGCGTTAATCTCCATAGTTAAAGAGTGTTAACTTCCTTTTTATCGATTACAATCGACGTAATAAATAATCGTGTAACATATTGGTGAGGTCTGTCGAAATTTCAACTTAATCAGTGGCGGAAGTACTGGAAATTTCTTTATCGGTAGTGTGCGTTTTGCTTGAGTCCCAGTTCCTAGTAGCATCGGTCGGCTGTCGTGATCAGAAGGCATAGTCAAAAGGGATCCACTGCCACAGGCACCAAATAAATTCAGGAAATCAAAAAAGGTAAAAATAAATTTTGTCAACTTACTGTAAATGCTCGCAATAATTACGAAACTTCGTCGACAGGCAACAAAACAAAAAAAAAAAAGCAACAAAAAGGGTATCTGAATTTATATGCAAAAGGGGGCCCTCAAATTCCTACGTTGCAACTGTAAGCGCCCTCAAATTCCTACGTTGCAACTGCAAGCGCCCTCAAATTCCTACGTTGCAACTGTAAGCGCCAGAGGCATCCCCAGAGGATCTCCGGCGTTGTTATAAAAGTTTACCGAAAGAGACAAAGCAGAGAGTGTGGCTGGAACTTAAAGATTTCATCTTGTGGTTTTTTTTTACATATATATACTGAATTTTTAACACTTTTGGTGTTCAACTAGTCTTAAGAAGAGAAAGTTAATGCATGAACCGTGACCGACTACGAAAGTCATTCTATTGGTATAGCAATTAAGTAGGGCAGATTAGGTTATCGAAGAGATCAATGAAGCCCGGAAAGCGGGAATAAGTTTAATTAAGAAAGAGACTGAAATTTCTGCTCCAAATCACATTGTGCACATAACATAGCTAACGTCACTTTCGTCCGCCCAGGACATAATTCATTAAGTTTAATTTAATAATTTAAAAAAAAAAAAGAAAAAAAGGAAGAAGGAACCGGAGAGAACTTGCATATATATACACTAAAGAACAAGGTTCCTTCTGAACCAAATGAGTGTCATACTCAAGCCAAATGTAAACAAAGAATTATACTGATACTTAAAATTAACGACAAGTAGGCATATCAAGTGCAACAATCCAAGGGGTAGGAGTCAATAACCTAAAGTTTTTTTCCACACAAATAGAATTTTTCAGGTCGTTGAAACTAACCACACTTTCGCCTCCAGGGAGCTCCTTCGAGGGACCGGACAAACTGTAAGTTAAATTTCAATATAATTCAAAATTCCGTACAGTGTTCATATTATAAGCTAGTAACGACGAGATAAGACTCCATAGCACTCAGGCATTCCATGCTAGATAGGCCCGGATGAAATAGATTGAGCACTCTTAAAGGAATTATTTCTCTCAATCGTATTAAGTTTGGTTTGCGCTAAGGAGACTGGCGTCCATGTACCATTTGGGTAAGAGTACATGTTCCGGACATTCTATTATTATAACAAAAACTGAAATGTTTCCAGAAATAATTGTTTAGATTACTATTATTGTCAAGTAAAGCCAGGTAAAGCTCACTTCATCCCGACATCCCGGAACTTACTTAAGAATCAAGAGAGAACTGATTTGGAAAGAAAGCATTTAAAAAAAAAAAAACAAAAAAAATTGTTCTATGTTACGATTTAAGGCCTTCCGTTTTTTGCTATATATAATCCCCATCTGGGTCACATTTGCTTTCCGTAACAACAGTATACTAGCGATTGCCTGTATAATGTATAGAATTAGGTACTACTACATGGATTGCTGACTCTGGTATAGCAATTTGGGCGAGGCAAGCTACGGATTTGTCTTCACGTTCTGAGAATTGTATGCACCAGTTATTGATTAATCTGAGCATTGGTTAAAACGACTTAGTATCAAAAAATTAAAATTAAATTAAAATATTAGTACAGCCCTGGCGAGCTAATTAGCACACCCCTATGCATATGCAATATATTGTCTTTTTCCATAAAATGACTCACTCATCAGTTTTTAACTGTAAAAGGTTTTGAAAGATGTGTCATTCATATTGCTTAATTACGTCTTACGGAAACAATTGAACAGTGGTGTCGTCAGATATACTAGTGTAAAGGTAAAGGTGTCCAAGTTGCTCTGGCATTTTAATTAGCACACCCTTACATACAGGTGATTAATTTTTAAGTTATTTTATTTCTTCATTGGAATACAATTTTATTTTGTAGCTATTTAATTTTTCGAGCGTTATTTTCGGATTCAGAATAGTTATGGGCAAAAAAAATAGTTCTACTAAGGAAGAAAGGAGGCTAATTTGGAATTTGTTCCAAAAGGAACAAAACATCAGTAAAATCGCCAGAACCATGGGCTGTTCGAGGAAAAAAGTGCAAAATGCTCTCAAACAGTACCAAAATCATGGAACTTTTGAGAATCTGAGACGATCTAGGCCGAGAAAAACTTCCAATCGAGAGGACAGTCTGATAATCAGGCATGATCTTAGAGAGCCTTTCGACACTTCAGTGGAAATAAGAGCCCGAATGGAAGAAAATTATGGCGTTAATATCTCTGCCAGGACTGTCAGACAGCGGTTACTCGAACATAATCTCCGAGGATGTCAGAGTCTCAAGAAAGCAAAGGTTACACAAGGTAATCGAAGAAAACGAATAGCTTTCGCTAGAAGCCATCGGTCCAAATGTCAATCATTTTGGAATTCGGTCATCTGGAGTGATGAATCGTAATTTAATCTGAGTGGACCTGATGGACGAACTTACGTGCGACGTCCGCCAAACAAGGAACTGGACCCTAAGTACACCAGGAAGACAGTTCAGTTCCTTATAAATAAATTATATCGTTAGGTGTGCTAATTAGCTCGCCACCCCTGTATATAAATTAAAAGAGAAAGCACATCTCATTCTAGGTAAAGCAATCAAATCTATGCATGACGGTTCATCTTCATTTTCTTAAGTGTTCATATTTGAAGGTCACTTTGGCCTATAAACAATTATAATTGAAATTTTAAACGTCTATTTGGAGCATATTATTAGCTGTCATTAGTAAAATATATGTAGATTTGGTACGTCCCAGGAAAGTCCAGGGAGGAAAAAGTTAATGTCAAAACAGTTTGTGTTATTCCGGTGCTAGATTTTTTTTGAAGATAGTATGTAAACCATAGTTCGTAGGACACTGCCATACCATTTTGAATTCAATGTTGTTGATTGACTAATAAATCACGCTTATAACTTAATGGAACTGTAAGGTCTTTCTTTTCTTCTCTCGGAGCGCTCTTACTATGGAGATCAATTAGGTCCGCTACTCTTCTCCTTTCAGGTCAACACAGGGACTCTGAAAATTATCTGCCCTCAGAGTCAGTTGGGTGGTTGGGGCAAGCAGAGAAGGCCAAACATCTGTGCCTTCCCAATGGATGTAGGTAAGTGGTGTAAAAATCCCTTAAGGACTGAATGTGTGCTACGGCCTTTTGATTTGTAGGCACGAAAATTTTGTATATGGCTGGTGGCAGCGGCAGGTCTTCGTGGAACCTCCCCACACTCTCCGCCAATAGCCGAGGCGAGCTAGCGTGCCGCCCTGCAGTCAACGCTGTCTACCGAGTGATCTGTCAGCTCATGCTGGAAGTCTGGACTTCACGTCCAAGCAAATCACTCTCAACATACTACCATAACACAATCGATATTTTTCTTAACTCGATTTATTAGATGGTCCAAAAGCTCACGTGCACTCAGTTCCAATCTGGGTAATTTAATCGTCTTCACAGGAGCAACGCGTGATTTCACACACAAAAGATTAACAGAAACTTAACTAGTGTTATTGGTTGACCGAAAATTATATACAGCAACCATATGCTCTTTGAGACGCATCCGCGAATCCGTGTAGATCCACTCGATATTTTTGTCTTGTCAATGCGAATTGTGGAATTTTGGGTGTATAATTTTATTCAACTGTCTTGCAAATCTTTCCTATTGATACAAATATTTTATGGGTCTCACCCCAGTCTAATTTTAATTTCCATAAATCTTGTAGAAATATCTTTGCTAGTATTGTCTCTGGATTTACAAGTCCCAGGCCGAAAACTGGCTGTCTCAGAAAGTACTGTTATTTCAGTAATTTTTCTTGAAACTGTATCTGATGAATATCGAATGGACATCTTGTTATTTTTAGGATGCCAAACAAGGCCCAAAGTTTTAAGTATATAGGAATCAATGCAATACCCTCCAATATAATTTCTTCATTCGCGCACCATTTCCGTAGTTGAAAGTGCCCCTTCTTTAGAATTTTACATAGTTCGGTTCTTATCTTGATAAGCTCATCAGTATAATCTACCCCAGTAATGACATTACTGCCAACGTCCTAATCTTCTGGTTGCTTCAAGTACCGCGTAGCGAGAAACGGTGCTGCCGCAACTCCATAGGTGACTGGATTCAACTGGGAAGTCTGCAACTCTTCGGAAGAATCTTCCATAAAGTGCATTTTAGGATTTTTTTTCTCATTGTCAATCAAATTCTGATGATACATCTAAGTTAATACGTATTTATGCGATCGAAAACAAATTAAAATATCAAAATATCAAATTCCTATCATCATAATTTCATTGGGGGATATGTTGTGGGACAACTGCAATCGAAAACGACTGTAAGCTTAGTAGTAGACTATTCTAGGCGCACTATGCCGTGAGGAGGAACTGAATGCGCTTTTTCTGCAGTGATAGCCTCCATGTGTTTCAAGCAGGGAGTCGAAATGGGACCACAACTGAAATTATAAATCGGTTACGGTCAACCGAAACCGAATTGATTTTTTGTAACCGCAATATTAACAACCTTAACCGTATTGATTTACTTTAATTCGGTTTCGGTTAAAACCGAATCGTAAAATATAAATTTTCGTTTCGGTTAAAACCGAAATGTGAAATATCCTTTTCGGTTGCGGTTAATAGACCCTATAAATATAAAATGTTCGGTTTCGGTTACAACTGGAACGTTATTGACATTTCGTTAAATAACAAACACTATTAAACACTCAACCATAAAAATTTGGACTATATAAATTTAAAATAAATATATACTTAATGCTGGAAACAGCAACACTTTAATTCGGGTTTCGGGGAATGCTAACTGCCGTTAAATACTTGAATTGTTATTTTCCGCTATCTTGAACCTAGAACACCACGTCGGTATATGCAAGGAATATAAAATAAATGTAGTAGCGCCAACCACCACAATAATGCATACAAATTCTAAAGAAAAATTTCCAGTAAATTTCTAGGAAAAAATTGAAGCTTCCCTACATCGTTGCCATTTGGTTACATCAGCAAGTCAAGGCATCGCCAATTTTATATTCCAGCGAGGTGTTGCAGATTTTTATTCTACTTGTATGTACTTTGTATCTTATTAGATTGCTTATGCTATGTAGGTATTGCTGTTTTACTGTGAATATGCTATGCAAGGAAACCAGTGAAACGTGGGAAAAATTTAAAAACTTTAAAAACAAAATCTAAGGTTCCACTGTAATTTCATCCGACATCCCGGCAGAAAAATTAGTCGCCTCGTAAGACCACAAATTTCACAAGACTGGTCATATAATTTCTTTTGTGGTCGGTACCAATTAAATAGGTTTTTGAATTTCGGTCTGGCGGTCACGGTCACATTTTATTGAGGTCTCGTTATTTCGGTCCCATTTGATTTCGGTCGCTCTATTTCGGTACACTTTTAATTTCGGTTTTAACTTCGGTACCCAAGTCAAGACCGGTTAAAACAACCTAAATATGACAGGTTTCGGTCCCATTTCGACTCCCTGGTTTCAAGTCAAGATAAAGAAAACGTCGAGCAGCCGTTTCGTATGAATTACCTAAGACTGATAGGCTATCCTTGAGGGGAACGCTTACAATTTCACTGTTCTGTTGCTCTTGAGTCCAGATCAAATGTGGCGATTGTATGGTTTCTATATTCCAAAATCTCTGATATTTTCCTTCCTCAAGAAGTGCGAATTCATGGCTACCACACTACACAACGTCCGATAATCTCCCGAGGAAACTGCTATTACTCAATCTTGTAGGATCGATAAAATCTCTAATTTTATTTGTCCAATACACAATAATTCAAACCGAAGTTCCAATCAAAATATCAATTTTTCTCGGATGGTTAAACTGTGGGTAGATCAACTGAATGTTTTATTACACTTTACGGCTGACTATCATCTATTGAATGCAAGACCCGCATTTCTAGATTAGTCACATAATTAGCACAACGAGATTTTATAGAACATTTGTCTTATAATTTACCTTATATGAAATCTCTTTAAATTCAACTTCGTCAACAAGAGCTCACAAAGGAAATTTAATTAAGACGACCAATTCAGAATAGCTCAAGAGGGTATAAATAAATTCCACTTGTACTTAATGTAAACAATGGCGGTCGCTAATAAGGTGTGCAACCCATGGGCCGGAAGCCTGTTCAAAGGTTTTGATGATGAAAGTGTAGTAAGAAGAGAACTTCCAGAGCTTGTTCCTGGTTGTGATCCCGATGCAGGGACTCTGGATGATACCTGATCTAAAGCTTCCGAATAATGGAGCGATTTCGAAGAATCCTGATTGGGCAACGCTTTAGTTTGATCCCTATGTAAGAGAACATGATGATATTATGATCTGAAGATCGACAATAGATGCATGCATTTTGGGCCACTGATGTGAAGACTGTTGATTTGTTTCGATTATTATGGATGATATCGATTGCAAATGAGAATTAACAGAGTAATAATTTTCTCAAATTGGAAAATTGGACACAGAGTTCTGCGATACTACCGGTAGCTCAATGAGCTCACGAATAAGAGCACCAAATATAATACCGTTTCTTTAACATGCCTTTAGCTTTCATATAATTATCGGACGTGGGATCAAATTTAACTACTGTTGTCAGCTCAAGAGATGTTGGAACTTCTTTGCATCATCTAATTCATTATCATTATCTATCAACGTTTTAAATTTATTACAAAAATCAAAAAATTCCATACATTTTCCTGTGAAAATGGTAATTCCAGGTGCGGCAGCCAGACCTTGCGTATGTCAAAGAAAAAATGTTTCCCTACAGTGTACAGTAAATAGATTCCTCTGGCATAGGAAACCTTATCTGAAGTTTTTACTCGGATGCCTTCAGTTGAAGAGAAGGGAGGAAGACCATCTAACATCCTTTCGAGGATTGATTAGAGGATATCTGTCAATAAAGTTAGACCTGTTTTTAGAAACTCTGACGGGATGTTATATATTCGTACGAGTTTACTATTGACAAACGACTTATATCGGGTATAATTCATGTTCTGATTGTTGTGTTCCAGATATTAATTCGTAGAGGTTGCACATTCTCAGCATATATTTTGTAACGAAGTTACAAATCTGAAACCGAATTAAATTATTTTTGCCCGCCCCTGGGTAATTTAATTGAAACTTGAACTTATGTTCTAGTAACCATGCCACTGGACTGGGGCATGCAAATAAAACTGCCATAGCCACGTTCTGCATGACCTGCCCGTCATCAAATGTACAAGAATACTCTTCAAAAGCGCTTGAAAGCTTTTCTTGGTATAAACAACTTGCACAAGTGGACGCATCAGTCACTCAGCCACTGAGAAGCTCTGACCCCCGGCTATATAAAGCACGCCAGTCGGCCACAGAAGTCAGTCTGGTCAGCGAGCTCAACGAGTTAGGTGATCAGACAATTTTTACTGGGTTACTAGTGATGCGTGAAATTCCCGCACTAGTGAAAACCTGGCACGTCGTGTGAGTAATCCCCGTGCATTTTCTTAACATTTCCCTGGTACGCCGTGTGAGCAATCCCCATACCATCCGTCCTAATCCGTGGTGTTAAGGTTAGCGTGTACTATCCCGCCTTAACATTTCCTTGGTACGCCGTGTGAGAAATCCTCTTACCATCCGTTCTGATCCGCTATGTTAAGGTTCGTGCGAAGTATCCCGCCTTAACACTTATCGTGTGCGCCGAGTGAAACATCCCCGTACTATCCGCTGTATCCCCACCTAAGTGCATTAACATTAAGCCAGATACGTCGTGTGAGAAATCCCAGTACCCCTCCTAAAAATAATGAGGTCTGTGTGAAATATCCCGCCCCCGCAAGTATTTTCTTCTTGATACGTCACCTCGTCTCCCTCTCAGGTTTTCATAGTGGTAAGGCGTGAGAAGTTTCCCCTTATCACTACATAGTCTCTATACGTAGCAAATAACCGATAAAATAGATCTAGGGTGGTATATTGAGTTTGTAAGAAGGCTCTTTAGTGTTAAGTCCAGAGTTATTATCATAGTGGTAAGCCATGTGAAGCTCCCCTTACCACTACCTAGTTTCCAGTATAGGATAAATAGAATTAGATTAAACTAGCTGTGTAAATGTTAGGCTATTTTCGTTGAATAAAGAATTATTTTTATTATATTGTAACTGAACTAATTTCATTGTTAGGAAACCCTGGTCCGACGAGTTATCCGCCATCCCACCGGAACTCCGTTAGAATTTCTTCTGGACATTACAAATTATTGGTCTGCATCTTTACTGTTACGTCTTTCCGCCGTGCTTGCCTATAAAAGAGAAAGAGCGGGCAGGCGGAGATTTGGAGAATAATAATTGATACGCAAATTGAATTTAATTGAATTATTATTAATTTCTTTATTATTTATTATTAACACTACTTGACAACAAAATACAAATTTTAATCAGAGACGAGACCCGCGACGATCCATCGGGCGCAAGCATAAATCTAAAACTCGAATTCTTTTCTAGCATGCCCGTTTGGCTACCCGTGACGCCTGTAGCGCAGCGTCAGCACATTTTCACTTTGCATGTTTTTTCACTTTTGTTTTGTAGCCCAAATTTAATATGCCACTTGTATGCACTTATGTTTTAGGAAAATTTCTGATTTTAATATGCCACCTGTTGTGCACTTATCTTTTAGGAAAATTTCTGTTTATCTTGAATTTTACTTTTAGGGCGTTTTCACTACATCGAAATCACGCAATTTCGCTGTTTCAGGATGATTTCGACGAAATCACCTTGAAATCACGTAATTTCCAGTACAAAAAAAACTTAATCGAAATCATCTCACTTTTGCGTAATTTCAATGAAATTACGTTGGAAATTTCGAAAATTTGCCCGAACGCGCCCATTTTTGGTTTCCACTTTTTCTCCACCTATATAATTTGACATTCGTTGCATACATTTGTCAATAAATTTTTACGGAAGAAATTTAAAATTAAATTTAAATATTATATTAATGTTGCTGACATTTATGTGACAATATATCCTTTTAATTACAAAAGTCTCGTTTATGTAATTAAATATTTAAGTGTAGCAGCTGTCAAACGAAATCATCTCAGCGGTAGTGAAAATACCTGATAGGGCGTTTTCACTACATCGAAATCACGTAATTTTGATGGAGTGATTTCGAAATCACTGTAGGTGTTTTCACCGCTTTTGTAATTAAAAGGATATATTGTCATATAAATGTCAGCAACTATTAATATAATATTTAATTTAATTTTAAATTTCTTCCTTACAAATTTATTAACAAATGTATACAACAAATGTCAAATGATACAGTTTGAGAAAAAGTGGAAAGCGAAAATGGGCGCGTTCGAGAAAATTTTCGTGATTTCCGACGTGATTTCATTGAAATTACGCAAAAATGAGATGATTTCGATTTAGTTTTTAGTACTGGAAATTACGTGATTTCGTCGAAATCATGCTGAAACAGCGAAATTATGTGATTTCGATGTAGAGAAAACGCCCTATGACACTGATTTCGAAATCACTTCATCAAAATTACGTGATTTCGATGTAGTGAAAACGCTCTATTACTTAGTTTCGTTTCTTCCGTTTCCTAAGTAGAAATTACTTCGGTAAAAGGTGTAAAAAAGTGGATTAGAAAAAAAATTAAATCTCTCTCTCTCTCTCTCTCTCTCTCTGTTGTATGGCAACACCAAGAAGGGATTGCCCGATTTCGTTTTTAAAATTTTTATGAAAACTCTGTACAAAATTTCAGCTCTCTAACTCGATGCGTTCTCAGCCAGTGTTCAAATATATAGTGAAAGCCCAAAGTCTTGTATGGCAACACCACTGACTTATACAATGGACTGAGCGATTTGCTATTTCATGTGGCACAAAAAATATTGTGTTTCTATATATCACCGTTAGAGCACCCTTTAAAACGATTACATAAAAAACATGTAAAACTCAACCAATCAGATGAAATTTTACACCCGTAAATCGAATTTAATTAAAAAAATATATTTTCTTGTGCTCAAGTGATATTTTAATCGCTTATAAGGGATTAAACTCATTCCGACTTTAATTTTCAAAAGTTATTCTTAACTGAATCCTGCTTATGGGCAAGAGAGACGGAGCATGATAAACACTATCTTTACCTTATTCCTTCTGCGGTGATTGCATCTGTAGCCAACATAAAAACATCAAATGGCATAGGCAAACGTTCCAGAATGCAATATTTTGTGTTGGTAGCTCCAACTCTGCCATAGGGCGAAAGAGAGAACTATAAAACTTGTGCCATGCTTTCCTATAAGAAAATGACAATACGCTCAGTCCATTGTTATAAGTCAGTGGGCAACACCAAGAAAGGGTTGTCCGATTTGGTCCATTTTTGAACTTTTATTTGCAATTTTTATAAAAACACCATGTACCATGAGCTCTCTACGTCGACGCGCTCTTAGGCAGTGCCCAAATAACAAGTGAAAAACGAAATTTTTGTATGGCAACCCCATGAAGGATTGCCTGATTGGTCCCATTTTCGTACTTAAATTTACTTTTTTTAACAGAAAGGCAGACGAACATGCAAAAATCAAAATAACTTTTAATATTATGCGTGGGTGTCCAACCCATTTTGTTCTACTAGCTTATTTCTGTCCGTTACAAACGGAATGAAAAACTTAGTATACCCTATGATTTCACCTAGGGTATAAAAATTTGGCAAAACACATGATTATACTCATAAAATATACTATAATCAAATGAAAATATGCCTCGAATCTTTTATTCAGTGTAAACGCCAAGCAAAATTGAAATTCCTTAATACCTTTGTTTATTTCTAGAAACAAATTTTGAATAAAAGTATTAATTTGTTGCCTTCTTTGAATATTTTGTAGTCGTGTTTATGGTATTGGAAATACAATTCAAAATAAAGTCAATTTTCACACATATTTGTAAACCTACTATGTAGCATATTAAAAAATTTCTAACTCTTGGATTTAAATTATTTCTTAGCAAATTACTGTGGAAAGATGGTTACCGCTACATGCAGCATGTATTAATGGCCACATTAATTTAGTTGAGCTATTAATAAAATACGATTATCCGAAACATCTTTATTCTACATATAGGTAAGCTACATTGGGTTACATTACAGATATTTTAAGCAAGGTACATAAACAATTTTTATAGAGATGAAAGTGGAGTTTGGGAGTGGCAGCTTCCCTTTGATCCGAATCAACAGGATGTGACTGGTCAGACAAGTTTATACATAGCAAGTATTTTAGGAAACAAAACTTTGGTTAATCTGCTTCTCAATTGGAAAGTTAGGTGTTACAAAATAGATATCAAGAGTTCACAGGAAAATCAAATAACTCCAACGAGACGAAGAATTTCATTTGGGATACAAGCCATAATGTCTAAACTGAACATCTCAGGTGAAGGGACCGCTCTTGTTGTAAGGTTTTATTTAAATAAATGTTTTTTAATGGTGCTAATTTTGATATATTTTATAGGACGATGTTAGCTCGGACCGATGTCCGATTAATTTAGACTTACTATGTGGTGCAGCTCGTGAGACAGCTCTTCTTGCAGCTGTTAGGGGAGGATTTTTGGATGTGGTCGCATCTCTTTTACAACATGGTGCTGATCCAAATATTGTAGCTAAGCCTGTTGAGGATCAAAACGATCCAAAGTATTTTTTGTATTGTAATTTTACCATAATCCATTCATAACTTATATTTTTTGAAGGTGTAGTGAAGAAATCTATGGTTTAAGTAATATTCCAATTTCAGAAGCTTGCAAGCAGAAATCTGTTCCTATGATAGAACTTTTGTTAAAGTAAGTCTAAAAATTTCCAATAATTTCTCATGGTGTTGTGTTAAGTTAGCGGTATTTATACATCAAGAGATATTACAAATTTCAATTTCAAATTTATATATGCCTGCCTTATAAGGCAAGAAACCGCGAATCGTTCACTGGGTGTAATTTTGTTTGGTAGCCGAATATGCGAGATGGGGTTTTGAAACCAACTATGGTACATGTTCTTACCATTATATTTCAGGACTGGCTTGTAATTGCTTACCTTCAATTTTTCTTCCTGAATCGCTGACAATAAAATAAGAAAGATAAAAGAGCCCAAACTAAGCAAGTAGAAAGAAAAGGAGGATAATGTCAGTTATGAGATCTATAGAGTGTAGTTCAGATTTTGCCGGTCCAGTTTCTATTTTTTTTTTATGAATTTCGATACATCTGCCATTTTTTCGGTTTAGTCAAATAGTAGTTCGGTGCAATAATTTCGTATTCCATTGAATTTTACTGAAACTCTGTTTAATTTATTGTTTTGTTAAGTGGGAACTTCGACATTACTCTGTGGCTTTTAATAAGGCTGGCAAACATAACGATAAGGTAAAGCTAAGATCTGAACGACACTTAATATCCTCATCATCACTCTCTACATCGAATGTTATCGGTTTGGCATCTATTGCAAGTAATTTTGAGGCACAAATGTCTGATCGTTTCCATGAAATTGATGATAAATTAGCAAATGAATTCAAGCGTCTTTTGTCTCGGCTCGAAAAAAGTATAATCGCTACTCTGAAGATTCTGCGCCGGGCACATCAACGCCTTGATTAATTTGAGCATGCATCCAATGATGTGGTTTTAAGTGGTGTTCCTTACGTTAACGGCGAAGATCTACAGGAACTTTTTTTCTAAATTATGTGCCTCAATTGGCCTGGCTACGAAAATAGTACCTAAACAAATTTTTCGCGGCAGTTTCATCGCCCGTTATAATCAAATTGAACAGTCCTAAAGAGAGGAGCTTATTATTCTCTGCTATCAGATCTACAATCAAAACTAGATGTAATACTGGCACTGTCTGCTTGACCTTGCATGACATCGGGATGGAAGATATTACAGATGAATCGCAATATTTTTAAATGAATTTTTGACGTCAGCAAAATACCATTATACAGAGGGCTCTTGTTTTGCAGCGTCATCAGCATCTGACTTCTGTTTTTACAGCTCATGGTCGAGTTTTTGTGCGGAAGAATATCAAAGATAATGCTGTGGTCATGGAAACTCTCGAATGTTTGGAGAAACTGGCCGGCTGAATATGTACATACACAATTTTTCAATGCTTTATCATTTCAATTTACAATATTTTTTTTAGTAATTTTTCTGAAATTGTTAATCTATTATTTTTTGTGTGTTATTGTTAGACTCTGGCCTATTGTGTGTAGATGCGTGCTTCGATCTTTATTCTTTGTGTACCTTTCATTTTTTCTATATCAGTCTCCTTGAAATGTCTTTTTGTGATCCAGTATGTGCTTGGCTTATTGATTTTTGATGTTGGCTAACCCTAATGGTGAGATTGTGGCAAGCAATACGCGTATTATTCTTAATATTATGTGCAAACAGAGTTCTGGGCTAAAGGTTTGTCATTTCAATGCGAGAAGCTTACTTCCAAACATAGATGAAGTACGTGAAATTTTTAGTGATTCCATGTTGGATGTCATTTGTATATCAGAAACCTGGCTTAAGCCTGAAATTAGTGACTCCTTAATTAATTTACACAATTGTAGAGTTTTTCGTAATGATGGTTCGTCCTGGCCGCCGCGGCGGAGGAGTTACTATCTATATTAAAAAGAGTATTTACTGCAAAGTAATTTTAAGATTTAATAATGGGGAACGGGATACTGAATTCATCGTTTGAGAATTATTTTCTAGTGGTAAATGCTTTATTTGATGTGAATATAGACCACCTAACTGCCTCTCCCTACAGAGGTTTTCTACCGAATTAGAAAGTATTGTACCTAGGTACAAACATATTATTCTCTGCGGTGACTTCAACATTAATTTTCTAAATACATCCTATTTGACAAACTATTTTCAATGTCTCATTGATTCTTTAAATTTACATCTAGTCAATCAAGAGCCCACGCATTTTACATCTCATTCATCAACTCTTCTAGACATATTTCTTACAGTGGATAAATCTAAAGTCCATTTTTTCAACCAAGTGTCGATGCCTGGAATATCTGATCATGACTTAATTATGACTACTTACGATTTCCATCCCGATATCAGCGCTGAATCTTGCAATTTTTCATACTATAATTATAAAGCTGTCGACTTGTCCGCTTTGTTTACTGAAGCAGGGACCATTGATTGGAATCTTGTACGTTACCTGCATAATATTCATGATTAGGTAATCTTCCTAAGTAATATTGTGTCATACTTACATGATAAATGCGTCCCATATATTACCAGGATAGTATTAAATCGGCCTTGGTTTTCTGTTAGGATTCGTAGTCTCATTCAGGAGAGAAATCTTGCATACTACGAGTGGAGCGTTATAAAATATCTTAGTTTTGGGACGAATACAAAACTCTTCGTAATCGAGTTACCTGTGCTATTCGGCAAGCTAAAAAGTATTTTTCTATGCATCTAAATTCTTTTTTGCCTGCTGGAAAGCTTTGGAAAAATGTTAACATTCTTGGAGTAGGCTCGCGTTTGTGTGAGTGTGATGTTGATTCAGATAAACTTAATCGATCTTTTCGGATTCTGTGGCTGACAGCGCTTTCATTAGTAACTTGAAATTAACACATAGCTTTCCGAGCTTTGACTTTTCGGACATAAGCCTCAATGAAGTGTATCTTGCCTTATTCAGTATTAAATCAAACTCCGCGGGAGTTGATGGTATCTCGCCTAAGTTCTTAAAGCTTATACTACCCTTCCTTGTTTTTCCCTTACTCATATATTTAATTCCTGTCTCACTATGTCAGTATTTCCGCAATCTTGGAAACTTTCTAAAGTCATACCTATAGATAAAAGATCCAAACCCGATTACAGAGAATTGCGACCCATTACCTTATTGCCGTTTCTATCTAAGGCCTTACAAAAATTAATGTCTATGCAAATCTCGAATTGTCTTGAGCTTAACAACATCTTTCATTCTCTTCAATCTGGATTCCGATCAAAACACTCCGGCATCACCGCATTATTAAAATATTAAATGAGATTCGCATGGCCTTGGACTCAGATAATCTAACGATTTTAGTTCTACTGGACTTCTCCAAGGCTTTTGACACTGTGGACCACACGATTCTATGTAATAAGCTGGTTATAAATTTCAACTTTTTACCTTATTCAGCAGGTCGCCTACAAACAGTACACTCAAGTGGCAGGTACCCCTCCTACCTCAGTATCAATCGTGGAGTTCCGCAAGGACCGATTCTTGGCTCATTGCTTTTTTTGCATGTACATAAATGATATTTTTGAATCTATCTCTCATAGTGAGCCTCATCTTTATGCTAACGACGTGCAATTATTTCTCTCCAGACCTCTTGGTCTTATTTAGGATGGCATAATTTGCATTGGCGAGGATCTCGTATGTCTATTTCGATGGGCAATTCAAAATGGGCTTATGATTAACCCTCAATAAAAACGAATGCTATAGTTGATTACAGGACAAATCTTGACAAAGAAGTTTTCCCCCATTAATTCTTAGCAACACATCTATTCAATGGGTTGAGTCCCTTCGTAACTTAGGTGTTATATTCAATTACACACGTACCTGGAATGATCATATCAATAGTATCGTACGTAAGATAGATTTTGGTCTCCGCTCGTTGTTGGCTTTTAGTCAGTTCACTCCTCTAAGCACACATCGGCTCCTGGCTCGTTCGTTGCTCTTACCAATAGTCACTTATTGATGTAAGATTTATGGTAAGCTAGACAATTGGAACTTCAATAAATTGTCACTTGCGTTTAACTCTATAATTCGATACATATACAATCTTCGAAGATTCGATCACATTTCATCTTATGTAAACATGTGTTTGGTTGTAGCCTTTCCTCTTATTTAGACTTCCGCTCATTGCTAATGTTGATAAAAATCATTAAATTTTGTTGCCCGGGCTACCTTTTTATTGATTTTCAGTTCTCTTCGTCTATCTAGAAGAACTCTTAGCTTAATTTTACCGCGATCTCATGGATTGATTACTAAACGCCTGTTCTTCAATCACACCTTTAAGCTTTATAATGCCTTGCAGCATGATTTTAAACAGTCAATAATGTCGGGCTCTTTCGGTGTCATTAAAAGTGATGTATTTAACTTCATTAATTCACGTAATATTTCTATGCAAGTTAAATAGTTTTTCAATCTTCTTGCGCGCAACTGCACTATAGGTTTGTTCATTTACTTATTTTTTGCTTGTTTTTGCTCTTTTCTTTTTTCGCTTTACCTTTCTCTTATTTGAAATTATTTAAAGTTATACGTATGTAATTTAAAAGATGTGAATCTTAAGTGTATAATTGAATTGATGACAATAATAATAATAATAGGAGAAGAAGAGTAAAATAACCAAAAATAGAAGGAACTACATATGTGCGTATACGAATTTCTTGTAACTTGAGTTCTTCGGAGTGACGAACAAACTACTGAAACTGACGGACCCCTGATAGACGGAGAACAAACTAGTACCCACTGTACTTGATTGAAGAATGAATCATTTTGACCCAGAATACTTGAGTTGAAGTTCATAAACTATGTATAAAATTTTTAAAACAATAATAATGACTATTAAAATCAGCTTAGCGTAAGTTCGCAATAGAAGTACGTTTTAAAAGATAAATGGTCAAAGACATACATTTCATCACTTGTCAGTTTGAATAAAAGTATGTTAAACTATCCATAAAATAAACACCAGATGAAATGATATGCCACATAAAACAAAAAAATAAATAGACGTTCTTCAAATATATGCTTAAAATTAAACCCTATAAGGTTTACTTGCAAAGGCAACCTTCTCAAATTGTGATTACTTCGGAGATTTTGCTATATAGTGTTGGCGGATTAACATTGGACTTAAGAGCTGATCCACGAAAGTCATATTAGCAAAATACGACGATCTTCGAGTGAATGCATATCCAGAAGTTTAAGCCATCCTTGTCAGGTGGAAGAGTCAAAGAATTATTCCAGGGTAGTTTCATAAGAGCGAAACATAGGAAGTTGTGCTTCACAGACCCGAGAGGGAGATCTGGTTTGTGTATTCAACAAGTAGTCTACCAAAGATTGTATAATCATAATGTTATCAAAGGATTCGAGAACTTTCTGGACCACCATTTTATATAATCACTTTTATACCATGTAAAGAAATTATCGTTAATCTTATCGTACATATTCTCAAATTTAATAGATCGTACGTGTTAAGCAATCAACAACTATTTACGTCTCACTACTGTTAGTAGCATTACAAAATTTTCATATTAAACTAAAAATTTAAACATAATATATAACATGTCAAAAGTTGCTCAACGCAAGTGGCGAGACAAATATTGACAAACTTAATCATTACTCAATCTCGCTTTAAATAAATTTATTGATTAAATGTTAAATTACAGGTTCGGTGCTAGAGATGAACAAAGTTCTGCTTTAAATATAGCAGTTTCAAATGGTGATGAGGCAGTTATTAGTCGACTCTTATCAAAACGCGTGCACCCTGATTCCGATTACAAAATAAATAAAAAAGGACTGCCTCCACCTACTGAGACTAATATTTTTATTCCATCTGTATCAAATGTAACGTATAGTACCCTGTTTCCAAATGTACCTGTTATCATAGATTGGCATAATAATAATAATATTCAGTTGCCATTTATAAGGTAATTTTGTTATATTTAAATTAAAAAATCCATTTTTCAGGATATTTATTTTCCAGAATAAACTGGATTATAAATGGCGTTTTACAGTTAAATCCAAAATTACATAATCATCCCAAGGTTAATGAAATAGCTTTGATGGCGATAACAAGAATTGATTTTTCCCACAACAATTTGTCCAGTTTACCTTCTGAAATATTTTTACTTATCAGTCTTAAGTAATGTAATATATCTCTCCGCATCGTTCATTTAATTCATAAATCTGTTTACAGATATTTAAACGTAGCGCAAAATAAACTCGAAACAATCCCAAATGCATCCAGCTCCATGAATTTCAATTGCCCTGTTTTGGAAGAAATTTATCTTCAAGACAATCGTCTTGTTTCGGTACCAGCTGATATTTTTCGTCTTCCGTCCCTTTCGATTTTGGACATTTCAAATAATAAACTGCAAGATCTTCCCTTTGATATGTGGAAAGCTCCCAAGTTACGAGAATTAAATATTGCTTTTAATTTGTTGAAGGACTTACCTGTACCACCAATTCAAGTAAGTTCTGCTTTTTATTCTTTTTATCAACACATAATAACACTTGTATTACGATATGCAAATAAAAATAAATGTACTTTTAGAATGTTTTGAAGAATACAAGGGTGGAAAAGTTGGACTGCGATTCGTTTTCTTATTTTGATCAGTCTTCTTCTAATATGACGAAAAACAACTTTCGTAATTTAAGGTAATTGCAGTGCGGATAGCAGAATATGTAGGTGAAAAATTATTTTTATCTTTAAAGCTACCATCAACTAATACATCGTAATCTTTGGTCGAATTCATTGGAAGTAACTGACAATGACACAAAGTGGGCTGAACCAAAACAAGAGGACGGAGTATCCCAACTTAACAATCTTAATATAGCAAATAATTTATTTACCAGCATTCCAGCCGCATTACCATGTCTGGCCCTAAACTTAACCAGATTAAATATGTCATATAATAGTTTGCGGTAAAGGTGTATTATATATTAAAGTTGGTGCCGTGTTTTTAATTAATTTATAAATTTTAGTTCCATGGGTCATGTCACAAGTTACCCAGCAACATTAAAACAACTGGATCTTAGCCATAATGAAATAACTTGTTGGCCTAGTCTCCCTCGAATCACAGAATCAGATCCGTATCTTAGGTGTTATAGTCAACCCACAAAATTAGGTGATGAAGGATGTCTGACTAGTGAATCCGATCAGCATTACACAAAATCAACAGGCAGTAAATTTACCTCATTCCGTAGCACTGTTCTGAAAAATGTATGTCGGCACAGGAAACATTTGCGGTAATGTATTTTTGTTTTTGAGTACATCGTTGCTAGATTTTAATGGCATTATTTCAACCCCGAAAGAAATACAGTTTAAATTGAGGCCAATTAAGTATATATTTATTATCAATTTTCTTAAATCTCCTTTGGGGGCGGGCACAATATGAAGAAAACGTTGGAAGTTTGCTTTCAACAAACCATGTAATTATAAGCTTCTCACTATACCAACGACATTAATTAATAGGTTTGGAAACTTCCAGATCAACTAAAATTATCTTCGTAATGTACAGAATAATTTTTATTAGTATTATTATTCAGGGACAGTTTGCTCGGAGAGCTACTGTCCAAACTTATAAATTAAACATAAACACGTCGGTCGACACTACTAGCTTTATTCAGGGAGTTTGAATTCAGGATGCTTTCCAGTATAACACGCGATTGCTTGAGATGAGCTGATAAAAACATCGTTGCACATAGTCTCATACAACTCTCCGTTTCCGAGCTGCAGGCTTTCAAATTTAATTTTTTTTATAATATTTTATGAGCCACCCTATAGGATTTCATTTTCTTCACTTCGCTATGCTTATTTTTAGATCAAGTTCAGGAGATGATAACCAGAGAACAGCTGATTCCAACAGCCGAATTTGATAAAAAAAAACACTTAATTGTACTCATTTCATTGGAAGATCGCACGAACAACAAAGCAAGAAAATTTAGAGATTATGACTTATCATAAGGAAAGAAACATTGTCCGGAATTAACGTGTTCAAAAAAGATAGATAAACTCATCAAAAAATTTACACAAATCTTTCACCCAGGCTTCAAAGTTTTTAGATAGACTCAATTTTTTTTACCCGTAATGTGAATGTTAACTTCTCGGACTAGAAAAATTTGCCAGTTGAATGGTTTTTCCAAGTTGTCTATTAACTTTTTTTATTATCATCTAGTATTATCCCCTGTACCGAAAGAAAGTTTTTACTTGAACTTTACTCAGACATTTTTACACGAATAAACATACAGACCTAATCATTTCACTCACAAATGTAATGTAGGGTCATTCCATATCAAATAGGCAACATGTGTGACATGACCATCACCAGTTTTGTGGAAATTTTACATAGGTACTTGGAGCATTTGTAAAAACAAAAACAACAAATTAAACATTTTCCCTATACGATATATATACTATTTCGTGAGTTATGGCATTTTCAAAATTTCGCAAAAATGCTGTAAAAATTATTTTTCTATTCATGCTAGGACAATGAAGAGTGGCTCGTTTGAATGATAGGATGTCAAGCTATCAAAATTCAAGCTATTCAAAATATATGCGAAAAAACACATCAAGAATTAGGACTCTATCCTAAAGGATAGATAAATCTTTGAATATCCGGGAAGATGTACTTTTGATTTTATTCAATTTTTTACCGTATATTATCCACTAAAACATGTTAAGATTTTAACTTGGGATCTCAACGGAATCAAGGAGTAAAAAATCAAGATAGTTTCTTAGTTTTTTGAAAATTTTAGGAAAGTTAGTAAGTAATTATTTGTGTAAGTGGTGTGAGTTGATTAAACAGGATTCTTGATTCTATAGAAATTTATAAATTTCCAGAAATTTCCTGACTCATTTGTTTTTGTTTTCACAAACCCTGTATGTACATATGTAAAATTTCAACAAAATTGGTGATGATCATGTCACACTTTTTTGGATTTTTGGTCGATTTGTTGTTTTAATTAAAGCACGATATTATTTTAGTTGTACCCCGGTTTCTTGAAACTCAATGGACATTTTGACTGTTTACTTACACATAAAATAATTGAAGTCCTGCGCTTTAAAAATGTTTCCAATGCAAATATGAATTGTGATTTCCCCAATTTCCCAAATTGATTAATCAATAATTCTATAGTTTTAGTGGATCTATTTATTATGCGCTCATTTCTGCCTACCTGATTGGTGCCACCCAACGAAACTTAGATAGTATTCAATCAGATGATTTCAGTGCCAGCTATATTAATCGTTTAAGAAATGGAAAAACATAGACTATTTCTCTTTCACTTTTAATCAAAAGTGCTTTTCTCTTTACACTCGCAACTAATATTTGTTTGTTTACATTAAGGTCATTCCAGTGAAAATATTCTGTTACAAACAGGTCTGTGAAAATATGTTTAATTGGCAATTTATTAAAAGATGAAAAACATTTGTTTGGAACGTAGAATATGAATTAGGTAATTTCAAAGGTTAATGAATTATGTATTTTATTTCAACGTAACTCGCACATGGGATTGTACAAATACATACAGCTCACGCGCATAAGTTGAATAGGTTCCTAAGAAAATCGCACACGTTTTATGAGTATATGCTCCATAATATTTATTGTAAACGAAAGTGCGTTTCCATTTCCTGACTGGAAACTCGGAAATGTTCTAGGAATAGATTGTAATTTCATATTTCTCAGGCAACTGAGGCTTAATTTAGGCATCTTTTCCATAAATTTTTACTGTACAATAGCTTAATATTGATTTGATAATATTTGAGAGCTCAAAGCTCTGTGGTTTAGTTGATTGTTACACATTGCTTTAACTTTATAAAGAACTACTTTATCAAATTTGTAATATTTTTTGGCATTCCCATTATAAAAGAAAAATATGTTTACAGATTAGAATCATTGAGGACACTAATTTTAGCCGACAACTTGTTGACGAGGATACAACTCTCCACAGATGATGTTACAACCTTCAATGATTCAGACGATTCTGATTGGAGTTTAGTAGGGGTTTCGAAGTCTAAACTGATTTTTCCAAACCTTTCTATGTTAGATATTAGCAATAACTGTTTAAAGGTAATTTTATCTTATCCAAAGGTTTTGTATTATATATTTATTGCCAATATCAACTTTACCTATAAAGGAAATTCCATCGAGTTTACATGAATTGAGCAGCTTGAGTGTATTAAATATTAGCGGAAATGTGGATATAACTGATCTTCCCCCACATTTGGGCCTTCTGTCCAGATTATGGAATTTGAATACCCGCGGTTGTTTGCTTCAAGATCCGCTGCGGTCAATGATTGAAAGCAAAAAGTATAAAACCATGGATATTATAGGATTCCTTAAATCTATTTATGAAGATGCTCAACCATATGCGAGGATGAAACTAATGGTTGTGGGCGTGCAAGGAATTGGTATTACGTCATAATTATGCATTATAAAAAGAGCACTCATTAATTTTTTTTTCAAAGGAAAAACAACACTTCTGGATTTATTGAGGCAGGGAGGTACTCCAAAAGGACGAGCAGCAATGGACCATTGGGCTAAAAGAATGGGTCACAAGAGTACGTACTCGAAAACCAATAAAGGTGCAAATAT